>CANSNZ010000436.1:1090000-2290000 GCA_947646795.1 Beta lomatogona
AATAAGTTAAGTGGTTGTTTAGTTGATATGAGAAAACATGGTAAATAGAAATTCCTAGGGATTAAAAATTTGGTGAGTTGTTTGGTTGACAACAAAATAGCAAAATGAAGGAATTAGAAATTCCTAGAAATTTTGAGTTCCTGCAAAATGGAGCAGTTACTTACCTAGGTCCCCTAGGTAAGTAGAATTTCTCATGGGAATTTAATTCCCCATTGTCAACCAAACAATTTAACCAATTTCCCATGAATTTGATCAAGTAATTTATTTCCTATGAATTGCAATTTCATGGAAGTTTTGACTTCCCATGTAAACCAAACGTCTACTAAGTATATGATATATGGATCTGAGCTTAATTATCACTTACAAAACTAAAGATGATAATAGGTCATGCTCACATGTTTGAACGAACATAATCTATCTCACTCCATAATGAACTTACATGAGTCATCGATATTATTTTTTTAAATTATGCTTTTTTTGCTCGTCTACAATAGATGGATAGCATCCCATATTGCAAGGCACATATCACATATGCCATCAACGTTTTTTCTCTGTTTGATAACAGAATTATTATTCGTAATAAGCTAAGTATATCATATATGGATCTGAGCTTAATTATCACATACAAAACTAAAGATGATAGTAGGTCATGCTCACATGTTGTAGCCTTTGGGCTTTGGGTGACCCAATCACCATTAATCATGTCATATTTCATGACAATTAAATTCTCATAAATTATGATCAAGAGTTTAATAGGTAATGCTCAAAAAAAAAAAAATAGAGAGCTTAGTAGGTAATTAAGTATCAGTATTACAAAATTCATATTCAAATATATAAGAAAATACAAACAACACTGCCTCCATTCAAATTACAATACCAACGTAATCGATAACTAGCTTCGCACAGAGGAAATATGAAATATCATAATTTTGCTTGCGTCAATTATGTAGTCAACAGGAGCTACGACAATGATTACATTTTATTCATCGTATCATTATATCATACTCCCTCCATTTTCTTTTGTTGTTCTTATTTGAAATCTTTTTGTGAGGACGAAATTGATCAAAGTAGGAAGAACTTTCGAAAACGAGGAAGAGTACACGATAATAGTTTATACTTTATAGTAGTACTTTTTCATTCAAAGTTGACCGAGTTTAGTACGTCTCGCTCAAAATTCAGATATGCTCAAGGGGTAGTAATACCTGCAACATAGGAAAAAAAATTATTTGTCAAATGTTGTATGCAGTTATATACTGTTGTAAATGCTAGCTAATAGAGAATTGTGGTTTCTTTACTAAGAGAAATTGCATGATTTATTGATTTATTATGATGGACAAAAAGAATCTAACGGACCAGTGACCCAAAAAAATTGACAGAACCAGAAGAAAAAAAAAACCTGGTTTTTTAGGTGTTCTCAATGAGAAATAATCTTATGATTTAATTTGATCATGGTTCTCTTCCCATTTAATAGGGTAGTAATTAATTATTGTGAGCCTTGGAAGCAAAGCTATAATAGAAAGAGATTGATATATCTATCTAGTATGTTATATAGCCATTATAATCAGACTATAAAGAAGCAAAGCTATAATAGAAAGAGATTGATATATCTATCTAGTATGTTATATAGCCATTATAATCAGACTATAAAATAAATTAGATTATTGAGTTAAATTCTACTTAACATTAATATTTATTTCTAGTACTAGATAAATTACCCACTGAATCAACAACGTTTTTTTTTTTTTTTCGGGTTTAGAAGTATACAATATTTTTTAATTCTCAAGACACCCATCTCTAGTTCTGCTAATAGTAATGCTCCTACTTCCCCCTCAGGCATCAACCCAAAATCTCTCTTTTTCTTTCAAAGCATCTTTATTTGAAATATATATACGGAATGAGTATTCCCAAAAAATCTAAACTACAATATATAATATGATGAAAATATACAAAACAATTGAAAAGCCCCCCTTTTGGTCTGGGTCTAAGAGTTTGCGAATGTGGCTTACAATTTTAAGACCACTCTGTAATCCCTGTACGTAAATGTTCATTACATATCCACTAGATGATTTAAATCCACCCTATTGTTCCTAGATATATGCATGAACACAAAAGTGCAGTTTCTAGATATATGCATCAACTTCCATAAATAGTAATACCTCCGTTCCTTTTTAATAGTTATACTTTCACTTTTGATATTATTCACAAATTTCTCTTTGACTATCATTTGTGATTTATGGTTAAGAGAAAATATAGTCATGTGGGGTCTTGTTTGATTCGTCTCGATATGTACTTTTAAAAAATCAACTTTTTATAATTTTTACAAATACAAAATTAGAGATATAAAAACTCAAAGTAGTGCATCGATACGTAAAAAGTATAAGTGTAACTATTAAAAAGGAACGGATGTAGTATTCTTTATGTCTAGAATTAATTTGTTATCATCTCTATTATATGCAATCTAATTAGTAACATGATAATAATTGATAAACAAGTAAATTAAAAGAGATAATAAGATAATAAAACTTACTTCCACACTTGAAATGGCGAGGTACAGAGCGACCACATCGTTGCACAACACTAATAGCGTAATTAATATCAATCAAAGGTGCAATTTTGGGAGTAATTCTACTACACACACACTCAACATGTGTAACCCTCAACCTTTGGCAACAAAATGCACTTGGTGGAACCCTAAACACCACTGGCTTACATGCTCTTACTAATATTTGTCTTTCTTCATGGCATTGTGCTGGAGTTAAAGCTCCTATAACATAATCACCACTTAATACAATTACTAATCCTAATATTATCAACATTAAACCCCTTTTTGTAGATTCTCTTCTCTTCATAACCTCCATTATTTTTAATTAATTTAGGAGATTTGATTAATTAATATAGTGAATAAACACTATTCTTTAGCTTGCTCTTGATGATCCTTTGGTGCTTTGAGGTTGGATTATTTATATAAGTAATAAGTTGTTGGTCCAAGTAAAATGGCATAATCTGCAATGATATGTCCTTTTCATTGTAGCTTCCTCGAATTTGTAGTGCGATCTCCATTATACTCCACTTCACAATCAAACTTATTTCTTTTATTTCTAAGTCAACTTAACTATTATAGTATTATTACTGTTTACTTTTCCACCAAGTAAAGTAATAGTTTTACGTTTGATACCTTCTCCTTTTCAAAACGCGTTGGGTGGACTAGACGGAGTTCATAATAATTTATTGTCTACTCAAATTGACTTTATCATACAAAATCTGATTATATTAGGAAAAAACCCGACTATATCATATGAAAACAGACTATATACAAAATTTGACTATATCATATAAAAACTGACTAAAATGTGATTATATCAAACGAAAACTGAATATATCAAACGAAAACTGACTATATTAAATGAAAACTCACTATCTCATATGATTTTCGGTATACAATAAGTTATTGAGAATCCGATCTATTAAAAAAAAAATTGCTTTTCTTTTACCAAGATTTAGTCTAATACTCTAATCCACTTACCTCACATATTATGGATAACCCGATCCATTGCATGCGAGGAGATGGAAGGACACAGGGTAATCATGCAAGCTATACTTTTTAGTGTATATTTTGAGTAGTAATTAACAATAAAAAAAAAATGCTTATTTACAAGCATCTTAGAATTCAACTTTTGACCATAGTAATTGATTATCTACTTTATGTATCCAATCCGAAATATATATTAATTTGTGTTCTTGACTTAGTAAACATACTGATTTAATTTGGAAAAAACAAGTTTTTTTATATAGTTTATGTTTTCTCGTTTTTTAAAGTTTATTCCCACTTTGTGAAGTTTTCTTACATTGTTCTCTATAAATATAAGAAATCTTAAGTATTTTGTCATTAAATTAACATTAATACTGGCCGTAACAATGTATTTAAAAAAAATCTATTTGCATAACAAAAACTAAAAAAATGATAATGGTAAACACTAGCTAGATCTGAAATATAAAATTACAAGGTCATCTTATACAATACTACCTTTTTCTTAGATGCAACATTTGATTTATTTTGATACACTCACTAAAAAGATAAATGCTGCATCTAAAAACAGAGGAAGTATTTTGTTTGCGTATAGATGGGCCTCCCGAAAGGCGAAGGCAACCCTCTAAAAGGCCTGCATCCATGAAATCATTGCAATATAAAAGGCAATGATGTGATAATCATAAGTCCTATTCATTTCCCTATGTTCATGTCTTCGTCTCTTCTTTGAGACTTTTGAGACCAAAAGGACACAAATTCTGTTTTTAGTAAACCAAAGTAAATGATCGTTCTAAGATTTATTTCGGAAAGATAGCTAATGATAAACAAGAGGTTCAGATTCAACGACAATAGCACAAAATATCTCTACGCACTTGTATGTATTGTTGATTGCATCAACACTCAACAAGATAGTTGACTTACAAAGTTACAACATATGCTAAACTACCTTCGGGAAAAAATTGTCTCTACATAACTTCTTTTAAAATTAGTGAAATGATACCGAACTCAACAATATAAGTTGTTTCTAATTTTCAACTTCTGTTTCTAATGAGTGGATTGTTTGGGGAGATTCACGCTTCATGATTTGACAATCTTAAGGAATTTGGTATAGCGAAAACATTTAAAAACAATGAATCTCACAAGATAATAAAGACAATGAAGTCATAAGAAGATGCAAGAATGTGGGAAAAATCCTCCAAACTGAGGTAAAAAGATTCACGAACGACGAGCACCCAACATCTATTATATGGAAATTTATGAGAGTACAAGAACCCACAGATACTAGATTTAAGGATAAAACTAGTTTTTAGGCCCGGGCTACGCCCCGGGTTATTATATCTTTCATTTCTTAATATTTAACTTTGAAAAAATAACATCAAGTATCACTCGGTTTAGCGGTTAAAACATTAATATATATGCTTGTGATCTCTGGATCGAATCTTACATAATGCATTTTCTATTTTTTTAGTGTATGTTGATCACATAGCATAAAATAATCCAAGCGAAGGCGCCACGTGGCATCGTTCCTGGCTTAGGAACGCCTTTTAATATATTAGTATAGATTACTACAACAAATTCACAATATTTAGATGACAAAAGCTCATGAAAGAATATTTCTAGGCATAACAGTGGATTAAGCATATTGTGTATTTGTGTATAGGAAAGTAATGAATGACGTCTGATTTGAATATCTGATGGGATGTCTAGCTTCATTTTTTTTTTTTGCCGACATACAAGCTAGTCAATGTAGGAAGAGCTTTGGCATGAAGGAAATCAATTAGAATTCCCATCTAAAATTGCCCAACAAAACAGGGTCATCTTTTATGTTAATGAGCTAGCTATATTATTAACAAAATAAGCTAAGAATAATGGAAGTAAAGATTGAAGTAAGGCCAAAGATAGATTAGAAAAATTAACCCGGCTGACATGTTGGCCATTTTCATTTGAAATTACAATATTCCAACCCTGTTATTACATACAAGCATAATATCACTTAAAAGAGATACTTCTAAATACTATCAAATACTAACCGAACACCAAAAAAATAAAAATAATGATATTTACAAAAAGTGAAAAATGAACAAAAAAACAAAGTCATCTGAAAAAAATGAAGCCCACTTCAATCTTCAAATTCTGTACAATTTTTCCTCTCCAATAATCCATCTTGTTAATTGGCTAGGGTCTCCAGCCAGAGATCTACACATAGCAGAAATGCCAAGATCAGCAGCAACTTGATCGTACTCCCTTAAGGCGGCCTCCATTTCAGCTTCAATGGCAGCATCATCAACATTCTCGATCTTGGTTCCATGCATAACATCAGCATAATGCTGCTCTCTCTCCAGATCATTTTTGAAGGGTTCCACGGCAGGACCCTGCAGAGACGAGAGAGATATAATTGACAGGCATCCAGATAGTATGAACTCTAGTCTCATTTTAACATATAACTAAGATAGATTTATCACATTTTCATTTAAATCAATAAAGCAGGTTGAGCTAAGCTCAAAGAGGAGGAAGGCTATTTGTCATCCTTATCCGATCACGGAACCTTGCCAACCACACAATCTTTGGCGAACAAATAGGTTTTCTGATAAAAGAAATTTGATTGTGGAAGTTTACCAAAAGAGACGTAACTATGACACAGAATGAAATCTCGAAGTCATAATTAAATAGTACCTCACAGAGCTGGGCGTAATGCTTGTATATATCACTATTTTCATCAAGATCACCAAGCAAAGTTCCGCCACACCATCCGTTGACTTCATCCACCGATGACATAGCAAGATACCTATGCAAAGTAAAAAGTAAAAAGCAAAAAGAGCCTTGCATTAAGCACACTAGTACGATCAGCTGCTAAAGCCATTAATTTGCTCATGATGCTCAAAGCACCATTGATTCTTCCATCTGACTATATATTAGTCTATATATATATATATATATATATATATATATATATATATATATATATATATATACAGACCAAAGTTGGTATGGGGACAATGATGCTTCTACTTTAAAAATAATTCAGCTACCAAATGTCAAATTGTCAATATATAATACCTATTTCTCAATCCTACTTCAGAAATCAATGTAGCATACACACACGCACATGCATGTTCACAATGACATGCACGCGTGCACACACATATTACAAACCTTTTGAAGATATCCTCTTCGTTGCAATCATCAACTTGAGAAAGCCAATTGAGGTAACAGAAACCATTAGACAAGCTGGCATCTTGTGAGGCATCATTTGTATCTGTGCCTGGGACCACCTTTGGGGAAGCACCAATTTGTTCGTCTTTCCTCAGGCCAAAAAGCCAGTTCGGGCTCTTGAGTTGTATCTCACTGCACGAAAAAGTAAAAATTCACTTTGGGATTCAGACAAAGTGCTAATTGTTCAATATCATCAACTTTCAATTTATCACAAGCATATTCCACATATTCAAATTGCTCTTTCATCTTAGGGCACAGTGGAAATGAATTTTCCATTCACCAGAAGGAAAGTTCATAAAACAAAAGATTCTTCAGCAAAGTGCAAATACATTCTCATGACATGAACTTAATATTAAAGGATAAGGAGGCAGGTCATTTTAGAGGGCCGGTGTGGAGGGGAAGGGTAGGAAGTAGAAATACTGAAATGTCTTAAACCAGCACTAACAAAATTGTAGAAAGCTCACATTGCATCAGGTGCCACTCCAGAAGTCCCTGCAATACCTGCAATCCTTTGACCTGGTTCACAGCAGAGCCTCACATCTTTTATCATGCTGCACGTCCTCTCAATGAGTTTATCAAAAGAAGTCAATTTGATCCTTGAGAAGTCTTCTCTACAAGCAGGCACGGGTTCCAGGGAAGCTTTTACTCCAAAAGACATGGCATCAGTTGAAGGACTGCTGAAGTTGCAAAAAAAGCAGATCAAGATCATTAACTACTGATTACTGAACTAACCCTTAAAACCATCAGTGCAATGCAGCAGGTATTACAACTATAACTAAAAGCATGCATTCACGAGCTAAAAAGCTATACATAATCCAACCACCAGTTCAGCCTGCTGGAGATATGGAGTATTTCTTAATGGCAGGGAGAGAATGGGTAAAAAGGTGATATATTACCTCTTATCCGAGATAGCATCATCTGCAACCCCAACAACATGAAGATAATAATCAGAATCCAGCTCCCACAGAGCAGGTTTTCCATCTTTCGGTCTGAAGTAACCCAAGAATCTGATAAATCACGAAGTAAAAGAAATGATAGGTTATATTACAACCATTGGTGTTCACAGGAGGCCAATGAGGGCTCTATTATGCTTATCTTGGCATTGCAAAATAATACTCTATATAGATAAAAGACCTAAAACATTCATATGCTTCATCGTATTCATATGATTTCACATTCACATGCTGCCTACCACGTTAATCCTGTTTTTCAGATATCAGGAAGATATTAACCAGCTATATGCTCACAAGCTTCCTAGCTCCTACCACAAGATGCTATGTGTCCCTTTCTGATGAGATGCAGAATGCAAATTTCCTCCTTTCCACTGGCCTATAACGATGGAAAATTTTGAAACGTACAACATGCAACTTATGGATTATGATTGTTTTTTCATCCTTTTGTTCTCAATATCACATCTGCCTCTAATCACCGCATCCGACACCCCCCACAACACCCCAAAAAAAAAAGTTAAAAAAAAATTAACAGTTCGAAATGAGTTTGGTTTGAGTTCAAATAGATTTAGGTAAAATGAGTTCACAAGCCCTAAGACACCAATCTGCCAGACTGGCACACAGGGTAACGAAAATAGATATATCAGCTAAATCAGAGCAACTTCTGGATTTTAGTTATTTCATTGTTTCTTCCTCTCCCCCCTCCTCCAGTTTCTATCTCTCTATTTATCTTTATATATAAATATATATATTTCTTCTAAGGTAGGCGATTGGTTGACAATGGTGTTCAAGATCAATTCATGCAGTTACTAGTAACTAAGAATGACATCAAGCAAACACTCAGCTGCCATTACCAAGCCATCCATTTAAGCCAGACTATCACACCAACAGTAAATAATAATTATAATAAGGCTAGCATTGAGAATGAGGGGTTACAAATTTATTGCATCCTGCTTTTCTCCATCAGTATAAGCATTGCTGTAATATCTCTTAATAGACTTGAGAAACTCCCGAGATTGAGTTGTAGCTTTCCATTTCCCCTGCTTATCTGGAAATACCTAATATCATTAAATTTGGTTAAAGTTAAAAGGGGGGAAATAATTTATTATTATAGGAAGACCAATAAACAGAGCAAAGAAATTCTATACAGTATTGTGAGCTGCGGAACCACCATATTGCTGTGCAAGAGCATCACCCATACTCCAGTACATGTCCATGAGCGCTGTAGCAATGCTACTATCAGGATCCACTTTAGGCTCAAAAGACATGTGCATTGCCTGGAGCTGACGACCCAATGCTTCTAAGCCATAAGCATATTGGGCTACATTGGTGCGGTCTAAACAATCAATGCAGTTTGTACGCAGCGCTCCATTCTGAAAACGTGGTTCATCGCCATTATGAATGTATTTCCTGATATGCTTTCCAGCATCAGAGTCTCGCTCTCTAATTAAGGAAGAGCTAAGCTTAAGCAATTCGTTGTTGCTTGCACTTCTTGCAAGAGTTCCTGAATTTGCTCTAAGATCAATCAAAGAAGCATCCCTGGAGCTGACAACATATGATGCCACATAAGAAAGGGTAAATCCCAAAATGTCAGGCCTGATGTCAGGAATTTTAGAGATAGAAACCTAGTGATATAAAGCAGCTACTTGCTTCTCAATAAATTCATTCATTATGGGGGGTGTTTACGCTTTACAGTTCCACTCAATGATTCATTAAAGCCACCTTTACGTAATCGTGCAGCGTGCGGAAACAAAAAAAAAAAAATCATCGACCAACAAGACTTGAATACGATATCCTTCCACTAAGGCTCTGTTTTCCCCAACTCATTAAAATAAGTTTCAGTAATAATAAATGAAGTTCAGCAACAATAAGTTAAGTTCAGTAAAAATAAGTTAAGTTCAGCAAAAATAAGTTAAGTTCAGCAAAAATAAGTTAAATTCAGCAAATATATGTTAAGTTCAGCAAAAATCTACTCTAAGTTTCAGCAAAAATGAGTTCCGCAAAAAGAAGTTAAGTTCAACAAAAATAAGCTGAGAAGAACATAGCCTAACCAGCAGGCATTTTAAGTTGTTGGACAATGTTACTTCCAAACTACACAATCATCTAAATTCACTTTTGTTGGATTTTCATGTCAACATCTACATAAGAAGGCCTTAAGATACAACTACACATAGGTAACAGCAAACAACCAAGTCTTACAACCACAAAATGGCTTACATATGCTGACGGATAGTCTATACCTCACAGTGTTTGTTCTGCTTAACTGCATAGCTCTCTTTTTGACAATAGGTTGTTTTCCACTGTAATAAAACCCAGTCCTATCAAGTGCTTGACTTGCTACACCAGCTAGAACTCCCAAAACATTGGCAGTCTTCCTGTTTGGCACGCAAGGAAATAAAAATTAAACCATCAGCTGGAACGACTTCTTTCACTTTTTTCTATCCTTCACAAACATAACAGTCTTACGTTTTTGCAAATTTATGGAAGTCCCAGTGAATAAAAGTAAGATGCTTTTCTTCAGAAAAAATCTCATTTAGATACGTAACTGCATTAGCAAACTCACGTCGAAGCATCATTTCTCTGGGCCTTTTCTCAACAGTCTGCATCATAAAACTTATATGAGCTCCAAGAAAAAGAAAAAAAAAAGTTCCTGCCGAATTGCGAATCTTTCAGTAAAATATCTATAAGAAAGGCAGCTTAGAAAATCCTAGAAGATGAAAGCCTAATTGTATCTGACTTGAATGTACAAGTGATGAAGATGGAACTTCTCAATGCAAAACTAAATGCCCTAACAGTGTGCTCTTTACGTGTGAACGAGATTGAGGAAGCCGAAGGAAGAAAATCATCAATACACCAATATTAGTAATATGGCAGGGTTTTCATGCAAGAGGGAGAAAGAAAGAACGTATTGTACTAATGCGAGAGGAAGGAATCGCATGGTGGTGATGCACGGAAAAGTGGTATGAAAGCACATGGCACTGCTCTGATCAGATGGTCTTCCACACTCCTCAGACTCGTTTCCCCAGATTTTCATTTCACCACAATAGCTGTTCAGAGGTGGTGAGGTTACATACTGGAAACATAATAGTAGTACCATTTTCCATGGGTTCTACATGACAGCTTGGTAATGGATAAAAAGGTTGGGCATGGTCTAGAGGGGGGGGGAATTAAGAAGATATGAATTGGAACTCTTTCCTGAACAGTTTATTAAATGTCCCTCATATAACTAAACATCTATACCCTAATACTCTTAACTCAACCCTTTTCTTTTGACCCTCATTATCAGATTGCACAGAGGTCTTACAAAATTGAAGTCTATTACATTGGCTACTTATTGAAAAATATGAATATGCGGTTATTTTCACACTAGAAGAAACCTTTATTAGATTAAGCACGATTATTGGATTGCCATATCTCTCAACAAGATCTTCAAAATGCAATCTGGTCGCCTCATAAGTAGGATCATATCTCTGCACTGACATCAAAAAGAGATGAGTTTGGCAGTGGTATGGAAAAAAAATCTCTACCAATATCTTTTACAAATCAGCATGACAAAAACTTTACAAATGATGTCTGGCTTTGGACTGAATCTTGAAGCCTCTTGAGACCAGAAAAGAGGAATTGAACCCCGCATCTGCACAACAGAACTCATTTTCCCCTTGCAAGAACCAGCATCTTCATCGAGCACAAGTTGCTCTGTTTCAACATCATTTGCTACCCTTCCTCTATCATTTACTCCCCTTTTTAAGTACCTTACCCAGAAAAAGAACCAATAAAAAGATCAGGACATTCAGGTGAATTCCATAGTCCCCTAGAACATAGTGAGACGCATGAATATTACAATTAAAAAGGAAAGGCAAAAAACAACAGAATCCTTAACAGAGGCAAAGCCATACAAGTAGTTAAACTTTATTAGCTCCTCTAGCATTTTCGTATAACAAGTTCAACAGTGATGTATATCAAGAAATATTTTGGGCCACTACTTTATTTTCATTCTAACAAAAAAGAAGAACAACCTATATTACACAATTACACGTGTTCTCCCTGTTAATCAAGAAGTAGCCACTAGAACCAGTTAAGCTCGCAGAAGCACATGCATTAGCCAACCCCTGCTGAAACAAAAACACATACACAAACATGCCCGGTCGACTTCTTGCGCACCATTCCCACAGGTAAAACAATATATGAAACACATGTATGCCATATTTCAGTTACCATCATTGTAAGAGAAGCAAGCCCACTTGGTTTTGCACACAGCAGCATATTAACAAAACCAAAAGGAACCCGATAATATAGCACTATTATCCAAAAGACAAATACTCAGTTTTTCCATTCAATTGAAGACCAGAAAATTCTCATAATCTGAAAGTTGCTTCTTGCTATAATTCATTCGCTTGCACCACAATCGAGGATAGAAAAAAACTGGATATAAGTGTACATCATGAGAAAAATTTAGCCAAATTGCAACTAGAGCATACCTGGTTCCTGCAAAATGACGAGACCTTCTAGCCACCAGAGCAACACTAAAATCACGTCCAAAAATTGACATCCTCGTCTATCAAGAACCATTCATATTAAAATCAGTTGTATATATACAAATGTATCTGAACATGGATGAACTTTCAAAATCAGAGATGAACTTCTCCAAGATGGAAGCAGAAATACATTCAAATACTATCCCAACCCCTCAAAATTTACAAGACTTTCACCATAGTACCCAAAAGCAGTTGGGACATACTCTTCACCTTAACATACCTAATTGTAAGTCAAGGTATCTAGAGAAATTCATATATAAGCTGCTCTACTGTTTTAGGCTCGCATCCTAAAATTTATATACTTGTGTGTATCTATAAATTCCACTCCATGGTCACAAACGTCCCAAAGTTATAGATTCTCAAAACAAGCAGGAGTCATTCATCAGTACCACATTAAAGGAGTCCCTTCTCAAATAAACTATGCTTGAAGTTTGAATCAAGCTGAACATCCAAAGACTGACGGAATAACCCAACCAACTACCAGATCATGATCCTCAACACTAGCCTCAGTATATAAGTTCCCATGAAACATTAGCATTTTCTTTTAACCAATGTGGAGAAGATCCTGAAGGAAGTAAGAGTACGTACTTGCTTAAAATGCCCATGAACCAACGCAACAGTCCAGATATTATTTTTGCATCTGGTACGAACCGCTTCAGTAAGATATGAATTCCACACAAATCTGCTGTCATAATGAATTCCAACTGGATCCCTGGACTGCACATTCTTTTGCAAGCTTTGCATTATAGGATACGTATAGCTGTAAAAGAAATCCTTTGTCAAGTCGACACTAGATAGAAGCTTCTTGTACCTGCAATCACACAGCCACAGAGTTGATACTAAAGCTTTAAAACACAGCAATTCTATGAGTGGCACAAATAAGAGATAGAGGAACAGACAGCAACATAGACCCTTCCCAGTACCCCAAAAGAAAAGCTGCAACTACAAACAGGATTCATGTTTAATGAAACCTTAAATAATTAGAACCTAGACATTAATAGCACACAGTTAGCAAGTACACTGTGTACTGCTTTAATCCATTATGTGCCAATGTTGGTGGCATAACTACTCATTAGTAAGAGATGCTGATTGGAAAAACTACCATATGTATATATATACACAATATATATGGGATGGAGAAAAAATTGGAACAGGCAAATGCAAAACAAATGTGAAGTTCACATTTAAACTCTGCCAAATTAAGGAAAGTATTAAATTTAAATTGAGACAAAGGGAATTTTATTAGACACCATAGCATTCAATCATTCATATGCCGCACATTAACAGAAACAACCTCCTCAATTGGAAACACAAGCACATGTCTAAGAAACAATGAGACAGAAAACTTAAACAGGCCTGGGCACTAAATTTACCTCAACTCGGTCTTAAAATATGCAACATCAGTCTGTACAGATGCATGAGGGATGGTGATCATCTGGCTTTCATCAATAGCATAAATAGCATGCCCACATATAGACCCAATTTGCCGGCGCTTAGTGACCAAAATCAAATAATAGGACTCCAAAAACTTAATACAACCTGCTATGCCATACACCTTGGCGACAAAGTTTAAGCCTCCGGTAGCGCGATTCCCCTCGGCAATTCGCTGCAGCAAGCTTTTCACCTCCTGTGGTGAATACACCACTGGATCTTCACTAATGTTCAATTCAGCGGGCTCACATCGATCAATTTTTAATACTCTGAAGAATCTCTTATTACGATCACTCCCCATTAAATAGAACCTCTGCAAAATTCATCTTGAAAAATGTTTATCGACCAAAGATCGCATTAGGGTTTAAGTGAATTGAAGAAGGCAGAAATTGCAGTATTAGTACCGCTCGAGTTTCATAAAGCTTGAATTTCTCAAGCAAGTAAGAGTTTGGATCGGCCTCAGAATCCTCCGATGGATGAACTTTGTTGGTAGACTGAGAGGAAGACGTAGGATTGGGAATCGAATTGTTCTCCGGCTTAGTTGCCATTTCTGACTACTGAAATTTACTCTAATATCAGCTAAACTGAAAAAGAGAGCATGAAGATTAAATTACACCGCAGCTCCTGTGGCTCCACTACCCCTTAAATTTTCTTTTTAAATGACATCAAATTGTCATAAATTTATGAAATCCCTGAACAAAAATGTGTGCGTTAAGTTAAATCCACAAGAAAAAAAAACTATCAAATTTCACATGCAATTGAACGATCTGTGAGCCTACTTCGAAGGAAAACAAAATTCCAAATTTAGAACATATGCATAACCAAAACCAGATAACACAACAGAATATATTTCGATTTTCTTCAAATTACATCCAAAATCACACCAGAATTGAAATTCAGGTCCTCAAAATAATCTATAAGACATCTAAATGGTGCTGCATAACGTAACTAACCTAATTTGCGATATCCGCATCAACAACGAAAATTTAAAAAACCCTAATTTACAAAAGTAACTCGATATTAACCAGCAATTTCTCAATCGTCATCCAATATTCTCCGAAATCATCAATTATTGAAAAATTGAAGTAAAGCAACATGCAAATAAGTAAATTAGAGCAAATAAATTACAATAAAATTGGATATTCAGCTAATAAGTCTTCAGTAGAAGAAATTATTAAATATAATCTGACCTTTTCAGAAGATATGCAGGAGCGATCGTTCTTCAGAGAGAGAAATCGAGAAATTGAAAAACTGTGCAGAATTGCAGATGTAAGGAGTGAAGTAAGAGAAGTCAAATGGATCGTGAAAATGGATTAGTAGCTGGGTTAACGGTTGTTTTTCGTATCATAAATTAACCTGAAAATGTAGTAGATAATCTCATAGTAGATACTTTCTCTTTATTTGGCAGTGGTTGGTTGAATAAGAGAAGATGAGGGAAAGGGAAAGAATTGAGAGGCAAATGGAATAGGCCTATAGGGGTACAATAGGTATGGTCTTTGTATTTAGGGCGATGTAAGGAAAATTATATAATTAATTTAACTTTGATAACAATTTCACACACACAGTGTACATACGAGTTGTTAGGCTCTGTTCTTTTGGACTGAATAAGTTTGAACTGAAATTAATAAGTATGAATTGAACTGAATGAAACTGAAATGAGTAAGTCTGAACTGAACTGAACTGAATTAAGTGTTATTAATAATTACAAGTAGAATAATATTTTTATCATCATTGATAATGATAATAGGAGTAATTAATAATATTAATATTATTAATGATAATGATAATAATAATATTAATGCTAATACTAATAATATACATAATAATAATATTCTTATGAATTGAGTAATATTAATAATAACAATTAGAATAATAATGATATGAAGTAATAATATTATTAATATAATATTTTCCTCTAAGATTGCTATTCGCAAGTCAATATATACAAAACCAATAGCATGTTTCACGCCTAATACTGTAGAATAGTAATAATAGCATGCAGATGGCCACTGGTGCGGGCTGGTTCGTGGGCCCTAGTGGGTCGGGCTGAGATTTCACGGCCCAGGACCAGACCGTGAAATTCACGATTTGGGCGGGCTGGTCCACGGGCTCAAAAATCTTGGGCCACACCGGTCTGTTACCGGTTTTCACGGTTCGGAAAGCGGTGCTGGCGGTTCGTGGGCCTAGCGGGCCGGCATGAGAATTTTTTATTTTCAAAATTATTTAATCATTGGAATCATTTATTATTGTTACATAAAATCTTTAAAATTAATTAAAATATATACAATTATTAATGTTAATGAATAATTTCATTATTTGAATTTGATTGAATTATAATATATGCAATTTGATTAAAATATATACAATTTGATTAAAATATACACGATTTGATTGTAATTACTTGGGATGGGCTGGTCCGGTTCATGGGCCGGGTTGGACCGGTTTCGTGGACCGGATTGGGCGGTTTTAGTAGCAGGCTTTCGTGGGTTGGGCTCAAAAAATCTGGCCCACGGCCCGCCCACCAATTCCACGGTTCGAGCTGGGCTGGACCGGGCTTTTCGCGGGCTCAGCCCACACGGCCCAAGAGGCTGGCTGGGCTGGATTGGCCCGCACTGTTGGCCATCTCTAAGATTATTGCACGACTCCTAATTCTAAGAAACATAATTAATTTACAAAATACAAAACTATATTTACATATACTCCCTCCGTCCCAAAAAGATCTGAACACTTGTTGGGACACGTAGTTTAAGGTGATAAGTTATAGTGTGGTTATCAAATGTTATTTTATTTAAAAAGTAGATGTGATAGGAGTTGGTGGGGTATTTTTTATTAGATGAGAGAGAAACTTAGGTAACTTTTTATTGATGAAAGTCAGAGTGTGGGCCAAAGATGTGTAGAAAAAATAATATATTAATGATGGACCATGCCAAAAAAAGAAGTGTTCAAACTAATTTGGGACAAACATAAAAGAAAAGTGTTCAGACTATTCTGGGACGGAGGTAGTATTTGACTACTCCTATATTTACAAAACTATATTTGACATATATTTTTTTTAAAAACTTTTTTTTTTTGCTACATTCTTTAAACTTTTTTATTTTGGAGTTCTTCACCCATCTAAAAGTAATACTCCCTCCGTTTTCGAAAGTTCCTCCTACTTTATCCAATTTCCTCTCACAAAACTATTCAAAATAAGAACAACAAAATAAATAGGAGGGAGTAGGGGTGTTAACGAGCCGAACCGAGACCAAACCTGCCAAGGCTCGGCTCGGCTCGAAAACCTATTTTATTCGGCTCGGCTCGAGCTCGAAGCTCGTCGAGCTTGAAATATTAGGCTCGAGCTCGAGCTCGAGTCCAAAACCTACAGCTCGGCTCGAGTTCGATAGGCTCGAGAAGCTCGCAACACAACCAAGGTTAGATTTTATGAGCCCAAACATTTGATAATTTAATGGCCCAATATCAACAGTTGTTAGCAAAGCCCAAGCAAATAGCCAGCCTGCTATAGAGATTTAGGAGGTGAAGGCTTTATTTTATAACAGCTTGTAAGCATTTCCTCAAGCTATCCCACCGATGTGGGATGTGCATCTGCCGAAATTTTTGTTTTTCAAGGTGAAACTTTGCTCTTTCTTTTTTTATTTGTTATACAGCTTTGCTATTTCTTTTTCTATGGTGCACCACCTGCCTCCACACCTTATGGACAGCAGCCATACTGTAAATACATTTGGTGCTTTTATATCCGACTCTGAGAAGTATGCACTTCCTTCACAATGTCTCCTTCCCTTGACAACTGAAGGTAGATAGAAATAATACTTCATATGGTATTGTCAATTAGGAAATAAGTTTATCCCCCTCTTGTTTCTTATTTAAATTAATTGCATAAGAGTTCAGCCTTCACACTAATTTTGTTCCATTAGATAAGAAGAGAGTTGAAGCACTGTTACATAGGATGTTATCTACAGCATGATGATCCACATTGGAGGTTTATTTTCACCCTTTCTATTCGTGATACACTAATGTCAGTGTTTTCTGAACTGCATTTTCTTTTCATTTAAGACTAGAACTAGAGAGGATGCAGGAAAAAGGTGTGAAGTTTGAGATTGAAGCATTGTCTGTCCACTCACTTTCCTTGCTGTCAGAGGAGATCTTG
Organism: Beta lomatogona; assembly: GCA_947646795.1. Lineage (NCBI taxonomy): Eukaryota > Viridiplantae > Streptophyta > Magnoliopsida > Caryophyllales > Amaranthaceae > Beta > Beta lomatogona. The sequence goes on from CANSNZ010000436.1 coordinate 1,107,800, forward strand.
CCTTCAAAAATTCGTAACTATGCAGGGCCCATTTTCACTTTCAACCAAGGTTAGTATCATGAGCCCAAATATTTGATAATTTAAGGGCCCATTTTCTAAACAATTGTTGTTAGCAAAGCCCAAGCAAATAGCTAGCATGCTGTAAGGAAATACTAGCTGAAGGATTTGCTTTTATAGAGCATGAAGGCATTTTCCTCACGTTGAGCAACCGATGTGGGATGCATAATGCATCTGCCACATATTCTTCTTTTAGGATGAAGTTGTACCTTTGCTATTCCCTTTTCTATTTCTTATGCAGCTTTAGTCTTTCTTTTTCTATTTTTTTTTTCTTTTTCTATTTTCATTGCTAATATTTCTTTCCTTTTTCTTCTTTCTGATTTTTATCCCCTTTTTTTAAGAAAAACTTAAAGACTACATATATATTCATTTCTTTTTATGTGCTCTAAGTATTTAACAAGTGATTTTTCAATCATACATTTCTAACAATTAATTTATTTGCTCTCATATAAATGCGATAACTAGACTACATTCACTTTTTATATACTAAATTTGACTAAGTACAAAAATTATTATGTAGTATGTTGAACTACTTGTTATTCGCTTTGTATACTATCTAATTATCAACTCCTTATAGTTTTTCAGTTAATAAATAAGTAATTAAGAAATTAATGTTCAAAATTGTGTGTTTGAGGTATTAAATTTAAATTTTCCTATTTTTTGAATAAAGCAAAAGTGCTACATATATCAAAAAGATAGATGGTGTGTGATGAAAAAATAATATAATGAAAGTATTTTCTAATAGCTGGCATGAACAATATAAACTTTGAGTTTAACTTGGTTCTCATTATCGATATGTGCGTCATAAAATTATTGTTTGATATCTCATTATACTCATTATGTTCTTATTAGATGGTTTGTTCAAGACCCTCAAACTTAAAATATTGGATCCGCCTCAACCCCTAGTTGTCCCAAACCATGAAGCGAGAAAGTATACAAGTGGGAATTTAGCGGCTATCTCAACTTTGTTATTCAAATAAAAAATCACGACTTTGAAAATATTATGACTACTAACATGATAGCTTTTAACCATGATTATTAAATAATTTTTTATCTTATATTAAACATTAATGAAATATTTTTAGTAATAAAAAAATTATCGAGCCTGTTCGCGAGCTTTCGAGCCGAGCTTAAGGTAGCTCAGGCTCGGCTCGTTAAGGTCTCGAGCCGATCCCGAACTCGAGTCGAGCCCTCTCGAGCCGAGCTTTGACCGAGCTTTGACCGAGCCGAGCTCGAACAGTTTGCGAGCCACCCTGGCTCATTAGCACCCCTAGGAGGGAGTATTACTTTTCTATCTTTTGCTTATTTCACCAAAAATTACCTTTTTTATCACTTGCCCCACTTATTTATTCAATGGGTCCAAAAGTACCCTCCAAAAAGTTTAAAAGTGACATTGCCAAAAAAAATAAAAATAAAATAATAATAATAAAATCAATAAGTTGTAGTCTAAGGCGAGTTAACTAGGCGAATCGAAATAATCGATTTGAGACCGAATCGAATCAATCCGGATAAAAATAAATTTTCATTTATTCAGTCTAAAAGAACAGTACTTAATCATGGTAAAGAGTTCATTATGCTGCCTCAAAACAAGAGTCAAGAATACAAAGCCAAACATAAAAAACATAGAAATCCTAATCCTGGTAAAGTTAGAAGGGCACATGCGTCTTTTGCCTTTGATGTTGGTATCTTGTCTAGTCTCTATAACTATGAACACCCACCAAACACAACTTCTGCAAAAAAAGAAGACACAGCAAAAGATTAAACACGAAGAAAGCTCGACAATTTTTGTTATTCTCTTCTCAAAACTCAGAGTTCATAACTACAACAATGGATAAATTCAAAGAAACAATCTTTAGACTCGCTAAATCTCATCCAAACACACCCTTATCTCCTTCTCAAATTACCTTCATTGAAGAACGTCTCCTCCAAGTTTTCCCACTTCTTCGCACTCCCACTCACCCCACTTATTCTGTGGTAAGTCCCATTTTTACACTTTATTAATCATTACTTTTTACTATTGTATGATTTTTTTTTTGGTATAGAGAAAGTCACTACTCACTAGGACAAACGATGTAGACGGAATTATTTAAATTGATCCCAGGTCTTGAGTACCACGTCCCGAGATTTTAACTAACTAAGCTAGTTGATATTCACATGATAGTTTACTGTTAAATGTTAATAACTATGTATACCTTTTTTTAGCGGGGGAAATTGAGGATTCCAAGGGGTAAGAATCGAACCCTTGTCAGAAGAACCTTGATTATTGGGGATCACTGTTGTAGTGAACAGTGAACTAGTGATTAATAAAGAGGGGTGAAGTATAATTTAATTTCTAACCTTTATATTGCGGATTATAAAAGGTATTTTACCAGTTTTGAGTTAGGTTTATATAGTTTAATTTTCTGATTTTTTTTTTGTTATGTTTTATTTGTTAATGTAGATGATACAAAGTGCGATTAAAGAGTTGAATGAGGAAGATGGATCAAATGAGGAGTCAATTTCAGGGTATATTAAGGCAAATTATGATGATTTGCCTTGGGCACATGATACATATTTAAGCCATCATTTGAGAGAACTTTGTAAAAATAGTGAAATTGAGATTGTGTGTACTTCTACTGGTAAACGCTATGTAACAGCGGCACGCAGCGTAAGCCAAGAACATGATTCAGGGAGGAGACGGTCCAAGCGAAGATTAGCGAGGAAAAGGAAGGAGAGTGTGGTTGAGAATGATGAAGAGAGAAGTTTAGGTGAAGAAAATGTGATTGAATTTGAGGAGGAAGGCATATTAGTGTCTGAGAGGAGCAAAATGAAGAGAAGGCGGAGTTTGTTGCTTATGGAAGATGAAGATGATGAAGCTGTTGAACATGCTGTTGTTGTAGCAGAGCAGAATGTTTGTAACAACAGTCGAGAGTTGGTTGTTGTAGCGGAGCAGAATGTTTGGAATGTTTGTAACAACAGTCAAGAGTTGGTTGTTGTAGCAGAGCAGAATGTTTGTAACAACCGTCAAGAGTTGGTTGTTGTGAATGTTAGCTGTGATGCTGCTGAGTTAGATGTAGAAGAATCTGGAGAAAATATTGGAAGCAATCCTGTAATTGTGTGTGGTTTGGAATTGGAAGAGATACCGAAATCGAAACAACAGGCTTGTAAAAGTAACCCCAAAAAGAGATTGAAAGATCACCAAGAAAAAAGGGAAGCCTCGTTGAAGTTAATGCCATCTTTGCCAGCTAAAGATGTAGGTTGCAATCAGCTTGAGCATGACCAGATACATGAGCTTTTGTCTCGGAGAGGTGTTGAGACCGAGGTACTTTCTGAAGTTTGAAATGTGAGCAATTAGCTGTTGTAATTTCGTCAAAAAACAAGCCACATTTGATACGTTGACATAATTTTTTATTATAAAGTATCCTGAGATAGGGTCAGAAATAAGGGTGGAAAAAACAATGTTAGATCTGGAATCACAACTATGGATATATTTAACTTATCTTTTGGCAGATTTGAAAAAGCTATACTCTGAAACATATGATATGATCTTCTATTTCTCTAGTTAGATAAGTTTTTTCGCTATTTTTGAACCATGATGTAGCTTTCAGAGAAGTGTCTTTAGTTTTGAGTTAGACCTTTTAGCCATATCCAAATTTCGAGCTAAGTTCTTTATCTGGAGGTTCTGCCTTCTTAAGATGCCTTTATTTATTCTTAAAATCTGCTAAAAGTTTGTGTTTCCGATTTTCTTTCAAGTAGATTATTTGATCTATTTCTAGTCTTTGTTGGATTTTTTTTTAACAAGTTTACTGTGAACTTAATATATATTGACCATCGGAGTCAGATGTAAATTGTGACTGATAGATAGACAGAGGTGTAAGCATAACCAGAATGAGAATTGATGTTTAGTTGGCACTGTCATGTGCTGTCACTCGCCTATTAATCTGCTAATTGTTTCACATTAATGCTCGTATAAATATGGGCTATCTAAAACCCCTCTAAAGCAAAGCAGACTTGCTAACCTCTGAACATATGAGTTCATAGGGATAATGTTGGTCGATGGATGTGGGTTTTGTAACTTGCTTTAGGTTACATAGTGATGACATTGATCAATCCCTCCATAGACCACCAAGCACCAACCAAATTATAAGGTAGACATAGAGTGTAGGATTTAATCTTCAAAACAGCTACTGGCAGTGCAAGATGAATACATATGGAACTATACTATTGCTCAGATGTTTGCGCGCATCGTTACTAGTATTCTTCATTTTGGACTCCAGACACTTCATTTTGGACCAAATACAAAAGAAGTTTTCATGAAATGAGAGTCCAAATTTGATACATATCCATGTCCAACACTACGCATTCATGTGCATCAATGGAATTGATTTTGATTCTTGGAAGGTAATAATGCTTCATAGACTCATCATAGCTTGATGTAAATCTGTGAATGCACTTTTTCCCAGGTAATTGCCAAATTATCGTGATCCTTGTTTCCAATTCTTGTTTACCTATGGTTATGTTGCATGATACGGTAGTGGTGATGCAGGTAAGTGCTAGGATGGACAGAGAAGCGGGGCTACCATGGTTGATACCATTGCTGAAGGGGAATTACTTTATCCCTTGCTCACTTCATGCAGAGTCAAGCAAGAGTCAATGTAATTTGTTCTGTTTAGATTGCATGGGAGATGCCTTTTGTGCTAATTGTTTGTCCCTTCACAATGAGAGTCATCGTATCGTCCAGGTATATAAATTATTAAAAAAGTATCATAGTCCTCCCCACACCCCAAGCTACTCAATTAGTATAAAATGGTGTTAAATAGCGAACTCAACATATAAACTCCTATTTTAATTATATGGAATACTATGTATATGCTGTCTTTTATACAGCTCAAAGTGTAGTAAAATACTCCTGTTTGTTTTAGAGTTTAGACTTCCGGTTGTGGTTTATTGATCATCTTGTTGTTCTCTTCATGTCGACGTGATAGTCACATTTACTATTTTAGGAATCTGAAAAAAGTTAAGCTGTCACATTTTCTAAAATGTAAAGATTTCTGATTAATTTTAATCATCAATGATCAAACCCTTATAAAGATTGACTGATGGGGAGAGAATGACAATGGTTTGACTACTTACTAGTGCTCCCTCCGTCCCCCAATAGATTTCCCATTTTTTCATTTATGGTTGTTCTAAATACATTTCCCATTTCCTTATTTGGCATGGATCCACCCACTAAAAATTGTTACCTTATTTTTTATTATACTACTCACTTTCCTATAAATCAATCATTGATCCCACCCACTTACCTTACCCACTTACATTCTCTCTCCTCAATAAAGAATTCATGAATAATGTACCAATTCCAATTCTTTTATTCTAATTTTATGCAACTAAGGGACCACCTAGAACTCCTCTCTAATACTTGTACCCAAAGAATTGAGAAGTCTATTTGGGGACGGAGGGAGTACTAGAAAATGATCTTTGAGTAAAAATGTTTCATCTGCTTAGTAATATGATTGTTACTTGTTTAACCAAGTGAGTATATAACTATACGCTTATGGTAATGGTAGTGACAATAAGGTTTTGGGTGATTCAGATAAGAAGATCGCCATCACGCTACAATGTGGTGAGAGTCGACGAGATACAAAGGTACCTGGACATATCCTCAGTACAGACCCACATAAGAAACAGTGCAAAGGTTGTGCATCTCAATGGACGCCCTGAACCGGGGGACTGGTAAGTACATCACCAGAACATGCAAAAATTGTCGCCTCCTTGATCCCTCCAGATTCTGTTCTCTTGTTTGCCAGGTACATAGATAATTCTTCTCGCTTCTCTTTTTGCTGAACTAGATTAGTTGGGCCATTAGCTATTAATTTACGTGATCTTCGCAATTAATGTTTTGGGTGATGTTTTTTGGCAATTGAGAGCACTGAGACCAAATAAAAGAGTAGTGATCATATTGAAGGATACCAAACTAGAGTTTTTTCAAGCTGACAGAAGTAACAGTTTCATTCTCGAGTTCGTTAGCATCAAACATTATGATAATTGGGATTAATAAAATACCATTTTTTTTATAGTTGGATTTTCGGATTTATGGTTGTTTGAAATGTCATTCTTATTTTAGATCTTCTAGTGCTAACTGGCTATTCTAATCTTTCAGCTTTGTGCAAAATTGCTGAAGTCTTCAGAGGTCAAGAAATTACCCATTGATCAAAGTCAACAAGCTTGTACATCATCTTTGCTTGAAGATAGTTCCAATGAAAACTTGGAAATACAGAAGCATTTGGATTCGTCACACGCTAATAGCTTGGAAGAGCTTATGTCAATGGAAGACGAAGAAAATTTACCCCTTCAAAAGGTGTTGGAGAAATGTGGTAAGCAAAAAAACATGCAGAGAACAAATTTGCAACAAAGGCTCCTTTACCCCAGGAAACACAAAATCAAAATGATGTTCAACTTGAGGCACCTATGACTTCACTTGTAGAAGGAAAATGGGAGCAGGAGATCAAGGAAGATGTAGTTGCTGTGTCAAATCAGCATCTTCTGCAGCAAGAAGAGTTGCCTAAACCTGCAACTTACTGCAATTTAAAGCAGCAGAAGCAACCGCTGAGAAAAGATGGCTGCATAAGGCCTCGGAAAGCAATGAAGGGATTGTCTAATGCAGAAACTGGTCAGAAAAGTGGGCAAGGAAGGCCACAAAAACAAATGGAAGCTATTAAGGAAGATGCAGTGGCTGTTTCGAGTTCGGATCTTCAGCAACAAGAAGAGCTGTCTAAGCCAACAATTATTGATCAGCATTCTCAAGTGCAAATCAAACAACCAAAGAAACGAGGAAGGCCACCGAAGCATATAGAAGCAACCAAGGAAAAGAAGAAACGAGGAAGGCCATTGAAAACTCGTGTGCAGTTACAAGAAGGGTTGTCTGAATCAGCAATCAGTCAGTGCTCTCTGCAGCTACCCAAGAAGGATGGCCGAGGAAAACTGCAGGAACATATAGAAGCAACCACGGATGATACAGAAGTTTCTTTAACTTTGCATCGTGAGATCCAAGAAGGGTTGTTTAAACCAGCAACTGATGAATGTACTAAGCAACAAACCCAGAATCTGAAAAAAAGGTCCGGGGAGGCCACAGAAACAAGTAGAAGCCACCACGGAAGATGCAGCTATTTGTTCAAATTCGCATGTTCATCAACAAGAAGGTTTGTCTAAACGAGCAACAAAGCAGCTTTCTCAGGAACAAGTTAAGCAGGTGAAAAAGGATGGCCGAGGAAGGCCAAGAAAACAAAAAACAGCAGCAAAGGAACATGCTACAGCTTCCTCTGAACTAGCACTGCATCAACGTCCTCTGCTGCGAGTCAGAAAGTGCCAAAACAAACTGCTTGAAAAGGATGGCCAAGGAACGCCTCGGAAACTACAAGAAGATACGGAGAATGATCCGGAAGCTTTAATGACTTTGCATCTTCAAGAAAAGAAACAAGAAATAACCAAAGATGATTCAGAAGCTCCATTAAATCTGCCTCATAAGCTGGAAAAGAAATGGTCTAAATTGGATGATTGTCCAGATGTTGAGCCTGAGAAATCTTCAAGTGAAGTTCATGGGACACCTGAATCAGGACAAGTAATTCAATTCTCATATGATGAAATTCATCAATCGCTTAAGAAGCAAAAAATGGATCGTGGAGGCCTGCTTCCTGAAGCAATAGCACTGACTACATCATCAGCTAATCAGCCTGATCAACAAGAGCAACAGTATCATGAACAAGAGGAAGTTCCAGTGTCAAAGCCATCGAGTTTAACAGAAATGCAGGTTCCCCTCTCCTGTAAAGATCAGCTGCGCTCCAGGATAAAACGCTAGCTGCACTCCAGGATAAAACGCCAATCTGAGGATAGCTCTTCAAGTCTATTTAACTCAGTCTTGGGTTTTTGTGTTGGTCATGTTGGACATGGGGTACATGTCCAAGTGTCCAAGTAGGTTATTCTGTAAAAAATTATGTTCCATGGTTTTGGCTTAGAATGGAGTGTCGAGACATATCCATAGCTGCGCTTCAGGATAAAACGCCAATCTCAGGATAGCACTTGAAGTCTAATTTACTCAGACTTGTGTTTTTGTGTTGGTTCTGTTAGACACAAGTACATGTCCAAGTGTCCAAGTAGGCTGTTTTATATAAAAAAAATTCCATGGTTTTGGCTCAAAATGAAGTGTCGAAGCCATATCCATGTGGGAGTGGCGAGGATCAATCTCAGATGAATAGTCATAGTCCTTTATTCAGTTGCAGACTTGCAGCCAAGAAATATGCTATCTTAAGCACCTTAATGAAGTTTTCTTGAAGTCACTGTCTTGTTTCTACTGAAAGACGAGTCTTTTTGTAAATGCATAACTCAATCCTGCATGGTTAGAGTGCTGAACTGCCTGATTAGTTTGGTCTTTTCGAGTTATCTATTAGTATGTGGTCATATCCTATCAGCAATATGGTTTAGTCCCTATAATCTTATATTAATATTTACAATCTTCGTATAGTCAGTTTTAAGAAAAGGAAAAATATTGAAAATACAAAATTTTAGTGTGTTGCATATTGCATTGGTCTGAATTGGACTTTGAAAAAGGAATGGCTGAAGGAAAATAAAATTAAAAAAGCATCTGTTTATTGCAATACTCGAAACACAAGTCTAAAATTGGAAATTGACACGGATAATTTAACAGTTCTCCGTCTCCCTCGCCATAACAGCAAATTTTTCACTATGAACAAAGAGCCTCCAGTTTTGGGTTTTTTTTTGTTTTATGTTAAAAATCATATAATGGTAGTAATAGTATGTGTTTATAATGAATTAATCAAATTTTTTTTTTAACACAAGAAGAGAATTGATATATTAATAAAGGCCCAAAAACATTAGTACATCCCAAAATATTGAAAGAGGAAGACAAACCAAACTAGAGTCCAAACAAAAGGAACAAACAAGCCGAAATAACATTAACCAACAGAAAACATCAAGGATGAGCAGCAGCGGAAGAGGAAGCAGTAACTTACTTGATATCTTTGTCATAAGCATTTAGGCCTCCATGGGAGCAACGAAATAATACTTCTTGGGCTGAGACATTTGCTTGGCTAAGTAAGCCAAACGATGGGCCACCTGATTACCCTCACGTTTGACGTGCTTTAACACCACCGTCCAACTATTCCCAAGTAAAACAATGACATCCTGTAACAGCGAAGCAAGCTCATGGTTGATAAAGGGGTTGTTTGACAATCGGTTGTTGGCTGTTGGCTTTTGGTTGGTTTAGTTGTTTGTTTGGCTAGAAGATTGGATTTGTATGTATTGTCTTTTTAAGTTGGTACATTTTAAGCCAAATTTGTTTAAAAAGTGTTTGGCGAAATTAATTGTGGCGGTTGGTACATTTTTATTAGAGTTTGTGGCCAACAAGCTAAAAGCCCAATCCAAAAGGCGATCCAACCAACTTTTTCATTTTTGCACTTTTCACCCAACCAAAAAGCTAATAACCAAACACTTTTTTTGTTTGACCAAAATGAAAGTCCTCAAAGCCAAAAATCAAAAAGTTCCATTTACCAAACATGACCAAAATCTTTGGAGTTAGAGAGCATTATGTGAAGGGCTTGGGCGTCGGTTTCAACTTCAAGATGAGAGACATGAAACTCTTTAGCAAGTTGAAGCCCATCACGCAAGGTAATAAATTCAGCAGCTAGATAATTGGTACAAATATATGATTATTTTTTAACTCATTATACAACATACTTCATATCATAACTTTCAAGAATTTAAAAACAAAACTAGAAACGGACAATACTCTGTACTACCATAAGAGTTGTGTTTTCCATCATTTTGTTTTCATTTTCCTAAAAAAAACATAAAAAAGACTAGACCCCTAGAACTTAAAAACAAAACAAGAAACGGATAGTACTCTATTATAATATGCATTTGACTCAAAAACAAACAAATTCTTAATTTTTTTTTTATGTAAGGCACATGCCATCCAAATCAAATCCCCTAATAATCCCACTCTAATGTGAGGGGAAAAGGGAGAGACTTACTCTATACAGTATACACTGTTATAAGAGTTCGAACTTGGGATCTTTAAGCAATACTTGGTCAAGTCTTCTACAAAACGGTCTCACTAAAGGCATAGTTAGACTATGTTCTTTTGGACTGAAGTGAATTGAACTTAATTTGTCTTAACTGAACTGAATTGAATTCGTCTAAACTGAATGAGTTAAAAGTTAACTATGAGAGGAAATTAACTGAACATAACTGAATTTGTCCGAACCTAATTTTCAATAATTCAGTCCAAAAAAACAGAGGCGTAGTGGCCACACAAGTTGTTTGCCTAAATTTAAACCCAATTATGGCATTATCTACCTTTCATTTTGGTGCCCCATGTGTCCATAGCATATGATATCAGTTGCGGATATCCCTTTAAATTGATTCATTCAAATTAATAAGTGGTGCACAAGAAACATATGAGATAATGATCATGTCGCCAGGTCTCTCTTGCTCTCTCAAAACTTCACCTTCTCATCACCACCATTATGATCATATAGGAGCATTCAATGTCAGACCAGACTGCAAACATTTATTTAGGGATGGTCCAAGGATACAACAACGAAGCAAATTCACAACTTTTGCAGCTAAATCTGGTGGATTTTCTCTCAATATATCAGTATGTCACTACTTCTTTCGTTCTTTTTTTTTCTTTTCATTGCAACGTTTTCCTCATTTGGAATTTTCATGTTAATTGCGACGTTTATCTATTTGGTAATATATCTGTCTATCTCTCTCCAATAACGTGGTATATGTTACTAAATGTTTACTTCTTTCAACCTGGTGCTAGAAATTTTTACTTATAGTACTATACAGTATATATTTTTTTATATAAGGAGAGAAAACTAGGAGGTGTCTACACAAGAGACACCCCCTAAAGCATCCCAAAGGGTGGTTACAATAAGCATCAAGTACAAAAATAACGAAGAAAAAAGGAGCATTTAGGAACTTGAGTAGATGATCCGCCGCGGCACCACACCATCACCCCAGGCCCAAATCGAGTTGAACCCTTCTCGGGGGGCAAGACAAACACTACCGAAAAAGAATAAGCTCCCAAATCTTCACTAGGGAAGCACAATTACTTGAGGCCACACCAAGCAAAACCAACCATAAAACTAAACATTTAGAAAAAACAAAAACTAAAAAGACAGTAACATAAATAAAAACAGAACCAAGATCACGATAAAAAATCGAGGCCAAGGAAGCAGCGGCATGGCGTGGAGATCCCACCAGCGGGAAATCAGGTGAGAGGGCAGAGAGCGAAAGCACCAAGAAAAGCCCGAAATCTAATTCAATTCCATTTTGTTTAGTACTATACAATATATGAGTTTATCTTCTTCACTTTTGATAAGATGGTTCTTTTTTTTATTAGTGGCCTGTTGAATAAGAAAAAGAGATATGTCATTCATGTAACTAATCTTTGGAGAACAAATATAGGGTTTATTGACAATCCTGGCTAATAAAAAGCAAAGTACAAAAAGAGTAAATAATAGTGTTATTGTACACATTGTTCTCCATGGAATAGTTGTAAGTTGTTTAGTCTTATTCTAAGAAAAAGAAATAAATTGAAGAGCAATTATTAGTTTTTTTGGGTGTTAAAGAGCATTTGTTAATTAATTAATTGATTGATGATTGTAGGGTTTTAAGAAGTGTGAGAATTGTAGAGGCCAAGGTGCCATAGAGTGCTCTGGATGCAAGGTAGGAGTACTTAATTAAGGTTTATGCTTTATTAGTTGTAGTACTTGTATAAATGATGCTTGTTTGGTTAGTAAGAAAAATCAGATGAAGCTGTAATACCGGATAATATTGGTTGTTGGTATTGATTATTTGAGTCAGTTTTAGTACTATTTGCTTATAAAGATGTTCGTTCGTTAATTATCCGTAGTTAAATACTCCGTATGTTTCTTTTTGTTCTTCCTATTTTGACTTCCACGTTTGTCAATGCACGTCTTTGACCTTAAATATCATTCATTGTGTATTAGTAAAAACTATAATGATTAAATATTAATAAAGTACTCATTGAGACGAATCAAATAAGACCCCACATGACTATATATTTTTATCATATGTTGAAAATAATTTAGAAAAGATTATCTTCAATTGTGAATAGTGTCAAGATTCTAAATAGGAAGAACAAAAAGAGAACGGAGGGAGTAGTTATTAATGTGCAAAATTGTCAATTTTTAGCCAAACTTTTACAAGTTAATGAGAAAAATTAATTCTTCTAAGACTCTTAAATTTAAGTTGGAAAAACTTTTTTTTAACTATTTAAACATATCAAAAAGCCAAAAACTGATAAGAAAAAAGTCAACAGAAAGCAAGTATCCAAAAGGTCGAGAAATACATTTTTTTTCAGAAATTATGCTTACCATTTTTTTACCAAATTACAACTTAAAACGAGTATATTTAGGTAAATCATCTTTAAGAGTTCACTCATGATACACCCAGGGGTATTTTTGTAATAAATTAGAACTTTAGGTGCTAATTTGACACTAAGTTTGCTCATTTGGGTATTTTGCTCATTTTACTCATTTTGCTCATTTGCTCGTTTGGGCATTTTGCTCATTTTACTCATTTTGCTCATTTGCTCATTTGCTCATTTTGAAATAAAAGTGTTTGCTCATTTTCTTAAATGAGTAGAAATGTTTGTTCATTTGCTTATTTGCTCATTTTTGCTCACTTTGCTCATCTGGAGAAAATAGTCTTGGGTGCACCATGAGCATGGTACACCCAGGTGTACTATAAATATTCTCCATCTTTAATTAACTTATGATGAGATACTAAAAATTTATCTCTTAAAAAAAAGAAAAAAATTGCAGTTGCCCCTAAGAGCATACACAATTGTTGATCCAAAAATATGGATCATCAATTATTTTAATAAATCCTCTCTCTTCCACCTCACTTATAATCTACTATTAGTTTTTATGGTTTTTTTACCCCCAATAGATGATCTACAATTTTGGACTATTCAACCGTTGGATTGCTCTTCTTGAGGTCATTAGATGGTTGCCAACTCACCGTACATGGGGCCTGCCATTTATTCTCTTTCATGACCTTTGGCTATGATCCAACTATGATCAGATCATCTGATCATCCTTCCCTCTCTCCTCTTTTTTTCTCTCTCCTAATTCTTTATTATATTTTTCTCCCTCTCTCCTCATGATCTAGCTTGTAGATCATCCAATGGGCTTACTCTAAAGAAGTCACAACATTGTTATACAAGTGTCTCATATAATATGTAACCACTTACTCAAACTTTCCTTAGTTGTATTTGCCTTTCTTTAGAAAAAGTAATAAACAAAAATATAAAGCAAAGCTTTTTGCATCTAAACGACCTCTTAATTCATCAAGAGGTGCCTTTGAGTGTACAAAAAGCAATTAAATCCATTTTTCTACTACTTGATTTATTTTTCTCTTTTAATATACTTAATAGTATTTGCACGTAATATATATACTGTTTGTTAAGGTGATAATATTGCTTGTTTACACAGGGGACAGGAAAGAACAAAAAGAATGGCAACATCTTTGAGCGATGGAAGTGAGTTAATTAATCTCATCTCATTCTTTAAAGTGTCGGTGATTAAAATATAGGAGTACTAATTAGTAAAACTGTCGGCTAATCTCTATTATATAGGGGAACTCTTGAGAACATTGGTTTCCACCCTCTTTTACCATTATACCCCCAACTAAAAACCAACTATAACTTCTCTAATTTTGGATTTTTTTAAAAATAAAAGAAAAATAAATATAGTGAACCGAACAACTGCAATTACATCTTCTACCACTGTTTTCGCACGCATCGCGTGCATATAAAACTAGTTTACTGCCACCAATTAATTTAATATTGTGCACTTTGTACTTTGTAGGTGTTTTGAGTGTCAAGGATTTGGATTAAAGAGTTGCCCTCAATGTGGAAAAGGAGGTCTTACACCAGAACAAAGGGGAGAAAGATAGCTTCCATCATTTACGTTCCCATATAATCTGGTTCTTTACAATTACAGAATGCAACTTCTGTTTATGAGGATGCTTATATGAATATATGTTGCTGGTATTAATGGGATTAATTATGGTCAGCAAAAATAATACTGCATTCCATGTTTTTTTTTTCTTGATTCGTCACCTCAGAAGAAAAAAATTTACTCCATTCATCCCACAATGACATCGAGTCTCAAGGATTGATCAAAAGTGATTGAAAGGATATTACCTACAATTATATAAGTATCTCCCCAATTTACTAACTTTCTCCCGACCATAAATGCATCCATGTCAATTATCAACTTGTTGCCAAAGTTCTTTTGTCGTGGTTAATAGCAGAACCAATAGGAGCCTAAACGATAAGGGTAGGCCTTGGTCGCCCTATATAATTTTGGATAATTATTAATAAAGACTAAATAAAACACTATATCATATTTGAGGTGATATTAGATGGTTGAAATTGTACAAAATTATGTGTTTCATGTTTGAAACTCTCTATGTTCACATTTTGTATTGGTCCAATAAGTTTTCAATTGTTGACATATATATTTATCAAAAGGCCTATCTTTTTAGCAATACTTTTCTAAAACAAATCGGACATTCGATTCGAGTTGCCCCTTCCCCACATCCTAATGGCAACGTCCACTATCACTAATATAAACACTAAGGGTCTGTTCTGTTCAACTTATTTTGTCTTATCTTATATTATCTTATCTTATCTTATCTTATAAGATCTTATAAAATCTTATCTGATCTTATCTTATCTGATCTTATCTTATATTATCTTATCTTATAAGATAGTTTATTGTGTGTGTCTAACATCTTATTTATCTTATCTTATCTTATCTGATCTTATCTTATCTTATCTTATTTTATCTTATCTTATCTGATCTTATCTTATCTTATCTGATCTTATCTTATCTTATCTTATCAAATCTTATATAAGTTAAAATAAGTTGAACAGAACGAACCCTAACTAAAAATGTTGTGTATCCTTATGTGAACTGTGAAGGACTTATTGTATTTCATGTTTCAATGTTAGATAAAACGTACTTTTTTTTTAATAGGAAATGGGAAATTATCATTTATAAAATATCAAACGGCATCTACAACGTACAATAACAACTCTTACATAAAAGATAATCTAAAACATCAATGTGAAAGTTTTCATCCATGCTACTAAGATAAACTCTTCGTGTCCGCTGTCGTGATATGGTAATATTCCAACCATAATAAATTTTAGATGACCCAACATTGCTAAAGCCTAATGTAATAGTAACCTGGAATATGATCTTAATCTTGATATTCTTGATGTTCAGCCAAAGAGTACAATTTCCCGTATCTTGAAAACAACGCTTTACCGGTTCCACAAATCTACAAGGAAGCTTCACACACAGATGAAAATTATTGAAACTACAAACTTAGCGAAACAAAGAACAAAGAAAGGGAAGAGGGCTCGACGGTCACCGGCGAGGCGGCAGGTGCCGATCCCCCCACCACTTGGGGTTTTTGGTCGAGTTTTGCTTTCCTCTAGAGGAAGGTTTTCTAGAGAGAAAATGTAGAGAAAAGCATAAAGTTTGGGATTTTGATTGATTGAATGAATTTTTTTAGATAAAAAATATACTTTCACTTTGAGAGTAAGGGGGGACGATAAGACCCTCAAAGTGCCCCTATGAACCCCCCAACTTCAACTCTTCATGGTTGGAATAAGATACAAAGCCAACCATTAAACCAAGCTTAGCTTAGTGCATTAGTATACTAATTACTCTTGAGATATTGTGAAAAAAGATTCCATTATTTTTAATAAACTTATAAAGAATTAGTTTGCTTGGGGCAAACAACGGAAACATCGTTGTATCATGTATGTTATTAAGTCAAATATCTAAGGTTAGATTATGATTAGTTATATTGTCTCTTTCACTATGTCTCCTTCCTGACCTTGATCCAAATTTCAAATGATCTATTCAAAGAACCTAACATCTCTCCCCACCAACTAGCATCTTAAAAGTATACATATAAAATATCCATTATGTAAATCCTATTTATTAATTTGTAATATAAATATAAGATTCCTCCGAATTAGACCTTAGTCTTCATTTGACCATACAAAAAAATATCAAAATGACTTTACTTTAGTTGTTTTTTTATATTGATGGCAAAGTCTTTTGTAGTATATAAAAAAAGATATTACGAAGTATTTTTGTTTAACTTATTTTGACTCGTTTTCAAAATATTAAATCTAAATAAGTCTAGATAAGCTTAATAATTTACTCCCTCAGTTCCAAAGTAGTTCCAATTCTTCCCTTGAAATTTTAAATTGATTGTAATTTATAACATTACTTTGTTGGAAAAGAAATCACATGAGTCTTTTTTTTCCCCTCTATCTTTACACTCCTTAAAACTTGTGTCTCCTCATCTTACAACTAATTTGTTCAATAAAATTTTATCAAAATTCAGATAAATTTCTATTATATAAGGCAACTCTTGAGAAGTTTGGTATCCACTTGAAATATCTTAAATGTCTTTTTTTTCTTTAAAAAAATTACAATTTGATGTTAAACTGTTACTATATACACCTTTTTATAATTTGAAGCACACATTGCGTGCATTTGAATTTAGTACAAATAAATCAAACTCAATTGAATAAAATACAATTTAATCATTATGTTTGGACATCTCATATTTGTGGAATCTGGCCTTTGGATTGCAAAAAACAAGAGGTCACTCTTATGCCAAGCGGCCCCCTTATAAATACGTATCCTCTATTGCTTTAGTATAAAAAGACCCCATCATATTTATCCACTTCACCTATTTTGGGGAATTAAAAAACTATATAGTGAGTATATTTTAAAAACCCAATAATTATACCAATAACACATATAAAAACACCAAGAAAAACAATACCTTTCCCCAACTTTGGTAGCAACCAAAACACCTTACAGAAAAACAAGAAGATGATGAGAAATGGAAATGGAGGATTGAAAGGATTACAAAAAGCTGGTTTTTTAACATCTTCGACGTCGTCGTCGTCTTCTCCTCGTCGGAGCATTCATTTTCCGGTGAAGTGTTTATCAGACTTCAATGATTATGCAGTTTTGGGTCTTTCTCCTTTTGCTTCTAAGACTGATGTTAAGTTTGCCTACAAAAGATTAGCTTTGAAGGTTAAATGAATAAATCCCCTGTTTTTCCTCTGTTTTTTCTCTGTATTTCCTCTGTTTTTTCTCTGTTTTTCTCTGTTTTTTCTGTTTTTACTCTGTTTTTAGTTCCATTTTATCGGTTAATTCTCTGAAAATGGAAGATTTGTTGTTCTTGCAGTATCACCCAGATGTGATCAGAGGAGATCATGTTGCTGAAAAACATAAAATGTTTCGGGATATCAAATCTGCATATGAGGTACTGCTGAAAATTTTTCATTGTTGAAAATTTTATTGTTTCTGTTTTTTTTTTTTTTTTTTTTTTTTTTAATTAGAAAAATAATATATTTGATGATTGAGATATCTTTTATTATTCATTTGGGCGGTGATGACTGAATAAATATACTACCTCCGGTATTTGCAACGATTTGACATAAAGTAGAGAGGGAAAATGTCTAATCGTTGCAAATAATAGAAACCGGAGGTAGTATTATTATTGTGGATTGATGAGATTGGGAATATCACAAATTTGGTTGGTGCAAAAAGGTCACGATTGAGTTAAGATTAGGCAATCATTGTTTGTATAGGACATAGGTGTTCCTATCAACTCATTTTACATTTATGTGAAATTATATTTATTAGTGTTGTTGGAATTTATTTTTATCTAAAGTTTTTTGTTTTTAACTTATGTGAACTTTTTGTTGTTGTTTGTAGTAAGCCAAAAGTTGCTTTCAAAATATAATTATAAGATAAAAAAAGTAAGTATAAAGTTGAACTAAACACTATTATTTGACAATTAACAACTTTGATCAATTGGTATTTTAAGTTGTTTTTTATTTGGTGTTTTGAGATAGTTGTTTTAGTTGGTTGTTTTATAAATGTACTTGTTGAATTTATTGTACACTAAAGTTTAAGTAAAAGACTAAAAGTATGACTAGTGAGAAAAAAATGTTTTAATTATTCTTTTTATATTAGTATATAATGTTAGCTTCTTGAATTAGATTATATGATTATAAAGAATAAAAAAGTTCACCAAAATATTATAATAAAAAGAATGATGAAAGGGACTCTCTATTAAATTGACACTTAGTTGAGCTTGATATAATTTTATTTCAGCTTTTCGTTATAGTTACTTCTGTAGGACTTAGGTTATGATATATATAATAAACAAGGAGGTGTATATTAAAAAAATTTCATAGATGTTGACGTAGCATAAAAGTCTATTATTGATGACTTGATATAGATTATAGACAAATTATAAGTTTAATTTCATGTACTCTTAACATTTTTCTAATAAGTAAAATCTTTTGCTAAAATAAATATCATAAATAACTTAAGATAAGCCAATTAGCCATACATAATCTATCAGCCATTTCTTAGAATTTTTATACAATCTATGTTTTGCGAACTAAAAAAAAAAATCAGAAGAAGCTATTGACTCTAATTAGAAGAAAAATGTTGTATATTTTAAATCAACGGATAGTCTAAATTAGAGAGAAAAATAAAGAGTCTTTTGGATTTTTTTATTTTTTTTATATTTTTTTATTTTTATAACTTATGCATCATAATCCTAAATAAGAAATGAAGAAAAAAATAGAATTCTAAATTGGAATTTCTTGAGTGACGTATGCGGGCAAATAATTGAAAAGTACTAAAAAGGACAACAGAATGCCCCACCATTGTCGATTTGATGAATGATAGAATGATGCTTATCTTATCTATGCTTGTGTGGATGATATTCTTAAATCAACAGGCCAAATTTTCTCATATAGTAGTATTCTTCTTATTTTACTATAGAAAAATATTTCTATACATCAGTGATGTCATGTATGTTTACGTACTTCCTCGCTGAATAATAATTGCAACATACTCCGTTTATACATATTTTAAGAAAATAATGAGAAAAGGAGTGAGATAGAGATAGATAAAATCTGGAGGCCATGTGATTTGAGAGAGATAGAGAGGAGATATTACCAAGTAAAATAGGTTGCAATTAATATGAAACTTCCATATAAGGGAAACGTTGCATTTTAAAAAGCACAAATGAAGTAGTTCCTTAAACACCTCTATTGTTGTCGATACTTGCTTAGCTTTCACAGTTTCACTCTTGTTAGCCATTGAGATTTAATTATTTACATATGCCAACATACAAATTTTATATCTATATCTTTTAATTAGGAAAATTATAGAATTTTGATAATTTGTAAAAATATTGAGACAAAATTCATCATTGTACATACAAAGTTACAAACACACTATCACTAGAATGTGTTTTATCTCTATTATATAAGGCAACTCTTGAGGACTTTGGTGTCCACTTGAGTTGCCCAAATTACCCCCAATTATAAACAAAAATTACAAGTGCAACCATTTAATAAATTTAAAAAACAAAAGTAAAATAAGGAAAAAAAAAGGGGAAAAAAATCCTAACATTTGCGTTAAAATAGATAGCCAAGTAGTTACGTTACTTCACTGTATTCACCTTTTCCAAATTTTTTTTTAATGCACTAATTAATTGTAAAGGCAGTTTTTTCTACTTCTTCAGTTTCTCCTCTTCTCCTTCCTCTTATTTCAACTTCTCTCATGAATGAGGATTAAATTGAAAATATCCACAAAATCACGCATACTTGATGTCACGCACGCATCGCTTGCAAAAAATACTAGTAGCTCTAAAAGATCAATCTAATTATCTAAATGAAGATTTAATTCGTGCAAAATTTGAAATGTTATAACTAATAGTTTTCTCATCTTGTTGAGTGTTTTACTACGGTGAATGTTTATATTTTTAGAGCTAACTCTAGCTTTTTTAAGTAAATTATCATAATTGACGTAACATAGTTGGCGACAATCATGTGAAATATGCATGACAAATTGACAACTGAAAGTATCACAAAAATAAGGTGGTATGAGATTGATTTGTAAACCCCAACTTGAATAGAACCTTATACGATTCTTTTAACTAGAATGGGCCCGATTGTTGGGCTTTGACCTCTACCCATTCATGTTCTGATTAGGCTTTTCTGGGTCCTAAATCTGGAATGCAGTTTCTTTTTCTTGTTGTTGTTCTTTTTCTATCTTATATTATTACTTTCTTTGTCTTTTTATATGGAGGATTTATTGTATTCTTTCCCATTTGAAGTGAGTCCCAATAGGGGTGCTTATCGAGCGAGCCGAGCCCGAATAGCACTGGGCTTGGCTCGAGCTCGTTTAACTTTTCATAGGCTCGGCTCGGCTCGGGAGCTCGCCGAGCTTGGGGGAGCTCGTGATTAGAATTTGCGGCTCGAGCTCGGCTCGTGAGCTCGTTTAGGCTCGGATCGTGAGCTCGAATAGGCTCATGCTCAGGCTCGTGAGCTCGATTATGGCTCGAGCTCGATTGTGGCTTGTGAGCTCGTTTAATTGCTTTTACCTTTACTTTTTATCTTTCTTCCAATATATATTTTAGTTAGTATCTTAAAAGAAATACTTAATATAATTTTTAATATATATAAATAATTTTTAATATAAAATATTTTTTTAGTATAAAATAATAATCGAGCTGTTCACGAGCTTTGCCTAGCTCGGCTCGGCTCGTTTAAGTCTCGAGCCGAGCCCGAGCTCGTGCCGAACTTCAACGAGCCGAGCTTTGACCGAGCCGAGCCCAAGCTGCTCGCGAGCTTGTCAGGCTCATTATCACCCTAGTCCCAAATGAAAAAATTCATTCAAAATATCAATCAACAGAAAGTTCGTCACACTACATGAAAAATCATCAAACCAAACTAATCCCCTACATACCATGCTAGGCAAATGGCCTATTCTCCCCGGAATAAGCGATTCCTTCCCTTAGAACCGTACTTGAGAGTTTTCGAAATTCCTACCTCATAACTCATGTACCACACTGTATATTGAACTTCCTCCTAACAAAAACACAAGAAACACTATCAAAAAACACTTTTTTGTTTTGTTTCTGGACGTTTGATCTATTCTTTTGTCGTTTTGATGTTTAAATTCTTTTTATTAACTTTTATTTTGGGAACTTGTTCCGTCCTTTTCTCCCCTATAAATTTCATACTTATACAGTTATACACAAGTATCAACAAGGGTGATAAAGGAATATATTACTAATTACATATCCTCATGTCGGCCTTTATTATAGTCATCACTAAGCTACCACCTTTCCATTACATTTAGTATTTTGGTGAGTATGTAGGATGACCCTCTCATATCATTCTGTTAGTAACCTAAAGTCATAAACTATTGAAGTGTAAAGATCCCTATCAGTCTGTTACGTAAATTATTTTCCACGTACAATTCCTCTTGACTTATATTTTTGGATCTTCACGATTGTTTATACGACAATTAGTAGGCCTTAAATCATGGCAAAACATGATACATAATAACATATAAGAGGAGAATTTAATTTAGTTTTTCTCTTATATATTTTCTTCTAATGATGCAGACTCTAATTCGTAAGTTTGAAGAAGAAGAACAATTGCAGACAATGCAAGATAATGGTGACTACGATGAGTGGGATGAGTGGATGGGATTTGAAGGAGGGATTCCTGCTACTTATCATCATTCTTACTAAACTTCTAGCTTCAATTGTAAAGTTCATATTTCCTTTTTTTTTTTCAGTTGCTACTATTACTGTATCAGTGTATATAGATGTTACTTTTCATCATCCAGAATCCTATATCCAAAACAAAAATAAATAGTGAAATGAAAGAAGATGAAAAAATTGTAAAATGTTGATAGTTGTTCTCTTTTACTCCCTCCGTCCCAAAGTAATAAAAATAGTGTCGTTAAGATCGAGACATAATATCAAAATTCAGCAAAAACAAAAACCCACCAAGACAATACAATGGAATTAACATGAATCAATTGAGCCAAAAACAAAACCTAAGTACTTGAACCAAAATGTTGAAGAAGATCGAAAACCAAACCTAAATTGAATAATTTCGCATCAATACCAAATTGAGCAAAACAAAGAAAATGTAAACACTTTTTGAAGTGGAAGCTCAAAACTAGAAATTTAAAATTCAAATAACCTCAATTTTCAAAGAAAATGTAGGGTTTGAAAAGATCACAGAGAAGAAAATTACAATTGAGAGATCGCAAAAAGAGAGAAGAAACCTATAGAGAGAGTAACGGTTCTTTTCAGGTTAGTTAACATTTGGATATTTGTGTAATGTAATTTTAGCAAAGAACCTATAATTCAAACTGTTAGGAAATATTGTATGATAAGGACTTCTCTTATCTTAGGAGTCTAAATGTTATCCCTATGTGGATTAGGATTTCTTTACGTTATAGGACTCTTGTACCATATATATTGTTATTCACATCAATGAGAACACAACACAAATTTATCCCTAATCATATTTTACATGGTATCGGAGCAAGATTAATTTTTTTCTCCCAAATCTCTAAACAATGGTTGGCGATGGTGAAGCAAATCCACCGCCACTACCACAGCAGCCGCATTCTTACACGCCTAAAAACTAACAACTATGATCCAACCTGGGCTCTGATACCATGATGAATTTGATATGACTGAAAATGGGCTTGGCAACCCAATACGGAGGAGGAGAGTTCAATCCACATACAAGCCCAAAGGAGATTTCATACTAAAACCAATTGACAATAGTAGGAGTAGTTCATCTAACTTATATTATGGTACTTTCTCTCCTCTTTCTCCATTCCGGGACAACTCACATGTGCACAATATATATGACGTTCAACACAAACTAATATGATATACTCCCTTCAAACATAAATTAACTGTTAAAAGAATAATTAAAAAATGACAAAACTTTCTCAATAAATATCTTAAAGGCTTCAACATTCATTAAAGATGCAACATAAAAACATCTATACTAATATATTAAAAAGTGTTCCTAAGAACGTATATGTGCCACGTGTCACCATCCCTCATTTAGTAACATTCTATCAACGTCTTTCTCATATAGGAAAAAAAAAGAAGCATTGTTAACGTGAATATTCGAACCCACAACCTCAAGTATGAAAGAAAGAGATCCAACCATCACTCCACCATACTATTATTGCTTATTTAATCAAAATTAATGATGATATATGAAAACAAAACTTTTGAAATCCATATGATGAATGACATGACTTTTTTAAATGAGTATGAGATGACTTATTTAACTACTACTAAATTGTAGCACAGAGAAACCCCGGAGCATCGCCCGGACCTAAACACTAGTTGAAGAATTACAACGAATAGTACACGTCCAAAACATGGACTTTATTTGTTTTATTGAGAGGAAATTCATATCCTACCATTTTTACTAGAAAAAGCGAAATACAGCCTAATTAATCCATTTCAATTACTTCATAATAGAAATAGATTAATTAACAAACAACGGGTTTATTGCCATTAGTAAAATAAATAATGCAACCCTTAGCAGGAGCCACGCAACAACTGCATGAAGGAGCAAGCTTTTGAAGTCCCGTTGATGGACATGTCATATAATCCAAATCAGCGAAGCAAATTCGGGGACAGATTTTCGCATCCACCTCTTTCACATTTCCAATTCCTAGCATCAATATCAATCCTGCATATATGCCAATTGCCAATTGCCAATCACTTCACTTTTCAGACTTCAATTATACTACCTCCGTCTCTTAATAGATACCTCCGTCTCTTAATAGATTTCTCCTCCAATGCACGTCTATGTTGCTCGGACTCTTCATTTCACCTCAATTTCACCTCAAGTACTTGTGTCGAATCCTCGACATTAGGACATGAGTGGGACACTTGGACACTTTGTTTTGGGCCATAAAATTGAAAAAGTTATGAAACATAGTCGAGTCAGACACTTGGACACGTACTCATGTCATACATGGGTACCCGAGTCCGAGCAACATAGATGCACGTTTGTCAATGTACGTGTTGTATCGTTAATAATTTGATTGTCCAAATATACACAATGAGGCGAATCAAACAAACCCCACATGACTATGTTCTATCTTATATATTGGGATTTTTTTTGAGGATTTTCTTTACCTATAAATAGCGCCTAAATTAGAAATGAAAAATCTATTAAGGCACGGATGGAGCAATTATTAATATCTATCTAGCTATTAACATAGTTCAAGGAAATAAAGAGCTAAAGAGCTATCCACTGACCACCATTGTTGTCGTTTGAGACTTAGGGAGCTTGAATTGTTATAGTAGATGAGATAAATTTGGACATGAAAGATTAAGAACAACTGATAATGAAAAATCTACTACGGAGTAATTAATAAACTTACCAAAAACCAAGATAAGAGCTGCAACGTTAAACTTCTTCACCTCCATTACTGCGCTTCTTGATAAAATTTGTACAATTAAATTGTTTGTATGCGGTTAATTATGAATTGATGAAGGGGGGAAATTTGTATGTATTTATAGGCGGAATTACATGCCAAGTTTAGAGTAGTGACAGCCTCCACCAGTTGGAACTTATTCCATAAGTCAAACTTCAAGAGGAGTGCTTAACTTATTGAGTACTAACTAGGGATGGCATGGGTCCAGGACCCGACCCGGACCCTGCTGGACCCGACCCTAATTTAAGGGTCTGGGTCCAACTTTTTCAGACCCTAAGGGTCCGGGTCCGGGTCTGGGGCCAAGCAATTTTTTTAGGGTCCGGGTCCGGGTCTATATATTTTAGACCCAGACCCTACCCTAGGACCCTAAACTTATTTAATATATAAATTTTTACTTTTTAAAAAAAAAAAAAAACTGATTTTGTAAAATACTAAACACACAAATACACAATTCTAACTTTGAAAACCTAGCCAGTAGCCATTCTCTTCTACATACTACAGCCGTTAAGAGGAGAGAGAGTGAGTCTGAGACTCTGAGTCTCACGAAGACGCCGGCGAAGACGCCTCCACGAAGCACGCGGGCCACCCTCCCCCTTCGGGCGCGCCACCCCCTTACCCATTCCTTTGCCGGCGCTTCAGGTATTTTCGTCGCCTGATTTATTTACACATTCATTGTTTCATTTTTGTTTCGTTTTTTTCTGGGCTTGTTTCTTCATTTCACTCCTGATTTTCTTCTTTTCATTTTTTCAGTTTCGTTTTTTGTATATTTCATCAATCATTCGCCGAAACAGTCACTCAAGCTAGGTATTTTTGTTTCGAATTTTCTGGGCTTGTTTTATGCGAATTTTCTGGGTTTGTTCATGCGAATTCTTGTTGTTTTCATCAGTTTCTCTTTAATTTCAGTTTATTTGTTTGAATTTTGAGCATATTATGGTGAACTCTTGTGTTTGTTTACTTTTTTTCAGTTTATATGTTTGTGTGTGTTTTGTTTTTTTCAGTTTATATGTTTGTATTGTTTCCTTTTTATTTTTTTTCAGTTTATATGTTTGTGTTTGTTTCTTTTTTTTTTCAGTTTATATGTTTGTGTTTGTTTCCTTTTTTCGGTTTATTGTGTTTGTTTCATGCGAATGTGTTTCTTTGAGTCGAATTTGTAGAAAATTAGGGTTAAAAAATTGAAATGTGTACTTTATGTTGATGAAATGATATTTTACGTAGGCCATGGATGAGATACAATCCGAATTTGGTTCTAAAAACAAAGATGTATCTCGGGAATATTGAAGAAAATTTTGTAAACTTAGACGAGGGTATGGATGAGGAAGGATTTGTGAATGTAGATCAAATGGGTGAGCAAACTACTAATACAAAACCTACAAATAGTAGTAGAACATCTAATAGGAAACAAACATCATATGTATGGACATACTTTACCAAGATTATGGGGGATGGTGTCTTAAAAGGGGCAAAGTGCAAGCATTGCAATGCATAACTTAAAGCAGGTGGCAATCATGGTACTTCACATTTGCATAAGCATGCTGATAAACTTAAGGATCCCTCCTGGTCAAACACAATTGAAAATGAAAACAGAGGCTGATGGGTCAACTTCATTGGAGTTCAGAAGTAAAGAAAAAGAAGCGGAATTCAACCAAGAGGTGTCAAGGAAGGAGTTAGTTCAGATGGTCATTATGCATGAATATCCGTTATCCATAGTAGATCATTTTGCATTTAGGAGGTTCGTTCATAGTCTCAATTCTTCGTTCAAGATGATTTCTCGAACAACATTGAAGCGTGATATCATGAAAATGTATAATGAAGACAAAACATCTCTCAAGGCATTATTAGAGCATAATGAGAGTAGGGTGTCCAGTTACTACCGATATGTGGACAGCCTCTAATCAAAAGAAAGGCTATATGGTTGTTACTTCCCATTTCATCGACCAACAATGGATCCTACGGAGTCGCACTTTGAGGTAGTTTTCTTTAATTCTATATATTTGGTTCTTAGTTGAATTTTATTTTCTTCATTGTATATACATTAGTTGGTTGGTTAGTTGGTTGATATCATATATATATATATATATATATATATATATATATATATATATATATATATATATATATATATATAGGTTTTGTTATGTGCCATGTCCTCACACAAAAGGGGTTATTGCTAAAGTGTTGATGGATTGCTTGTCTCAATATTCTCTAGGTGGAACTCTACTTTTTTGATGCTTCAAACTGTTTTACCTTTTAAGGATGTGTTCTTGAGGTTGAAGCGTTTAAATAAAAGGATGAAATTTGTGGTTCCTTCTGAGTATGATTGGACTTTAGCTGCACTTGTATGTGAGAAGTTGGAGATTTTTTATAACACAACTGTTGTATTTTCTGGCACAAACTTTACCACCATTAACTTGTTTTTTCGGATGATTGTGTGAAGTTTTATTTTGACTTGTTTTATGATGGTGGAGCTGAGGGAGAAATAGGAAGAATTAGGATGATTCTTGATAGGCTTGTGGTTGAGTACCAAGGGAGAACAAATGAAGATTATGAATCACTCAATCAAAGTAGCAAAAAAAGAGTAGCTCCACAATCTTCTAAGGGTGGAATGGATTTGTGGGCACAAAATAAGAGTGCAAGGACTACCACAAAAAAAGTGAATGTGAGGTGTGAATTGGATCATTATTTGGAGGGTGATCCATTACCAGAAGATGATGAGTTTGATGTTCTTAAATGGTGGAGAAAGGATAACAAGTATCCAATTTTGAGAAATATTGCTAGAGATATTCTTGCTATTCCCATTTCAACCGTGGCTTCGGAAAGTGCTTTTAGTACGGGTGGAAAAGTGGTTAGTCCTCACCGTTCTAGGCTCCATTCACATACCGTTGAAGCATTAATGTGCTTGCAAAATTGGATGACCCAAGACCTCAAAGGTAATACTCTTATGTCTTATATTAATTTTTATATTTATAAATTTATATACCAAATACTTATTTAAACATCGTGATTTGTGAATATGTATTAAGGTACATTGGAAAGCTCTCATGCTTGCTCTACTATTACCGATGATTCTGATGTTGAAGGCGATGAGGAAGTAGTTGATATTATTGATATGGTACGTTTAGATTGTTAAAATTTTCAAATTCATATAAATGTATAAAGAGCCTTATTTTTTATTTTTTATTGGTTTGTAGGATCTTGATGATGAGTTGGATGATTATATGGATGATTGAGGATGCATATGGATTATGGAGGTTTGAGGATGCATGAATTGAGTAATGGACTCATGGCTACAAGAAATTATGAAGCCATTAAACATTTTTTAGTCTTTTTTTTTCGTTGTTTTTTTGGATATTAGTCTTCCAAGACATTGTTTGTATTGTCCTAAATACTATAAATTGCTCTAGCCATAATTATTATTGTATTTTATGTTTTTCTCATTTATGGGTATTTTTTCTAAATGATTATTGATATTAAAAATGGTGAAAATTTGTCAATTTTAAAGAATTTAAGCCTGGACCCTCCAGACCCTCTAGACCCTCCAGACCCTCTAGACCCTCCAGACCCTAAGGGTCCGGGCCCGGGTCCAATTTTCCCAGACCCTTAGGGTCCGGGTCTACAAAAAAATTTAGGGTCCGGGTCTAGGGTCCGGCTGGACCCGACCCAGACCCGACCCTTGCCCATCCCTACTCATATGTGACTAGAGAGTGAATTACTAGAACCTGCATGTGGTGGTGGTTTGAGATGCCCCATTTTTGCGACACCAATACAAAGTGATAGAAATTCGAGGCGTTTCCATGTCTGAATCAGATTCCCATTGCTAGTGCTTCCTTGTTTGATGTTGCCATTCATGAACCAGCTCCCAGTATCCAAAGAAAGCTTACATCTCTTTTGCGCCCTGCTTTCTAACTCACTTCCATCATCATCTTTGCTCTCCATCTCATTAATATCATCATCACCTAACACAAGTGCCAAAGCTTCCAAACACACCCAACTCCCTCTAACATTCCTGCAAACATCCAACATCAATTCCTCAATCAATTTCAACCCCGGAAAAACAGCGAACAAGACAGTCAAGACTAAAGTGGGTGGGTGGTGGTAGTTGTTTCCGGTTGGGTGGGTGGGGGGTGGGGAGGTGTGGTTTCCGGTTGGGTGGGTGGGGGGTGGGGGGTGGAGGGAGAAAGTGGGTGGGTGGTGGTAGTTGTTTGGGTAGAGGGAGAAAAAGAAATTTATCAAACCTAAGGGGTATTTGGTGAATTAAGAATGTGACGGAAACTTAACAGCAGGGTCACGTCATGAATTTTTCGAAACCTCAGGGGTACCTGGTGAATTATTGAAAACGCGAGGGTACCAGGTGAATATTGTGAAACCTCAGGGGTACCTGGTGAAAAATCCGTTATAACTTTTACTGAACTAATTGGTTGTAGCGCTTAACTAATACTACATGAAGAGTGCTTTTTTGCAAGACCTTACTAATGGACCGCAATGCTTAACTAATTGGTCTGACATTAGAATCTAACGTTAGACTGTCTGACCAAAGACTAGTTGAAATAAAAACAATCAAGATTTCACACAAATAACTTTATCCATTACAGCGCAACATCAAATTAACAAACATTACAATAGTGAAGAAACAGATCCAATACATGGACTTTTACTTAGGCCATAATAATTACAACATAAAAGTAATTACTAAGCCTTGATTTATTAATTTATTTCCACATATATAGTAGTATCAGTCTAACAGACCATGGGTGCATCCCCATTGTTAAAATAAAGGATGCAACCATCATTATCAGGAGCTAAGCAGCAGTTGCATGATGGAGTACGCTTTTGAGATCCTGTTGATCGACAGGTCATATAATCCAAATTATCATAGCAAAATTGGAGACAAACTTTCTGATGCGCTCAAGTTATACGATGTTCTTATGGTATTTTAGGTGCACATTGCTAAGGGATTTGTTCGTAATTGTTAAGGTTTGCATATAAATCATCCTTAGCGGAAGTTCGGAGTTTTGCGATATAAGTTGTGTTAATGTCATGCATTCCGAGCTTCCAAGGTGAAATGCATTTGAGCCGAGCATCACAAGCCACAAGCTCGCCAAGCCAAGCTCGAAGCATCGCTCAGCAGCCCATCGCAAGCCAAGCTCGAAGCATCGCTCAGCAGCCCATCGCACGCCCAGCAGCAAGCATCGCCCAGCTCCAGCCATCGCACGCCCAGCAGCAAGCTAGGCCATCGCTCGCCCAGCTCGCACAGCCCAGCGCTCGCACAGCCAGCACGCATGCCCATCGCCCAGGCTCGCGACTCGCGAGGAATGTCGCACCTCGCGACCTGCCTTGCTCGCACCTCGCGAGTATTCTCGCACGGTGCGACCTGCGTGGTTTGGCCCAATTCTTCAGCTCGTTGCGAAGGCAGTAGCTCATCGCACGGTGCGACCTGTACCGCACCTCGCGACCCCTAGGTCGGTCTAAATGTCGGCTGACTTTTGAGCCTTAGTATAAATACTAAACTTTGTTTTTAGACCTAGGGGGCAGCAGCCACAAGGAGGGGGAGTTTCCAAAACTCCACTCTTCTCTTGTTGTCTTCTCTTTTTAGTTTTTATTTTCTAATTTAGTTTTTGTAGATTTCAATTATGGGATTGGCTTATGCTATGCCGATTGTAGCTTGAACCGTTCTTGAACGAGATTAATATGGAGCTTCAAGCATTATTGTGAGATCTTTCCTCTCTATTTAGTTTCTTTGATTATGGTTTAATTTCTATGATTGCTTTCTATGGTTTTTGCATAATTATGCTAGGAACGTTACTAGTTTGATTGTGTAATTAATCTAATGCTAGATTTAAGAATAGAACCCGATTGTTTTATTCTTTTATCAATTGGTAGCAAACTAGGGAGTAACTTAGATGCAGATCGTCTTGGTTATTTCTTGGGGAAATTGAATCAACTGTTGAACGTTTATCGCTTGTATGACGTTAGCAGGTCTGTTGGTTCTCTGTGTTTATTGCTGCTATTGGATTGAACTTAGACGCGATCGGACTAGGTTATCCTTTAGTTAGGGTTTTATAGTCACGCTGATCGTGCTATTCAACTAAGAATAAGGAGAATGCGAGATTAATTCTCAACAATAGATAATAATGGAAATGAATAGAGTCGAGGTTCAATGATCGATAATGAATTGAAGTGCATGTTAATCGGATTCAAGATCTTCCTATAATTGATTTCTCATCTTATTTATATGTTAGTTAGTTGTAGTTTAGTTATAATCTACTTGAAACCCCCCTTTGTTATTATTATTAGGTTTCTCGGCTCTTAGCTTAATCTAGGTTTTGAATCACGCTGAATAAAAACTCGTCCCCGTTTCCCTGTGGATACGACCCCTACTTCCCTTATACTAGTTTAGTGTAAAAGAGAGTAGGAGAAATTTTATCTTTGGCCGGGTGGCGTTCACGACAAGCGCGGCCCGCCAAATTTTGGCGCCGTTGCCGGGGAAACGGTGTTACTTGTTTTTATTTAGAGTGATTTTTGGATGGTATTGCTTGTGCTCTTTGTTTTTGGTTGGCCACTCATATAAAGAATTCCCTTTTTGTTTTTAGTTTCAATTTTCATCTTCCATTGAACTCTATGTATTTCACTTTTGTATTTTGGACAAGAAGCATGGAACTTGTTGCTTAAACTCTCTTGGGAATGGTTGATTGACTCCTACTTTATATCTTGGTTATTGTCTAGCTTTAAACATTTATATTACTGGTCATGACTTGAATTAGCTAGGAGTACTACTAGTTGATGTTTGTTGTTGCCTTAATGCTAGGTTTGGGATATAATCTGATGTTATATGCTCAACCATGTTGTAGTAAGCTAGGTATTAACGATGCATTGCAAGAGTTCTTCTCAATCAATTTTGCAGGTACTTGAAGTGGAGATTGACATGGAACCACCATTGTCACACATGGAGCACAAACCCAATGATTAAGCTTAAGGTATTAAGTCGAGCTAACGACTTTAAACAACAGCGCTTCTCGGGAGGCAACCCGAGACCCCGAGACCCCTTTATTTTCTTTCTTTCTCTTTATTTTTCATCAAATTTCCACCACCACAACAAATTTTCTTTCACCCACCACCCACCCACTAAAAAGATCCACAACCAATCTTAATTCACTTGTAACCAAAATTCACAAAAGAAAATCCGTTCGGAGGACTTCAATAGCTAGAAGTTGGTACACTAGAGGATTGAGATTGTTAATGTATCTTTTCGATCTCTTAAGCTAGGTGCAAATCTCACAAATTCAAAACTTTTGAGCTTGTCATTTGTTTGAGTGATTCGAGGGAGAGGGTTGTGAGTTGATTTATGAGATTTGAGTTGGTGTTGTTAAGAAATTTGAGTTTGACGGATTGTTTGGTCATGAGTTTTGAGCATTCGATCTTCGATTTACCCGATTTTCGATTTTCTCCCCCCATTTTCAGTTTATTTTTTTCTTCTAATTGTCGACACATTGAGGACAATGTGTAGTTTAAGTAGGGGGGAGGGTATTCTCATTCTCATGTATCTATGTTGTGTATATTACTTTCAATTTGAAAAAAAAAAAATGAAAAAAAAAAAAAAAAAAAAAAATGATGATGAAATGAAACCCGCTGAGTTGAAAACCCACAAGGGTGGGCGACTCAGGCAAAAATGGGGGCCCGGATAGGTTGAAAACCCGAAAGGGCAACTTATGCAAAAAAGTGGCTTATATTGAGCGGGTAAGATGGTGAGATGAAAAAAAAAATGTGAGAAGCTAGGATGAAAACCCGAAAGGGCTCCTAGGCAAAATGAGAGATTAAGAGAGAATGATACACTTTGGAAACTCATTTGCCGGAGATTTGTTTTGGCTTTCACTTTCTTTTGATTGTTTGTTTTTGGGAGTAAGCATGGAATTTATCCCTTTTTGTCTTTGTTCCATAGCTTGCTTATATAGGTTGGTTGTAATAGTAGTAGTAGTTTATCTTTTGAGGTTTTAGGCGAGTTGTCATTTTGATTGTGGCGTTGGAGTGAGATCCTTTGAGATCCTTCAGGATTTGAGCTCACATTTTGGTTGTCGTTTGGTGATTATTGTTGTCGCGTCTTTTTATTTTTCAGGTGAGCTCGAATCTAAGTGTGGGGGAATCATCGTCCCTTACGTTTAGGTTTTTGAGCGGATGTTGTTAAGATGTGATGATGATGATGTAGTTGATGGGGAGTGTAGGTTGGTGTCGTTAGTTTGGGTGATGATTTATTTGGTGATCCTCATTTTGAGTTTACTCGAGGTCGAGTAAAGTTCAAGTGTGGGGGTATTTGATGCGCTCAAGTTATACGATGTTCTTATGGTATTTTAGGTGCACATTGCTAAGGGATTTGTTCGTAATTGTTAAAGTTTGCATATAAATCATCCTTAGCGGAAGTTCGGAGTTTTGCGATATAAGTTGTGTTAATGTCATGCATTCCGAGCTTCCAAGGTGAAATGCATTTGAGCCGAGCATCACAAGCCACAAGCTCGCCAAGCCAAGCTCGAAGCATCGCTCAGCAGCCCATCGCAAGCCAAGCTCGAAGCATCGCTCGCGGCGGCCCATCGCACGCCCGCCAAGAAGCATCGCCCGGCTCCAGCCATCGCACGCCCAGCAGCAAGCTAGGCCATCGCTCGCCCAGCTCGCACAGCCCAGCGCTCGCACAGCCAGCACGCATGCCC
Source organism: Beta lomatogona (assembly GCA_947646795.1). Lineage (NCBI taxonomy): Eukaryota > Viridiplantae > Streptophyta > Magnoliopsida > Caryophyllales > Amaranthaceae > Beta > Beta lomatogona. Next base: position 1,140,996 of record CANSNZ010000436.1, read on the forward strand.
ATCGCCCAGGCTCGCGACTCGCGAGGAATGTCGCACCTCGCGACCTGCCTTGCTCGCACCTCGCGAGTATTCTCGCACGGTGCGACCTGCGTGGTTTGGCCCAATTCTTCAGCTCGTTGCGAAGGCAGTAGCTCATCGCACGGTGCGACTGTACCGCACCTCGCGACCCCTAGGTCGGTCTAAATGTCGGCTGACTTTTGAGCCTTAGTATAAATACTAAACTTTGTTTTTAGACCTAGGGGGCGGCCACAAGGAGGGGGAGTTTCCAAAACTCCACTCTTCTCTTGTTGTCTTCTCTTTTTAGTTTTTATTTTCTAATTTAGTTTTTGTAGATTTCAATTATGGGATTGGCTTATGCTATGCCGATTGTAGCTTGAACCGTTCTTGAACGAGATTAATATGGAGCTTCAAGCATTATTGTGAGATCTTTCCTCTCTATTTAGTTTCTTTGATTATGGTTTAATTTCTATGATTGCTTTCTATGGTTTTTGCATAATTATGCTAGGAACGTTACTAGTTTGATTGTGTAATTAATCTAATGCTAGATTTAAGAATAGAACCCGATTGTTTTATTCTTTTATCAATTGGTAGCAAACTAGGGAGTAACTTAGATGCGAGATCGTCTTGGTTATTTCTTGGGGAAATTGAATCAACCTGTTGAACGTTTATCGCTTGTATGACGTTAGCGGAGTCCGTTGGTTCTCTGTGTTTATTGCTTTGCTATTGGATTGAACTTAGACGCGATCGGACTAGGTTATCCTTTAGTTAGGGTTTTATAGTCACGCTGATCGTGCTATTCAACTAAGAATAAGGAGAATGCGAGATTAATTCTCAACAATAGATAATAATGGAAATGAATAGAGTCGAGGTTCAATGATCGATAATGAATTGAAGTGCATGTTAATCGGATTCAAGATCTTCCTATAATTGATTTCTCATCTTATTTATATGTTAGTTAGTTGTAGTTTAGTTATAATCTACTTGAAACCCCCCTTTGTTATTATTATTAGGTTTCTCGGCTCTTAGCTTAATCTAGGTTTTGAATCACGCTGAATAAAAACTCGTCCCCGTTTCCCTGTGGATACGACCCCTACTTCCCTTATACTAGTTTAGTGTAAAAGAGAGTAGGAGAAATTTTATCTTTGGCCGGGTGGCGTTCACGACAAGCGCGGCCCGCCACTTTCTCTTTATTCTGAGCATCCACCTTCTTCACATTTGCAACTCCCAGCAACAATATCAACCCTGCAATTCAAAAATATTGTCATTTTTTTTGTTGAACAGATGATACTTAAATTACTTAATTAAAGAGTTGATTATAATCCGCGTGCAGGGCCGTCTTAAAGATTTTGGGGCCCCTGTTCCAACATGAAAATTGGGCCCCTAAATTTATAGAAAATAAAGACGGAAGGTTGGAGTTCTAAAGACGCAAAGTTGAAAATCTAAAGATTGATCATTGACAAATTTATTATGGGTGGGAAACAAGTGTGATTTCTTCAAATATGATTTTGGGACCTGTGTTGTTGTTAGGCTCTTATAATTTTGGGACCCTGTGCTGTTGGGCTCCTTGCACACCCTCATCTACCACTGCCCGCATGATAATAGGTTTGATAGTAACTAGGAGGGGAAAATACTGTCATGTTACATTATTAATCATAAATACGCCAGGTCTAAATAATAAACTTACCAAAAACTAATAAAAGAGCAGAAACTCTAATCTCCTGATAATTAGCTGCCATTGTATCGCTGAATTGAATTTAATTAACTTAATAATATGAGATATGCTGTTTGTATGATTTAATTGTTTAAGCTGTAATGAAGAAAAAAAGGTACTTTTTATAGGCAGCAATATGCATGCATGATGCATGTATCTAAAAGGTAGCAATTACGTGCTAGTTCTAAAGCAGCTAGCCAGCCAAGCTCCACGCCTCCACCAGCTTATTCAAAGTCTAATTTTTTTTTTTATAACTTTGACTATTCATTCTTTTAACTTTTAAGAAGTATTATTTTATCAAAACTATAAAATAATAATTCATATGTAACGTGAGTTTCAATTCCTCCCAGATCTAGTCATTGTTATGGCCTAATTTATCAAGTAGTCCAATTTCTTTTGTCCTCAGTCGGACTTTGGTTCTACTAGCCTCTTGATTAGCCTTTGACATTTCTAAAATTAAGCAATTCGAATTGATGGCTTGTGGGTGTGCGGTCGGTGTGGGTTATTCTTCTCCTCCCTCTTCAACTAGGCTCCGGTTGGTGGTTGTTCAAGTCAACGGTGTTCGCATGTCCGCTGTGGGTCGTGGGTGTTCATCCCGGTGGGTCGTTGGCGGCTCCGGCGAATGGTAGCCTTTTTGGTAGTCCTTATTTTTTGGGTTTATTTTCCTTTTCATGTTTTAATTTTCTGTTTTATTTAGTTATTGTTTTTTAGTTTGTTAGATTAGTGGTTGGTCTTAGATTCTTGTGGTCTCAAGTAATTGCGGTTCTCTTGAGAAGATTTGGGAGCTTATTCATTTTCGGTGGTGTTTGTCTTGCCTCCCGGTGAAGGGTTTCATGAAGTTGTCTTCGATTGGGGCTTGGGAGATGGTGTGTTGCTACTGGCGAAGCATCTACTCGAGTTTCTTTGTGCTCTATTTCTTCTATATTTTTGTACTTGAAGCTTGTTGTAACCATTCTTATGGGTGCTTTAGGTGGTGTCTCTTGTGTAGACACCTCCTAGTTTTCTTCTCCGATAAAAAAAAATTACTCATTTGAGAAACAACTTTTTAAATTATTTATTTTGAACAAGTATTGTTGAAGCTATGATTTATAGCGCAAAACATATTTGATTGTCCCACATTAATTAAGGGATGGAGAATTAGTCAATTAGAGATGAGTACATTTTATAAGACAAACGAGATACTCCACTTATCATTGTCATATGGTTTTAAGGTGAAACCTCTTTAATTAATCTTGTGAAGTAGACTCTCTTTCCATATGGTGGGTACGGCCCATGATTATTCAAGACTTACAGTGTCTTGATGAGATTTATGTCCGGTTGTTATAAACCTCCGGTTGTTATAAACCAAGGTATGGACTCTGGAGTATTTGAATTGCAACTTCTCAAGTCACCAAATGGATGGAATAGCTACTTAGTAATATTTGATTTTTGTTTCTGCATGATGCTCACCTATATTGAGATAAGTATGTTTGAGTTATGACATGTATACGTACATAATTTTAAGATGTTTTAGTCAATTATTCAAATTATCAACCAAGGTTTCCTATCTTGATATGATACTTTGACTTCAAAATGAACAATGAAAATTAGTAGCTAAAGTAACGTGGATAATATCACCACTGTCCGCAGAGGCTGATCAACATGCCTAATTGAATTGCTATCTTCTTCTCATTTTTCAAGACAAGAGAATAGATCAGGATGGATAATTCACTCACTATAAATAAATCACAATAATAAAATTGCATTAAATATTTATCTTCAGAATGGAAAAAATTGTGGCATGATTATGTACATGTGACATGATTATAGTGTTTTATGTTCCTTAAAAAATTGTGATATGAAGTTAAAATTAATATAGAACCCCCATTTTGAAATTCCTAGATTCGTCATTGTTTTCTCTCTGGAACCAATAAGACTCGTCGTAACCTACTGCCTCGCTTCCCATAAGATGATACTTGCAATTTTGCATGGTCTAATGGAGACTGTCGCTTGGATCCATCTAATATAATCACCACAGACTCGCTCCCGATGATTTCGTATTTAAATTCTGATTGTATTCAAAGCAGCTAATTAGTTTTGTACTTTTCCCTTTGGCTTTAATCAATGTAAAAAAAAATCACTAATCATATAATTCACAACAGTCAAGAATGCGTAGGACTTGCACAACGTTCCTTAATCCTTACTAAGAGAATTTCTAGTTCCAATTAAGGCTGTTCAACTCATAGCAGTCGGCATGTTTGAAATGCTATATAAAAGAAAGCATAACCAGTAGCTTGCAAAATTTCCGATGATCATCCCACCACCTGAAACACCAAGGCAGTCAAGTACATCGATATATTTCGCAATTTCTTCTCTTAAACAACAGCATTTGATGCAAAAGAACGTCTTGGCCTCTTGGCTCAAAAGCCCCGGGACGATATCTTTGAAAGAGTTCATTTTCATCATCACACATAGAAAGGAGGAATCACTCCTACTAATTAAGATTGCTTAAAATGAGTTTACATTGGCATGTGAAATTGCATCACACACATTGAGGCATTGACAATGTTCAAATATCTGATATCTGCACGACTGCGCCTAGATGGGTGCATAATGCTCAGTGTAGACCTGGAAAGAACATACCATTCATATAAAAGAACACGAACTTTTCTAAAGACCAGCTCACTAAGCTCATGCAACTTGCTTACCCTTAGAGGAAACTATGAACTCTACAAAATCTTCCATTGCCTTAATAGAAGACCCCTTATAATCTCCCTCTACTTTCAAAGCATCCCTCATTTTCTCCCCAATTTCAACAACCTTCTTCTTCATTTCCCACCCACAACTCCCCTCATTTCTATCCATCACCATCTCCACCACCCTCTTCACCCCCTCTTTCGTCACCTCCCCTTCCAAACCCCTCGTTAACTCGACCGCCACCTCCATTTCCTCCACCAACATCTTCGAATTATACGCTTGCTCAGCCGCCAACGGCCACCCTATTATCGGCACCGCCTCTCTTAACGCTTCCACCACCGAATTCCACCCACAATGACTCAAAAATCCCCCTGTTGCTTCACTCTTCAAAATCTCCAATTGAGGCGCCCATTTTTGTACCAATTTCCCTTGTTTTCTCTCCCTCATTCTCTCCTCAAACCCATCCGGCAGCCATTCGGGTTTAAACTCCCCATTAAAATCAAACCCGAATGGCGGCCGAATAACCCATATAAACTTAACCTTACTCTCTTCCAACCCTTTCGCAAACTCCATCATTTGCTTCGGACTCACAGTGTTCTGAGACCCGAAACAAATGTACAAAACAGAATCCTTTTCAAACTGATTCAACCACTCTAAACAACCGTCATCATCACCACCACCATTATTCGAACAAGGACTCATAATCAAAGGCCCAATTCCCCAAACTGGCAAATTCATCGAATTCCTCAAAATCTCAAACCCTAATTCCTCAATTTCCTCAACAGAATTACACAACCACCCAGAACAATTCATCGACAACTTAATCTGAGGTTGAAAAAACCTCGACCAATCATCACTACCATCAGCGTTTCTCAAAAACCTATGAAGCTGATTACGCCGGAATCTCCGATGTTCAGGAAAACCCGGAACAACAAACTCCTCATCATCTGAAACATTCCTATGAGGTAAATAATTCCAGATCGAGCAATACGCCGCAACCCCGTAGGCCCCACCAGTATTAAAGCAAATTCCAGTGGACCCAACAGATCGGGCCACGTTATCGGCCCATCCCAAGAAGACATCGAAGATGACGCACACAGGTGGGCCGTGCACGTGGTGGCGCGTGAGATAATCACGGAAGTGAGGTTCGAGTGAGGTGGAAGCATGGAAGAGAGTGATGACTGAGGTTAAAGGGATTTTGTCGGTGTTTTCTGTGTTTGGTGGGAGACCATGGTCGGTGCTGTTGAAAGGTAGGGAGACAATGTTGATTTTAAGGTTGTTGGTTTGTCGCCGGAGATTGTCGGCGTTGAGTGGGGTGGTGAGGAGAGAGATTGTGAAGGATGTGTGAGAGTGAAGGTGGTGAGCGAGGTGGAGGAATGGGCGGAGATGACCTTGTGCTAAGAATGGGAGGAGGATAATGTGTTTTGTGGTTTTTGATTCCATTTTTTTTAAAGTTTTGTGAGTTTAGGTTCAATTTATTGGGAATTCACTCTTGGTGGTAAATAAGGGAGTGAGTGTTGTTGTATGAGTGAATGACATGATGAAATAAGCCAATAAGGGAGTTAGTCCATGAGTGTGAGTGAATGTGTGATTTGTGTCCTTTTTTATTGGGTCAAGTGGGTTTGGTATGCTTCTTTTTTCCACCACATGTTTTTCTTCGTCCCTACTGGCTACTACTCTACTAGTGGTAGTGGGTAATGGCTACTATAGTCTATACCTAATCAAAGTGTACCCGGACCCGACCCGAAAAATGTTCGGGATTGGGCTGAATTTTTTGGCCCGGTTTTGGATTCAGCCCGATTTTTTTTGTTTGGGATGGGTTTTGGCATACTGAAAATGACTTTGGCCGAAAGCTCACTATTTTGGCCCCGAAAAAGTGGGCTTTGGGAACAAAAAAGGTTCGAATTTTGGCTCGGCCCGACTAGTGAGTGGGCAAGTTTTTTAGGGCGGCCTGGCCCTCTATTTGATCACTTCTACTATAGTCCATAATCGATTTATTGATGATATTACTCCATTCGTTCTTTTTCTATTGCAATAATTGAGTTTTCACACTTGTCAATACTCAACTTTAACTATTAATATCTATAATTATCTTTTAATAAAAATTTGTTATATTCAAAGTATATATATCGAGAAGAATCTAACAAGACTCACCTGATTATATTTTTCTTTAAGTAAAAATCAAAATAGATATTGAAAGGTTGGTGGATAAACAGTGTAAAAATCCAATTGTTGCAATTGAAAAAGAACGGATGAAGTAATTCTTATTTTTTTAAACGTCAATCTACTTTTATGGTGGTACTTCCTCTGTTCCAAAAAGATGTCTCTATTTGTAATTTTGGCACTATCTATAAGTAGAAAGAATCTTTGGAATTTTTTTAATATACTTCCTCCGTTTTTTATTAGATGACTCCTTTATTTATTTTTATTTTTTTTATTTTTTTTTGACAAAAAGATGACTCCTTTTAACTTTGGCATTATTCACATACATGACTTTGACTATCTCTTAAATTTGAACTTAATATAGTCATGTGGATCTTATTAGATTCATCTTAATGTATATATTTTGAAAATAGCAACTTTTTCAATTTTTGCTTATTGATAATTAGAGATATGAAGTTTCAACTAGTGTTTCGACAAATGTGCCTACAAAAATGGGTCAACTAATAAGAATCGAAGGAAGTATAAGAGAAAACATAGTCATATATGGTTTTGTTTGATTTATCTCAATGAATATCTTACGAAATTCAAACTTTTATAATTTTTACTAACATATAACTAAAGATATTAATTATACAAAACTTAAATTTTAGATAAGTTTTTCGCATTTTTAGGTATTCAAAGAGTTTTGCTGAGTCATACCTAAAGTGACATCAATTCGGTTAGACATGAGTTTTTGTATTATTCTTGTTACCGAAATTTGACTTTTCCTTTTGATTGACTTGCATCCCCTGTCTTAGATTCCAATGGTCATAACAAGTCTATACTAGAGCTGATCAACTTCAGTCCGGCATGGTTTTTGGGCGGGCTTGGGTAGTTTTTTTGGCCTTTTTTTTTGGGCGGGCTTTGGACAAGCCAAAAAAGACATTTTAGTCTAATTTTTTTGGCCTGGCCCGTGACCCGAAAAAGCTCACTCGGCCCGGCCTGAAATAACGGGCTTTGGGCACATTTTTTTGGCCCGGATTTGGGCCCGGCCCGGTCAATGTGCAATTTTTTTTTGGCCCGGCCCAGCCAGGCCCATGATCACCTCTAGCCTATACTATAACTAATTCGTCGTAGTATCTAGCCTTTTAACTTGGTTTGGCTAGTTTACCATTTAGAGGAAACGAAATGTGCTCATGATTAGCAACATTGACAATTCGACAACATTAGTACATTACATGATTACAAAGCTAAACCACTTTGTCACAAATTATTGAAATTACATCACAGAATTAAGGAAAAAAAAAAAATCAACACTCATACTTATTGACGCGATGCATCATGCATGAGACTGTGAGAGTTTCAATAGGTGCATGCATAACCCCTCCACTATGACTGACTCATGCAGATTGCTTACCCTTACACGATATGAACTCTACAAAATCTTCCATTGCCTTAATAGAAGATCCCTTATAATCTCCTTCCACTTTCAATGCATCCCTCATTTTCTCCCTAATTTCAACAACATTCTTCTTCATTTCCCACCCAAAACTCCCCTCTTTTCTATCCAACACCATCTCCACCACCTTTTTCACCTCCTCTTTTTTCACCTCCCCTTTTAAACCCCTCGTCAACTCAACCGCAACCCCCATTTCCTCCACCAACATCTTCGAATTATACGCTTGCTCCGCCGCTAAAGGCCATGCTATTATCGGCACGGCCTCCGTTAAAGATTCCACCACCGAGTTCCACCCACAATGACTCACAAATCCACCTATTGCTTCATTCTTTAAAATCTCCAATTGTGGCACCCATTTATGTACCAACTTTCCTTGTTTATTCTCCTTCATCCTCTCCTCAAACCCATCCGGCAGCCACTCGGGTTTAAACTCTCCATTAAAATCAAACCCGAATGGCGGCCGAATTACCCATATAAACTTAACCTTACTCTCTTCCAACCCTTTCGCAAACTCCATCATTTGCTCCGGACTCACAGTGTTCTGAGAACCGAAGCAAATGTACAAAACAGAATCCTTTTTAAACTGATTCAACCACTCTAAACAACCATCATCATTAGAAGAAGTAGTAGTATTAATTATAGGCCCGATTCCCCAAATGGGTATATTATTATTTATTAAATTCCTCAAAACTTCAAATCCCAAAGGTTCAATTTCCTCAACTGTATTACACAACCACCCAGAACACTTCATTGACGACGTAAACAGTGGCTGAATTAACATCGACCATTCATCAGAACCATCAGCAGTATCTAAAAACATATTTAGCTGATTACGTTGAAATTTTCTATTTTCTGGGAATCCTGTAACCAAAAAATCCTCATCATCATCATCGGAAGATACATTTCGTCGATTTCGATGAGGAAGATGAACCCAGATGGACAAACATGCGGCTATGCCGTAGGCTCCACTAGTGTCGAAGCAGATTCCGGTGGACCCAAATGATCGGGCCACGTTGTCAGCCCAGCCCAATAACAAGTCAAAGATTACGCAAACGGGTGGGCTGTGAAGGTGGTGGCACGTGAGATAGTCTCGGAAATGTGATTCAAGTGAGTTGGTGGCGTAGAAGAATTTGATCATGGAAGTTAACGGGACTTTGTCGGTGTTTTCGGTGTTTGGAGGGAGACCATGGTGGGTGCTGTTGAAGGGGAGAGTGACAATGTTGATGTTAAGGTTGTCGGTTTGTCGGCGGAGATTGGGGGCGTTGAGAGGGGTGGTGAGGAGAGAGATTGTGAAGGGTGTTTTTTGGGAGCGGAGGCGGTGGGCGAGGTGGAGGAAAGGGCGGAAGTGGCCTTGTGCTAAAAATGGAAGGAGGATGATATGCTTTGTTGTTGGTTGAGAGTTCATCTTTTTATGCACGAAATAAATATCCCCTACACTCGTTGTAAATCATACGTGAGTAATGTTATATGTGTTAGGACTGTAGGTTTTGGTTCAAAAAATAAACGTTGGTGTTGGGTATATATAGTAACATTGTAGTGTAGTAGTGTACCATCATAAAATCATTGAATGCCGGTTGAATGCTGTTAGTTGTGATCTCTTTCTTTATAGTAGGCCAGTGGATCAAGTTTTGGTCGACAGCTCCTTTCATAGTTTAATGGCCGTTTTGAGTTGGTTGCAAGTACTCTATTTTTGTACATTTTACCTGACAACTCTCATGAATTAATATGATATGGAGCAATATACTCTCCCGCAAAGCTCAATATGGGCGATGAATTAAAAGGGAAGTACTCCATATACAAGGTACTTCCTTTGTTCTGAAATAAGTGAAATACTTCTATCTTATATGTGAGAGATTTTTGAGATAAGTGTTTCACTTATTTCAGAATGGAGGAAGTATGTTAAAACTTAAAAGTATATGTAACTTCTTAGTGGTAGAGTAACGCCATGGTAAGGAGTAAGTCATTGGTTCAAATCCGATAAGGTAGTGTTTGGATAGAAGGAATTAATTTCAAATGACACATTTCAAATACTCACATTCAATTCCAAATCATCTGTTTGGGAAAAACAAGAATTATGAATTCATCATTTTGATTCCTAAGCATATACTTTTTCATTTCCTCCTTAATTCATCTTTCACACTCTAATCCACATTTGTGCGTAAATAACAACAAACTCCAAAATTCCATCACTCCAGAACAATCCGTAACCACCTCGTATTCCCATTTCCCCAAATCCATCTGAAAACCGTAAAATTAGGGTTAGGGATTTTAAACTTTTTCGCGCAACAATTTATTTTCTCAATGATCAGCGATGAATGTGGAGGGATTGTAGCGCAAAGTAGAAGATTGGATCAAGGATCTTGACGTGAGAAAGCTTGAGGAGAGAGAAAGCCCAAGGAGAGACAGAGCACGAAGAGAGAGAATGAGCGACGTTTATTTGGGATTTCAAATGACAAGTTTTGATATTGGATTTCAAATTCTCAAATATGGGCTTATGTTTTAAATAGGTTGGAATTGGGTCAATTCCAAATCCAAAAGTTTGGGTTATCCAAACATGTTATTTGGCCAAATCTAGCATTTCAAATGAAATGCTTAAAACCAAACAGGCCATAGGGGCTTTTGAGGTTTTTCACAAAACTCTATTCTACTCCATTTAATTTGAACGGAAAATAGAAATGTTGTTTGTTGATATTTTGAAAGTACAAAATAAGCAACTTTCTAAGTATTCTTAGTCAAAATTGTCGCAAGACTAGTCTTTTTGTGGAATTTTAGGAGAGCTTTGTCAGTCATATATTTTGTTATTCTATTAATTACTTTTCCTAAAAAAGTATGTAGATCAGTAGATGTGTTATCTTGTTACTTGTGGTCACTTTGATTATCACAAGATAAAACCAACTATATGGCTTCGTTAATTAAACAGCTTTTACTGTAACTTGTGTTTCTTTTACGACACCCAATAGACATCTTTATTTGGTAATATCTTTATTTACGTATTAAAAAATCATCAGCAAATTATATTTAGGATATATATATATATATATATATATATATATATATATATATATATATATATTGAAAAAATCAAAATAACTGGCTGGAGAGTCACTTGTAATTTGCACATGTAATTCGCACATGTAATTTGCATCTACAAGACTAGGACATACTCCCTTCGTTTCTTTTTAATCTACACACTTTCCTTTTTGGTCCGTTTCTTTTTAATCTACACATTGTTGCTTTTTCTATTTTTGGTAACATGTCATATCTACTTTCTCCTCTTTTTTCACCCATGTCATCTACTTTTTAATATTTTAACCCACTTTTTAATTTATCTCCTTCACTTTTCAATTTTTCTCTCCACCTTTTCAGTTTCTCTCTCATACTTTTACACTTTCTCCTTGGTTCTCCCCCAAAGTGAAGTGAGTAAATTAAAATGAAACGAAGGGAGTATTAAGAATCTTGCATTGGAAAAAAAAAAAAAGAGGACATTCAAGATATCAGACAAATAACTTATTCATTATAGCAAACATTAAGTAAAGAAACATTACAATGAAGGAAACAGATCCAATAGATGGACTTTAAATTAGGCTGTAATAACATAAATATAAATAAGCCTTGGTTCAAGATTAACAGAAAATGGGTGCATCTCCATTGGTAAAATAAAGGATGCAACCATCATTATCAGGAGCTAAGCAGCAGTTGCATGATGGAGTACGCTTTTCAGACCCTGTTGATCGACAAGTCATGTAATCTAAATTATCATAGCAAAACTGGGGACATATTTTGTCATTGTCTTGCGCATCCACCTTTTTCACGTTTCCAACTCCCAACATAACTATCAACCCTGCATTTTCGAAATATTGTCGTTAGTTCTTATATATTTGCTAAGTTAATGCCCTGTTTTTTTGGCACAGTTTCAGTTTAGTTCAATTCAGCTTGATTCAATTCAAGTCAACTACTTTCCCCTCATAATTTTACTTTAGTTCAACTCGTTTCAATTTAATTGAGCCCAAAAGAACAAGGTCTTAGTACTACAGAAAATTATACATATGATATTATCATATCTTAATTAGCTGACGAGGGCGAGAGTTAGTAATATAAAGTTCTATGGGTAAATAGCCTAATAGGAGTATCCATGAAATGCAACAGTCAATTACTCCCTCCGTCCCATAATATAGTGCTTATATTCCTTTTTGGGTATCCTAAAATGTTGTGCCTATCTTATTTTTATCAATTTATTTGGACTAAATTATCCTCAATCTTTACACAAATTCTCCAAAATACCTTACTTTTTGTTTTAACATGTGTGCCTCTATTTATTACTTTACACCATTCCAAGGAACATTTATTGTTTTTTGATTTTTTTTAAAGGAAAACAAAACTAAATGAGTAGTTCCAAGACAAAAGTACTTTATTAAATAATTTTTTTTTGAGATCCTACTTCTCCTTCCACTCTCCTTAATTCCCGTGCAAAAAAAGAAGTAAGCACTATATTATGGGACGGAGGGAGTATGTCTTTATCATTGCATGGATGTACTGATTTGGATACGGAAAATGAAAAGCAATTTGTACAAAACAGGTATAGGATACATCAATTAAGAAAACACTAAACATCAAATATGGTAAAATGATTATTATATAACACTACATTCGTTTCATATTAGATGCTACACTTTCTATAATGGAGTGTTTCACAATAGATGCTAATGCAATACTTTTTTTTTTTGGGAAATAAATCCTACCTATCTCTCTTATATCACATGAGTCTCCATTTTTCTTTCTCTCTATATCTCTCCTCTCCAAAAATTGCCTAGGAGTCCGTGTTTTTGAAAGTGTAGCATCTAATATGAAAGGAGGTAGTATGAAGAATTAAAAAGTTTGTTTCAAATATATTACTCCTTAGAAGTATATATTTTTTAAAAATAAATTATGAAACTTTTCCATAGAATTCAATAAATTGTAGTATAATATTCAAGTAAAATAAATCAAACAAATAATCCTAGAGCAAACCTAATAAAAAAGTTAGAGCAAACTATCCAATACTCATTGATAATCCATATCGTATTCGCAATCAGTATGGATATACAGATGCCAAATCCCCAAATTTAAATGAATTAACCATATTTCATAGGTTTAAAGCTTAATATATTACACTCTATACACCAAAAACAATTTAATTTGATGATGGAAAAGTTGCAAAATACTTCATAAACTTACCAAAAACCAAAAGAAGAGCAGAAACTCTAATCTTCTGATAATTAGCTGCCATCAGTACTGTTTTTCTTGATATTATGAGATATATATGCTAAATGATTAATAATTGGAATGTGTATGCTGTGTTGAAGAAAGGGAGATATACTTGTATGTATTTATAGGCAGCAATATATACTTTTAAATAGGTAGCAATTACGTGCAAGTTCTTGTGTGCAGCCTAGTTCTAGTTCCACCGGCTTATTCAAAGTTTGATTTGGTTTTGGCAATATAACTTTGACTATATATTCTTTTAAAATATATTGTCATAAGAATTGGAAATAATTCATATGAAGCGTAAGTTTTGAGATTCTCAACAAAATCATACTTTCATTTCAGATTTCATTTCCAACCTTGAAAATTGACTATGACGAGGATAAAGTATAAACTCTATAAATCTACATAGTTCATAATCATTTGAAATCACTAAGACGAGGCATACGTTATCAGTTGTATGGGTATAAGACTATTAGTTTATGAGCATAAACTATTAATTAGTTTATGGGTCTATGTGGGTTAAAATGATATGTTTCTGGGTTAAGCCGATAGATATATGACATGAACTTATAAATATCAAGTTTAAACTAATACCCGTTTCAATTATGTCATCGAATAGATGATCTCAAGCAAGACTTTTTGATACAAAAATAAATGAATTATCAATTAAGTCATTTTTTTTAATTGAAAGAACTTCTCAAGTCATCTTATTTATTTATGATTATGCACGATGTTCACCTAATGAGATAAGTATGCGTGAAATGTACACGTAAGTAGTAGGAAAATGTTTATTTTTGGTGCTAAGTATGAAAATGTTTATTTTTGGTGATCATCTCATCAATTTTCAAACAAAGTTCACTATTTTAATGGTGGGAGCTTGGAGTTCGAATTAAAGATGGTAAGAGTAACGTGGATGCCATCACTTTTCAAGGATGATATGATCAACTGACCAAGATCATGCCTGAGCCTGATTAAATCGGTTTTAGGATATTTACAGGTCAACTTATGACTTTTGATTTAAAGATGAGATGTTCCCTTCATGATTCAATTTCTTTTGATTGTCAATTATGCAAACTTACAACTTTTGGTAAATTACTCTTTGTACGTGAAAGTCATGCACATTTTTAAGAAAAAAGCCCTAAAACTAACGCACAAAAAAGGAAGTTTAATAATCTAGATTCAATTATTTTGTCAAAATCTGATAACGAAGTGTGGGTCTTTTAATATAAAGTGCTATAAAAAGTGTTATAAGTGATTTCACACTAAAAAAAATTATGGGGGCGTTTGGCAATTAAAGTTTTGGAGCAAAAAGTGAGTTTTGGACCACTTTTAGAGTTTTGACTAGTAAAAAACTCTAAAAGGGGTGTTTGGTAAAAGAGAGTTTTAGATAGAGTTTTGGAATAAAAACTCTCAAAATGAAAAAGCTCCTAATAGGATAATACTACACATATGTATTTAAATGTCTATAAATGTCATTTCACACAAACAAATGACAATAAAGCTTTGAAGAATCGGTTAATTGTTACCAAACACATTTATAAAAAAAGTTGTCAAATCGACGAATCAAATCGATCTATTTGGATAAAACGTTAAAACTCTAACAGCAAACTCTAAACTCTAACAGCTAAACTCTAAATTCTTTTTTTTTTTTTTTTTTTGACGAGAAAGTTATCAATTTATTACTCCATAAGGGAAATATCGAAGAGTACATCACAACTAATATCGGGAGGATGTTCCTCCAACCACACCCTCATCTCAATGAAAAGCTCACTCATTTTCGCTAGTTTGTGAGCTAAACTCTAAAATCTATTTGTCAAACAGGGCATATATATATGGTTTTTATTCAAATTGTAAGAAATAAGTTACAATTTTTTTTAAAAAAAAAAGAAGTCATATGGATTTTAAGATTTCAGAATATGTCCCTACTTTTGGGGGTGAATCCCTTTCTTCTTTTTCTTTTTCTTTTAGCTTCGTAAACGCGGATTTTCCATTTTCATCCACAAATACGATCAAGCCTCCAATATATCTCTCTCCCATAGACACCAGAAGCCAAAGTTTTCAAGGACGAACAGTTGTACATTCCTCCAAAGTCCAAACCATCAAATTAATCAGGTAAATTCTAGATCTCTATTTCTTAATAATATACTTATATCTTATGATGAAATACAATTGAATTTGATAATCTTTTGGTGTTTTTCAGAGGAGAGGAGAAAAGAAAATCAAATGGATATTATAGATTCATAGGACTCATTTCTTAGTGATTCATATTAATTCATAATGCTACCTTAATATACTATTTGGTGAGCATGCAAATCAATAAACGGGTAGAAGTGTAACATTGATTGACGTATATATACAAGATTTCCTTTTACTTTTACTTCTAGGCTAGTCTGCCTGAAAACGGCCCTTATCATGGGGTGAGAATCGACCTTAAGATTAGAGTTGGGATATTGGGGAAGATAAATTAGCAAATAACATAATAAATAATTGAGACTTAACAAAACTACTATGTATTTTTTTTTTTTGACGAGAAAAACTACTATGTATTTACATGTTGAGAACAGTGAAAGAATATGATTGAATAGTCTCTCGTTCATGTAATGCATTGCACACCTAAATGTCTAAATGATAGTTATCAATGACTCCATTGATGCTTGCATTGTCAAGTAATTAACCTCACATAATCACATATGCATCGACACTAACTCAAGTACAACCTATTATTTCTTCTCAGCATCGTCATATACTTTCTCCTTATTTTTTACTTGCACATTTTCCATTTCAGAAAGTTACATATTACTTGCAACTTAATAGCTCTGGCAATATATTATTTCTTTCTCTTTTTTAGCACATGGGGTCCTTTAATATTTCACCTATGTTAATTGGTTTTCTATGCCGCACCATCAACTGATGTTGTGACCTGCAACATATTTTAGATTATGTATTGAGCTTAATGGAGACAGATCAATATTAAAGCAATGACACTTTGGATATGACAATGTACATTTTATTTGCTCCAAACTTTTAGTCTTAAGTTACGTTTTTACTACATTAATTTAATTTGCATGTCATTTTGTAAGACGGATTGCAGATATTAGCTGACCAACATCATGAGTTCAATCAAAGGGCAAGAAGGAATTCAAATGTTGCAAGCTGCTGAACAAGAGGCACAACAAATAATTGCCAATGCTAGACATTGTTAGTCATTAACTATACTTCTATCATGCCAAAGAGAAAAAAAAAAGGAAAAAAAAAGCTCCTTTAAAAAATGCAATTTATTAGAACAAGAGATAATTATTTGTTATGTTGATTGAATAATCTATGTGCTTAGTGAAAATCCAAAGGTTAAAACAGGCCAAGGATGAAGCTGAGCAGGAAATAATGCATTATCGTTCCCAATTAGAAGAGGAGCATAAGAAGGCAATCTCTGAGGTATCCCCTAGTTCTACTCTATAATACTTGCCTTTGTGAAACTCAACCATTACTAAGATTCAATTAACAATAAAAATATAGACTGAATTTTCAACCATCAGTTTAAACTTTTGATTGCGTTGATCTCTCACATATTTATGAAAGTATCATTGTATTTTCTTCATCCCGTTGAAGATATCCACCTAAAATCTTGGGTCAAGTAGTCATATAGGTATAGAAATAAAGGAGAGCACACCTGTGCCCATTTGGTATATTAAAACCGTTGGCGACATTTACGGCCCGTTTGGTAGTTGGTTATAAATGGTGGTAATGGGAATGAATTTGTATGTAAATTTGTGAAGAAAATCATTATTCATTCCCATGGTAATGTTAATTTATCCTAAAGTGTCTATTTTTCTTCTTAAATTGTCATTCCCATCCAATACCACCTTGTTAGGTGGTAATGAGTGGTAATGAAAATTAGGGGTGAGATTGCTTCCCAATGTAGAAAAAACACAAACTTGGGGGTTGAAATTGCCTCCCCATGGAGATTTTAAAGGTGCTTTCCTTGTAATCTACACTTAAATTCATTCCCATTACCGCAATTTATTAACGACTACCAAACGGGCCGTTAGGGTATAAAGAAACGGATTTGGCCACATATAGATTTCCCGACTGCATTAAATAGGTGTCTAACGTTCACTATCCTGTTTTTATATTTATTTTTTGCTTTTGTCTTATATACTTCATACGCTTGTCAATGCATAATTTCAACCATTAATATCTTTAATTACCAATAATTAAAAATTATGAAAAGAAAATATTCATAAAATATACATTGAGACGAATCTAACAAGATCCCATATGAATATGTTTTTCCTTAACTATAAATCACCAAAGCTAAACTAAATAGAGTTGGTGAATAGTGTAAAAGTCAAACCGTTGCAAGTAAAAAGAAACGGAGGAAGTATCTTGTAGCTTATTTTAGATATTTGAGCACAATTTTGATCGAAAAATATATGTAATTATGGAAAACCATATACTATGGGAAAAATGGAAAAGAATAATCCGACCTTTTGGCGGTCTTCTCATAATAATCCCTCATTAACTTAATTTCATAATAATCCTACCTTTACACTTAATCTTCTCAAAATGATCCTTTTAACCTCTAACCTGTTTAACAAGTTAGATTTTTTTTTTTTTTTTTTTTTGAAGGGGGTTAGATTTAATTATAGTAACTAAATTTTTTTACAGCTCCTCCCCTCCCTTCCCTTGTACCCCCTTCCCCACCACCCCCACCCC
Source organism: Beta lomatogona (assembly GCA_947646795.1). Taxonomy (NCBI): domain Eukaryota; kingdom Viridiplantae; phylum Streptophyta; class Magnoliopsida; order Caryophyllales; family Amaranthaceae; genus Beta; species Beta lomatogona. The sequence goes on from CANSNZ010000436.1 coordinate 1,158,941, forward strand.
AATTGACCCCTCGACACCCCAACCACTCCTCCCCCGAAACCACCCCCCGAAGACCACCACCACCACCTCACACGACCTCCGCTTCTCTCCCTTACCATGTCCACTCTCTCTCCTCCCTCACGCCCTATACACGCCCTCAACCCCGACCCCACCCTCGCCAAAACCCCAGCCCCACCCTCGACACAACCCCAACCAAGCCCCACCCTCGACAAGCCCAAAACCCTAGCCCCGGTCGAGTCCCACCTCGCCAAAACCCCCACCCCACCGTAACACCCCGTATTTTTATATCTTTGTTTAGTAATTATTTATATTATTATAGTTTCTAAAAATAAACTAAAATATTCTATTAGTAAATATATTTTGTTTCCCACGTATTGACTTTACCTTAAAATGAGTCAAAAACTAATTCCTAAATATCTTAGATTAAACACCTAAGACTTAATTGTTATAAGGAGAGAGAAAAGTTAAGAAAACAAAACCCAAAAAGAAAAAAAAAAAGATTAGAAGAGCTTCAATACTGCTCTTCCTCCCACGGTGCTTTCTTCCTTCTTCTACATTTCTTTTCTTTTTCTTTCCTTTTCCTACTTTCTCCAACCAAACACCACCATTAAAGCTACTAAGTATTTATCAACCATTAATCATCATCTCTATCTTCATCTTTGGTTCGTTAGTTTTGAAGAGGGGAATTGGTTTTTTTCGAGCTTGCGGTTTTCGGGTCATAAATCGGATCGAAGTGGAGATTTTTGGGTTCTCTTATGGTGTAATTTTGCTCTCATTACTTCCCATTAATCAAGTAAGATTCTTTGTCATGTTTTAATTTCAGTTTTTGGTTTAATTTTCGAATTGGGGTTTTGTTAGTTTAGGGTTCTTGAGATAAATTGAATTGGGGGTTTTGATTTTAATGGTTTGGGATGAGTAATTGAAGGAATATGATGTTTATTTAGGTGTTTAGTAATTAGTTGAGATTAATGGAATGTTAAGTGTTCAAAGTAATTTATAGTGTATCTCGTATGAATTACCCGTCAGATCGAAAAAGGCGATTTTAAGCAGTTTCTGAGCATTTTTAGCAAAAATACTATTTCACAAAAGTTGTTCGTATCGAAATTTTACTCAAGATAGGCTCAAGAAACGCTTGATTTGGAGTTCGAATGAGGAAGTTATGTCCATTTTAAGTTTCTGCTGAAATTGATAAAAAGTATAGTTAGTTTCGAATGTTTTAAGTTTCAATGTTTTTTTATGAATGTTTAATTAATGGACTTGGAATGTCTAAAGTATAATAGGAATATTAATATTGATTTAGTATAAACAAAGAGAGATTTTTAGTATTATTAGTATTAGTTAGTTATGTCATTTGAAGTAAGAGACTCATATTTTATAAAACTAGAGTTAGTTAAAGCTCAATACTAGTTAGCCAAGTCTATTATTATCTATTGAATACATATATGTTATTATGTAGCTTTCGAGTTCACTAAAGAGTCGTTTTGGAGATGATTGTTTTGATGTGATTCGTAAAAGGTAAGATTCTTTACTCAAATCTTTAATAGTTATGAGAAAAGTTTACAAAAGATAACTTTCGTTGTTACGAGAAAAGATTATAAAGGTATGTATCTCTCCTGAGTTGATTTTGAATAGGAGGATGTTCCTCCTAATACAGATAGTTGATTTTGAATAGGAGGATGTTCCTCCTAATACAGATAGTTGGTTTTGAATAGGAGAATGTTTCTCCTAATACAAACAGTTTGTTTTCAAACCTGGAATTACAGAATAGTTACAGAAAGAGATTTATGGATCGTTTTATATTTTCGAAATGGTTGGGATTGCCTTTGAGGCGTCTCAAGGAATTGGAACTTTGTCGAGATGTTCTCGACATTTCAGAATAGTTGGGGGGTATGTTGATCAGTACCTCGGACTTAGATCTTCTGCTACGGTTTGGCCGTATGTAGGGTGTGCACACTAGGGGTCTTTGTCTAATAGTTATCCGGAGGGCCTAGCTAGCCCAAAGGCAAGGAAAGTTTGTTCCATTCCATAGATTTCATAACTCCCTCTTTGTGAGGGTAAAGGAAAGAAAGGATTTGATTTTGGAAAGGAATACAAGAAAAGGTTTGGAAAGAAAGGATTTGTTTAAAGGAAAATAAAGAATGAATTTGATTTAGAAAGGAATACAAGAAAAAGGTTTTATAAAGCTTGCTACTTATTATTTAGATTTGAAAGAAGATGATTTGTAGGATATATTATTATCCTACCTGCATATATGTTTGGCTTTACTGCATGAATCTTGCTCAGCCAGTTTGGCTGATACTACATGCCCGATATGTGCGGGTACATGAAGATCCTACATGTTGGGTGTGGGGTGTGGCCGAGAGCAACGTTTCACCAACTGTTACTAGTTAAAGTTAAAGTATTCTTTATCCGCTGCACTATTTATCATTTTGGGATTTAAGGTTGTAATAGTTTAAATTAAGTTTTATTTTAGTTATGGTGCAGGTAGTTCTTCCTAGCGATTATTCTCGTAATAATCGTGGAATAACACGTTTGGATTTCGAGTAGTTAAACGAAATTTCCATCGGTTTTGAGTTGGGTGGAGTTGTTGAGAATTTGGAATATGGATTCTTTGTTTTGTTGAAACAGGTTTATACTAATTCGGACGCCAGTCCTAAATTAAATTTTAGGCAGTCCATATTTCAAACGGAGCTCTGCCGAATTTTCTGTAGAATTTTAATATCATTTAGTTTAGATGGTAACTCGAAATTCAGGGGTGTTATAGTTGGTATCAGAGCCAACGGTTCGAGTTTTTGGTTAGAGCCTAGAGTTGAGCTTAGAATGGTCTAGAGGATGAGCCACCAGTTTAGAGCCAAGGTGTAGGGTCTTAGGTTTGCCCTAGAGGTTGTCCTTGAGTTGTGGCCTAGGAATGAGTCCTAGAGTTGTGACCATCGGTTTAGAACCTGTCGGGATCCCCAAATTTCCTTGTTATTTTGAAAATATGTTTTTAGGAGAAAGTATTTCTCCCTACATGGATTGTTCATCACCATTAAGACCACCAGCGGCCGGGGTGCGTGTTAATGATGAAGAATAATGTACGAAAGTTTTAATCATTGTTTTGATTGGAAGTTGGATCCATCCCTACCTTGAGGTAGATTTTTGTGACTTAGTAAGGTGTGCCTAGAGTTGTAACCTTGAGGTTGTAACCTTAAGTAAGACTAAATAAATGAGGTATTAAAATTTGAAAAGCCGAGGTAAGATTGAGATATGGGAAGTAAGGGATTACATGTGGTTGTTGTGTATGGTAGTTGTTGTAGATCCCTCTTATGTGGATGTTTGACTTGATAACGTTAATGAGTTTGGTAAGTGTGGAACTAGTTGAGTTTTATGTTTGATTCAAGTTTAGTTGTGCTTGCTTTCATGTTTGGAAGGATTGACTGGTAAAGGTAAATCATTTCGAGTATATCCTTGTTGGTTGTGATTTCAAGTTGGTGCATAGCCGAGAGTGTGCTATAAGTTTAAGTTTGAGTCGCCTAATGCGAAAGTTAGTTTCATTTGCTTACGGGAACTGCGGGGTGACATTCCGTCTTGATGTTAATTTTTATTGTCACCTATTTCATTTAAGTATCTAGCTTGTTGGTTTTATGTTCGCGTTAGGACGAATTATTATTATGGATAGGGGTGAGCCTTATTTCATTCAAAGTGGCACTTTATTTTATTTTTGTCCTTGTGTGTGTTGTGATGTTAGACCCACCCACCTCCCATACTTTGTCCATCTTTTGGCCTTGAGATCGTTTAGTGATTAGCTACCTGATTCTTGAATTGCAAACTGATTGAGTTACGTGATGGTATATACGAATTGTAGTTGGTGTGAATTGTTAATTGAGAACCTTATAGGGAATGGTTTGGTTATATCTTGGATATGCTAGTCTTGTTGACTAAGTGCTATGAATTGATTTGTTAATGTATGATCGTGTGTTGAGGATACAACAAGAGTTGAAACTCAAGTTATTAGCTCTCTTGGTCATGCCTGTAGACCTTGTTACGTGAGGTTAAAGTAGTTTAGCGAGTCATGAGATGACTATCTATTGTAAGTTGACGTGTTCGATTGACTTTCATGGAGTATTCATAGTGTATAGCTAAAGGAAAAAGGAATTAGTTCAAGTGGGTTGGTTTCTCATAGCAAACCTGTTAGTCAGAGTCAGCTCATATCGTGTTAAGGGTCAACCGTTTGACCCTGTTAAAGTATTACTGTTTATTTTTCTGTGTCAAGGAATCGGTGAGACCATTATAGAGCAATTAGCAACTATCATGTACCAAGTAAGGCTGTGGAATGGTGACATATGCAAGGCATAATGTCAAATCGAGTCATGTCGATGATGGGACGCGTAGTTCCTCGTTATGTGATTTGTTTGGTAGTGATCAAGGTCTAATAACACTAAAATGGTTAGAGAGTCTAATGTAGACTGGTTTAATGAAGAGAGCCTCTTCTCATTGAGATTAATGTTAGGAGTATAAGTTGAAGTAATCTAAGACTTTGGTTTAAAGTCATTGCAAAGTTCTTGAGTGGTAGTCATTAATTTTAAATGACAAGCTACGAGTCCCATGAGTTTCTTGCATTTGGTTAATGAAATGACTGTAGTTGTGAAGTTACAGTTGTACCATGTTAATGAGTTGAGCACTCCGAGATAACTTGGTTAGAACTTATAACAAGCTCTTCTTTGTGTCGTCCTGGGGCGTTAGACGCCCACTTAAAGTTAAGCAAATCGTCGTTAATGACCTAGATGCTATTAGGAAGGGTTAAATGTGCTCAAATTCAATTTACTTAAGTCTTGTCCGACGAATGATACTAAGTTATTATAGTGGTCCAAGTGTGTAATTGATTAATTTGATTAAGTTTTAAGTGAGTAAGGGTTAAGTTTAGTATGTCGAAGGTCTATGACTAGTCGTATGAGTTGAAACTAATGAATTTAATAGAAACTAAGGAAGTATACTGGACCATATCTATTTTGGGAACCTTGAGAAGTAAGTTTTAAGTTAACTTTTGATTGCTATGTTTGGAATGTTGGGTATCGGTATGCAAGGGTAATACCACTATTATTGTTGATGGAGTCGTTAGTTAATGTGATTCATGTATCCGTACTTGACTTAAGCTTTTATTTCGTGCAACTATAGTGTGTGAACGGATTATGGTGTGTTATAAATGTCTGTTAGTTTTGAGTCATGGTTCTAAAAAGGGGTTTTGTATAAAGTAAGTTTTAGTTTCGTGTAAATAAAGTATATCATCTTCTGTAATACCTTAGTAGCTCGATTTGGCCTCGTTTGGTCAACGAATAAGTTACCCTACCAATAACTATGTGAGATTATTCAATTTGTTTGTTTAGCCTGTGAAAGTGATTTAGAAACGTTCAATTAAGGTTGTGGATTCATTCTCGAATAGATCTAGAAATGGTTTTTCTACAACGATTTGGGTGAATTTTGGAAAAGTTAAGAACACGTTTTTGAAAAGTTTTGAAAGGGGGCAAGTCTTCCACGGATTGTGAGTCTTGAAGGTCTCTGAATGGAGCTTTTTACCGTTTTACAATGTGTTTTGGGTGTTATAGGAGATTTGGTGATTAGTAAAGAATCTTTCAAATCGTGATATGTGCTTAAAACTTGTCTGGATTTCGATCCAAGTAAAGAGAATAGTTGGATGGCCGGCCCCATGGTGGAGGTTTCAAGTCCCCATGCCTCCCACTGTCAGGACTATAAGTCAAACCAATGCCGGAGTTTTTAAACTTCAGGGTTATGTTCAATCCCATTGTCAGAGGTTTCAAGCCTCATCACCCTAGTAGCGGACATATATGCTTTATTATTTGGATTGATTGGATTTCGTCAAGAAATTGTTTTGAGCGATAAAGTTTAGCATGTTGTTACTTCGTGTCTAAGAGACTATTACGATAGTAAGAATGATTGAGCAAAGTTTCTGCAAAACAAGAGTTCTATAAAAGGGTTATTTATTGTTGGATTTCCAACAAGGAATTATTTTGAAAACAAGAAAATTGGTTGTGTCCATATTCAAGCATAAGGTTACTTTAGTACTCTTTGGATGAAAGTGCTTAGTGTGCTTTGATGTGATCGTCGTGGTGTCATTGATTACGTGGGAGTCATAAACTCCAAAATGCGTGCTATGAATGTTTATAGGTTAGGACTCAGCCCAATGTTGATGCGACCGTTACAGGATTTTGTTTTGCCATTGGTGGTAGGCCCCTGGCGATTGTGAGGGTTATAATAACTTGAAGTTGAAGTTCTAGACGTCAAGTTGTGAATTGTTTTACGTTTTTAGGCGAGTACGCCCACCTATATAATGGGGAGTTCATATGGTATGAGTCTTTACTTCTATTTTTAGAAGAGAGATAGTACTCTTGGTTCGGGTTAGTTGTTGCTCCGCGAAAGCACTGCTTACTGGATTTGGAAATGCTTTTATGTATTGTGATTGTAACAGGTTTAGAACACCTTTTCTCATTTCGAGTTGTCCACTTTACAAAGGAAACTCCGCCGGATTTTTGAGGAAATCCTAGGATATTATTTCAAAAGCTTGTGAATCATAGTGTAGTTATGAATTCAATTCCACATTCTACGACATAGTCCAATGGGCGTACCGGTAAGAGAGTTGATTCTCAAGTTTATCGGTCCATAGGTGATCATTGAAAGGATAATTGATTGTATTTGTAATGTATTCCATGTTTCTTAGTTACGATTTCGTATTAGTAACTCTTTACATGGTGATAGTTGGAGGCCAATTGAGACTCTAGACCAATAGATATGTAAGACCCGTAGGGTTGAGAAATGGATAGTAAAGGTTTTATGGTCAAACCACGACACCGAGGAACTACTCGTAAGAACAAGGAAGTCATGTGTGTTATATGTCCCCATCTCTTGTCCATGTTATTGTTAGTTACGAGGGCGTAACTTCCTTTTTAGGGGGGTAGATTTCGTGCCAGTTGGGTGTTTGGTGCTAAAAGTTATGATTTCATATGTGATGTATACCTTAATGTCTAAGGTATACATAATTCGTGTATGATTGGAAGTTTTATGGTAAAGTTTTATGGTGAACCTTGTAATATGTTGCATGTTTTACTTCTTATAGTGTGAACATTTTTAGTTGAAATGGTTGAAATGTTGGAATGGTTGTATATCTATAAGAGTGATCAAATGAATTGATCTATGAGGTGTTGCTATGAGGTGTTGGTCCTCCTTATTATGGTATGAATATATTAGTTGGAGTGATTGCTTGGTTATAAAGGTGATCAATTGAATTGATCTATGAGAAAGTAAATTAGTTGTCGGAGATGTTCTCCGAAATGATTTGGTTGTTAGAGATGTTATCCAGAGTGATAGTAGTTGGCTAATTTATAGAGTTAATGAGCTGTTTTCAAAAACAAGAGTATAAGTTTGATCATTTGAGTAAAACTATAAGTTTCGGGACGAAACTTATTTTAAGGGGGGTAGATTGTAACACCCCGTATTTTTATACTGTTTAGTAATTATTTATATTATTATAGTTTCTAAAAATAAACTAAAATATTCTATTAGTAAATATATTTTGTTTCCCACGTATTGACTTTACCTTAAAATGAGTCAAAAACTAATTCCTAAATATCTTAGATTAAACACCTAAGACTTAATTGTTATAAGGAGAGAGAAAAGTTAAGAAAACAAAACCCAAAAAGAAAAAAAAAAAGATTAGAAGAGCTTCAATACTGCTCTTCCTCCCACGGTGCTTTCTTCCTTCTTCTACATTTCTTTTCTTTTTCTTTCCTTTTCCTACTTTCTCCAACCAAACACCACCATTAAAGCTACTAAGTATTTATCAACCATTAATCATCATCTCTATCTTCATCTTTGGTTCGTTAGTTTTGAAGAGGGGAATTGGTTTTTTTCGAGCTTGCGGTTTTCGGGTCATAAATCGGATCGAAGTGGAGATTTTTGGGTTCTCTTATGGTGTAATTTTGCTCTCATTACTTCCCATTAATCAAGTAAGATTCTTTGTCATGTTTTAATTTCAGTTTTTGGTTTAATTTTCGAATTGGGGTTTTGTTAGTTTAGGGTTCTTGAGATAAATTGAATTGGGGGTTTTGATTTTAATGGTTTGGGATGAGTAATTGAAGGAATATGATGTTTATTTAGGTGTTTAGTAATTAGTTGAGATTAATGGAATGTTAAGTGTTCAAAGTAATTTATAGTGTATCTCGTATGAATTACCCGTCAGATCGAAAAAGGCGATTTTAAGCAGTTTCTGAGCATTTTTAGCAAAAATACTATTTCACAAAAGTTGTTCGTATCGAAATTTTACTCAAGATAGGCTCAAGAAACGCTTGATTTGGAGTTCGAATGAGGAAGTTATGTCCATTTTAAGTTTCTGCTGAAATTGATAAAAAGTATAGTTAGTTTCGAATGTTTTAAGTTTCAATGTTTTTTTATGAATGTTTAATTAATGGACTTGGAATGTCTAAAGTATAATAGGAATATTAATATTGATTTAGTATAAACAAAGAGAGATTTTTAGTATTATTAGTATTAGTTAGTTATGTCATTTGAAGTAAGAGACTCATATTTTATAAAACTAGAGTTAGTTAAAGCTCAATACTAGTTAGCCAAGTCTATTATTATCTATTGAATACATATATGTTATTATGTAGCTTTCGAGTTCACTAAAGAGTCGTTTTGGAGATGATTGTTTTGATGTGATTCGTAAAAGGTAAGATTCTTTACTCAAATCTTTAATAGTTATGAGAAAAGTTTACAAAAGATAACTTTCGTTGTTACGAGAAAAGATTATAAAGGTATGTATCTCTCCTGAGTTGATTTTGAATAGGAGGATGTTCCTCCTAATACAGATAGTTGATTTTGAATAGGAGGATGTTCCTCCTAATACGATAGTTGGTTTTGAATAGGAGAATGTTTCTCCTAATACAAACAGATTTGTTTTCAAACCCGGAATTACGAGAATAGTTACAGAAAGAGATTTATGGATCGTTTTATATTTTCGAAATGGTTGGGATTGCCTTTGAGGCGTCTCAAGGAATTGGAACTTTGTCGAGATGTTCTCGACATTTCAGAATAGTTGGGGGGTATGTTGATCAGTACCTCGGACTTAGATCTTCTGCTACGGTTTGGCCGTATGTAGGGTGTGCACACTAGGGGTCTTTGTCTAATAGTTATCCGGAGGGCCTAGCTAGCCCAAAGGCAAGGAAAGTTTGTTCCATTCCATAGATTTCATAACTCCCTCTTTGTGAGGGTAAAGGAAAGAAAGGATTTGATTTTGGAAAGGAATACAAGAAAAGGTTTGGAAAGAAAGGATTTGTTTAAAGGAAAATAAAGAATGAATTTGATTTAGAAAGGAATACAAGAAAAAGGTTTTATAAAGCTTGCTACTTATTATTTAGATTTGAAAGAAGATGATTTGTAGGATATATTATTATCCTACCTGCATATATGTTTGGCTTTACTGCATGAATCTTGCTCAGCCAGTTTGGCTGATACTACATGCCCGATATGTGCAGGTACATGAAGATCCTACATGTTGGGTGTGGGGTGTGGGCTGAGAGCAACGTTTCACCAACTGTTACTAGTTAAAGTTAAAGTATTCTTTATCCGCTGCACTATTTATCATTTTGGGATTTAAGGTTGTAATAGTTTAAATTAAGTTTTATTTTAGTTATGGTGCAGGTAGTTCTTCCTAGCGATTATTCTCGTAATAATCGTGGAATAACACGTTTGGATTTCGAGTAGTTAAACAGAAATTTCACTGGTTTTGAGTTGGGTGGAGTTGTTGAGAATTTGGAATATGGATTGCTGTTTTGTTGAAACAGGTTTATACTAATTCGGACGCCAGTCCTAAATTAAATTTTAGGCAGTCCATATTTCAAACGGAGCTCTGCCGAATTTTCTGTAGAATTTTAATATCATTTAGTTTAGATGGTAACTCGAAATTCAGGGGTGTTATAGTGTAACACCCCGATTTTTGAAACAGTTTATATTTATTTTATTAAATATTTTAGTTTATTTAATAATTAAATTCATTTATCTTTAGGAATTACTTTGTAAATAATTTATATGGTTATAGTGGGACTAGTTTAGTAAGTAATTTGACTAATAATAGTAATAAGAGGAAATATACTCACATATATGTAAGAAGGGGGAAAAAGGAAAAAAAAAAAAAAAAAAAAAAAAAAAAAAAAAAAAAAAGGGAACGAAACAAAAGGAACGAAAGAAAAGAAAGAAGAACGACGTTTCTTCTTCTTCTCTCACACCATCTTCTTCTTCCTCTCTCAAAGTCTTCAACCTTCTTCCTTCACCACACAACCACCACCGTTGCCGACGATCGCAACCAAAACCGCCACTAGAAGTGCCACAGTAGACGTGGGCGGCGCAAGGGAGAGCAAAGGGGGTCGTTGCTGCTGTAATTTGCTCGTATTAGGGGGATTTTGCAAGTTATTTTTCATTCCCAATCATCTATATTAGTGGGTAAGATGAATTCCTCAACTAATTTAAGTTTTCTTTTCAAATTATGAAGTTAGGGTTTATGTTTATGAAATTGAATTGGGGGTTTTGATTGTTAATTGTTTGGGTGTGGAATTGAATGAATAAAATGTGTATTTAGTTGGTTAGTAGTTAGTTTAGATTAATAGAAGGTAAGTAAACTTGTTGTTCAAAGAGAATTGTGGTGTAATTCGTGTAAATTACTGGCAGTTTCGTAAAACGCAATTTTAAGCAGTTTCTGGGCATTTTTAGCAAAAATACTATTTCACAAAAGTTGTTCGTATCGAAATTTTACTCAAGATAGGCTCAAGAAACGCGTGATTTGGAGTTCTAATGAGGAAGTTATGTCCATTTTAAGTTTTTTTGAAATTGATAAAAAGTATAGTTAGTTTCGAATGTTGTACGTTTCAATGTTTTCTTAGGAATGTTTAATTAATGGACTTTGAATGTCTAAAGTATAATAGGAATATTAATATTGATTTAGTATAAACAAAGAGAGATTTTTAGTATTATTAGTATTAGTTAGTTATGTCATTTGAAGTAAGAGACTCATATTTTATAAAACTAGAGTTAGTTAAAGCTCATTACTAGTTAGCCAAGTCTATTATTATTTATTGAATACATATATGTTATTATGTAGCTTTCGGGTTCAATAAAGAGTCGTTTTGAAGATGATTGTTTTGATGTGATTCGTAAGAGGTAAGATTCTTTACTCAAATCTTTAATAGTTATGAGAAAAGTCTACAAAAGATAACTTTCATTGTTTCGAGAAAAGATTATAAAGGTATGTATCTCTCCTGAGTTGAGATTGGTTTGAATAGGAGGATGTTCCTCCTACTACAGATAGTATTGAATAGGAGGATGTTCCTCCTACTACAGATAGTTGGTTTTGAATAGGAGGATGTTCCTTCTAATACAGATAGTTGGTTTTGAATAAGAGGATGTTCCTCTTAATACAGATAGTTGGTTTTGAATAGGAGAATGTTTCTCCTAATACAAACAGCTTTGTTTTTCAAACCTTGAATTACGTAATAGATACGAAAAGAGATTTATGGATAGTTTTATGTTTTCGAAACGGTTGGGATTGCCTTTGAGGCGTCTCAAGGAATTGGAACTTTGTCGAGATGTTCTCGACGTTTCGTAATAGTTGGGGGTATGTTGATCAGTACCTCGGACTTAGATCTTCTGCTACGGTTTGGCCGTATGTAGGGTGTGCACACTAGGGGTCTTTGTCTAATAGTTATCCGGAGGGCCTAGCTAGCCCAAAGGCAAGGAAAAGTTTGTTCCATTCCATAGATTTCATAACTCCCTCTTTGTGAGGATAAAGGAAAGGATTTGTTTTAAGGAAAATAAAGAAAAGATTTGATTTTGGAAAGGAATACAAGAAAAAGTTTGGAAAGAAAGGATTTGTTTTAAGGAAAATAAAGAATGAATTTGATTTAGAAAGGAATACAAGAAAAAGGTTTTATAAGGCTTGCTACTTATTATTTTGATTTGAAAGAAGATGATTTGTAGGATATATTATTATCCTACCTGCATATATGTTTGGCTTTACTGTATGAATCTTGCTCAGCCAGTTTGGCTGATACTACATGCCCGATATGTGCAGGTACATGAAGATCTTATATGATGGGTGTGGGGTGTGGGCTGAGAGCGACGTTCCACCAACTTTTGCTAGTTAAAGTTATAGTATTCTTTATCCGCTGCACTATTTATCATTTTGGGATTTAAGGTTGTAAATATTAATTCCTCTAGATCTTTACGTGATTGGACTGTAATAGTTTAGTTAAGATTTGCTTTGACTTAGATTCAGTCTACATAGCTTATCCTTAACGGTTATTCTCGCAATAACTGTGGAATAATACGTCTGGAATTTCGGGAATCTTGCTTGGATGTAGATCCTTGTGAGTTGGATAAGGATTATTGAGAATTTGGAGTGTTGGTTTTATTGAAGGATGTTTATAATTGGACGCGAGTCCTAAATTAAATTTTAGGCAGTCCATATTTCAAACGGAACTCGCCGATTTTTTCGTAGAAATTTAATACCATTTAACTAGATAGTAACTCGAAATTCGGGGGTGTTATAGTTGGTATCGAGCCAAAGGTTCGAGTTTATGGCTAGAGCCTAGAGTTGAGCTTAGAATGGTCTAGAGGATGAGCCACCGGTTTAGAGTCCAAGGTGTGGGTCCTTAGATTGGCCCTAGATGTTATTCTTGAGTTGTGGCCTAGGATTAAGACCTAGAGTTGTAACCATCGGTTTAGAACCCTGTCGGGATCCCCAAATTTCCTTGTTATTTTGAAAATATGTTTTTAGGAGAAAGTATTTCTCCCTACATGGATTGTTCATCACCATTAAGACCACCACGGCCGGGGTGCGTGTTAATGATGAAGAATAATGTACGAAAGTTTTAATCATTGTTTTGATTGGAAGTTGGATCCATCCCTACCTTGAGGTAGATTTTTGTGACTTAGTAAGGTGTGCCTAGAGTTGTAACCTTGAGGTTGTAACCTTAAGTAAGACTAAATAAATGAGGTATTAAAATTTGAAAAGCCGAGGTAAGATTGAGATATGGGAAGTAAGGGATTACATGTGGTTGTTGTGTATGGTAGTTGTTGTAGATCCCTCTTATGTGGATGTTTGACTTGATAACGTTAATGAGTTTGGTAAGTGTGGAACTAGTTGAGTTTTATGTTTGATTCAAGTTTAGTTGTGCTTGCTTTCATGTTTGGAATGATTGACTGGTAAAGGTAAATCATTTCGAGTATATCCTTGTTGGTTGTGATTTCAAGTTGGTGCATAGCCGAGAGTGTGCTATAAGTTCAAGTTTGAGTCGCCTAATGCGAAAGTTAGTTTCATTTGCTTACGGGAACTCTGGGGTGACATTCCGTCTTGATGTTAATTTTTATTGTCACCTATTTCATTTAAGTATCTAGCTTGTTGGTTTTATGTTCGCGTTAGGACGAATTATTATTATGGATAGGGGTGAGCCTTATTTCATTCAAAGTGGCACTTTATTTCATTTTTGTCCTTGTGTGTGTTGTGATGTTAGACCCACCCACCTCCCATACTTTGTCCATCTTTTGGCCTTGAGATCGTTTAGTGATTAGCTACCTGATTCTTGAATTGCAAACCGATTGAGTTACGTGATGGTATATACGAATTGTAGTTGGTGTGAATTGTTAATTGAGAACCTTATAGGGAATGGTTTGGTTATATCTTGGATATGCTAGTCTTGTTGACTAAGTGCTATGAATTGATTTGTTAATGTATGATCGTGGGTCGAGGATACAACAAGAGTTGAAACTCAAGTTATTAGCTCTCTTGGTCATGCCTGTAGACCTTGTTACGTGAGGTTAAGGTAGTTTAGCGAGTCATGAGATGACTATTTACCGTAAGTTGACGTGTTCTATTGACTTTCATGGAGTATTCATAGTGTATAGCTAAAGGAAAAAGGAATTAGTTCAAGTGGGTTGGTTTCTCATAGCAAACCCGTTAGTCGAGTCGCTCATATCGTGTTAAGGGCCAACCGTTTGACCCTGTTAAAGTATTACTTGTTTATTTTTTCGCGTCAAGGAATCGGTGAGACCATTATAGAACAATTAGCAACTATCATGTACCAAGTAAGGTCGTGGAATGGTGACATATGCAAGGCATAATGTCAAATCGAGTCATGTCGATGATGGGACGCGTAGTTCCTCGTTATTTGATTTGTTTGGTAGTGATCAATGTCTAATAACACTAAAATGGTTAGAGAGTCTAATGTAGATTGGTTTAATGAAGAGAGCCTCTTCTCATTGAGATTAATGTTAGGAGTATAAGTTGAAGTAATCTAAGACTTTGGCTTAAAGTCATTGCAAAGTTCTTGAGTGGTAGTCATTAATTTTAAATGACAAGCTACGAGTCCCACGAGTTTCTTGCATTTGGTTAATGAAATGACTTGTAGTTGTGAAGTTACGGTTGTACCATGTTAATGAGTTGAGCACTCCGAGATAACTTGGTTATAACTTATAACAAGCTCTTCTTTGTGTCGTCTGGGGCGTTAGACGCCCACTTAAAATTAAACAAATCGTCGTTAATGACCTAGATGCTATTAGGAAGGGTTAAATGTGCTCAAATTCAATTTACTTAAGTCTTGTCCGACGAATGATACTAAGTCATTATAGTGGTCCAAGTGTGTAATTGATTAATTTGATTAAGTTTTAAGTGAGTAAGGGTTAAGTTTGTCATGTCGAAGGTCTATGACTAGTCGTTTGAGTTGAAACTAATGAATTTAATAGAAACTAAGGAAGTATACTGGACCATATCTATTTTGTGAACCTTGAAAAGTGAGTTTTAAGTTAACTTTTGATTGCTATGCTTGGAATGTTGAGTATCGGTATGCAAGGGTAATATCACTATTATTGTTGATGGAGTCGTTAGTTTATGTGATTCATGTATCCGTACTTGACTTAAGCTTTTATTTCGTACAACTATAGTGTGTGAACGGATTATGGTGTGTTATGAATGTCTCGTTAGTTTTGAGTCATGGTTCTAAAAAGGGGTTTTGTATAAAGTAAGCTTTAGTTTCATGTAAATAAAGCATATCCTTTTCTGTAGTACCTTAGTAGCTCGATTTGGCCCTGTTTGGTCAACGAGTAAGTTACCGAGATTATCCAATTTGTTTGTGTAGCATGTGAAAATGATTTAGAAACGTTTCAATTAAGGTTGTGGATTCATTCTCGAATAGATCTAGAAATGGTTTTTCTACAATGATTTGAGTGAATTTTGAAAAAGTTAAGAACACGTTTTTGGAAGAAGTTTTGCAAGGGGGCAAGTCGCCGCGGAGTGTGAGCCTTGAAGGTCTCTAAATGGAGCTTTCTACCGTTCTATAATGTATTTTGAGAGTTACCAAGTAATAGGAGATTTGGTGTTTAGTAAAGAATATTTGAAATTGTGATATGTGCTTAGAACTTGTCTGGATTTCGATCCTAGTAAAGGGATTAGTTGGATGGTCGGCCCCATCGTGGAGGTTTCAAGTCCCCATGCCTCCCATTTGTCATGACTATAAGTCAAACCAATGCCGGGTATAAACTCCACCTTTGTTGTTAGGGTTATGTTCGACACCATTGTAATGGAGAGGTTTCAAGCCTCATCACCCTAGTATCGGAAATATATGCTTTATTATTTGGATTGATTGGGTCCTCATCAAGAAATTGATTGAAGCGATAGAGCTTAGCACATTGTTACTTCGTGTCTAAAAGACTCATTGTGATAGTAAGAATGATTGAGCAAAGTTCGCAAAACGAGAGTTCTATAAAAGGGTTATTTGTTGTTGGATTTCCAATAAAGAATCATTTTGAAAGCAAGAAAATTGGTTGTGTCTATATTCAAGCGTAAGGTTATTTAAGTACTCGTGGGATGAAAGTGCTTAGTATGCTTTGATGTGATTGTCGTGGTGTCATTGATTACGTGAGAGTCCTAAACTCTAAAATACGTGCTATGAATGTTTATGGGTTAGGACGCAGCCGCAATGTTGATGCGACCGTTAAAGTATTTTGTTTTGCCATTTGTGGTAGGCCCTACTCATTGTGAGAGTTATAATAACTTGAAGTTGAAGTTCTAGACGTCGAGTTGTGAATTGTTTTACGTTTTCCAACCATGTAATGGTGAGTTCATATGGTATGAGTTTTTACTTCTATTTTTAGAAGAAAGATAGTACTCTCGGTTTGGGTAAGTTGTTGCTCCGCGAAAGCGTTGAGTACTGGATTTGGAAATGCTTTTATGTCTTATGATTATAACAAGTTTAGAACACCTTTTCTCATTTCAAGTTGTCCACTTTACAAAGAAAACTCCACCGGATTTTCGAGAAAATCCTAGGATATTATTTCAAAAGCTTGTGAATCATAGTGTAGTTATGAATTCAATTCCACATTCCACGACACGCCCAATGGGTGTACCGGTAAGAGAGTTGATTCTCAAGTTTATCGGTCCATAGGTGATCATTGAAAGGATAATTGATTGTATTTGTAATGTGTTCCATGTTTCTTAGTTACGATTTCGTATTAGTAACTCTTTACATGGTGATAGTTGGAGGCCAATTGAGACTCTAGACCAATAGATATGTGAGACTTGTAGGGTTGAGAAATGGATAGTAAAGGTTTTATGGTCAAACCACGATACCAAGGAACTACTCGTAAGAACGAGGAAGTCCTGTGTTTTATGTGTCCCCATCTCTTGTTCATGTTATTGTTAGTTACGAGGGCGTAACTTCCTTTTTAGGGGGGTAGATTTCGTGCCAATTGGGTGTTTGGTGCTAAAAGTTGCTATGATTTCATATGTGATGTATACCTTAATGTCTAAAGTATACATAATTCGTGTATGATTGGAAGTTTTATGGTAAACCTTGTAATATGTTGCATGTTTTACTTCTTATAGTGTGAACATTTTTAGTTGAAATGGTTGTAATGTTGAAATGGTTGTATGTCTATAAGAGTGATCAAATGAATTGATCTATGAGGTGTTGCTATGAGGTGTTGGTTCTCCTTATTATGGTATGAATATATTAGTTGGAGTGATCGGTTGGTTATAAAGTGATCAATTGAATTGATCTATGAGAAAGTGAATTAGTTGTTGGAGATGTTCTCCGAAAGGATTTGGTTGTTGGAGATTTTATCCAGAGTGAAAGTATTATGGTCGAACCATAAGGATGATGAGCTTAGTTGGGAATCTGAGGATGCGATGCGCGCTCAATATCCCCACTTATTCCAATAGGTACCCTTTCAGTTACGAGGACGTAACTAATCTTTTAGGGCGGGTGGAATTAGTAGGATTTCATTTCAATTCTTGGTATTTAAAGATAATTTTGACTTGTATTAAGTGTTTGATCCTACTTGAAAGTTAATGATATGTTGAGAATATGCTAGTGTGATAGTTTATATGCAAGTTTGATATTATATGGATATTATCTTTCGTATTTTAATAATAGATAGTTGGCTAAACATGTAAAGTTAATGAGCTAAAGTAAGTGATAGGATTTTCGCTACGAGTTTAAGAATTATTTCAAGTTTCGAGGACGAAACTTATTTTAAGGGGGTAGATTGTAACACCCCGATTTTTGAAACTTGATTTATATTTATTTTATTAAATATTTTAGTTTATTTAATAATTAAATTCATTTATCTTTAGGAATTACTTTGTAAATAATTTATATGGTTATAGTGGGACTAGTTTAGTAAGTAATTTGACTAATAATAGTAATAAGAGGAAATATACTCACATATATGTAAGAAGGGGGAAAAAGGAAAAAAATAAAAAAAAAAAAAAAAAAAAAAAAAAAAGGGAACGAAACAAAAGGAACGAAAGAAAAGAAAGAAGAACGACGTTTCTTCTTCTTCTCTCACACCATCTTCTTCTTCCTCTCTCAAAGTCTTCAACCTTCTTCCTTCACCACACAACCACCACCGTTGCCGACGATCGCAACCAAAACCGCCACTAGAAGTGCCACGGTAGACGTGGGCGGCGCAAGGGAGAGCAAAGGGGGTCGTTGCTGCTGTAATTTGCTCGTATTAGGGGGATTTTGCAAGTTATTTTTCATTCCCAATCATCTATATTAGTGGGTAAGATGAATTCCTCAACTAATTTAAGTTTTCTTTTCAAATTATGAAGTTAGGGTTTATGTTTATGAAATTGAATTGGGGGTTTTGATTGTTAATTGTTTGGGTGTGGAATTGAATGAATAAAATGTGTATTTAGTTGGTTAGTAGTTAGTTTAGATTAATAGAAGGTAAGTAAACTTGTTGTTCAAAGAGAATTGTGGTGTAATTCGTGTAAATTACTGGCAGTTTCGTAAAACGCAATTTTAAGCAGTTTCTGGGCATTTTTAGCAAAAATACTATTTCACAAAAGTTGTTCGTATCGAAATTTTACTCAAGATAGGCTCAAGAAACGCGTGATTTGGAGTTCTAATGAGGAAGTTATGTCCATTTTAAGTTTTTGCTGAAATTGATAAAAAGTATAGTTAGTTTCGAATGTTGTACGTTTCAATGTTTTCTTAGGAATGTTTAATTAATGGACTTTGAATGTCTAAAGTATAATAGGAATATTAATATTGATTTAGTATAAACAAAGAGAGATTTTTAGTATTATTAGTATTAGTTAGTTATGTCATTTGAAGTAAGAGACTCATATTTTATAAAACTAGAGTTAGTTAAAGCTCATTACTAGTTAGCCAAGTCTATTATTATTTATTGAATACATATATGTTATTATGTAGCTTTCGGGTTCAATAAAGAGTCGTTTTGAAGATGATTGTTTTGATGTGATTCGTAAGAGGTAAGATTCTTTACTCAAATCTTTAATAGTTATGAGAAAAGTCTACAAAAGATAACTTTCATTGTTTCGAGAAAAGATTATAAAGGTATGTATCTCTCCTGAGTTGAGATTGGTTTGAATAGGAGGATGTTCCTCCTACTACAGATAGTATTGAATAGGAGGATGTTCCTCCTACTACAGATAGTTGGTTTTGAATAGGAGGATGTTCCTTCTAATACAGATAGTTGGTTTTGAATAAGAGGATGTTCCTCTTAATACGGATAGTTGGTTTTGAATAGGAGAATGTTTCTCCTAATACAAAACAGTTTGTTTTTCAAACCTTGAATTACGTAATAGATACGTAAAGAGATTTATGGATAGTTTTATGTTTTCGAAACGGTTGGGATTGCCTTTGAGGCGTCTCAAGGAATTGGAACTTTGTCGAGATGTTCTCGACGTTTGTAATAGTTGGGGGGTATGTTGATCAGTACCTCGGACTTAGATCTTCTGCTACGGTTTGGCCGTATGTAGGGTGTGCACACTAGGGGTCTTTGTCTAATAGTTATCCGGAGGGCCTAGCTAGCCCAAAGGCAAGGAAAAGTTTGTTCCATTCCATAGATTTCATAACTCCCTCTTTGTGAGGATAAAGGAAAGGATTTGTTTTAAGGAAAATAAAGAAAAGATTTGATTTTGGAAAGGAATACAAGAAAAAGTTTGGAAAGAAAGGATTTGTTTTAAGGAAAATAAAGAATGAATTTGATTTAGAAAGGAATACAAGAAAAAGGTTTTATAAGGCTTGCTACTTATTATTTTGATTTGAAAGAAGATGATTTGTAGGATATATTATTATCCTACCCGCATATATGTTTGGCTTTATCTTGTATGAATCTTGCTCGGCCGGTTTGGGCGATACTACATGCCCGATATGTGCGGGTACATGAAGATCTTATATGATGGGTGTGGGGTGTGGGCCGAGAGCGACGTTCCACCAACTTTTGCTAGTTAAAGTTATAGTATTCTTTATCCGCTGCACTATTTATCATTTTGGGATTTAATGTTGTAAATATTAATTCCTCTAGATCTTTACGTGATTGGACTGTAATAGTTTAGTTAAGATTTGCTTTGACTTAGATTCAGTCTACATAGCTTATCCTTAACGGTTATTCTCGCAATAATCGTGGAATAATACGTCCGGAATTTCGGGAATCTTGCTTGGATGTAGATCCTTGTGAGTTGGATAAGGATTATTGAGAATTTGGAGTGTTGGTTTTATTGAAGGATGTTTATAATTGGACGCGAGTCCTAAATTAAATTTTAGGCAGTCCATATTTCAAACGGAACTCGCCGATTTTTCCGTAGAAATTTAATACCATTTAACTAGATAGTAACTCGAAATTCGGGGGTGTTATAGTTGGTATCGAGCCCCAACCAAGCCCTACCACCGACAAGCCCAAAACCCCACCCCCACCCTCGCCAAAACCCCGGCCCCCACCCTCGACACGGACCCAACCAACCCCACCGTCGACAAGCCCAAAACCCCCGCCTAAAACGGGTCATGAAATACCAAAAGAGGAGGAGGATTGGTGGACGTTGCCGGAGCCCCCATCCCCTCGTTCTTGTTGTTCTGCCGCTGTCACGTTGTTCTTTGTCAAGGGGTGGAGGAGGAGTGGAAGATATAAGGGAGGGGTTTGAGTGGGTTTATGCGGGGAGGAGAGACAAGAAATAAGAGGGGGAAAGGGTGGAGGAGGGGGAATGGGGGTAGTGGTAGCGTGGAAGGAAAGAGAACAGGGGATGGGGCTCCGGCAGGGGAGGGAAGGGGTAAGATTTTTTATTTTTTTCAAAAAAGTCCTTTATTTAAAAAAAAATTAAAAAACCAATCACAAGGTGACACGTGGCAAGTCACCTTCTAAAACAGGTTACCAATTTCACAAACCGGTAAAAGGCTCATTTTGAGAAGATGGGGTATAAAGGTAGGATTATTCTGAAATTAAGTTAATGAGGGATTATTATGAGAAGACCGCCAAAACGTGGGATTATTCTTTTCCATTTTTCCTATACTATGAGTACCATGCATGAATATATGAGAATAGAAACAATAAAGAACTGAATTGCTAAACGACGCCCTAGTTTTTCCTCCTTAAATATACCAAAATACATACATGTCCCTACCTTCATGTATTTATACTCCCATTCTCATACCTTTTGCCATCGCCCTAAAGAATGGATAGTGAACTATACGTGCACAGATTTATAAAAAGCAAAAAAGTAAGCTTATATAGTTATATCAATATGTCTTCAGTTGCATTTGTTTTAACCCAAATGTTGCACCCCATTTTTTTATTGTACCAAATGACAGTTTGGTGTTTTCTTTATGGTAATCTAACTAATAATTAGCCTTAAAACCTTGATAATTTATGTTTGGGAGGGAGTTAATATGTTTGATTAATAAGCTAACAACAATATCTATCATAGTCAAGTGGGCAGTCAGAATCTACTGTGAAACGGCTTGAAGATGAAACTCAAGTGAAGATCCAGAATTTGAAGGACTCTGCTTCAAGAGTTACACCAGAAGTTGTTAGCTTTCTGCTTAAATATGTCACCACTGTCAAAAAATAAATTCACAAGGTAAGTCTAGTAATCACATACCAAATAATTCTTATGTTTTATGTCTATTAGTTAATTAACTTATTCTAAGATATTTATCGAATATTTATCGAATAATTAGACATAATACATGCAGTAGCAGTCAGATTAACTACTTGCTATGTTTGTTGTACAGGATGATGCCTAGCTCTCATAGTTGTGAATCAAGCAAAAACAATTAGCATTAAATTTGAGTATCTTGTCTTCTTACCAAAAATATGATTCATTTATCTAACTTTTTTCATGTTAGACCGACACGGTAAATCTATAAAGTATGCAATTGGTTGGTTATCGTTTGCATAATTTAAGTACGTTGTAGAAAAAAAAAACATTTTAAGTATATGATGGTGAATTGGTGATAGATATGAGCTATTTTAGGAAAGATAATAAAAGAAGATTCATACAAGATTTGATATTTGGTTATGAGTCACTTGTCAAATGTGTTTGATGTATGTATCATTTCTTTTGCTATTAATGTTTCTGTTGCAGTTTCTTCATCCTGTGTATGATCCATGACTTACTATTACAATTTTAATAATCTATACAAATATATTAAAAGGCGTGTCTGACAGCATCTGCACGCCATGTGGCGCCTCTACTCCACTAGAAATCTTTGTAACAAGATTTGAACCCATGACATCTTGCTATTACATAGAGCATAGTTACCATCTCAACCAACTTTTAATCATGTTTTAAATGTCCACATTATTATATTTGTACCTTTTAAATGTTGAGCTTTCTTTATTATATTCTAATGCGAATGGAAAAAAATACATACTTCCTCCGTTCCATTTTAAATGAAACGTAGGGCCATGGCACGGGGATTTAGAATAGGAGAGAGATAGAGAGAAAAAAAAAAAGGAACCCATGTGATGAGGAGAGAGATAGAGAGAAGTGAATACCAAATAAGGTAACGTTTCACTTATTTTGAAAGGCCTAAAATAGTAAGTGTTTCATTTAAAATGGAACGGAGGAAGTATTAAGTTTGGAAAACATACTACTCGGAGCAACACCCGGGCCCAAATACTAGTTTTACTGATAAGTGGTCGAAGACAACGAATAAATGAATAATTGTGAAGGTTCTATAATTTAATATAGGTGGTAATATTGCAAAAATACGGGTACTTAAAGATGGGGAAGACGAGAAAAACAGTTTGGTGCGGCTTAGACCGTACTTTAAACACCCTAACAATATGAGCCTAATCAGCAAATGGCATTTACACTTCTTTTTATCACATGGTATCAGATTCACATTAAAAAAATTGAAGACAATAAAGTATCCCAAATCTGAAAGGATAGGGAGAGGGGACTGTTCCTGTGTCACTATCAAATACTCCCTCCATTTCTTTCTAATATTCCAGTTACACTTTACCTTTTCACGCTTGTTAATGTAAATATTTGAATATTAAGAGTTAGTCTTGCATGAACCTGATCGGCTGATCCACACTAATATTATTGTAGACCAAAATCACTTACTCCATCCGTCCCGGAATAGTCTGAACACTTTCCTTTTATGTTTGTTAAAATTAGTCTAAACACTTCCATTTTTGGTATGGTCCAACTATTAATATATTATTTCTTTTACACTCCTTTTGCCCACACTCTACCTTTTATCAATAAAAAGTTATCCAAATTTCTTTCTCCTCTAACAAAAAATACCCCACCAACTCCTATCACATCTACTTTCTACATAAAATAATTACTCCATATAATAACCTTTTAAAATCTTAAATTACACTATACAATTACTACCTACCATAGTGACCCTTTTTTTTAGTATAGCTACTCTTTCTTACGTTAGTTTATCATAATGAAATTTTTACTTTGCGACATAGTAACCTTTTTTTCACATAGTCAAACTTTACAATCTATATCTACTCATCTTTTACTTCTATTTTTTTATATAGTGACCATCTTTTCATAAATCACATGAATTAGAATTAGGTCCACACTAATATAAGTTTTTTACATTGACAAAACTCAAAGTATAATCATTAAAAAGAAACGGAGGGAGTAACTTCAACACGTAGCTAGGTAATGTAGATGTTTAGGGTGAAATGCCCACGACATAAATCATCATAATAAACCCAAAGACAACTTTTGGCCTTCCAAAATAGAACTCCTTCATCCAGAAACAATAAACGTTGCTGAATCACATTAAATCTACTTTCACGCAACCATAGCTACACTCCTTTAGCTTTCAAGCTCTATTGAACTATGGAAGCTTGATCACTTAGATATGGGATGCACTCAACAGTCGACGCACATCGAGTATCTACATTTTAGTCCCATGGTTTGTCTCAAACGTGAAGCTAGATAATTTTTATAGGGAGTCCATTAATTAGTAACTTTCATAGACTCGTTAAGAAAATGAAATAATTGCAATATATTAATACACCAAGCTCAAATTAAACAGGGGGGCAAAGGCATCCTTGGCCATAACATAGCTTCGTCCCGGTAACATGTCTCATCTAATTTTCCAAATAACTGTGTCAACATTTATAAGATCTGAGACGCAAATATCACCTCAGGGTGCTGACACCAGCATATGAACATGCCACCATCCAAAACACCAAGGCAGTCAAGTATATCATCTTTCGCGATTTCTTCTCATGAACTACAGTTAAACAACAGTCTATGATGCAAAAAAAAACGTGTTGGCTAAGAAGCCCCGATGCAGAATGAAGACAACAAGCAGATAATTGGTCTTCTTCATAACTGCGGTGTTCATTTTCACCACAACAGTATATAATTCCAATTTATCATTTTAACTTGGTGTTGGCTAGGTTTCAACGGAAAGAGATTGTATTTTTGTTAAGCTACATTCAGAATTTGATAACATAAACTACTTGACACATATTGAGATTACCTACATATAACATAAAGAAGAACATGTCAATCCTACTTAATGACTCGATACACAGAGTGAGTTTAAATTGGCATGTCCATCACACATGTCGACGCATAATGTTCACATATCGACGGGAGCTCACTAAGCTCATGCGACTTCCTTTCCCCTTAAGGAAACTATGAACTCCAGAAAATCTTCCATTGCCTTAATGAAGACCCCTTATAATCTCCCTCCACTTTCAAAGCATCCCTCATTTTCTCCCCGATTTCAACAGCCTTCTTCTTCATCTCCCACCCACAACTCCCCTCACTTCTATCCAACCCCATCTCCACTACCCTCTTCACCTTCTCTTTCTTCACCTCCCCTTCCAAACCCCTCGTCAACTCAACCGCAAACCCCATTTCTTCCACCAACATCTTTGAATTGTACGCTTGCTCAGCTGCCAAAGGCCATGCTATTATCGGCACCGCCTCTGTTAAAGATTCCACCACCGAGTTCCACCGACAATGACTCAAAAATCCCCCTGTTGCTTCATTCTTTAAAATTTCCAATTGAGGCGCCCATTTTCGTACCAACTTCCCTTGTTTCTTCTCCCTCATCCTCTCCTCAAACCCTTCTGGCAGACATTCGGGTTTAAATTCCCCGTTGAAATCAAACCCAAGTGGTAGACGGATCACCCATAAGAATGAAACCATACTTTCTTCTAACCCTTTTGCTAGTTCCATAATTTGCGCTGGAGTCACAATGAAACAAATGTACAAAACAGATTCTTTTTTGCATTGGTTCAACCACTCTAAACAAGCTTCATCATTATCATTTGAAGAAGAGGTCATAATTGTAGGCCCGATTCCCCAAACGGGTATTTTCATTAAATTCCTCATAATTTCAAATCCCAAAGGTTCAATTTCCTCAACGGTATTAGACAACCACCCAGAACACTTCATAGACAATCTAAGCTGGGGCTGAACAAACCTCGACCAATCATCAGAACCGTCAGCAGTATCTAAAAACGGGTGAAGCTGATTCCGTTGAAATTTTCGATTTTCAGGGAATCCTGGAACCAAAAGTTCCTCGTCATCATAGACATTTCGATGAGGAAGATGATTCCAGATGGAAACATACGCCGCTACGCCATAGGCCCCACCAGTGTTGAAACCAATTCCAATGGACCCGAATGATCGGGCCACATTGTCAGCCCAGCCAAAACCAATGTCAAAGATAATGCACACGGGTGGGCTGTGAAGATGGTGGCGCGTGAGATAGTTGCGGAGATGTGGTTCGAGAGAGGTGGAGGCATAGAATAGAGTGATGATTGAGGTTAAGGGGAGTTTGTCAGTGTTTTCAGTATTAGGAGGGAGACCGTGGTCGCAGCTGTTAAAGGGAAGCTCTTTGATGTTGATTTCAATATTATCATTTTGGCGGCGAAGATTGGCAGCATTAAGAGGGGTGGTGAGGAGAGAGATGGTGAAAGGAGTGTGAGAGTGAAGGCGGTGAGCAAGGTGGAGGAAAGGGTGGAGGTGGCCTTGAGCTAAGTATAGGAGGAGGAGGATGTGCTTTGTTGTTTCTGACTCCATTTTCATGTGAAGTTAAACTGTGTTATTTGAATTATGCTTTAGTTACTTACGATTGGTGTTGATGATATATAAGGGTGTGTGAACTATTGATCTATCCCTGATTTAGATGAAAAGAATCAATGCTAAATTGTTAGTTGAGTCCTTCATTAGAGGTCAATTGACTTGGTAGACAGTTAAGACTAGCTATTCAATGGCCACTAAATTTTTCTGCTCTAATAGTCATATATGTCTATAATAATGAATCCAACTATCTTTTTTTATTATTATTATATGAGAGGATTTTTATCCAGCTATCTGCTTATTTTTGGAGTAAAAGCTGTCTGCATATTTGAATTCGAAGAATTAGAAAGTTCATACCTCCAAAAATTGCGAGAATTATGTTTTAAACTAAGATTAATGATTCACATACTTATACAACTTGGTTCTATTAGAATGATAATTACATGATTTCACCGATGCATATAAAGGAGAAGATTCTCAAGAGCATAAGAGGTGTTGTTGTCGAAGATGATCAATTTAATTTAAAATTGAGCTAAATTAATATTCCAAATAAACAACCAAAGAAGCTAACATGGTTCGAGAAGATCAGTTTATTAATATAATAAATGAACTAAATTACAATTTCCAAGTAATTCACAACATAGCATTATAAGTATTTTTTTGGGGATGCATAGCATTATGAAATTTAACTTATTGCATCACAGTGTGTTCAAAGCTAGTAATATTAAACTTGAAATTTCATAGAATCTGACATGTTGCAAATAAAAAGACCAAAAATATAAGAACAATAAGAACACATTACATGGTTTCTAGCACGCGCTCTCTCTCTCTCTCTCTCTCCAGCAGTCTCCCTAGTTTCTAGCATGAAGATTACAAAAGCCAAGTATATACCTAATAACAGGAACGTTAAAAGCATATCTCATTGTATATTCTAGAGCATAAAGTCGTTGAATCCACTGTCTAGACCATCAACTGTAACTCGAGTAGACCTATATTTACGTACATGGGAGAGTTATTTAAGCTTTTGTACCCTGGACTCCTAAGGTATTACAGGGAAAAATTTCTATATCAGTAAGAATCTGATGAAGTGATAGTATGAGTGTTTCAAACAATAGCAAAAACATAACTTGTTATAGAAGTATAATCAACCAAACAAAAGCCATTCATGATAGCTTACCGGCTTCACCAGTCATAAACTCCAAGCAGACAGGGGGACAAATAATAGGAGGATTCTTGCAATGGCCAACAAGAACATACATTGTGCTGAGTTTGCAATGACATGGACAGCGACAAATTTTCTTCTATTCGTTGTTGGTGTTCACTTGCAAGTTTGCAGTTAACAAAATCCACTTCATAATTTAATCCTCAGAAACCTTGAAAAATGTATAGGATAGGATCATATTATTGATGCCATCCATTCTAGGATCTGTCTCAAACTCGGGGTCGATATAAAAGAAGACCTGTAAGGATGTGGACATGCATGTTACTATATCGAATTATCGGTCATCAAACAACATGTCTTTAGCTTGAAAAGAAAAAAAAAAGTATGTTACTACTTACAGGCATGTCAACCTGCTCTCCAGGGAGAAGTCGCTGTTCCTCAAAGCAAAAGCACTGGATTTTGTTGAAGTACACCGCAGCCTGTAATAAACAGATCCATTTATTTCTTGGAAGCAATGAAAAATATTTTGTGTAAAAATATGAAAGAACAAAGTAAGACTATGCAAATACTGCTAGAAAATGCATTCTTGGATTCTCCTATTTAGCATTTAGGACCTACCAAATGTTGAAGCCAAAACCATAGTTACAGCTTTTACTAGTACTTCGAGTCAGATTCTCAATACTCCGAGTTAGGTATGTAGACAATTTATTTTGACCAATATCATGGAAATTATTCATAAATTAGACAAGTCCGACACTTGGGGACTTACATGTGCGCTACATAAGCATTAAAAGTTAAAATAGACCAAAACGCTGCAGTAGCTATTAACAGATATATGCATGGAGACTTCAGATTCTCCTAGATTCACCAGCAGGTGTACTAGTGATACATTGACAAAAAAAAAAAAGTCTAAAGTGCTGAGAGTTCATGAACAAGTTTTAACTACGATAAAACATTCTTTTGGAACAGTAATACACCAAAGAAAACACAACATTACCAATAACTCCTACCTTCATGGGCGTAACATTATACGTGGATACACCAACAATAGGAGTTGAACTTCTATTTTCAGCTGTGTAAAATGCCAAAGCACTTTCTCCTGGTTTAACCCTCACCTACAGAGAAAATCAAGAGTGAAAGGCGTAATGTGCTAGATACATTGCAGCCATAATGCCATGGACAAGCTTAAAAATATAGATACCTCTCTTTGGGTGGGTGTAAATTTCCACGGCATCCCATCGGCAACATCAGCATTAAATTGAACCACAATCTCCCTATAACAATAAATTGTAAAAGTTTTAGCAGTCTAGGTAGAAAAAAGAAAACTGATTAATATGGGAGTCCTTGAAAAATTCTTGTGCTTTTGAGCCGAAATCTTTCAGTAAGTCTCACAAATCAAAGATGGAACTTTATGAATTTTTTATGTCGATTTCGAGATATGGACTCTAATCTTCAAAAGACAAGAAGTGTGAGGAAACATAGGATATGGATCCAACTCACTAGGCTGTAAGTTTTTAACAAGCTATGTACGAAATTATACAATTCACATCGAGCAGTAATCATGGCAACCAAAATGAAATCGCTGATTATCTCATACCAAGTTTAATCAAGAATACATAGGGGGAGGGGGGAAACCTAAGGAAACAAAAAAACAAATTTCTTGAGAGAAAGAACTTTTCAAGTTCAAGGCTCAATATTTTCTCAATTCATCAAAGTCTAGTTACATCATCCATTAATGTTTATATAGAGGCAACATAAACCCCCATATGATATATCCTGATCCTGAATACGAAAGATAGAAGATCAATTTTGCACATAAAAGAGCTACAACATTAATAAATAATGTTATAAAGGGAACTTATATCAAGTAACTTTAACACGTAGCTAGATAATCTAAATTTTTTAAGGCGAAATGTTTACTAGAATTCACATCTCAACCACCACAATTAGATTACATATAAGTAACTGAAATCATCAAATCTTTTGATGGATAACGAGCAATCATACTTTTTTTTTTTGTAACTATTCAATTTATGCTCGCTTTTTACTGGCATTTAGATAATTTTTCAAATAATATTGCAAGGTAGTGAAACCAACAAATTTCGTCATGTCTCTGCTGCTTAGTTTCCCATAAGGGTGATACTGATCATGGAAAACCATTAATCCAAAGAATGTCTAGGGGTCTAAGCAATCTAGAAATCCAATGCCTTCTAAAGATATTGCTGAGACTATGGAATTTCAGATAAGTAGGAAATATGGATTGTCAATGTGCTAACGTGTGGGCACATGGCAATGCAATTTAGAAAAAACATCCCACTAATAACCCAAAACTATCGTGTAGCGTCATTTTGACCCCCTCCCCCTCCAAAAAAGATAAACCCTCTCTATGTCTTTGCAGAAACCATCATGATGTACTTAGAACAGAGAGGAACTCCTCATCACCAATGGATTCAAAAAGTACGCAACATTGCACTACTATATATTCCTTTATACAATGACTAATACCCTTGGTGGCATATTAACACCTAATAAGTAATTCAACCTACGATTCAGGCGCACAAAACATATATATTCAGGTTGAACAATTGGCATGCAAAACCTTAAAAGTTCATATCGCAACCTTCACCCTTTTACGCTTCCTACACTTTTACATACTTATATGCTCAGGCTTTTGCTTTACTTCTATTAATTGGAAAAAGAGAAATAATATTAAAGTCCGCTGCAGAGAAGAACAAGGAATCTGCAGAATATGAGGAACAAACCACACCTTGTAGTGACAGTACCATCTTTAGAATGCCGAGCAATCTTATCTTCTACAGTCTGCGGAGGATCCAGGGAAAGTTAACACAATCAGTTATACTCACCATTGAAACAAAAAAGATTCAGCACATGGCACAAGCAACTGATCATAGCAAAAGACAGCTAGTTGGGTGCCAACAACATTTGAAATGCTCTGATCACAACCTTTATCACAATCTACTACTATCAACAACTTTTGATCTTTCGATATCAAATTCCTTTTATTCAGAAGTAGTAGTCACGTTGCTCAAGCACATGATATATAGAAATTCCTGTGTTGAACTAAGCTAACCTCAGCTACACCTGTGTTTATTGAGCTATGGAAGCTCCATAAGGACTACTGATCACTAAAACACAAGATGCACACAACACATATCGATTATCAACCGATTAGCCGTGCTATGATTTCTGCCGCCATTGAGCACTGGTAGAAAATTTCAATACAGGCTTTTCTCCATCAACCAATATACATTAGTAATTTAGTACATGGACCCAATCTTATACTACACACAATTCATCATGATTTCGCAAATATGCAACTTCCATCTCCTGAATCATATATACATTAAAAAGAAACGAACAAGTCTCACCTCACGGCGCTGAACTGTACCGCCATAACCAGTAGCTTGGCAAAATCTCCGGTACAACGGAACAGCAGCATATGAACATCCTACCATCCCAAACACCAACGCAGTCAAGTATATCAACATTTTTCGCGATTTCTTCTCTTGAACAACAGCAGTTGATGAATATAATCGTCTTGACTCAAATACTCCGGCACGATATTTTTGAAAATTATGAATATTACTAGCAGAATGTTGACAACACCTGGAAATCGGCCATGAACTATAGCTATATCTTCGTCTAATTTCATTACTACTCGGCTCTATTGCTTGGAATATTCTCCTATACCAAAATAATTCCAAAATTGATGGAAATTAAAATTGACATGAAATCTAGGTTAGAGAAATGAAAATTAGGTTTAAATTTAGCAAAAAAACTTACTGGAATTGAGAATTAGGAGTTTGTGTATTATGCTTGAATACATGCGGCAAGATTTGTATTCTTCTGGAGAGCATGTAAATTGACATTGTTGAGTATTCAATGTTTCGTTATCCTCAAATCCTTTTTCTGTCGCTTTTTGTTTAAACTTGAGCATTCAACAATGGCGTCAATCGAGATAACAATATTTAACGCTGACGACGACGAGGTTACAGGCGAAGTTAAGGCGTTAACCGATCACGAGCTCAGTCTGGTGGTGTGTGAATTAGTGATGGTGTTAAATTTGGGCCAGGAAAACTAGGGCTATTAGGGATGGAGAGAGTTATGACTTGGAAGAATGCTAGCCCGTTGCTTAGGTTGGATCAGGCCTGTTCGTCATCGTTTTTTTGTTTCAGTTTTCAGTTTTTTTGAAAACTAAAAACCAAAAACAGGAAATCAGAAAAAGTAGTTTTCACCTTTTAGTTGTCAGTTTTCAAAATCATCATGTTCCTAATAAATTTGACTAGTTTTTTATTCATTATAGGACATATATCATATGACTTTGAAAATCAAAAAACCAAAAAAACAGAAAACCACAGTAATACCGAACGGGTCCTTATATTTTTTAAAATATTTAAAGGGATTTAACAGGGCTTTTTGGTGGTTGTAATACCCTCATGATTGGGATTTAACATGCTACTCATATCAACAAGATGCATCTTTCTTTTAGAAAGCTTAATTGCTTAATTACTCCATAGTTAAGCGTGTTTGGCTTAGAATAGTCTTGTGATGGGTGACCTCTTGGAAAGTTTATCCGGGTGTGAGGACAAAATGCGCCGGAAGAACTTGTGTTGGTTATTGAGGACAATTGTTGGCCTAGATGCGCATTTGTGACGATAAACTCGACCCCGGGTGCGCCGGGTGTTACACCAATGGTAATGAATTTTAGTGTAAGTGTTAAAGAAAATTAACATGTAGATTTCCATGACAATGACATCTGATGAAGAAAAAGATATTTTAGGAGGCACTATAAACTCATACATAAATGCATTACCATAACCACCAAATTATATTTGCTTATCAAACATGCCATTAATTTATATTCTCTTCAATTTAAAACCCTTGTTAACTTGAAATAACATTATTTATAGTAAAAATATGTTTAACCATTAATCCATTAACTTATTATTATATCTCAGTTAAGGATAATAACAATACTAATGAATTGATATAATCCATTAATAAATAAAAGGAAGCTTCTTTAATTAGTAAGGTTATCTTTACCTGAATGTATCTAAGGGCTCGTTCGACATCACTGTAAGTTTTCAGTTTTTGGTTTTATGAATATAAAAGCCATATGATATGAGGGAATAATAAACTTAAAATTAATCATACTTATACTAAACATGTTAATTTTGAAAACTGACAACTAAAATCTGGAAACTACTTTTTTTGGTTTCCATATTTTTGTTTTTGGTTTTCAAAAAAACTGAAAACTGGAAACAAAAAACGATAACGAATGAGCCCAAAAATAAATGTAATTGACTTGGTTGGACATGCTAAGCCATTTTTCTTAGTTTATGATTAAATCAATATACGTCAAGAATAGTAGTTGACAATGGGGATGACCCATTTTTCTTTGCTCACCCCAGGGCCTCAAAAATGTCAGGAACGGGTCTGATTGGAAGATCAATCGACCAAAATAACCATGAGCGGCTAGCCGGCTACAATGACAATGATTGAAAATAAGGTGAACAAAAGAGGCCAATAATCTATTCTAATGGGAAAATTAATATTTCCATTATAGTAGCGCGAGTTTCACGTGCTAAAGAGGAAAAAAAAAAGACAAAATCTTTTGTCTGCAGGTTCTTATGATCCTTTCTGTAACAGTACACAGTAAAAAAAAAAATTCCCTCAAGACATTCACTCGCTCAAAATCTCACTTCCAACTGTAAAAAAAACATTTAGCGACGTCTTCAACTTCCCCACTTTTGAAGCAATTCCCCCATTATTTCTCTCTCCTCGAACTTTACAATCTCAACTTCTCAATCGATCAACCTAGGGTTTTTTCTTCCGATTTCCGATTTCCGATTTCCGATTTCAATTCAATGACCTAGGGTTTCCGAACCAGAAAAAAAAATCACAAAAATGGTGGCAAATCAACAAGAACAAATCAGCAATTATTTCCTAGAACAAGCGAAATTCAACGCATCTTCAAGCGGAGATGATATGAACGAAGACGAAGACGAACCTCTTCCGACTGAATTAAACACCGTTAATAGTTCCGGTGGATTCTTAGTGGTATCAACTGATAAACTTTCGGTTAAATACACAAATGTCAATTTACACGGTCACGATGTCGGTGTTATTCAAGCGAATTTTCCTGCTCCGGTGAAACGACTCACGTATTACTTCGAGATGTTTGTGAAGAATGCCGGTACTAAAGGTCAGGTTGCTATTGGTTTCACCAATGAAAGTTTCAAGATGCGTCGACAACCTGGGTTAGTTTCTTAATTTGTTTCTTTTCTTATTGTTCTTGAATTGAATTTAGTTTAATTGTGTGTTTGTGAATTTAAATTCAACAAGAACGACAACAAAGCCTTTGTTCCGAAATGATTTGGTGTCGGCTAACATGAATCGTCATAAAGAATCGTATCCGTGACAAAATTAAACAATAGAAGTAAAAGATTAAGAGTTTAGTGTGAATTTAAACTCAATAAGAAAAATTAAGTAGATGTGTAGAAAACTGTATTTCATCATTTCTATCAATATACTTCCCCCGTTTCACAATACATGCACCATTTCTCATATGGGCACTATAAATCAACCAACTTTGACAATCTTTCTCTCAAAATTATGTAAGAAAAAACATAGTCAAGTGGGGTCTTGTTAAATTCGTCTCAATGTGAGGATTTCAAATTTCAACTTTTTATAATTTTTACCTATACACAATTAAAGATATTACTGAGGTAGTATTTGTTTGCAGTTATCTTTCTTTTTTATTTACCAGACAATGGAGGATGTTTTAACAATTAAACAGGCAAGCAAGTAAAATGCAGTATTTTACTATTGATTATCACAGGTTTTGGAACATAGTGTCCGTATTTATCTGGATAGTTGTATAATCAACCTTAGAGGTTGTTTTATTTGCTAAGAATCTAGTGTAGGGCGTGAATGAACAGTTTTAGGCGTATTAATGAAACTTTTTGTAGGATTCATTTGCTTCATAGTTATGTGCAGTTGTATGAAGCAGGATAGCCTTGTAAAATGTGATGGAGAGTTGGAGACCATGGGAGTAACTTACTAACACCGTGTTTGGGAGTCTTCTTGACAAGACAATATGGATCGTCAATATTTTATTTTGGAAAATACTGAGAGATTCCACGTATTTTCTTTGGCTAGGAAGGTGTGTGTGTAAGCATATACAAAAGTTTCTTTTGGAGTTCCTAATTTTTTCGCAGCTTTTTCCTGATTTTTTGGTGAACTAGTTATCGTAACGCCGTAAGTATGATTAGAAGATTTACGCTCCATTCTATATTACTCACAATGTTTGAACTTTTACCGTATCCACACACTCTCCTCTGACCATCTATCATGATTTATGTGTAAGGATAAACTAGTCATGTGGGATCTTGTTAGATTTGTCTCTGTATATACTTTAAAAAAATCAACTTTATGTAATTTTTACTTGTAGAAATTGAATATATTAATGCTTAAAGTTGTGCATTGGGAGTCGTGAAACTCTACATTTTGCAATTAATATAGAAAGGACTAACGGAGTAAATATAATTTTGGTTATACTTATTTGTTAATGAATAATATCAGATCTTCCACTTCGCTTTGTTTATTAATCTCACCAGTATGCATGAGAGTGACTAATGAAGTTTTGTTGACGAGGCTATTTTGAGGAACATGCGAGTTCTTCATGCTTTAGGATCTTCAGATCGAATGGCAGTGAAATTGAATAATATCCGTGGATTATGGAATGGTTAAAACTTAGTTGTTCAAAAGACCTCTTTTAAGAATGTATTGTTTCAAAAACTCAGTGAATACTTCCTCTAGGATGTTACCTGTGGGGTTCTTCACTCTTTTGGACCTTTAGTAGGCTAGTACCATAAATCCATACATCATCATATTGAATTTTACCGCTCTCTTTTAGTATCTAAAACCATGGCATTTAAATAATGATCACATTACCACATTGTAAAGGTTTTTAAGCTTATCGCAACCATGATATAAGGCTGCAACGGCCGCAAACTATCCGCGTAGTCAGCAAAAGTGGTTTTGTGATTGCATTCGAGATTTATAACCATGCCTAAATATCACATTTTTCTGTATTTGTTGAATTTTAACAGCCAGTTTTTGTACTTTTTCATATTTCTGCACATTTCCATGCAACAATGGCTCCGCATGACTGCACTTCAGTTTAGCCAGTGAATGCATATTCGAATTTCATAATTGAGGGGCTGATGGAATTTCATGTAGAAGAAATGACTGTACGTGCTCCATTTGTTCTAAATAACTGGCTACGTTTAATTGGGCCTTTAGTATATTACTCGTATAATCTACTTCTAAATTTACCAAGTTAAAATTTTTAACTTAGTCGTATCCCTATCCCCCTTTATGACCACTTTAATTAAGAAACTAAGAAAAGAGTACCTTGTGGCATGGTGGAGATGAAGAAACACACATTGTATAGAGATGCAGATTTATGGCCTTTTGTACTTCATAAATAAAGAGATGAAACCCAATTGAATGTGGCTTCTTATCTAGGCATAGAGGGAATATTACGAAGCTGTAAGGTAGTTGTGTATCTAACCTTGTGGCTTTGTGGCTTGATGTCACAACATTTTATTTTGAGGGACTTGATGTCATAGCATAACACTACATTTTACTACACTGATTGATTTGCCTATATTTATATTTGTTAGCGTTTAGGGTTTTTGCTAATGATAGTAACGCATGATATGATGCCAGTTTTAGATCCTTAATGGTACGGGGAGAATTAATTGAGGTTAATTTTTTTGGTTATATTTATTGGAGAGATTAAGAATATCTGCACTTTTGGTGGATCAATGGATGTATATGAGTGGTTTTTCAAAGGAGTGATTGGAATTTTGTGAAATTGCAGTGATGTAGAAGGGACCATACACTATATGCGGTAATTTCATATTATACTACGCATCTGATTATGTTGAATACATACTTTAGTGTTGGAATTGCTAACATCAAAATGTTGCCAAGGCACTATACAACAACAAGAACAAAGCCTTAGTCCCAAGGCATTATAAGATCAATAATATCTACAAAATTGTGGATGGAGTTAAGGCTTGGACCTCCTTTTACATTTTCGATGGAGGGTTCTATATGGTTCATTGTTGTAGTTAATGTAAATGACTAAATTTCAAACACGGTTTATTATTGTTCTATGAGTTAAACCTGAATGTTCTATGACCTAAAGTATACTGACGTGGAGCTACTCAGCTAAGTCTTAGCTGAAAGCCATAGTAGTCAATATAACTGGAATTGTCCTGGAAGGATACATACTAGTACACTGAATCGCAGACCCAGAGTGCATTGAATGAATTGTCATTGGTAGGTGCCTAGGCAGAGCTTGAGGTGCACATGCATTGAGTAATGTAAATGCCTTGTTTCGTGCTGTATGCTCGAAAACTGACAAAATTCGAGCATGAATTTGCACAAAGTAGTCGTAGACGTTAGCAGTGTTTTTAATCAAGTTTAGGCTATAGATAACTACAAGTTTTAGTCCCACATGCCACTAAGAAAATTGAGGATGAATAGTGGTTCTTCATTATGTTAGAGGGCTCATTTTATACTAGACGGGAGATATTAGGTCATAGACAGTAATACATGCACAATATCAGCAAAAATAAATAACACCTTGTTTGGTCATTGTGGGGCTTTGTGGCTCCATCAACAGATAACAGCTCATCGTGTATGTCTAAATACAACCTACAACGACAATGCCAAAGCCTTAGTCCCAATAAGATAAGGTCGGTTACATGAGCCAAAATGTATCTCCAGTGATCAATTGCTTTGATGAAAGTTTCCTTCACGATCATCCACCTGCTACCTCCAAACCTCATTGGCTATACATGGTTGTTTGCTGGGCATGTGGGCTATCTTTCTTTTCACTCATTCATTTTCGATCAAATGTCCTGTTCAGGGAAAATTTACCTGGCTGACTTTGTATTTCTGTACGAGATATTTTGGAAAAGAAATGTATTATTGAAGAGCTATAGGTTACTCCACAAACTGGCTCTACTTTCTTTCTACCTCTTTCTTAGTTATTTGCATCCGAAACTTGCTTCCTTTTGCTTTTCCTACTGAGTTTGACTGCAGAACTGTTCTTTGTCAGCTCTTTCTCACTCTCTCTTTCTCTCCCCGCTATCCTCCTGTTAGGTTGCTGGAAGAGATTAGTTCGAAAAGTATTTTATTTCTCTTATTTTCATTACTTTATTGGACAGGTGGGAAGCAAACAGTTATGGTTATCATGGAGATGATGGACTCCTCTATCGTGGTCATGGAAAAGGAGAACCTTTTGGCCCAACTTTCACTACTGGTGATATAGTTGGTGGAGGGATCAATTATGCTTCTCAAGAGGTTTTTTTTGTGTAAGACAGCTACCACTTTGTACAGCATTAGAATGAAAGTAGAAGTTCTATCTCAATGAAGTTTACAAGTAGTTCTATTACTTGATGTTGTAAGCATAAATATCCTGATTGTTAGGTCATATATTTTCTGTTTTGGTGTTAATTACTTGTCATCGCTCTCAGCTTCTTTAAGCATATCTGTTACTCATGGATCTTAATGTTGATTTCAGTAAAAATGGGCGCGTTGTGGGAACAGTGTACAAAGATGTGAAGAGCCAGTTGTTTCCTACAATAGCTGTTCACAGTCAGAATGAAGAGTATGTTTTGCATTTCAATATTTCACACTTCTTTTATGCTTATAGAATTGAATGAGGTAGCAATCATTTCAACTGCTTTTTTTAAAAAAAAAAAAGGAGAGGGGGGTGGTGGTGGTTCTGTGCTTTGAAAACTCTGCTACTCAATACAGAGTGATTTTGCTTTCTTGTAAGTCCTGAAATGGCCATTAGTTTCGGTAGCTGGTGACATGAAGTCTTACTCTACCAAAAATTTGCTAAAGCTTTAGTTTCACATCTTTGACGTTCTTGTATTGTGTTTCCTTTGAAATCGTTATTTGCTGACAGTGGGCTAATGCCTGCGTCATCCTCTGCTCATTTGTTTTTCATTTTTGGTTTGGGGGAAGGGAGGGGTTCGGAAAACTGGACCGTGAAAGTTGGGACAAAGGAATACACTAATATAATATATTTTTATATCATGCAGGGTTACAGTCAACTTTGGAAAGCAAGAGTTTCTCTTTGATATAGAGGCAAGTCTACTCTTTCTGAAAGTTCTCATATGTAGGAGAGGAGAATGCCTCGATTGTTCTGCTGTTTACTGATTGTGTCCAGTAGTGAAGTGGTTCTTAGCGTACAACTCCCATGTTCTTCCAAGTGTGTTAGGGCTGCTGCAAGAGGAGGGGGAGGGGGGTTATGCTATTGCCTGGTGCTTATAAATTATAATATTCGTCTTATGGGGACTGCTACCAATTTGCTAGCACATACTTCTTAGTTTTCCTTGAAATTTTAAATCCAAAGAACATCTGGCTGTGCTTGAGAATTGAGATGGTAACCCAGTATGTGCATGGCCCTTTCTAAAGCCTTTGTTCTGTCACTTTAGATAGATTGCTTGCTGTTTACATAATTTATTCTTTTAACTTTTTGTGTAATGTTTGTGGTATTAGGAAATCTGATATCTGTTCATATGGCGAATAACATATGAACAAATATTGTTTATTATATCTTTCAATCCTTTGTTGCCTTTCTGTTTATTAGTGATCTTCCACTCATCTGATCATCTTTTGTTAGGGTTATGAAGTAGAAGAAAGGTTGAGGCAGAAATGCGTGATCGAAAAGCTGTCTCTGCCGCAGAATATTAGTTATGGGTAAGTGACTTATATCATGTTCACGCTTGTCTTACCGCACGTCTTCTGCAAAGCTTAAGTGAGATCTATCAGTCTTCCCCTCCTACATGTCCTTGTGTAAATTGTTGTCTTGTTAAAGCTGACTGGTAGTATCTAAAATCTTCTTTAGCTACTATTTATCTCCTCTGCGCCTTTTTTAATGGCATTGAAATAAAGTATCATGCATCATATATCATGATTCATACATTGAGGATGAGGTTTGGAGGAGGTGGTAAAGCAATA
Organism: Beta lomatogona; assembly: GCA_947646795.1. Classification (NCBI taxonomy): domain Eukaryota; kingdom Viridiplantae; phylum Streptophyta; class Magnoliopsida; order Caryophyllales; family Amaranthaceae; genus Beta; species Beta lomatogona. The sequence goes on from CANSNZ010000436.1 coordinate 1,198,036, forward strand.
GCCTTCCTCACTCCCCACCTTGGTTCTATCCTTACCCCCTCCAACGGGATACCACCTCACAGGTACATTCTTGAGATAGGATATCTGTGGGACCCACATGGTACCTTAAATTATATCATGATCTATGAATTGAATGTTGAAATTTTGTCTAACTTGTGTTTATGGTACGCCAGCATTGTCCGCTCTTACTTGCTACATTATGGCTATGAAGACACGCTTAATGTGTTTGACACAGCTACTAGTAATTCAGTTCCACCGATCAGTGTATCTCAGCAAAATGGATTCATTGAGCAAGATAACATGTATGCACTCAACCAGCGGAAGACCCTTCGTCAGGTATCTTTGTCAAGTAATTATGTTCTTTTTATTTTGATTGAGCACTTTCTTGTTCATCTGCATCACTTTCTGAGCACTGCCTGCAACTTTTTGTCAGTTCAACCTTTTGTTTTTTCTTGGCAGAATGCCTGTCTAATGTTGGCTTCTATCCATCCTTTTATAAGATCGTATCTCTACAGGTTTTACTAGTTCTTGATTAAAGAATATACCGTTGCAATCAACCTTATAGCTAGATTATTATGGATTTAACAACATTCTAACTGTAAGGCTGATTGCACAGAATGTTTTGGGTCAGATCACTGTTATCACACTGCTTAAGAAAAAGGGCCTATTGCTTTATTTAGAAACAAATTTCTCATGTTTCATACGTTCTTCCCTGGTCTCTTAGATATGGGAATTTCTGTGCTTAATTTTTTAACATTGGTTGATCGGCTTTTCAGTTGTCATTTCTGTTGGGTTCTGAGCGTTTATTCTGTAGTCAGTTGCTCTTTAAGATCTGGCATTGATATGTTCATCTTGGTAATAAAGTTGATCAGGATGGGACAGATTGATGCTGCATTTGGTAAACTACGTGACTGGTATCCTCAGATTATTCCGGTGAGTTGTCTGAGTTCCATAGATTAGCATTGAAATTAGTTTTCATTTGACTCTATCATATATATTGCGTGCTTCATTTTGATGAATTTACTGGAGTATTTACTGACCGGTGTATATCTGCCTCTGCCTGTTAGGGGTTACTGGTAAGGTTGCAGACATCATGACCTTAGACGTGCTAGTTGCTGGACATATCTGGATTTTCTTGTTTTTTTGGTGTGTGCGCCCTTAGGAAACTATTTCTGGTTATGTTTGTGCCTGCTTTTAAATCTTTTGCGTGTCCCTCCCCCGTTTTATACCTGTGAATATTTTGTTATATCCTGATAAATCATGATGACTCCATAAGCTCTAGCACAAATGCCTGATAGGTTTTCTGGCTTCTGTTGGTAAAAATCCTGTGGTGGTTTTGTTCTTGATTGAATCGTTGAGTAGTTGTATTTACTGATTACTGTCCTCTTATCTCCAGATTCTCCACTTCCAGGTCAAATCATGCTGCTTATCTTAGTTTTCTTTCTTCTCCTCTGCCCTGAGTTCTGGAACAAAACTATTGTCAATTCATCTTTAGGAGGGGAAGATGTGTATTATGCATGTGCACTAAGCTTTTGGATAATTGGATGCACAGAACAACCTTTTGTTCTGTTTGAATTTGAGATATTAAATGGGTGTCTGGTCAAATTTTCCTTTTGCAGGATGACAACTCTCCCATATGTTTTCTGCTTCACTCCCAGAATTTCATAGAATTAGTTCGGGTATGTCCTCTATTTGGTTTATTTTTCATTTTGCTAGTAGCTTCTTGCATGGTTTTACATCATGTTATATTTCAAAAAAAATCTCGTTGTTTATTCATCATTCATCTTTTGAAGAAATGTGTATGTTAGTCCTCCTTTGCTCATTATCTATTGTCATACTCTGTAAATTATATATTCAAAGGCGGATCTAGGATTTCTAATTAGGTGGGGAACTAAATTACAAAAAAAATCATAAATTATAGTTTAATGCTAGCTTCCATTTTTATATAATAATTGCAACACTTTAACTTTCACGAGTTCAATACACAACCTTAGCCCACTCAAAGAAGACATCATTCAAAGACAACTTAAAATTGTACCATTAACATATAACTATAATTTATAAGTAGTTATCATATACTTTCTTCGTTTGTTAAAGGATGCAACATTTACATAATACACGCTATCCAATGCACTACTTTGATCCTTTATATCTTTGATTTTGTACAAGTAAAAATGATAAAAAGTTGATATTGTGAAAGCACAGCACACATTAATACGACGAATCAAATAAGATCTCATTTGACTATTTTTTTCTTATACATTTGTGAGAGAATATGAATAAGGTTGGTAGATGAATAGTGGTTACTAGGAGGAAGCATATTTAGAATTATACATTGAGACAAATCCAACGTCTTAGATAAACTTAATGTATAGATAATACAAAATCAAGCTGTTTAAGTTAATTGAAAGCGAGTCGCTGTCAGAAATGTGTATTAAGAAAATAGATCATAGATGGTTAGAGTTTTAGAGTTGGACATAAAATTGTAAAGAAATGCAAGTTTCAACCCAAAGAGAAGAAAGATTAAATAAATTTGAAAACGAGGAAGAGAAAAATAAAGATAAGAAAAATAATAATTAAACAAAAACACGGTAGCTAGAAATGGGGATTAAAAAATCTCATATGTGCTGTGTTAGATAGTTTCGAACCTGGCCAACATCTCCCAGCTAGGAATTCACACGGAACATTTTACCACTAGCAAAGCACAATATATGTAGCATAGTGCGTGCGAAACTGCTTTTTCTTTAATTAAATTTGCTTGCTCAGGAAAAAAAAAAAAAAAAAAAACTTGTCTTTTTTTGGTGGGGCACGTGCCAGTGTGCCACCACCCAGGACCCAATGTGGATCCACCCCTGCATATGTTGTAGTAAGTGTGTGTATTTAAATATATAGATGACACTACAGCTCCTCACTGTATGCTGTCATCATTTGCATCTGCAGACGTGTTTTCATTTGATGGCAGTCTGGTGTTTATCTTATTATTTAAAATGTTATACTTTTCTCCTGGGAGCTCGTAGAGGCTAGAACATCTAATCTCTACATGTCTTGGCTAATAATGTTAACAACAATGATCTCTACTAGCAATTCATTTGTGTAATCCATTTGATTTCTTTCTCTTGCACTGTCTGTTTCCGGAATACCTTGTGCCAATGTGTTTTCATTTGATGTTAGTCTAATATGTCTGAGATGGTCAACCTTACCATGTAGGTTGGAAAGCTGGAAGATGCTGTCAAATACGGAAGGGTAGAGCTGGCCAAATTTTTTGGGCTGGAAGAATACAAAGAACTTGTTCGGGTAACTCTTCATTTTGACATTAGATCCCCTTTCCTTTTTGTTTACCATGCGATCAATTCATTGTCAGGCTTATCCTTAGGAAAAAAAATGGAGGTTATGTACTTATGTTGTAATGCAATAATGCGTGCTTACTACTAAATTTGCACTTTCCCAAGTCCATGGGTGATTTTGGATTATAGCTGATAGATTAAGACGAGTCGTATCTGCCATTTTGCACTTAGCTCACAAATTACTGAATTAGCGTAGCACTTGCCTTTTCACGGTCTCTAACGCATACCTTTAACCATGAATATATTTTATTATGTAATATAGAAGTTGTGAAAAAGGATATTTTGTAAATACACATTGATACAAATCTAATAAGATCCCACGTGATGGTGTTTTTATACACTATTGTAAGAACAAGGTCAAAATATGTGAAGTTTGGCCGTGAAAAACCAAATGTGCACATATTTGGCAAAAGGAGGAAGTACTTTTTATTCTTTCTGAGGTCAGGACTCGAGATAGAGTCTTTCTTCAGCTATCATGCTTTCTTAAAAAACAAAATAAAAAAAATCTAAATGTGGTTGAGATTTCTGGACTGAGATTTCTAGTTTGACAATTTTCTTTAGGAATGTGTTGCCTTGTTGGCTTATGAAGAACCCTCGAATTCCCCTGTTGGACATCTTCTTGGAGAATCACAACGAGAAATTGTTGCTGATGCAGTGAATGCAATGGTGTTATCAACTAATTCCGGCTTGAAAGATCCGCCGAGTTGCTTGCATTCACAGCTTGAAAAGTTACTAAGGCAGTTAACTGCTTGCTTCTTAGAAAGGCGTTCTTTTAGTGGAGATCAAGGTGAAGCTTTCCATCTGCATCGAGTGTTAAGCAAGTAAGATGGACAAGCTTTAAAATTTAGGAATATATGATTGATTGTTGCCTATAGTCCCAAAATCCCAATCATAAATTCACTGATGGGTGCTGCAAAATTCAGGAGTTGGTTATTCCGACAGATCTACGTTTGTCCTTGCCTCGGATAGGGGCAGTAATCCTACACTAGTGGCAATCCTCTGCTTCCCTCCCTGTAAATTTGTACCAGATAAAGCCAACTGATCTTTATCTTGGCCGCTGAGATAGTACATCTTGTTGAATTTTCACAATTGAATGTACAAGGCAAATGTGTAATCCAAGAACAAACTTTTGGTTTGATTATAGTATTATATACGATGGTTTGGATTCTTTTTCTGCTGTAGATTCTGGTGATATTGTAGCTTCTCTTTGTTCTGATTTCTGAGATGGTGTTCGTGTTCGTAGTCTACTCAACCATGAATATATCTTTTATATGTAATGTCATTTCCTAGTAAATGAATAAAGTTGTTTGGTTGATCAAGAGGGGAAAAAAAGTTTCCATATGAAAATCGACTAGGGTTTTCAAGTTCTCAAAAACTCACTTCTCAATCTTTTTTATGTTAGCCAAATGACAATCAAAAATGAACTTCTTGTTATTATTATTATTTTGTGAAAAAGATGAGGTACAATAGTTGCAAGTTCATCTCAAACTTGCATTATACTATATATCCATACTGAAATATCCCGAGTCCTGATTTTATTCAACCATCACCTATTTACCTTGTTTCTAAAATTTAAATACTTTTGAATAACATTTTCTTTTTTGAAGGAAATAATATTTTAATTAATCTTTAAGTTTTTTTAACAACATTTACATAAACTAATTAATTACATTTTTTTAAACTTTTTTTATGGCAAATGCTAATTATGATTGGACCGTGCTTATCAACTGACAATATGATACAAGAATTAATTTGCGTAAACATTATTACAACAAAAAATATGGAGGGAAAGTTAGAATACGAAAATGATGGATCACATAACAGCATTTAGCTTTCGTTGCGGGGAAAGCGCCCCTTTGCTGCTTTCTCAATTACTAAATTTTCTTCTTTTACAATTTCTCTCCTTATTTCCCTGTAATATGCTCATATCAATAGCCAACAAATAATCACCCCATAATTATTTTTTTGAAAAATAAATAAAAAATAACGTAGTAGCGGCGGCGCTCTATAAGAGAATATCCGCCGCCGGTGCCGGAACCACCATGATATCCAACCTTCCGGCTCTCTGGTACATCTCTTTGTCACATAATCTGGTTTTTAATCTCTTTTTCTTTCAATTCTATTTCTTGTAGATTATGATGCAAATTTTGCGTACTCCCTCCATTTCTATTTGTTCGTATTTAGAATCTTTTTGAGAGACAAAAAAAGTCAAATTAGAAAGAACAATTAGGAATGAAGGGAGTAGTATTTTATCATTTATGTTTATTATTTAATTACGTTGTTTGGGAAAAGTTCAGATTCCATGTTGAGTTCTAAATATTTTTGTGATCCTTAAGTCTTTTTTCTTTCTAATTATTCTTTCTTTCATTCCAAATTTCAATAACTCAAATTCTAAATTCAATATATTAATCATATCCACCAAAACAAGGAGACTTTTTGTCATACTTTATTTTTGGAAAGTATAACTCCTCAAATCTAAAATGTTAATTTGTTAGTTAGTTTATGTAGTTAGGAGAATATTTTGTACATTTACAAGTGCATACAAATTTACCAATGTATATGAGAGATTTATTTTCCTTTTCTTCTTTTTAGATAAAATGGGAACAAAATTCTTATTTCTAGCATCGATGCTATAAGAAGCTCATATGATATCCTAGCAATCTTACATGCAAATTTATGTGCATACATGCATGCGTGAGGAACCTTGCATGTTAAGATGTGTTGGGTTGAGTTGTGTGAGATTCTGATCTTATTGGGTACTTCTAACTAACTTGAAAAAAAAAAAGTAATATAGGCCTTAATGAGTGACTATACATTGAGGTGGAAGGTCAATTAGGTCTTAGGATAGACCAATTACATGTGAATACACAATTTATGTTATTTCTAGCTAACTTATTTTCATTAAATTGAAGTTATACTCAATGAGCTGTAACTAATTTTACTAAAACTTAAACTATAAAACTAAGTTCATTCATGAAATAAATTCTTGGTTGAAAGTTTGTTGCATGTTGTATACTTATGAAATAGATTTTCTTTTGTGAAGTTTGCTCGAGTTACAATACGAAAATTTGTAAGCATTCTCATTTGCTTAAACTTTGTAATGATGAAAGGCTTGTTTCTTTTATTTCAGCTACTGAATTCCAATATTGACCTGTTTGTGTGACATATATAAGTTACTTGATCGATCATTTCTCAAGCAAAATGCTAACTGAATACATGGAGAACCCAAATGGGTTCGCAAACATCCAAGTTGCCCCGTGCAGGGGACGAATGTCTCTACCACCAAAAGGTCCTTCTCAACCACTCTATTATGGTCCAACTCACACTGATAAACAGGTCAATATGCCAAGAACTTGCTCTGAAGAAGTCTTATTCGAGGAGCCACCAGCCTGGCTCGAGGATCTCCTAAATGAGCCAGATTCTCCTGCTAATAAAAGTCATCGGCGTGCAGCAAGTGACTCTTGTACATACTTTGGTGCAGATAGCAACACGAATGAGTTATGGCTTAGGAATATTATAGGAACACAACCCTGTAGATTGCAAATGCCGCGCTATTTCAATGGTGCACCTGCTCAAGGTTCATTTGACAGGAAGAAATCACCGTCAAGTACTCCTCCATTATTAGTAGCAAATGGTCTCACAAACACAAAGGAAGATACTGATTGTAAGGCCTTAGGTATGATTTGTTCATCTGAACCAGATAGAGTAAAATCTTCTAGGAATGAAACAGATAATCAAAGTGATGCTGCTGTTACTTCGGGTAATTCTTCTGGAGGAAGTGATAGTTCCCACATGAAACCACCTAATACTGATGCAAAACGTAAACAGTAAGACTCTTTCCTTTGATCATATGCGTATTCAGAGTAACTGTTGTAATTAATTTTTACGAATACATAATAACGTTTCTTAATGGTCAAAACTATGCATTCGAGACCCCAAGTCGAAGTGTTGTAATTTTTCTAAAGATGGTACGGTATTTTGTTAATTCTTTTCCATTTTCCTCTGTTACTTTTTACATTTTTCTCTATGAAAATGTTAAGATAAAGAGGAGGGGTCTAGGTGAAAATTGGAAGTGTTGAGTTAAGATTAGATATATGACATGGGTACATATATAAAGACAAAAGGAAAAGTTAAAGTAACATAGCCAAAGTAAAAGTACAGACACTAATAAAAACACATTAGATGAATAAAAGATTTGTGTTTCAATTTTTCATTTCGGCTAATACTCCTTTTGTCTCAAATTATTTGCTACATTTTCCATTTTGGGATGTCTTAAATTATTTGTTCCACCCCTTTATGACAACATTTTTCTCTCTTTAAAATTCGTACTCACGCTCACTTACCAACTTTTTTCTCTCTACTTTTTCACTCTTCTACGAACGTGCGATAATTTTCCTTCCAAAAATAATATGGCAACTTGCTATGAAGCTATTGGAGCAAATGTATTGAGACTGGGGAAGTAACTGAATTCTATGAACTCTGTTATGACCTAAATCCTCACAAGTACTAAACTTATATTTTTGGATATAATCATGTTGCGTGTCTTTGTTTTCCTTAAAAATGAGGTTAAGTTGAAGAAAGTATGGGGAAAAGATGAAAGCAATAAACAATGAACATGGAATTATGTAAAACTATAGAAAGATGTAATAAATTGCATGGAATCATTCAAGCTCTAAGGTGTTGCAATTATGCAGGCATAATGCTCGAAGATCACGTGTGAGGAAGCTTCAATACATTGCAGAGCTAGAGAGAAATGCCCAAGCTTTGCAGGTACTTATATTTCCTTCTTTTTTTCCAATTGAGTAACTTTTCTTATGTCACTTGAGTAACTACAATTGTTCAATACGTTTGCATAAACCTTAACAAACTATTAATAGAAAATCCGGAGTATTATCATTGTTACATGTCCTTGCTACTTCATACTTGTATGCTTGCCTGAACCTGTCATACGGGCTCGCTCAGTCGTCTAAATCTGGATATTGGCTAGTCATGAGTGGGATAAATACTCCTTTTAAAGCAACATGAAGTTTATTCGTGGATTGGGTAAAAAGATACTAGCTATCGTATACCATGTCTGACACGGGTACGTGTACAAGTGTCTTGACTCCGCTATTCTATGAAAATTTTCAATGATTTAGGCCCAAAATGAAGTGTCCAAGTGTCCGTCTGACACGGGTACGTGTACAAGTGTCTGACTCCGCTATTCTATGAAAATTTTCAATGATTTAGGCCCAAATTGAAGTGTCCAAGTGTCCGTGTCCACGTCCGAATGTCAAGGATCCGACATGGGTACTTGAGGTGAATTGAAGAGTCCATGTAACTAAGGATACCAGTATACGATAAGTTTACTTGAGGCCAGATGGAGTGTTAACCACATAAAGTACAGTGGTTTCCATGTTAAATCAGGTTTAGTCCAAGATTTATCGTGTGATTAGGCTTTGCGTCAAATCGGGTTTAGGATTGCGAAGTATTGGTTAATACTCTCTTTTTCAAGCTAGGTTGAGTTTTGACATGTCTAACATGCGAATCGTTGCGAATTTGTGCAAGATCTCACACCTTATACATTGTATATATCTCTGCTAATGCAGGTGGCAGGAGCTGAAGTATCAGCACAATTGGAATTTTTTGACCAGCAAAATGTGATACTTGGGATGGAGAATAGAGCTCTGAAGCAACGTTTAGAGAGCTTATCTCAGGAGCATTTTATAAAATCAAGTTAGTACAATAATAACACATACTGTATAAGTAACATGGATACAAACATACAATGTTATGATATATAGTATGTCTAAACATACAAAAAAAATGTTTCAGTGGAACAGGAAATCTTGGACAAAGAACTTGCTAGGCTTCAATACTTGTACCATATGCAACGAAATATGAACCATCATCAGCAGCGGCAACAACGGCGGAAGCAGAATCCTGCTGTTCATCGTCGTGGTCGGAGTTATAATGACCTTGATTCTCAGTTTTCCAGGGTCAATACACATCCTCCAAGAGCTGTTGTGGCGAACAACGCGACCCTTCAATAATCGCTCTAGATTGTGATACTTTATTGTAGGTTTATCCCTTGAACTTGGGTGGTTTTACAAGTTTGTTTATGTAAATCATTGAAGTTCCCTAGCTTATAATTTACTGTAATTAATTTAGGGGGTTCATATTGGAGTTAGATGATATAATAATAATATGTATAAGTTTAGTTATTAATCATGTAGAAACTTCTATGTTAAGTTTATTGTATGGTTGTGAATATATATTTAAGTTGAAAGATAAGAATGCAGCTCTGGCCCTGATGAATTTCTATGCACTGACTTCTGATTATAATTTATAAAGAAGATGGTAGCTAGGTGAAGATAGTAGACGTTCCATTACTCTTGAAGCATCGCCATCCACCACCATTGGCATCGGTGAGCACAGCCTACGACTGAGTGGTGGTGGGCGTACGAAGATGGTAGCCAGGTATTGGTGCCAAGTGATGGCGATGGTGGTTATCAATTACTCTGTGGTGCAGAGGTGGCTCGAGGGGCGGTGGCCAGGTCAATTATATTGCTTATGGCTAACCTTATCTTGATTATTCAACATGGCGGAAATGAAATCCAAGGGGAAAAGGTGGTAGAGTTGTGAATAAAATGTTAAAATTTATGAACCAAACATACACAAAAAGCAGGGGATTTTTTTCCCTCTCTTGTAGCCTCGATACCAAACAACCGTTAATAGTTATCTGGGGACCTTGTCCTACAAACACCCATGAATTTTAATAGATCTTTGGCCACAAAATCAATTGCAAACATATGATAGGAGATATAAGTTACTGTCACCTTACACCTCAAGAAATGATTAATACACAAGGACTAAAAACAATCTACATAGCTCACATAACATCTACCAATTACTGAAACATGTGTGCTTACCTTGTTACAAATATTCAATCCTTACCAATTTCTTCATCCCGACAAAGTTTGGACGTAACCCATCGCAGTGCGTGGATTCAAGAGTACATAATTTTTCTCCTATTTAGTCACGAAATACTTCAAAAGTCCCTACACGTTAAAATTTACTTAGATATGCCTTTGTGAATTGACTCAACAATCCGATCATTCTTGAGTCTCTATTGCCTTTGTTAGTGTTAGTTGATGTAAACAAGGTACCAAAACTGAAGCAGGAGAAATTTGTCAGAAACATTTCCTGTGAACAACCGATGGCCCGTTTTCATCGTAGTCTGCCTTGGTTACATGCTGATTCTGAGGGAAGACAACTTTCGCAAGTATTGCACCACCTACCCATGCCGAATACTGAGACAAATTCTCTGGCATGTATTCTGGAGGCTGTATTTAGTTAGGTAGTTTCAAGCAAGAATGAAATGTCAGTATGAAAGTTCCCAAATTTTGTGGAAGTCACAATTAGGTAAGACATACGATATACTTCTTCCATTTTTCATTAATCGCAACATTTCATTTTTAGAGGTTCAACTTTACAAACTTTGACCATATTTTTTCACTTATATATATAAAAAAAGGTTTTTAGCACATGGGATCTAATCAAATTCATCTCAGTATATACTCTCAAAATATTAACTATTTTAAATTTTCACTAGTAGGATATTAAATATACAACATATTCATGGTCAAAAATGTTGATTGGAGACCGTGAAAAGGCAAACATTCAACTAATAAAGAAAAACAGAGGAAGTCGATTAAAGCATGTTGATCTAAAATGAATATGAATGAGTAGTACCTTCACAACTGAAGGATGAATAGCAGATGAGCTCATATTAGCTTCTTTCTGAAACCTGCTCTCAAAACCTGCAGCAACAGACCAAGTTAGAAAAGATCAGCAGAAGAAAAATGCTGTACAGGAGATGTGCTCTTGCATAGCCTGGTACAATACCTAAGTTTATACATCTCCACCATACTTGTAATCTATAATTAGAGTTTTTGGTAAGGTATCATTTTGTGTAATATGGATAAAATCAAATTTTAACCTACTAATTAAGTTATTAAGTGGTCATATAATCGGGATGGCTCCGAATAATAAATATGTAGTCTAGTAGGAATATATTTCTAATTGAAGGTGTTAACACCTTTAGACCAAAAAAAAGAAAATCCAAATAAATTTATACACAGCAGAAATTTGGGATATTTAAGTATTTAACTAGAAGATCGATACAAAAATGAGGACTCGCTACATTCATTGACAAGGAATGACAAAAGTTGCTTATAGTAAAATATTTTTAATCTAGTAAAGACTAAAGACCAGCGGTAACGTACCCGTCATGGAGGCTGTGGCACCACATAGTACAGTGCTCTCCAGCAGCTGTCGGTGATTCTCGGATGGTACAGTTGATATACAACGAACAAGCTGCTCAACAATACCATGTGCCTCTAAACCCAATATAGAAGGCTGGAACAGAGCCTCGCCCACAGCATATCTTTCTTTTCCAACTGTTATTACCTATAAATATATTCAGTCAATTTTTACAATTGATGCCAGAGCATATCCATTTCAAATTCAAGTTATAATAATCTCTAACAAGATGCTGGGATAAACCAGTTCATTTTCGGCAGGGTTATAGAAGCACGCAAAAAGTAAAAAAGATAACCAACAGAAATACTATGAACTTTAATGAAAAGCATGTCAGAAATGTGCATACTCTATACAAAAAATACCAAATTGAACCTAATGCAAGTAAAACATAACGGGGTCTGAACACGTCCTATTTGCCAACAGCACCTTTAAGACGTTGCGTCAAATATTAAACAAAATTTAGTAGTCTAATTGCACCGCTGAATAAAAGTAATGGATACATACATACCTGGCCATCAGGCAGCGTATGCTCTTCATTGGGGCATGATTGCTGGATTTTATCATAGGCAAGTTCATCTTCAGCACAACTCGCATATTGCTCTTTAAGTTTCTCAACATCCTGGATCTGGAGATTCACCAGTGGATTAGATTTCCTAAGTTCCTCGACAAGCAACTTAGTTAAATCAGCACCCCCAATTTCAAATCTTCTGGAGGCAATATGCTGAACAGCTCCTTCAATTACTGGAGCAATATCTGTCAATCATGAAAGAAGCAAAAGTTCTTTCAAATCTGAAATATTCACTACTTCAAGATACAGTCTATGAAGAATTTTTTGTACACACAGATGAAAACACAAGCACGTGCATCCTAATAAGTATAACTATATAAGGACACACATGCATGATTTCAGCAGAATTATTAATAGCGAATGCACCATGAAGAAAGTGGTAAAGTAATCAACAAATTAAGATAAAGGAAGCATAAGCGTACGGGCCATGGAATTAAAACTCTCCCGTTCCGTTACAGAATGGCCGTTCTGTAACGGATTTTGGATTTGCCGTTCCGCGAAATGCCGTTACAGAACGCCATAATAAAAATCACATACTTCTCGCCGCGTTGTTTGTTCCGTAACGTGAACTTGCCACGTTAGAACGCTTTTATCCCCGTTACATCCGTTCTTTTCAAATATTAGCCAAATATATTTTATAATTAATTATATAGCTAATGTAACATGATATTCTGATAGATTTAATTATCTTATGTTGTCAATAATGCTTCATAAACTAAAATAAAGCAAATAAGGTTAGAACATATTAATGTGAATTTTAAAAAAAAATTCACGCCGCGTCGGCCGCGAAACGTTCTATTTCCCCGTTACAAGCCGTTCCCGCGACAACGCGACCGTTCCCGTTCCCGCTCCCGCGACCGCGTTTTTTTACGGGCAAAAGAGTCAAATACTTAAGAGCTTGCTATTAATTAAAGACAGCACTTGAACAAACCTATCTTGCCATGACCAATATCAACAGAGCAACCAGAAATACGCCCGGCTGCATAGAGTGATAATACAGCTTGCTCTGTAGCATAGAATCCTGATACATTGAACTTTTCAAACATCAATTGGACCAATCGTTCTCTCACAGCCTGTAACCAACAGAAATAAGTGGATGTGAGATTATACAAAATAGTGAAATACACAGACAAGGATTATAATGTATGAACCTTTTCTGAATTATTTTACACGATACAAGATCAGCAAATATATTTCAGAAAAGAGTAAAGCAACGCATATAGCAATCAATCAGTCAGTGCACACTGAAGCAACTTACTGACTCAATCCCTTTCCAACAAGTTGCAATAATTTAGAAAAGGTAACATCAAATGTACCTGTAGGGCATACATGAGTGAAGGACATAAAATCATGACAAGGGACATGAATAAATACCAAACTCTCACTAGCATAGGTTGGCCTCAATAACTCAAACACTCTAAGGTTTCACATATTTAGGGAAAGTGTAAATTAAAAAAATGGTTAGGGAGGGGAGAGTTCAATTCCACTAATAAGATATCAAATATTCAAATTTTAAAGGAGATAGAGTGACAGTAACCTTGGGAGTTAATAGTGGATCAGCAAATAATATATGGCCTTCGTTGCCAATTTCCCATCCAAGGCTTGTATACACAAGATGGTGCAATAAATCTTCCATCGCATCCCAATCACTGACATAACCGCGCACAATAGGTTCAACAGTAATTGCCTCTAACAACGTAGAATCATCTGAAGATTCCTCTTCTGGCACACACTTCATTTGTGTGGGCATGATCTAAATCACAATACAGAAATCAGAATGAATCTTGTTAACACACGCAGCGTTAAAACAACACAACTTCATGAGACAATGAAGCAAAGATGGCTGGCACAAGAAGATCTAAAACAAAGGTTATACAATACTGATACTAAATACTTGATAAACCAATGATTTCCTTCTTATTCTCAAAATTTTGTATACTGAAGTTTTGCAACTCAAACTTGCATGCATTACGGTAAAGTTTCAACCTTTCCGAACTCTCAATCATACATATATGAAGCAATAAAACTAGTCAGCATTCCATTACTTTTAGCTCCACAATTAGACCTTTCAATGTCTTTAGTTAGTTAATTTCTTGCTTACACTTAACACTTACCAGCAAAAACCCAAAAACTCATCAGATTCAGACCCAGAAAAGATGAAAAGGAGTATGAACTCGGAGAGTGAATTCCAGAAATTAACATATTCAAATCCCTTTTCAACAACCCAGATGACAAAACTTCTTCTTCACAAAGTTCTTGTTTCAAATAACCCATTAATGGGGTAAAACCCAACTGATATAGATAAGAATTTTCAATTAAAACAAAAAAAAAAACCCCAAATTTCAATTCAATTCTTAATCAAATTTAGTGGGCCTCCCACAAAACATTAAATTGATTCAACCCATAATATAATAAGAGGGACTTGTGATGACCCACAATGTCATTTTCTCTTCTATAATTGGGAAATTCAATTAATAACTGATTTTGTCAGTATCCCAAAAAAATAAAGTTCTAATTTCTTTATGTTAGCTTCATACACGTAAAATTAGTGTAATATATTGGATTATAAACAAATAAAGTTGGTTTATATTTCTTTTTTGGTGGGGGGAAATAGAAAATAAAATTTGATAAAAGGGACACATTGAGGAATTTGGGGAGAAAGCTGAAAATTTTACCACAGAAGGAGGTTGATCGGGAATGGCGAAGCCTGCTTTCAGAAGCTTCGATCCTGCGTCTACCACAATTGCTTCCATTTTCCTCTCTCCGCTTCACTCACACTCACTCTTTCTCTCTCCTCTTTTGCTCCGGCGGCCCTCCGAATCCTATGATCCCAAATTATTTTCTTTGCCAATGTACTACACTATGCAAGATATTGTTAAGATCTTGGTTTAGTCAACTTAAGAGAATTTACTCTCTTTAATAATTGCAATGTTTTGATTTTTACGCTATTTGAATATGATCGTATTTTTTGTCATGATTTCGAGAAATACTAAAGATTAAAGTAATTGGTGTTTTTGTGGGTTAGTTATGTTTCTTACATGTTCATTTGTTGTGGAGTGCAAAGTACTTGTTTTAGGGTTGAAGACAAGGATGGTGTTCTCTTCACCTTTAAAAGATGAGTTTCAGATCTGATGAGGTCTAATCAGAGCTAGTCACGTCCAATTAGATCTAATATGTTCAATTCGTATTAAGTTAATGTGAAAATAATGTACCCTAGGTCACATGGTATGCGTAACATCGTTATTGAGTCTGATAGTCTCACTTTGTTCTCGACGTAGATGGGTGTGTTTGAGGATTTTGCTTATCATTGTAGTGTCTTTAGCTGTTTGCATTGGTTTCATCACTCGTGTTAAGAGAGATGGCAATAGTGTAGCCAATCATCCTCACCAAGTTAATCTCGTTCGGAATTGCACAGTGTTGAGAGAATCACTCGTCTAGTTATATCTCGTTTTATGAGTACTATAAGTATTAGGTTCTTTATCTAACGAATACACTAACTCTTCCTTTCAATAAAAAATGAACTCTAGTCATGGAAACTAAATATCAGGTTTTCCTTATTCAAAAGAAGAAGAAAATCAGCATTTTTTATATTAATATTAAAATATATATATACAATCGTAGTTGTTAAATATACAATCGCATATTTGAGATACTTTTGTGTTCGTATACCTCAAATATGAGCAAGATGGTCGTCTTCATTAAAGTACTAATTGGTACAATATAAACATAAATAAATAAAATTTTATTGATTAAGCAATATTATTTACTATATGTATATATGGGAACAAATAATCTCAATTATCAAAGTTCAGTAAGAATGAGCAAAAGTTAACCAACAACTTCCCTAAAATACTGGATGATATGGCACAAAAACCTACTTTGATATTTTGTTAAAGAGTTGTTACTACTTTTTTTTTTTTGTGTGTTAACAAGGTAGATATTAGCAGGAGCCCAGGAGTTGATGTGTTCTCTGATTGAACCGGAAAACATTTCCAGCTGACATAAGTTTTCATTATGGTTGCTCAATTTATTTTTTTAGAAAAGGCATACACTAAACCAAGATCGTACCGAAAAAAATATATACATTGCCTACTAAAACATTCGTAATTTTCTTAATAGTATTAATTTTTAATTCCTCTTAGCCATCAATTAGTAGGGCTTATTTAAGTTGGTCCCAATACCTGAAAATTCTATTGTGCTCCCAGGAGCACGGTGCACACCATGCACCCAGTGAATTTGTTCCATTTCCGATGAGTAAATGTTCTATTTCAACGAATGTTCATTTTAGCATATTTTTCAGCAAAAAAATATGTTCTATCTTCCATAAAAAAATGTTCTATTTTCAATAAGCAAATGTTCTATTTCAACAAATGTTCGTTTTAAGCTTATTTTTCAGCAAAAAATATGTTCTAATTTCCGTAAAAAATGTTCAATTTTCAATAAGCAAATGTTATATTTCAACAAATGTTCGTTTTAAGCTTATTTTTCAGCAGAAAATTATGTTCTATTTTTCGTGAAAATTGTTCTATTTTCGATGAACAAATGTTCTTTTTTGTAAAAATGTTCTTTTAAAGCTTATTTTCCAGCAAAAAAATTTGTTCTATTTTTCCTGAAAATATGTTCTATATTTGATAAGCAAATGTTCTATTAAATAATTGAATTCTAGTAATGTTTCACTTCAACAATAAAATGTTCATTTTCGTAATTGGATTCGAGTCATGTTCCACTTCAACGGTAAAATGTTCGTTTTTGTAAGTGAATTTTTGTAATGTTCCATTTCAACAGTAAAATGTTCGTTTTCGTAAGTGAATTTTTGTAATGTTCCATTTCAACAGTAAAATGTTCGTTTTTGTATTCGTAAATGTTCGTTTTTGTATTCGTAAATGTTCTATTTTATATTGTGGGAGCACAGTTCTCATTGTGCTCCTGGGAGAGCACAATGCACGCATTACCCAATACCCATGTAAATGTGTAATGGCATGTTCAATGTTTTTGTTGAAATCATCTCTCCTAGAGTCCTACTACACCAAGAAACAAAAAAAAAAAACAAAAAACGTTTGAAAACGAAAATAATTTCCCCGCCATTTTTTCTTTCTTTCTCCCACTCACCCACTCAGCTCTTCAATCGATTTCATCAAGGGTTTACGATTTCCCTAAAAAATTATACTCGAAATTCAATTTCACCGGAAAAAATCAATGGCGACATCTTCAATACAAGTAATCGACGACGATGAAGAGGTAAATTCCTTCTCTTTCCATCATTCAATCTCATTGAAATCTAATTTTTATTCGCAATTTCAATCTAATTTCATTTTTCTAGGGTTTCGATTGGGATGCAGCGGTTCGAGAAATCGACGTCGCTTGTCAGAGCACCGCCTCTAAAACCCTAGAAACGACGCCGCCTCCGCCGATTGAAGGTGTTTTAGGCGGTAATAAGTTATTGAAGAATTATCAATTCAACAAATTTCAGAATAATTGCCGTCAATCGACGCTCGATAAGTTTATCAGTAACGGGTCTTCGAAACCGTGTGCGGTGAGTGAAACTGGATTTCGAGGTGATGATGAGCAAATTAGGGTTCAAGAAAGGGCTTGCTATGTTGATATTGATCCTGAGGCTGCTAAAACTTGGATTTATCCTGGTTAGTTTTTGGTTCTTTTTGAATGCTAAATCGTTAGGGTTTTGGAGAGAGCAAAAATTCGACATGGTTAGAACAAAGTTTTTGTACACTGCGTGGTTTAATTACCATAGAATAGGGAATGTCATAACTCAATTTTATCTCTTTCATATTTATGCTTGTGAATATTTATTTTTTGTGTTCAGCTAAGTATCATACTTGGATATGAGAAGTATGTATTATTCGAGGGCATTTTTCTTTTGTAAAGCTTGCATGTTTCAGCTGAAATTGAAATTGTTCAAGTGTCGATATCTATTTTTGGGGTGTTGAGTATCTGACTTTGGTACAGTGGTGCGTAGGCGAACTGCAGTGATTGTAATATTAGTTCATTTCTATATGATGTGGGCATTTAGAACTTATAGAATTTCATCCCCTTTTCTCATTTTACAGAAAATGTTCCTCGTCGTGAATATCAACTTGCGATAGCTAGGACAGCTTTATTTTCAAACACATTGGTGGCACTTCCTACGGGACTGGGGAAAACTCTCATAGCGGCTGTAGTTATGTATAATTACTTTAGATGGTTCCCTCAAGGTAATGTTCATTTGTTTCAGCGCTTTCTTTGTGCCTCATTACCTTCATGAGAAAGAAAGAGCATGGCCTTTTCATTACCTTTTGAAGTTTTGCAGTTAACTGCCACAAAATACCTTGTGAAGTGATTGACATTTGACACTGATGTCTTACTTTCCTCTTAAATCACAGGCAAGATAGTTTTTGCTGCTCCTTCAAGACCTTTGGTCATGCAACAAATAGAAGCTTGCCATAATATTGTGGGTATACCACAAGTAAGTCGCTGTCTTCCATTGTTGTGTATTAATATATTGATGTTGGACTTTTTTTCTTCCTGAAATTCATATTATGTAGACAAATTTTGAGAAGAATTAAGAATAAGTGATTGCAGGAATGGACAATTGATATGACAGGTCTAACAAGTCCCCCCAAAAGAGCATCCTTGTGGAAATCTAAGCGAGTTTTTTTTGTCACACCTCAAGTGCTTGAAAAAGATATTCAATCAGGTGATTCACCGCTTCAGAATTGCTAGTGAAAATGGAGTTCATGATGATTCTAAGGTCCTATGTTGGATTAAAATATTATTCGGTTAAGGTCGTGGGCTTTCTTGCAATGCAAATCTTTTTAGTTCTTCTTTCTTCGTTTTTTAATGATTATTTTATATTGTGATAATTGACATAGATAATACTCTGTTTTGAGTAGCTACTGCCTCTCCAATATAGCAGTAGTTGCACATTAATACTGTATTGTAAGAGTTTCTTCATAAGCTCTCAACTAACTGCAATGTACAGATTACGATCAAATCATAGAGCTACTGGAGGTTTCATTTTTTTATTAGCAAGCTATAGTTTTAGTGTGTGCAAGGTGTTAATTTAATACTAAGAATTAACTTTCATATTGCATTCTATTGCAATCTATGCTTTGACCAGAAAGTGATGCTAGACAATTGTTGATGGGGGTATTTACTTAACTCTTTCAATTTCAGATTCAGAATCTTTCTATATCCTTATTATTTTCTGCAGTCACAAAAATATCCTCAATCTGCTTTTGAAATTTTCTAGATAAATTTACGGTGCAAGTAGTAGTTGTATATTTCTGCGCCAAGCCGCCAACTCTTGTTTCCTCCTTTTTTACTGTCTTGTTTACTTGTTTGACTTTTATTGAAGGTGTCTTTGTTAGTTACAATATATTGTTATGACTACCAGGGGCGTGTCTTGTTAAATATTTAGTGTGTCTGGTGATTGACGAGGCTCATCGTGCAATGGGGAACTACTCTTACTGTGTGGCCATTCGCGAGGTTACATCAAATTACCAGTGTGTTTATGATTATGCTCAGTATGATTGTGCATTCTTCTTAAGTCTTAACCTTGACTGCAAAGCTTAGGTGCTTCTCTTTGTTCTGGTTACAGTTGATGGCAGTTCCTGTCGAGCTGAGAATATTAGCTTTGACTGCTACCCCTGGGTGTAAGTTTGTATCCATTATTTTCACCTATAAATTCGTTAATTGGTCTTCCTGAATATTGACATATATCATTGGTTTCAGCGAAGAAAGAAACAATTCAGCTAGTAATTGATAACCTCCAAATTTCAACGCTTGAATATCGCAATGAAAGTGACACTGATGTTTATCCTTATGTACACAATAGGAATATTGAATTGATTGAGGTACACGAAAGCTCATGTGATTCTACTTTAAAGTGAGTTTACAATTACCATTCATAGTCGGACTTTTGTTATGTAGGTTCCAATGGGAAAAGATGCTGATGAGACAAATAATCTGCTCATAGATGTTATAAGACCAATTGCTGCTAAGCTTGGATCAATGGGAGTGCTATCAGGCAGGGACTTCCAAACAGTATGCTTTTTCCCCCTTCCTGCGTACATTTTACCAGTTGACTTCCTGCGTATATCTTTGACCCCATTTTGAGTGTTTTTGAAATACTTGCCTGTTAGCTTCTGATTATTTCACAGTAATAGGGAGTAGGGAAGTCCATATAATTGACATGTCAACAGCAGCAGCTGGCCTCGTAACAACCCCCTTTTTTTTAGAATGTCTGAGGAATTTCCCACTTCTCATCCATGATGTGGTATCGCCTATTGTCTCCTATGTTTATGGGATTTTGATAGCTAATTATGTCTTTCCCTGTTTATTATCAAACAATCTATTACATAATCATGTGGCGCAAGTTTTTCTCATTTTTCATCTATTCGACAACTCTTTTCACTTTCACTTAACCTTGTGGGATTGAATGCCCTTTGTTTTTTTTTTATTCTTCCGCCACTTGTGTCATGTGTCATTAATAAGTAACTTATTGGTAGTTTGTGGATTTTCCATATCCTTTTCCCCCAACCATGGCATCCCTCTCTTCCTACTTCCCTCCACTTATAAGTTTCTCTTAGTTTCACCCAAATCCTTTTTTTTCGTGTTTTTTACTGATCGTTTTTTCTCAACTACAAACAAATGCCCAAGTGATTCTTTTTCTTTGAGCAGAGCAAGTCTAATATCTAACATGCCATATCTCTAAGCTTTACTTGTACAAAATAATGACATGAAATATGTGGAATACTGAACACTTTTTTTATAAAAAGCCTTTTGTTCTCTATTATCACCGAAATATGATTGGAAACTCCATCCTTATTGCCAAAATTCAGCAACTCACCAACACAATAACATCCCTTAGCAAAATCCTTGCATGAGGGCTTGGCACAAATATGGAAAAAGTGTTTTAGGGGTTTTGCTTGCGTTTTAGCGTAGAAAGAGACAAATGCTTAGAGGAAGGGTTCAACTCTCACAAATTGGGAGGAAATTTTTTGGGGGATGTGCCCATGGTTGCTAGTGGGCGGCTACAATAGTTTCACCGCGGTCACTATTATCGTAGTTAATGGGTGGAATCACTCTTGCCACTTGAGTGTAACTCGTAGCATGAACTTTGGAATCGAGGCTTAATAAATTTCCTAGCAAGTTTTGTAATTTATAATGTATAAGGTCAATTGTTAAAGCTTATCTTCTTCATAACTTATCTATGGGACTATCCTGTTAAGATTGAAAATTTTGGTAGTTAGTGTTGGAGTGAGTATTAATGTGCTTAGTTTGGTTGACTAGATATGATTGTTTGAAGCTATATTGTGTTACGGCAGCAGCCAACTTTTGGTGTAGGTTTGTGGAGCATGTGGAGTTTTTTTTTTACCACTTGCCAACAGTTGACTTTACTCTCATTTAGTGCTTTTACCACACTAAAGTGCCATTCAATTAACTCATGATTCTCATTTGGGACTAGGATTTGACTGGATAATGGTCTCCTTATGCTTTTGTTGTTATTTGTAAATGATCTACTCTTAGTGATGTAAGAAGCACATGTTGATGTATGAGAATTCAACGTCTTAGGGTTTGAAATGTGACCTTTTCAAGTCATTACTACCTTGTATTATTTATCTTTCTCTTTCCCCTTGGTCTTTCTTTTGAATATTATTTTTCATTCCAAATAAGTGCCTCTTAAGGCTATGCACAATTAGAATTG
Source organism: Beta lomatogona (assembly GCA_947646795.1). NCBI lineage: Eukaryota > Viridiplantae > Streptophyta > Magnoliopsida > Caryophyllales > Amaranthaceae > Beta > Beta lomatogona. The sequence continues at coordinate 1,219,955 of CANSNZ010000436.1, forward strand.
AAAATTTTAAAAATACTATAAATAGTGTGTTAATATTTCAATTGATAAATATATGAAATAAGAATAATGAGCTAAGTGGTATGATAAACATAATATCGAAGGGAAGGAATATAGTTCTTGATAAGACACATCAGAGGAATATCTTCAGGAACGTTTCCCCCTCTTCATTTCCATTGTTTTGCATCAACTTATCAAAATTCCATATAAAGTTGTTCGCTGTGAAACTTTTGTATTTTCCCTTTAACAACTTTGATCATTGAGTTTTGGTTAGAATTAAGAAATTCCTTGAATTTCACCCAGTCATTTGGCCTACAATGCATTAATTGAGTATTGGAATTTTCGAAGGGGTTAACAACAACATAACAAGTAGGGGTTCTAATGATGTGAGTCAAGCTCAAGTTTAGGGCAGCTTAACTCTACTTGACTCACTTCTTGAGTTTAGCTCAAGTTTTGACCTAGTTGAGCTAATATGAGTTGAGTTTTGACCGAATCAATCTTGAGTAGCTTGCATCAACTTATCAAAATTCCATATAAAGTTTTGACCTACTTGATAAGACACACTGACTCCGTGAAATCTTACGTATTCAGTAACCAAAACATATCTTTCACAGAGTCAGTAGCTGTAAAATGCTGATCTATTCAAGTGTCTATTGGATTTGGATTGGTCAGTATCGCCTGATTCATGGAGTATTATTGCTGGAGGCAGACATGATTAATTAAGATACTTATAGACTATATCTTGTTCTGTTGAATCATCTTTGCTAATATAGTGCATGTTATCAATAATTAGGGCTATCAGTTTACCGCCCTTAAATGCTTGCAGTGTAGTAATACTACACATATCGAGCATTTCTCTAAGTAGGTAAATTTTGTATCTGTTAAAATAGGCACTTTCTTTTACTGCATTTATCTTTGCAACTGATCTGAAACTTACTTCTGCAGTTAAGCCCCTGTGATTTGCTGAATTCAAGGGATAAATTTCGTCAAGCACCACCGCCAGAACTTTCCCATGTGAAGTATAGTGAAGTAGAAGGTTACTTTGGTGTTCTTATTACACTCTACCACATACGCAAGCTACTCTCTAGCCATGGAATAAGACCAGCACATGAGATGCTTGAGGAAAAGTTACAACAAGGGTAAGCTAGTGTTTAATATCAATTAACTCTTTTGCAATCATTGATGTCAGTTGTATAGATGAATGTATGCAGAATTTTGCTCATGTCTTCCTAATTGGAGGCTAGAGACTAAACTTTGTATTGAAAGATGTTGTCTCTTGAAAATTAGGTGCCTGGAAAATACACCAGAAGGCAGACAGCTTAACTAGATCTGACAAATATATAGAGTTATATGCTACTGTAGTTTCAAGAGATATAGGCAATATTACTTGGAAATAGTAAGCCACTTGTTGTTCTTGGTAGATAAATATAATTTCACCAGCCTAATACTGAGCATAAACCTTATGGTAGATAAATATAATTTCACCAGCCTAATACTGAGCATAAACCTTATTGATTTACTGGTCTATTTCACTGTTTCACAATATGATAACTTCACATAGATGCTAAGTTTAATATTGCTCCCTTTTCCAAAACACATTCTTTCATGCCGGTGGAAGCTTTGTTCTCTGAAGGTGCTATTATTTGATCCACAAATGGCAGGTATTTTGCAAGACTTATGAGTAGAAATGAATCCATTCAAAGAGCAAAGGTCCTTATGCAGAAGAGTTTATCGCATGGTGCCCCCAGCCCAAAACTGTCGAAAATGATTGAAGTTTTGGTGGATCATTTCAGTATGTATCTCCATGCCTTACTTCGCTATTTGGTGTGGTGTTGTGTTAAAGATGCATAGCATTAAGATTCTCCTAGCATTAGGATGAACGGAAGTAGTTCCTTTTGTTTTCTGATTTTTTTTTTCATGTGCACTGTCCGATTGAATTATTGAACTGACATAGTAGCTAGTTGAGTTAGTAGAATGGACCCAGCTGATCCTGAACTATGCTTTCTGTAAGATATCTATCAGTTGTGCTTCTGGATCACACCCAAGGAACATCCATCCTCTGGTCAAGGTTGGAAAGATGTACGCTTTATTTCTGGGTCAGGTACTAGAAAACAAAGGGCTTACTCGTATATAGATGCTGACTTTACCAGTCAGCTGATTCCATAAGATAAGGAGGTATTTGGTTTGCAACAGGTTTGTCCACAATATTTTCTGCATGTCTTTGGTATCTGTATTTGCATTTTGGTCTTTATCATAGGATTCCTGTAAAATTATTTGACTGCTATTTTTTCATGATGATTAAACTAAGGAGCGTAGGACTGTAGGAGACAACTAAGGGTTCGCCGTCATCTTATCTTATTGATTTTTCGGAACTTATTGAATCTTATTTTATAAGATATTAGAACTCAACAGAACATTTAGACCTGAAACTTGTTTTCTAAAGGTGAAGAGAACGCACCCGAGTGCCTTTTATCTATCTCTTTTTTTATTTATTATTTCTGGCGGGAGGAGGGGGGGGGGAATGGGATTGGGGATCCATTGAGATTCCCATCAAGCTTAATAAAGAATTTATTGCCCAAGCACACTCTTTAACTGCTGACGGAGTGATGGTTATATTTTTTTGTATTTTAATATCGGCACAGGGTTTATTTTCTGACAGATGATGATATTTTGCAGGAAGGAATGATCCAGAGAACTCAAGGGTAATCATTTTTTCCAATTTTAGGGGAAGTGTCAGGTGAATATATGATAATTCTGGATAATGCTTTGGATTTCATTATCCGCATGTTCTTTCTTTGTTGGATTGGAATTGTACAAGGATAACAGGTCTATTTCACACTTGACTTTTACAGGGATATATTGGATTCATTAGCCCATGTTGGGAATTCAGTTAAAGCGACTCAGTTTATTGGTCAAAGTTCAGGTTTGTTCTAATAATTCTTGAAATCTCTTGCCTATATCAGAAATAAGATGTAGGATAACTCTTAAACTTTTGATTACTTTATGTTAAAGGCTTAAAGTAATAGATCAATTCATGAATCTGACTAGCTAGTCCATTTATCTTATATAATGGCATCATGTGATAGACCCTTTACGAGTTAGGTTAGTCTATTTGCTCCTCTATATTAACTTTTAAATGAAGTGTAAGTGTATTTGGCATGTCAACTAGGGAAGCCTTGTACCTCTTTTGTACATCAATGGGGATTTTATAACATTTGCTACTTGGTATGAATATGAATGTCATGGTTTAAAGTTGCAAGAGTTGTTGCAGTTTTAACATTTTTTTTTCTAGAGGGACTGACATAAAGTAGCTGATCGTAAACATTGGTTTTGCTTCTCTCTCCAGAAGTTCTTTGTCTGGTCAGCAGTTCTGGACAAGTGCAAAATATCAAATGGGAATTGGTCATTATTTGAAGATATTTGGCTTTGCAATTATAACATAATCTTTGTTTTTAACTGAATTAGTCAGGGTCTACTGTTTTTGTTTTTCGTATTACTCTACAACCACGTATATGGACATCTATTGTCTTCAATAATTGATCCAATCATCCAAATAGTATGAGACTCTTAGCTTTTCTGATTTCCGAATAGAGGTCTGTAATAAATTGATGTTTGGGGTGAGGGTAATCTAGGTATTATCTTTGTTAGTTAGCTTGGGAAATAAGCTAGGTAGTTTATTTAGGAAACATTCTATATATAGGGGTGATTAGAAAGAAAAGGTTATGTTGAATATTGTTGAGATTTAGTTTCATTGGGAGCATGGAATTAAAACTCTCCCGTTCCGTTACAGAACGGCCGTTCTGTAACGGATTTTGGATTTACCGTTCCGCGAAATCCCGTTACGGAACGCCATAATAAAAATCACATACTTCTCGCCGCGTTGTCCGTTCCGTAACGCGAACTCGCCCGCGTTAGAACGTTTTTATTCCCGTTACATCCGTTCTTTTCAAACATTGGCCAAAAATATTTGATGATTTAATTATATAGTTGATGAAACATGATATTCTGATAAATTTGGTTATATTATGTTGTAATAATGCTTAATAACTAAAACAATGCAAATAAGGTTAGAACGTATTAATGTGAATTTTTTAAAAAAATTCACGCCGCGTTGGCCGCGAAACGTTCTATTCCCCCGTTACAAGCCGTTCCCGCGACAACGCGACCGTTCCCGCGAACGCGACCGCGACCGCGTTTTTTTTCCCTGATTGGGAGAGTGTCATTCCTCTCGAAAGAGTGGCTAGGTTGTAATCGGTAATTTATTTATCCATTCAATCATATCATCACTTGTTATTCCCAAATCACCTTTCTCACTCCCTTAATCTCTCTTTTATGCCATAAATCTACTGGCTTTGGTCTCTTATCAATGCTGATTCACTACAAGGTCGAGGTTCACTAAAATTGCTTATTTCCCACTTATTCCTTTTCTGATAAATGGGTGGCTTTATAAAGATATTTACATTGATGTATTCGAGCAAAATGCTACGTTTTCCTATTGTTTGATACTATTAAGTCTTTTAACTATATATGTCTGTGCTATTTTGTTTTGTTATAAATTTCTTTTTATGGTTTATGATATTCATCATGAATTGGATATCTAATATGCTCATTTACAGGAAAAACATTGAAAGGCCAGTCACAGAAGGTTCAACAAGCTGTCCTCGAGGTGAAAATGACATGCTACTAAATTTCTCAACAGTATTTGTGGCAGTTTATCTTATGATTGTTTTTCCCCTTGGAACAGAAATTTCGCTTGGGTGGTTACAATGTTATTGTTGCCACTTCAATTGGCGAAGAAGGCCTTGATATTATGGAAGTCGATCTTGTGATATGTTTTGATGCTAATATATCACCTTTGAGGATGATTCAGCGGATGGGAAGAACTGGAAGGAAAAATGATGGTCGAGTTGATATCCTTAGACACTCGGGGTTCTTTTGGAGGTTGTGGCCTATGTTTCATTTTGTTTTTTGCTTCAAGAGCTTTTGTGATCCTTGACCTCCATTACTTGTTTTAGCATGTGAGGGTACTGAGCTAAAAGGTTATAAGCGGAAGCTAGCAACAGGTAAGACTGTTGGGAAGCACATGCAAAATGGTGGCATGAACAGTTTCAATTTTCATTGCAGCCCAAGGATGGTAAGTCTAAATACAGGGACTTGTAGATTACATTTCTTATCTGATAATGTGATGCTTGAATTTTCTCCTTTTCTGTGTGAACTGCTGTAGGTTCCCCATCTTTTGAAACCAGAATTGCGCTTTGTAGAACTATCAATTGAGAAATTTATTCGTCATGCTAAAAAGGCCAAAGTTGATTCCCCCCAACGACCTAAGTTTAGGGAGAGGCTTACTGACACTGAAGCTGCATTGTTAGAGAAGTTTTATTTGCCCAAAGATGCAATAAAACCATCTCTTGTTGCCTTTCCTTATTTCCAGGCGTTTCCTTCTAGGGTGCACAGAGTAATGCATTCATCCCGAACCGGGTGGCTCATTGATGCAATGCAGCTTCTGCAAGGGTTATCATCCTCCGATGCTGGCGGAAATTTCGGGCTTGATGTATGTCTTGAGATGATATTTTTACTATTCATTTTCTTGCATTTTTATCAGTGTAATTTATGTTCTAGTTTTCATTATCTCCTCGCAGTTTTCCAGGAGTGATCAGTGCTTAATAAATGGGAATGTTGGAAAAGGTACTGAAAGTGGAAAAGGTAATACATCGTTTTTTTGATTCACAAATTTCAAACATCTATCAGTAATTTTTTCATAAAGCAGTTAAGGTTGATTGGAAGATTTTGTACACCCTACTAAACAGGAAGCTAAAAAACTTAGCTTTTGAACACTGAGTTTTTCTGTTATTTGAAAGGTTATAAAGATCAGCAAGATAGCATGTTTGTTTTGTCTTGAAGTTTTTATGGCATGGTGTAGGGGAGTGTGTATTTCTGCTTTGAAAATATGTTTCATGTGGAGATTGAAGGATTGAATTGATGTGGACATGTGGGGAAGAAAGCAAAATGGCGATGGGCACAATGTGTGTGTGCCTTTTTTTTAAATCAGCAGTTTGGTCTTACAGTTTTTCAGAAGGTTAGAGTTTATATGCTCAAGTAAAAATACTAACAAGTGTTGTTTTTGGGTGCTATTAGCTTGTGGCAGGGTTAATTACTTAGTGTATAGATTCCTTTTTCTACCTTTTACATTTTCTTAATTGGATCATCGCATAATGCATGGTAACACATTGTCAGGCTGATAAAGTGATGACTTTTAAGACGAGGCTGAAACAGTTGCAATTGCAGGAACAATGATAGTTTGTGGTGCTTGTCAGCTTGTGCTCATATGGTTTTATCCTTTATCATTATGGGTTATTAGGACACTGCGTTACCTAATAATTATATATTGAATTTACAAATGTGATCTGTTGATTAGAATTATAGAAATTCTCCCATTATTGACTCTAAGAAGTCTTGGTTTGCATGAGATGCATTGATATGGCCTTGGATGTTTCAGTTATGAAATCTGTCAGCAGTTCTGCAAATTAACTATTTGATGATTGTGCTGCAAGAAATTGACATTTCATCATGTTAAACTCTTGTGCAGATGTACTTGATCCTGTCAAGCTCTCTCTTTCACAGAACGAAATATCCAACTCTCAGGATTCTCCAGCTGACCCTTCAGTGGCTGAGGAGAAGGATTTTTTCAATTATCCAGATAGAGCACTGGAAATTGTGGTTCCTGATCCAGCCATGTCACCATCTGACAATCTTACGATGCCAGCCTTTTCCATTCAAGATGTACACGAATTTCATTCAGTAGGGAGGTCTCAATTACCAGCTGGCCAGAAGATGTTAGATGCAGCTGTAGGTGATGCAATAATTGTCCAAAGCCCAGCTTTTGTTGAGAATTGCCCAGATGAAAATATTGTCTGTGAGACTGCAGATGCAACAGAACCCAAATCCCCAGTGACACTGGCTGATGAATCTGACCAAGATATTGCAAATTCTGATTTCAGCCCTCGACTAACCAATTTTATTAAAAGTGGCTTTGTTCCAGAGTCTCCTCTGGGTAATGGTGGTAGGTAAATTTTGAAAAAACAAGTTACCCTGTTCCTGTTTCAAGCTTGCAATTCATGTATGCTCTACTTGCTATCGGCAGGTGAAGATATCACTTTATCTGAGAACAATGGCGATGTTGTGGACTCGCAAAATGGTGAACAGAAACGGGAGATTATTGTTCCAGAGATCATGTCAACGCCAAAACCTTGTGCAACTCCTTTAGTTATTGCTAGTAGAGAGGTCACAGTCACCTCTTCCCCTCAGAGGAGAGATACTAGACCTCCTGTTGAGAATGAAATGTCACCGGGGATACTTGATGGTATCTCTAAAATGGCAGGCACTTCTCAGTCCCCATCTTCCCCAGAACATCGAACTCCTTTGCAAAATTTGACAAATAGCAACTGCAGCAAAGATTGGCGTATGAGCTCTGGAAAAAAGTCTGGATCAAGTGAACGTCCATTTAGGTTGAAAAGGTTACGCAGGATTGGGGATTTGGCCAAAGAAAGGCTGGAAAACGGTGTAAAAGGGAAGTCAACTTGCTCCTCTACAGAAGCTGCATATGAAGTAACTGATGTACTTTCTAAGGTTACCAAGCATAGCAAAGGTATCATTACAATTTACAATTTACGAATGATCAAGAATTGGCTTGTTAAAGTTTCTGCCGCTGCCTTCCATAATATGAATAGACTGTTTTAGTAGGGAAGCATTTTCCCTGATGCTTGCGCCAAGTATTCAATATAATACCTTTCTGTGACATACTAATAAGTCCTCTTTTACTGATCACTGTTGCTTGCAGTTAGGAAACATGAAGATGTCAGAGACTTCATTGATGCAGAAGCTGAGTAAGTCATGGATGATTTATTTTCAAAGTCACCTCTGTCTTTCTATTATTACATATCCCTTCTTAATGATGCTTCGGAAATGATTTTAGCTTCGAGAATCACTTGTTGTGCAGAGAAACCTTTATCTTTTTAAATGGCTTCCCTATTATCAATCGAATTAACTACTTTTCCTTATGCCGTATGTCTCTGACAACACTAATGCACTATTAGTTGTCTTTGTAGAACACCAACGAAAATTACTTCATAGTTTTGATTAAAATTCATAAATCTGTGTACCTAACCTTAAAACATGTAATAAAGCATGAGATGTGATGGAAGCAAGTTTCCGCCTGTTGTTGGAGTATTGCTATATCTCCATAGATATATGACACTGGTTTTACTAGCTCACCAGCTTCACCTGGAGTTGCTGGTCATCATTCCCACCGAAACAACTGGTTTTACTAGCTCACCAGCTTCACCTGGAGTTGCTGGTCATCATTCCCACCGAAACATGCAAAACATTCCATAGTATCTCATGTTGTATATCTGGTCAGTCCTGTGCTAAATAAGATTTATTTTTCTAAGTGAATAATGAGATTTCATGTTGGGCATTATTAGACACTAATGATATCTTGATGAAGGGGGTTCAATTTCAATTACATTGTTTTGATGTTCTTTAAGTTCATCCTTAAATGCAGCCTTTGCTGTGATGTATGGATCTACTGCCTATTATAAATTTCATCTGTGCAAAGTTCTAATAAAAAGGAAAAATTATAAGTGGAAGCAAGTATTGCTGGAAACAGTCACATTATTTTTATATAATTGTTTAATTTCAGGGTTTCCTCAGATGATGTGGTGCCAGATTCGGAAGACGAGGGTAATTATGAGGATAGTGATGCGTATGAAGAGAGTTTCATAGACGACCAATCTTATCCCGTAGTTGGTAGTGGTCAAACAGAAGACAGTAAATTGGATATGATGGCAATCTACAGGTTTTTTTCTAAAATCTCAGTAGTCTGCACATGAGAAATAAATTGTCTAATACATGCATCTTTATACAAGATCAATCTTATTAGTTAGAATTTTGGAAAGCCACTAAGTCCCATATATATATATAATGGGAGGCTACAGATTTGAAGATGTACAGCTACTTCATTCAAGCAATACTTTGGAGTAACATAAACTAAAACATAAGTACAAGTTTTTTTTTTTTTTTTTTTTAATTTCCCCGACAGGTTGGTGTTAATGCCAAAACATGGTCAAAGTGGTTGTATGTAAATCCCAAAAATTGCACTTCATTTCACTTAACTTTATCTACTGTTTGAAACAGGCGCTCACTTCTCACCCAATCTCCATTTCAAGAACAGCGCAGACATTCTAGTGTAGTTACTCCAGAATCTGTGCCTTCTGTTACCAGAACGATAGGAAGTTGCTTGAAAACTCCTGAAGAATGCTTGAAATCTCCTAATGTTTCTACAAGAAACTCAGTGGAGTCTCGTTTGAATCTGTTAGCATGTGAAGCTATACCTAGCAGCAGCAAGAATTGTCTGGTAAATGTTTCTAATACAGAAAGTTGGAAAAGAAAAATGAGCTCAAGCAGAGCTCATACTCTTCCTGCCAAAAACCTGGAGAAGGAATTCTGCTCTGATTCTACAGTTTCAAGAAAAGAAGCACCATTATCAGATCAAGCCAATGGTCTTGAGGCAGGCTGTGTTTCTTTCTTTGATGATCAATTTTATGAGGGCCTTGATCTTGATGAACTGGAGGCCCAGGCAGCAAAGCTTCTCAGTCAAAGAACAGGGCCCTCTGTACAAAGAAGAAAAGTATCTGAACCCTCACCACAGGACACCACAATTTTTAGCTCTCCAACATTTGATCTCGGAATTTAATTATCGCGTACAAAATTCTTTGTATCACTGGTTAGTGATCGAGAGAGTGCAGCATCTAGCCATCTACCATCACCTTCAATTGACGCCTAGTCTAGATATCCAACGGAAATTTTCTATTTAAGTTATTTGGAAGATCGTGCAACTCTGAGAGAAAGTTAGTGTATAACCTGTACAGTGAGAGAAGATAGCACTAGTGTAACTTTTTGTATGTTCATTGAGAATATGAGATGTATCAGCTGAAATGTGTTCAGTCGTTCGCTTAGAATATGACAACGTGAAGTGTGATAGTTGTACATACAAAAGCAAGAATTTAGAATTTCACCGTTGTACCATTTTCACAAATTTGTTGAGGATCTGGACATAAGATGCCCAGTTGATTTGAGAAATCAGATGCAAATAATATATAAACTCTCCATGAATTGAAAAATTCTATGCATTCGATTGAGAATGTTCCTATCTGTCAGAAATTTACAGAAAACATATTATCCACCAACAAAGCACATAAAGCCTTCGGATCCGCAGTCTAATTGTATATTTTGTATCATGTATTAAACAACATAATAAAAGCACCTACTGGATGACCTTTGCTCCAATCTTTTATAAGTTTTTAATTTCTCCTTTATTTATTTATCTCAAATGAATGAATGCATTTGATGTCACAAAGCTAAATAACTGCAGGTCAGATATTCCCTTCACTAATAATTAGAATATACGGTCTAATTCTAACATAAAATTAGACAAATTCAAGCATACATTCTCCTAACAAGCTCATTCCATCCCACTATAACCTAACATTATTCCTAGACATTTCGCACCAACCTAGTCGTCCCTTCTCTTCTTCCTTGTTTTCCTTTCAATCTCGAACTACAGCAAACAATTATAAAAGTAACCCTGCAGTCTTACCGAATAGATTAACCTAGTCACTGAATGGATTAAACTAGTCACTAAATGGATTAAAAAATATGATTACTGAATAAATTAAACTGATCACTGAATAAATTAAACTAGACACTATATTCCAAATGCTCGTCTGTTCTCTTCTTAATATTGGGCTTGAGCCATGCCTAACTTTAAATTAAAAGTAGACAGTCTCTTTACAAGACCAACTGTATTTCCTTAATATATTTCATTATCAAAATACTTGAGAGATATAACCTTTATTAGGTTTAGTACAATGTGAATTTTTTTAAAGTTTTACATAGTGCATATTCATTAATATTGTATGATTACAATTGATTATGTTCAAAGGTTAACTCATAAAATAGTGAAATATCAAGCGTAAAAAGATAAGTTTTAAATGGCGAGAGCATTTATTACAAAGTGCTTTTTTTTTTCTATTAAGATTACAATTCTCTCCCTTAGAGAAAAGGAAACATAGATGTTATATAATCTCCTAAACATTATCCGTGTTTAAATAAGACAAATTAAGAGGAAAAGTGAGGGATCACAATTTGCATCATGCTTCTAGATACATATTCTATTCATCAACCCTAAACGTTCTTTTCATTTCACATTATATGTTTAACATAAAAAGAACATGAAGGCATCACGAAACTAACATGCGCGTATAGTAAAATATCATCGTGCTAAAAAAACGAAAAAAAAGTTCAATGAGAACAACATGCATACACATTATAAAAGGAAGATTGTATTATGGTAGGAGAAAAAATTAGTGTAATGAAAAGAGCGTAATTTATAGCCAACAGCATGATTTTTGCATACAAAGAGCTACATGCATCAAAGCAGTCCATGAAAAAACAGCAATTTTGACCACTGACGTGCAGAACTGTAAGTTGCATTTCTACAATATACAGAAATAACTAGAACCAAATCATCTACTATGAACAATGCTTAAATAGAAAAGCAGATAAACAATCTTTTGTCTAAAACTAAACATCCATCTAAACACCAGAATACATCACAGCATCCATGGCCAAAACCACCCTATCTACATCTTTCCGACACAAAACCTAAGGGTTAGAACAATCTTTTAAACAAGTAGAAAGCAGTGTCAGCTAAAGGCTTTCATACTACACAAAACCGGTACCTCACGAGTCACGACCCATTATAAGATCAGCAAGACTGATAGGAGAGAAACTAGCCAGAGAACAATGACATTGCCTGTCTGAAATCCAAAGATTGCAGGGCTGATGGGGGGAACCACATTTCATCCTTCTTGGGAAGCAGAACTTGTGGCTTGCCACCTTGTTCACCATCTTGAGGAGGTTGAAGTTCTTTGTTTTTCTTCACAAACTCGAAAAACTCAGCAACTTGGCGTGCATAGCTTCAGAAGGTAATTTAACATATTAGTATGTAAAAGAGATCAAAATTACCAGACAAACAAATATGAATGTGAATGTCACATGAAAACATGCTAACATATATACATACACACATAGATATATATATATATATACTTCCTCCGTTCCAAAATAAGTGAAACACTTGTCTCAAAAAGCTCTCACATAAATGAGAGAAGTGTTTCACTTATTTTGGAACGGAGGAAATATATATATATATATATATATATATATATATATATGGATCATCTTAATCTTTCCATGCCTCCCAATATCCATCACAACCAATGAACCAATACACAGTTTCTTATGTTCCTTCCTTCTTTCCCCGATACGTAAGAAATGATATAATTGGAACTAGGAAGGAGCTACATGAACCGAGGAATAACAAATCCATGATGTGAAATTTGAGTTGCGGTGCTCTTAAAATATATCTAAAGCCACAATGTGAATTTTTTTACATAACTACGCTACCTTTGTTTTCCCTCCCATCTCCACCTCTTATTGCAGGACATAAATGTCTTCCATGCTAATGGACAGGAATGCAACAACTAACATACTAATGTATCAAACGACAACACCATGTGCAGCCAGCCTAATGGATTAGTTACAGAAATGTAACAACTAACATACTAATGTATCAAACGACGACACCATGTGCGGCCATGAGCCATGTGTACTCTACTATTGAAAGAAGATGAACAACGTTTGCCTTCTTTACTGAGTAGGAAACTGCTTTCAGGATGGAAGGAAAAAGAACTAAATATCACGGGACGTAAGATGAGGTCTTATGTTTCTTGTTCTAGTTGTTACATGCTCATCAAAAGGAGAAGGGAAGGGAAAAAAATATAACTTGTTCAGACAGGAGGCACTCTCATATAGCCACAACAAGATTCTAAATATACAGAAGGTGGGTGACAAAGCTTGTCCATAAATACGGTGAGTAAGCAGCCTAAGAGATAAACCAGCAATCAAGGTGAGACAAAAGAGGGTGACTTACTCTTTCTTTGCATCAATATCTCTGTTGAAATCAATGTCATTCTCACAATCCAGAATAAGAGCAGGAACCTACACAGCACAAAACAGATTGAAGTCGTTTGATTTAATGAATTGCAGTCTTGTTCAATTCTTTCTATTCTTTTGGGGGAAAGGAAAGGGGGGGGTCAAGATTTTGCTAATAATTACCTTCTGAATGCTAGAATGCATGCCAGGACCCTCCAAGAAGCATACACGTTCTTTTATAGTAGGATATGAAGTACTGTCCAAGTCGAAGAAAGGCTTACTGACTGACAGCACTTCACGATTTCCACTTTCAAAGGGGAAAAGCCAACTCTCATGCTTTTCATGCAGATCACGAAGATAATCTAAGCTTACTCCACCTTCTTCTTCTCTCTTTACGTAGCATCATACGCTTATGACACGTGTCAGGGCTCGCTCTAAGGTAGATAAAACCATCAGGAATAAGCCCCGGCAAGCATGAAACAACTGGATCAAACCAAGAGTCATAGATGCTGATTTCCATCTCATTCATCCATTTTGCTTCATGAACTGCTCGTACAAAAACCTATAATATGCAACAGTGAATAAAATATATTATCCATTTGACACTAACAGAAATTATTCTCAACTCAGACAAAACCAATATTAATCATTGCACAGTTCAATAGATTGGTCAAAACAATTGTCATCGTACAAACCAGTGCTTTCAAGACAACTCTTCACCGAATGTTCTTATTCACAGATTAATCTGACATTACCCTAGATTTGATATATTGCTCCATCCATTAACAAATCAATAATCAATAATGGCCATCTAATAACATAAATCAACATAATACAGTAATTCACCAGGTGCTTACCATCCTGTCACTGAAGACACTTCTCTCCATCAGCCTCAGGGGTTGGATTCCAGCTGATGAATCCCTCTCTTGCATGACCCTTGTAACAAATACATAATTCTGAAAAGTGTAGGCATACCTCTGCGGGTCAGCATAAAAAGCATCCAGAATATTAAAGTGATCAGGTCCTATATCCTGCCATTTATCAATGGGTTCAGGAACAATCTCAACAAGATCACGTAGCTCAATTGTCTCATTAACTATTCTTTTCAGGAAGGTAGTTTTTCCAACACTTATATTTCCCTCCACGCAGAGGGTGATTCTGTTCTTCTGCGATTTGAAACCGGAATCAGATCCATCATCCTTTAGTTCCTCATCCACACTCTTTATGATAAAGCTAGTTATACTTTCAGCATGATTTCTGTGAATAATTCCCACTGAACTCTGGAGAAATTCAACCATCTTCTGATTTGACTTGCCAAAGAACTGTTAACAAAATAACAACAAAGCACACTCAAATAAATAAATTTTTTTGGACACCTAAGAATGCCAATATACACTACAAGCACACAGATTTAAGAATCTCATTATAAAAGCCATACATCAGCATACTAGAATAAAAATGTTCTTTTGAGGTAACAAAACCTTGCTTAACAGATGATTAAGGGTCTCAAGTTCAATTAATAACGCCAAAAATCTGGTTGTAAACCATTATCCTACCCATCATCTCCCCTCCTCCCATCACAATTTTTTTTTAAAAAAAAAAAAAAGATCAACTCAATACGGCCAACCTATACCATACACCCAAGTGTACCGTACGTTTAAATTGATCACAGGCTTCCACGACCACATACATTTGGACCTACGAATTTCAGCAACAGCAACAAGAGCCACAACAATATCAATGACAAGCACAACAACAACAACAACAACAACAACAAGAGAAAGGTGCCATCAACCCTGGTATTTGACATAGTTAAGGAGAGATAAACATAGACTCAGCCTTATCGTTTACCACTCATACCTCTGTCAAACTCCCATCACTGATTACACCCTATCTTCTTCGCCACAGTAAAATAAAATTAAGGTCTTATAAGTCAAGATAATCCAGACAAGTTCAGCTTAGAGCTAATAAGTTCAAAATAGGGCTACTAAGTTAAAGTTCATCTACTAATTATAAATTCAAATCATAGCCTAAAATAAGTTCAAATAATTTCAGTTTAATGCTAATAAGCTCAGCAACTTTAACATACATTGAACACCTACACATACTTCCAGCTAATTATCAGCCTTTAACAAACCTATATCCCCAACAACAATCCTCAACACCAAAACGAAAGTCCATCTCTTTCTCCTCAAAACACACATAACCCACAAATTCTAACATACAACACTACTACTAATACACAAACAAGTTACAACATTACCACATTACCCATTTAACCAATTCACATACCAATGAAAATTACACTCATTTCAACACAAACAAGTTACACCATTACCACATTACCCGTTAAACCAATTCACATACCAATAAAATTTACACTAATTTCAACACCAAAAATATAGACAAAAGTACTAAGAATAGAGTAACAACCTTATCTCTATACAGCTGCTTAAGGTCAGCAACACCACCAATTCCTTTCTCCACCAACTTCCTCAAATTCCTCGGCCCAACCCCTGGTATTGTCAACAAATCAGGGCTCGCCGCGAGCCCGGAAACCGAACCATTACCAGAACTTCTTGCTCTCCTTTGTGTTTTAGCCGGCTTCTCCTCCTCCTCCACCTCCACCCCACCATTTTCTCTCTCCTCTTCATCCTCAACCTCATCCACATTCAAACTCTTATTATCATCCCCATCTCCAGCAGCACTCTGCAACCAAGCTAAGCGGGACCCACCTCGCATTCCCTTAAGAACATTCCATGGCTTCTGTGGGCCCCTCCCTCTTTCGCCGGAACACCGGCAACTTCCGCCGGAAAAACTGCGCGCAAGTGAAGGAGTTGCAGAAACTGAAGAACAAGAAGAAGATGTAGGAAGAAATTTAACACATGGGTAAAAGTGAAAAGAGGTAGAAAATGAAATCGGCATTAACTCTTGAAGTTTTACAGAGGGTTTAGAAGAAATCCCTAGTGGGTAATTAGAGGAGAGAGAAAGTGAAATTAATTTGGGTTTTTTGGGGGTTTTGTAAAGATGAGGAGAGAGAAAGTGAGAATCAAATGAAGAAGATGAGCAAAGGAGGAGAGGTGAGCCAGGTGGGCTTCGACGTAGTAGCTTCTGCATTGGAATAACTTAGCATTTCCTGCAAAAAAATAAAATTTTGCAGAGAAGAAAAAAAAAACCCAGATAAAAAAAATTGCAGAAAAAGGGTCCAATGAGAAAGAGAAAGGGCGGGAAGAAGAAGAAGAAGAAGATGAAGAAACGTGAAAAAAGGGATGAGGAGGAGAGAGAAAATAAAAAGAGGGATTTTTGAAGAAGAAGCTGAAAAGAGTAACGGCTGATATTTAGGGTTTTAGAGGGATTTTAAAATTAGAAATTTCTCTGTACTTTAATTCTAAATTAATACTAGTGCTAATTTATTTACTGTATATTGTCATAGTTGTGTTTTGAAAATGTTATTCCAGAAATTTGGCACATTGAATGGGAGAAAAAGAAGAGAGAGAAAATTGAAGCGGTGTGACAGAGAAAAAGAGGTCAAAAAGAGAGAAGACAGAAGACGGGGAAAGAGACAACGTTGGAATTTCAGATGATGTTGGGGAACATAGATTTCTAAAACCATTTGCTTTTTTTTTTTTATTATTATTATAATATAAATATTTCGGTTTTTTTTTTACTGCGCACTGGCGTTTCACAAAATACACCAGTGCATCTTCCGTGTTTGAAACGCGACAAATGCCCATGTGATTTAGATAAAATGCACCAGATACCCGTAATGACTGACAGCGTCAAATTTCCGTCAGGTTTACAAAGCTAATTCATTTTCTTTCTTTTACCCAAGATCTCTCTCTACTTTAATTTTCACCCACACAACCCCTGCATCTAGGACTGTACAAAAACCAAGGTCAGACTGGAATCTAGATTGAACCAGACTAGAAGTTGGACCGGATCGGGTCCAGTCCGGTCCTCTGTCCACGAAAAAACTCGATTTCGGGTTTCCGGTCCTGATCGATCCAAACTTGAAAAATTCCTGTCTGGACCGGTAGACCGAAATTCTGACTTTTTAGTAAAAAAAAAAAAGTTAATATGTTAAAAAAGTTTAAAAGGTAGAAAGTTAAAAACCTACTATTTACTACCTTTAGGAATATTGTTATTAAAATTATTAAATTTTAATGTATCTAATTTATAAATATGTTTAAATCAAATAAAAAACTATTTTTTTAAAAAAAGATTTCGATCCAACCGGTCCCGATCTAAAAAAATTCCAGATTCTGGTCCAGCCGGTTCCATCCGGGCCGGTCCTGGACCAGTGAACACCCCCTACCTGCATCACCCACCACCTTCTTTTTCCTCCTCGCTCATCCGCACTCACTGCCTTACACCACCCCTGTACCACCTAAACCCTTCTCCTTCCTCATATCTCTCCTTAGCACTAACCACTGCATCACCCACCACCTTCTCCTTCCTCCTCTCTCACATTCGCACTAACCATCACACCTTCCATCACCTTCTCCTTCCTCCTCTCTCTCCTTCGCACTAACCACTGCAAAGCTTGAGTTCCTGTACAGAAATTCACAGCTTTCATGAAGAATTGCCAAGTATCGTGAGGAGAGAGAATATTCATTATAAGGAAAGTATCTATAGTTAGAAAGAATATTCTTTTTTTTTTCATGAAGAATTGCCAAGATTTTAAGTTCCATCAAATATATTTTTTTCCTTTACCCACAGGTAAAATCTTGATACTATCTATAGTTAGAGAGAATATTCTATTTTTTTTTTCAAATATAAGGAAAGTATAGTTATATGGGTCTTGTTTGATTCGTCTGAATAAGTACATTGTTGATATTAAATCATTATAATTTTTACTAATATGCAAATAAAAGATATTGTAGTTCTAGTAAACCCAACAAATTACTGCAAATCAAATTTCTTTTTGGATTTTACTGCCTCTTTTGAATTACAGCATGGTCTTCTTTTCATGTAAACTTATCTAATTAAGACTAATAATTTGATCAAATTTATATTAATATGGCAATGGAGTGATGGACATTTAGGCCTGTTGTCTTATGGGCTGTTTAGCCTTGGATTCAATATCTGAACTGGTGTGTTCTGTAAGCTAGTAGCCTAGCAGGGATTGGTTTGCGAACCAATTATCTTTCCTAATAAAAAAAATGAAGTCATTGAATTTTTATACTTCCTATTTTTGTTTTATTACTTCAACAATTTCATTTTGGAACACATATGAAGGAAGACTGGTTAGGAAAAGTAATCAAAAGAAAACCCATGTAAAAGGAGTGAAAAGTAAGAAAGAGAAAAAGATTATAAGGGAGTGACTAGAGGGAGTGGGAAGTTGGTAATTTTATTAAACGAAGAGTAACTAAGGAGATTAGATGGAATAATCTTTCCAAATAAGGAAACGGTAAAAGTATTCTAACACACTTAAAAAAGAGAAATGGTAGAAGTAATAAAAAAACGGCCTTTGAGTGAGTGACCCTGTGCGAGGGCAGCCCAGAAGAAATTCTTCTTACCACGAATTCTTGAAAAGGGGCAAAAAAAAAAGGGTATAATACTAGTAGATTACTAGATTGTGTCGAACCTAAACCCAAGTTATTTAATCTTTCTCTAGTATGCTTAACCAGTAAACCACTCATAAAGCTAGGTCCACTGGGCCCATTTTGGTCTTTCCAAATTTTATAGAACATTTTATAAGTGGGCTGAATATTTTATCTGGGCTGTAATATTTTATTTGGACTGATTTAAGTGCTACACTCGTGCAGCCCCTGGTATGAGGTCAGGGTCACCGCAAAAGGGGGAACATTTTTTGATGGTTGATCAGCATGAGTGCATTGAAGCAAGAAAGACAGGTGGGTGAGGAGATTAAAAAAGCCACAAAAAGTTATTGCATGTATTTGGTGGGAATATGGGATGGGTGTATGAGCACTGTTTTATGTGAGATTCTAGGTGTTATGTTTATAAAAATTTACATTTTTTGGACTCCACCAGGGAACTCTTTGGTAAGAAGAAGGACCTTATTGAACCAGTACTTCTCGTAGGTCAGCCAACTCAGCTACACAGGTCAACGCTTAGAGTAAGGGGATATAAAGGAATCCCTAATCCCAAGTACGAGTAGGTAGTGAGGTTCGAACTTAAAGTCATAAAGTGAGTTTCCCACCAGACTACCACCTCCACCAAACAAGCTTGGTTTATAAAAATTTACATATGACTACCATAATAGTTTATGCAATATGTTATATCCGGAGTAACTTCTACGGGTTGCAAATCTACAACGGTACTTTGGTATTAGGGGAAAAGAAGTTTTGAAAATGCAACATCATGCTCCATCATCATCATCATCATCATCATCATTCTCTTAGACAGATCTTTGATTAATAGTATTTTTGATCTAGTATAAGTTAAAAAAGAAAATTTTAAATATTACACACTAAGGCCCTGTTCTTTTGAACTTATTTTGGCTGAATTGAACTGAACTTATTTTTACTTATTTTTACTGAACTGAACTTATTTTTGCTGAACTGAACTTATTTTTACTTATTTTTGCTGAACTGAACTTATTTTTGCTGAACTGAACTTATTTTTACTTATTTTTGCTGAACTGAACTTATTTTTACTTATTTTTCTCGAACCGAACTTATTTTGGCTGAACTGAACTTATTTTTGCTGAACTAAACTGTATTAACATAATATTATCAATACTCATTATTATAATAGTCAATAAATATTAACATAATATTATCAATACTTATTATTATTATTTTTTTATTATTTTATAATAATAAATAATAAATAATAATAAATAATAAATAATAAATATAATAAATAATTAATAATCAATAATTAATAATAAATAATAAATATTAAATATTAAATAATAAATAATAAATAATAAATAATAATAATAAATAATAATAATAATAATAATAATAATAATAATAATAAATAATAGTAATAATAATAAATAATAAATAATAAATAATAAATAATAAATAATAAATAATAAATAATAAATAATAAATAGTAAATAATAAATAATAAATAATAAATAATAAATAATAAATAATAAATAATAATAATAAATAATAATAATAATAATAAATAATAATAATAATAATAAATAATAGTAATAAATAATAAATAATAAATAATAATAAATAATAATAATAATAAATAATAAATAATAATAATAATAAATAATAAATAATAATAATAATAAATAAAAAATAATAAATAAAAAATAAAAAATAAAAAAATAAAAAAAAATAAAAGAATAAAAGAATTAAAAAAATAAAAAATAAAAAATAAAAAATAAAAAAATAAAAAAAATAAAAAAAAAAATAAAAAAACAAAAAAAATAAAAAAATAAAAAAATAAAAAAATTAAAAAAATAAAGAAAGTAAAAAAAATAAAAAAATAAAAAATAGAAATTTATCATTATTATAATTATAATATTAATAATAATAACAATATTAATAGTAATATTGAAAATAAAAATAATAATTACAACATTAGATAAGACTGTACTTATTTTTGCTGAACTGAACTTATTTTTGCTGAACTGAACTTATTTTTACTTATTTTTGCTGAACTGAACTTATTTTTACTTATTTTTGCTGAACTGAACTTATTTTTGCTGAACTGAACTTATTTTTACTTATTTTTGCTGAAAATAAGTCCAAAAGAACAGGGCCTAAAACAACCCCAACAAGATCTATCTCATAATAATATTGTGATTTTATATTAATAGTTGTTGTTGCCTTAGTTGCTAGAGGAAGAAATTATAACATTACACTCTTTACAATATGACTAGATAGATCGAGATGTTTATTCTAAGAATTTCCCTTAACCATCTACTGCCTATGCTATAAGCCCATGACATGACATATTTAAGTTACTAAAAGATCAGACTTTAACTTTCAATAGCTATTGTGATTATTGCTCATGATTTATTCTTCTAAACTCAAATTAAGCTTAGCAAAAATAAATCAAAGTTCACCCAGAAGTAACCTAAGCTCAATAAGACGAGTTGAGAAGAACAAAGCCTTGTGCTTACTGACCCTAAACATAACTTATCGGAAGCACAAAGTATAAGCATATATATAGTATTTCCTCATGGCTCATGCTGTTTAATGATCTTGCGAGGAAAGATTTGAGTCTTGAGTGGATCCTTCATTACAACAGTAAACTCTTGCTTCTCACATAATTCAACCTCATATCCATCTACAACTCTCCATTCAAACTTCCAAACCAAATTAGCCACATAGTATTCAAGATGAAACATGGCCAATTGAAATGCAGGACATATCCTTCTTCCCACACCAAAAGGCATCATCTTTATCTCCTTACTTCCAGTGATGTCAAATTCATCCACCTTAATGCCCAACAAAAATCTTTCGGGTTCGAATTCCATCGGATCATCCCACACTTGTGGATCCCAACCCATCTCCGCAATCGTGAAAAACACAATAGCATTTTCGGGAATAGTATACCCACCAAACTCCACCTCTCGAGTCACTGCATGGGGTAAAGAAAAATAACTTGGGGGATGTCTTCTAAGTCCTTCCAATACAACAGCCTTAAGATACTTCATCTTACACACTTGATTTTCGTTAACTTCGTTAGCTTCTACTCCAACCACTTGTTGAATCTCTTGAAATAACTTAGCTTGTATTTTCGGGTACTTAACAAGATTAGCCATAATCCACTCCAATGCTGTCGAGGTGGTGTCAGTTCCTGCATTAAGGAATTCGGAACAGATTGTTACCATTTCTTCTTCACTTAGCTTCCTCTTTCTGCTATTATTATTAGTAGTAGTAGTCGTAGTAGTAGTAGTCGTCGTCGTAGTAGTGGTATCCTCTGGCTCTGGGAGCTCTAGAGTAAACAAAGTGTCGATGTAAGCAGCTACAACACTTGTGTTGTTACCTTGTAATTGAGCTTGAAGCAACTTCTTTCGAGCTCTGATGATGGGAATTAGCACTTCGTCGCGTTTTTTCTTCAACTCGTAGACCTCCGCCCAACGGTTAGGGAGTAACATGCGGGTGATCCAAGGCAAGCAATCGAGAATTAGGAAGCGACTAAAGGTTGTTAATAGCCGATGTTGGATTGCCTCGATTTCTCTAATTTTAGACTCCTCTAATTTTTGTCCAAAACACATAAACACAAGTAAATTGAACATTGCATAACGAAAGTGGTCATTCACCTCGATGGCACGTTGATTCGATGCACCACTAGACCTAATAATTCGGGCTAGGAGGTTGTCGAGGACACATTTTCGAGCATGTGAGAAACCATTGGGTTGAGATGGGTGTAGAAAATGGGTTAGATTGCGGCGTAGGATATTCCAAGTGGGCCCATAACTGGCTGTGTTGATGTTATGTTGGTTGCTAGTGAGGATTTTTGTGGTAAGGAGGGCGAAAGGCCGGTTAGAAAATAAAGCACCATGTTGGATAAGGGCTTGGTGTGCTAGAGAAGTACTAGAAATGAATATAAGTGGATGTGACAATATGGGTATGGTGATGATCGGGCCGAGCTTCGAATGAAGTGCTCGAAGCGCGGCCCGGATTTCTATAGTTGTTTTTTGGAGCCATAAAAGACTACTTATGATGGGTACACCCGGAGCTTTGGGAGGCAATTTAGATGTGGAGTTGAATGAGAGGAAATGTTTGAGCATTAGGAGGAGTCCAATAATGCTTGATGTTACTATTATCACTAACCACAACAATGAATCCATGTCTAATTTGTTTCTCTCTTGTTTGTGTAGTAGATCTCTTCTATTGTGATGTATTTATAGTAATATGCACGTAGCAACTAATAAATGTAGCGTGGATTCCAAAGGTACTTGTTATTCATAGATCATGTAGGTATGGGTCTAATGATTGGGTACAACATATGATGAGATTTGTTTGGATGAGAAGAGAGACACGAGTACGACGCATATTTTTAAAAACTCTATGAGAATTAGGTAGCACGAAAACTTAAGAAATTTGTTAGAATGGGAAAGAATAGGAACACAAAGCATGTCAACATTTTTCAAATTTATTAATTAAGGAATTAGGTAGGCAACCGATCGAATTAATGATACTAAGCTTTATATGTACGCGATGCGCACGTTAATTTCAAAAAACTTGTTATTATATTATATACTACTCCCTCCATTTCTTTTTAATATACACACTTTCTTTTTGGTCCGTTTCTTTTTAATCTACACTTTATTCTTTTTCTATTTTTGGTAACATGTCACATCTATTGTCTCCTCTTTTTCCACCCATGTCATCCACTTTTTAATATTTTAACTCACTTTTTAATTTCTCTCTCTCACTTTTTAATTTCTCCCTCCACCTTTTCAGTTTCTCTCTCATATTTTTGCACTTTCTCCTTGGTTCTCCCCCAAAGTGAAGTGAGTAAATTAAAATGAAACGGAGGGAGTATATCTGTTCCTTTTTAATGTATACACTTTTCTTATTGGGTCGTCCCTTTTTAATAGTTACTCTGTTACTTTATCTAAATAAGGTAAAATGCTCAATCATTATTCCCCACTTTTGTCCCTGATGTGGTCCCACACCAAATAAAGTAACCCACTTAGGCCCTGTTCTTTTGAACTTATTTTGGCTGAACTGAACTGAACTTATTTTATTTTTGCTGAACTGAACTTATTTTATTTTTGCCGAACTGAACTTATTTTTTTGAACCGAACTTATTTTTACTTATTTTTTTGGAACCGAACTTATTTTTTTTGAACCGAACTTATTTTTACTTATTTTTTTTGAACTGAACTTATTTTTACTTATTTTTGCTGAACTGAACTTATTTTGGCTGAACTGAACTTATTTTTGCTGAACTAAACTGTATTAACATAATATTATCAATACTCATTATTATAATAGTCAATAAATATTAACATAATATTATCAATACTTATTATTATTATTTTTTTATTATTTTATAATAATAAATAATAAATAATAATAATAAATAATAATAAATAATAAATAATAATAAATAATAAATATAATAAATAATAAATAATAAATAATAAATAATAAATAATAAATAATAAATAATAAATAATAAATAATAAATAATAAATAATAAATAATAAATAATAAATAATAAATAATAATAATAATAATAAATAATAATAATAATAATAATAATAATAATAATAATAAATAATAATAGTAATAATAATAAATAATAAATAATAAATAATAAATAATAAATAATAATAAATAATAAATAATAAATAATAAATAATAAATAATAAATAATAATAATAATAAATAATAACAATAATAATAATAATAATAATAATAATAATAATAAATAATAGTAATAATAATAAATAATAAATAATAAATAATAAATAATAAATAATAAATAATAAATAATAAATAATAAATAATAAATAATAAATAATAAATAATAATAATAATAATAATAATAAATAATAGAAATAATAATAAATAATAAATAATAATAAATAATAAATAATAAATAATAAATAATAAATAATAAATAATAAATAATAAATAATAAATAATAATAATAATAAATAATAAATAATAATAATAAATAAAAAATAAAAAAATAAAAAAATAAAAAAATAAAAAAAATAAAAGAATAAAAGAATTAAAAAAATAAAAAATAAAAAATAAAAAAAATAAAAAAATAAAAAAATTAAAAAAATTAAAAAAATAAAAAAAAAATAAAAAAATAAAAAAATAAAAAAAAATAAAAAAATTAAAAAATAAAAAATAGAAATTCATCATTATTATAATTATAATATTAATAATAATAACAATATTAATAGTAATATTGAAAATAAAAATAATAATTACAACATTAGATAAGACCGTACTTATTTTTGCCGAACCGAACTTATTTTTCTTCGAACCGAACTTATTTTTACTTATTTTTTTTGAACCGAACTTATTTTTACTTATTTTTGCTGAACCGAACTTATTTTTTGCTGAACTGAACTTATTTTTACTTATTTTTGCTGAACTGAACTTATTTTTGCTGAACTGAACTTATTTTTACTTATTTTTGCTGAAAATAAGTCCAAAAGAACAGGGCCTTAAAACCCCTACCTACCCCATTTTATTCTCTCCTCTATTTTTTTATTTACTTTTTGTACTTCTTAAGCTATGTTCTGTTCAACTTATTTTAGCTTATTTCAGAAAAGATAAGACAAGATAAAATAAGATAAGATAAAATAAGATGTTAGACACACACAATAATATCTTATAAGATAAGATAAGATAAGATAAGATTAGAAAACACAAAATAAGTTGAATCAAACGGATCCTTACTCCCCACTTTTCAATTTCTCTCCTCTCTCTCCTACTTTTTTACTTTTGCCTTGGTTCTAATAAAAAGCAAAATGTATAGATTATTTAGGAACTGAGGTAGTACTCTATTTGTACTATAGTTATGTATGATTACACTAAAAATGTGAAAGATTAATAGTTAGATGAATTTAGATATACTCGCTAATGTAAAAAAACTAACAAAGGTTGTGAGTGATTTTTAATATTAAGTTTTTGTGAATGAAATGAGTTGGTTTGATTAAATTAAAGAGTATCAAAGGTAGTGAGTGTTTCATATTTTCAGGTGGACGTCATGTATACCATCTTCTCTTATTAAAAAAAGGTCAAGATATTTTGTCCATTTAATTTTCTGATTGAAATATTTGATGCATATACCATTTTTAACTTATTTAAATTGGCAAGTTGAAATGAGAAAGGGTTCTTAAATTATTTTCTTTTGTAATTTTTTTAATTTCATTAAATCATTAGGGGTAATTTAGTATTTTCAGAAGGGGGACACCATCTTCCTCCCCCTTCCCTTATATAATAGAGCTGATCAAATTTGCCCAGCCCGCGGGTCCGGCCTGAATTTTCCCGGGCTTGGGCAGATTTTTTTGGGTCGATTTTCGGGCCCAACCCGATTTTTTTTGGCTTTTGGACGACCTTTGGTCAAGTCGAAAAATGACCTTTCAGTCTAAATTTCGGCACGACTTGATTTTGGCCCGAAATAGTGGGCTTTGGACACAAAAATTTGGCCTGAATTTTAGCCTGGTCCGATCAACGGACAATTTGTTAGGGATTGCCCGGGCCCATCCCATGATCACCTCTCAGATCTACATCTATATGTAGTATTTGATGCAGCAAATCACTAGGGTAATACATGGATCATAGTCTTTCAAAAATAGTATTTGAAACCATGGCATATTAAAGGAATATGATATTTAACTATTGGAAATATTTTGTTAAAAAACGATTTTATTTGTTACAATAACAGTTCTTGTGAAGAAAAACACTATGTATAACTTTTGTATGAGAAAACAACTTATATGTAATATACCGCCATAAGTTGGTAAATTAATCGGGCCTAACAAAATTTGATCATATTAGTACATGGTTGGAATTTTTCCATTTCATCTATGAGATGAACAAAAAAGGTGCACGGTTTCGGTTGCATAGAGTGCCCACCCTTGTGTTATTACAGCGCCGGCCCAAATAATATGGAGGCCCTGTACTAATACTGAAAAATAACCCCTATATAATTTTTTTTAAAAGAAACCACCAAAATATGCAAGTAAACCAAATAACAAACATGCATCAAACAAAGTTTTTCTCTTCCAAATCTTTTGATACATTCCAAAAAGAGCTGAATTCAAAAAACTTGCAGACATTTTGACTATCAGCTTAAAGTCTTTTGTGTTTAAAGAATTTTTTTTCAATTTGGAGGCCCCTTTGAAAGTAAGGCCCTGTTTCATGTCCCACTTTGAACATGTTAAGGGCCGAGCCTGTGTGTTAATTAGAGAGCTTTGCTGAAGCTAGTTTTCGTATTGAAAAAAATAATATCTTGTGAGTTAGTTGTGTCAATTTGGAACTATAGTTTAGTATCCTTGCATCGTGAGAGTAATTGTCTCTTTTCTTGGCTACTTGATTACTCATTTTATTTAGTTAAAAATCTTTCTATACAAACACATAACTTGCTTGAGTTCACATATTACCTCAAAGACATGGTGCGTTAATTATACAAGGACCAATTATTGGTCGGGCAGCGATATATGTCACTCACCACAATTAAAGCTGTTAAAATTATTAATTTGAAAAATATAGAAACAATGTAATCTTGAAAAATCTTGACAAGTATATTGAACATGTGGAATGAGGTGGAAGACACTAGAATTATGATATTAAAAGAAATCTAGTTAGACTAACCAACCTATGAGATTGAGATATCTAGAACTCATTAGAGCATTATAGGGAAAGTCGGCTAACTAAAATGTACCGATATGATTACTATATATACCATGTAGTGTAGTTTAGAAAGTAATGAGAAGAGAAGTTACACCTCATTCACATTAGCATCATTCCTCTCATTAATGCTCCTATTATTGTTCCTTTCATAAAGAAACTAAATCCAAGTAAAACAAACCCACTAATCTTCCGCCTAATCTATCTATACAAATATATTAAAAGGCATTCCTATCAAAATAATGGTGCCACATGGCACTCTCCAACAACACATGTTTATGATCTCATTAAAAATATTAACAATGTGTATCTACTAGGAATCGAACCCTTGACCTTTGAAATAAAATGTGAGAGTTTAACCACCAACCCACTACAATTTCAATGTTTAATGTTTCAAAATAAAATATAATAAAGTCTTATAATTATATGTAATTATAAAAGGTGTTGGTGGTATAAAACAGCAGTGTGAGGTAAATTTCTATTAATGCACAATGTGGGATTGTATAATATCCCAAAAACTCAATCCTGCTTTATTAACTTATAAACTTTAATAAGAGGCTAAATTTATTTTATTTGTTTTTGTAATTGAGCAACACATTTTTTTTTTGAAGAGAGTAGAAATTTCATTAATGGAAGGCCAAACGACATCTACAATAAGTATTAAAGAAAAACAAGATATAATCAAACAAGATCAGATCAAAATTTGCCTTAGAAGAAACTACAATGAACTAAATCGAGCAATACAACGCAGCCCCCTTGTATAGTTGTATTTGCTGAATCACGTAGCTATTGATGGGGAAGTCTATCATTCTGACATAGTTCGGGGAAGAAAATTCTTGATTTATCCATGTTGATTGCATCCGAATTTCCAAATTATTGATGGTCTTAAACTCAACTAATAAGATTATGATTACGATTAAGATATGATAACGATTTATGGTTATGATACTTAAAAGATACAAAACATGATAAGGATAAGTGGAAGAACAATACTTGGCAGTATTCTGCTATGTCTGGTCATGCACGTATCTTCTAGTGACAACACACATCTTCTGATGGGGGACAACGACCTTGGTGGCACCCGCATTATGGCATTATATGTCACCTTATGATGGGGGACAACGTCCTCGGTGGCTCTGCCTTCCATACTCTCCAAGTTACCAAATAAACGAACTATATATGCTTATGAACATGATAAAAGACGTATGGTTATGATTAAATGTTATATTTATGAAGTAGTTTTATTATTTCTCTCCTTCCTGTTTGCTAATAAAATGATTTGAAATGAATTTACGATGTTAGAGTAATATGTTACTGAGCCTCGGTTTATAACATTTAGTTTTTTAGTTTTAGGTACTGATGGTGCTAATAGGATGGCGTAGCAGTGATGAGTAGTTTTAGTATTCAAGCTTTCATAAACACTTGTGGTTATAATTTAAGTTAATTTCAGACTAGGTACAGAAACTAAGTTTCAACTTAAATTTTTATAATAGATAATTATGATTTCTAATTATAATACGTTCAAGCTTATGAATTCATGTTTGCCTTGTGCTTTCCAAATCGGAAAGTACGACAGTAACGCTCCGACTATTTAGGTTCCGTTGCTAATAACTCATTAATTAAACTAATGGTGTTGATTAGTAGTCGGGCGTTACAGATTGTGGAGTTTGTTGGTGTGGGAGACTGGGAGTGGGACCAATTAGTTTGCTTGCGTGAATCGACAATGGAAATTATAGTACGTGGTGGTGTACACATATGCTATCTCATTTAATTTGTTGGGAAATATACTAGATCCTGTTAACATTTTAGAATCATAGATAATCAAGGTCAAGATGCATAAACTTCCATTGATGATAAGTACATTACACCGGCCTCCAAAAGGAGAATAGGGAATTAAGGGACCGACGGGGGTCAAGAAGACATGGTTACAAGAAGTGTTTATGTAGTGCAAATAACATTTGTCAACTCTAAATTTAACTGAATCTGAAAGCCATATCACTCTTATTATACAATTATCAGTAATATGTATACATAAATAAGTCCCTTTACGAAGGCTAAATAATACTTCCTGTGTCACAAAATAAGTGACACACTTCTCCCTTTTATGTGAGAGCTTTCTGGGAGAAGTGTGTCACTTATTTTGCAACAAAGAAAGTATTCAAGTAGCAAAACGAACCGAACACCATGATTATTTAGCAAAGCCTATATCTTTGTTGCTTCTCTACAGATTATTGCCCCTTATAGTTTTGATATTGGTATAGCATAGAGAGGTTTGGCTTTTTGTATAGTAATCCCAAACTTATCATTCATATCCAGATCTTCATCTCCGAACTTCCAATTAAAACAATGAAGAAGACTTCCCAACATAAGATTCAACATTCGAAATGCTAATGTATCTCCAGGACATGTCCTTCTTCCTGCTCCAAAAGGGATGAATCCAAAATCCTGTCCCTTTAGATCGATTTCGCGGTCCAAAAATCTCTCAGGTGAAAACAAATCCGGATTTTTCCAATGAGTGGGATCTCGTGAAATAGCTAAAAGGTTAACAAATACTTGTGCATTTTTAGGCACAATGTAGCCATATAATTTGACATCATTCTTTGCTTTGCGTGGTAGTAGAAACACAGTTGGTGGATGCATTCTTAATGTCTCCTTTATTATGGCTTGTAAGTAAGGAAGCTTTGAGATGTCAGCTTCTTTGACTACCTTGTTTTTGCCTACCACTTGTTCCAATTCAGCTTGAGCCTTTGCCATTTTTTCCGAGTTGCGTAGGAGTTCTGTCATTGCCCATTCTAAGGTGCTTGAAGTTGTGTCTGTTCCTGCGGTAAAGAAGTCCTGTTCCACATCCATAAATGAGATATAATCAAAGTTAATTACAATCATCATAACTTTACTTTCATAATGCTCTTTTGTATATCTTCTTTCGATTTTTAAATAAATTTTGTAAACATAGAGAGGTCGATGGGGTCATTTAGGTGTTATTTTTTCAAGTTCCGTAGTCTACTCCTATTGGTATCAAATCTCACTAGGGTATCTTTGAATTACAACGGACAAATGATATTAGAAGTTTTATATAAAACTCACCATGAGAAGATGCTTAATGTCATCAAGACTTAACTCAGATTCATTCTCTTTCATGAGTCTAAGAAGGGTGTCCAACACATCTCCACCAGTTTTATCAGCACCAAAACCACTCAACCTTTTTTGTATGATATCCTCAAAAACATCATTTAATCTATTCCCATAAACCATCACCTTGTAATTCACACTAAACACACTTAAGAACCTCAACATAGGAAAACAATCAACCAAATTCGGCTTTCCAATTTCCTCCATAATCTTCCAAACAAGCTCCTTAAACTCCCCTGAATCACTAGAATTATAGCTAGCCAAATCGAACGAAAAGAACGTGTTCGACAACAAATTAAGCGAAGTTGTAAATGCTACTCCTCCAACATTAACCGCTTCTCCTATCTTACTACATCCCTTAACATACTCAATAAGTTTGGACACTTTCTCCTGTCTAAGAGCTTGACTTGAGTCAAGCTTTTGACTAGAGAATAAATGGATGCTTGAAATTTTTCTTAAGGCTCGCCATTTCGGACCAACAGGCAACCATGCCACGGAGAATTTTTCGTGCCCATTTGCACGTACCGCCGCAGAAACATGCCTACTAGAGAGTGTAAGGTCATGTTTTTGGAACATTTCTTTAGCGACTTCAGAGGAAGACACAACAATTGTTGTAATACTTCCGAATTTAAGAGACATTAAAGGGCCATAAGTTTTAGCTAGATTAGCTAAGGAATGGTGAGGTTTATCCCCAAGATGAGGCAAATTTCCTAAGATTGGTACTGGTTTAGGCCCTGGAGGAAGCCTTGCATTATTATTTTTTGTGGTGAGTGTTGGATTGAGCTTAAAAACATACAATAAAGCCCAGAAAATAAGGAGTAGGATCAACAATAATATTGTGTAATAATCCATTGTATTGGTTAATTATGGATGTGTATTAGTGTATAATAGATTAATGTGTGATGACTAGCTTTATATAATTAGTGATCTAGTAAGTAGGTGAGTAGTACTATAATTAGTTACCTAAATAAGCCATTAGGTTAATGGAAGAGTTCATGCATATCATTTTATGTACGTAACCAGCTCATTAGCATAGATAATAAGACAAGGATTATCATAAGGCTGTTGATTTGAAAACAAGAGTCAATTTTGATGTCTTTATAATTAGTTACGGGTACACTATTTAATTTTTTGTAACCAAAAAAATACTACTCTGTTTGAAAACGAAAGATTGCGTAATTGTATATGTATGTTATATCATTGTCATTGAGTTCATCAGCCTTGTCAGCCAAAAGAAATTAATAGTGGAAAAGATGAAAAAATGAACCCCATTTTGTGTTATTTTATTTTAGTAATACTTGAATCTAAGGTAAAGAAATAAAAGTACGCATATGAAATCTCCTACGTCTCTAAGGGGTCAAATCTTATTACAATAAAATTTGTTATTAAAAAAATTATTTTTTAATAAAAAAAAGAACATAAAAAAGGAAGTGTATATATATATATATATATATATATATATATATATATATATATATATATATATATATATATATATATTTTGGAAAAGACGAACAATTATATTACTTAAATAAGAGAAAAAGAAAGTATATTTTAAGAATCAAGTTTGGCCTATTTGATTAGAGACTTGGAGGACCTCCTTCCACCTCACTGAGACTGTGACAGAGGTTCGAATCTTGTCCATTACAAAGTGGGACCCCCAAATTCCTATAGCTATAAAAACAAATCCCTTCTATGGCTTGTTTGTGACCAACCTTTTTTGTGATTATATGAGTTTGACCTCCACCTCTCCTTTTATTGCCTACAACGCAATTAATTTCATTTGTTTTTCTAAAAAATAATCTCAATTTTTCTTAAATTTAAACCCATTGAGGATGTTGATCATGTTATACATGTATAAGAACTACACATGTTAGCTCTAGACCTTGTTTTTTTTGGAAGGAAGGAGCATCAAGTACTAATAATTGTAAATAAGGTTCATTACATCCCTTTGGTGGTCATAACTAGAAGCCACTGGGTCCGATAAATTAGCTAGAGCATTTAGTCTATCATGTTCATAAAACTTAATACATTTCGGGGGAGGGGTGCTCAAAATACATAAAGTGTTAAAACCATCTGTTTTCCCCTTAGCATTTTTAGCTACGCTATCCGCAATCTTGTTAGCTCCTCTTCCTTCATAAAGCAACCTAATTCCTTCTTGATCTTGGAACAACTCCCTGCACAAGTTTAACAAAGCGGACTCATGACTATTTATGTTAGAGCCATGCAAGATAGCGAGTTTAGCACGAAGGCAATCTGTTTCCACTGAAACATTCACCTAATTCTTTCCTTTGATCCACTGTAAAGTTGTAAAGATAGCTTTCAATTCAGCTTCAAACGCATTATTAGTGTAAGTAGACCTTGTTATTATACATGTAATAGTTGGTCAAATTACTAAAATGAAAGAAGAGAAACAAAATACGGCAGCATAGAAAGGGACGAAGTCTACATATATATGTGGTTCAAACTTCTACCTCTAAAAGTTTTCTTTTTTTGGATATTGAATTGTGACATCTTAACATACAAGTTCACATTCTCATTATGCTTACAAAATACTCCAAAACTTAATTATTGAGACTTGACTTCTTTTCTAATTATCAGCATAGGAATCCAAAACGTAACAAACATTTCGAAACCAAAGAAACTTCCTCCACAACTACTCATGGAATATCTAACGCAAAATGATTACCTAATACTACTACATAATAATTGTCAAAGAATGCTCTCAAAATCTCGGGTTATACACATTGAATATAAAGAGATGAATTTCCTATTACATACTTGATGTTTATTATATTGCATCGAAAGAGATCAATTTCGGATTTCCTATTACGACCTTACTATTATATTTTTGTGGCGGTAGATTTTAGAGCACTCACTGTCATATTGATATTAATTTACAGTGAAGATTGTGACATCATTATTTGGATTATTAGTGGTTAATAACTTCGTATAGATTGAAAGGTCGTGCGTTCATAGACTGATAACTCTTGTTTAAAGGTAAGTATTTACGTATAGATTGAAAGGTCGTGCGTTCAGAGACTGATAACTCTTGTTTAAAGGTAAGTATTTACGACAAAACAATCTAACCATATATGATTAAATGCCATGTCATTGCCAAAGTGGAAGATAAATAATATGTTAGAGTTTCATAAAAGAAAATGTATTTTTTTTGTTTTCTTTATTAGGGGAGAACATAAATCGTCTTTTGAATATATAGTGTAGTTTACCTGTTGCTACAATATGACCAAAATTTAAATTGATTAGATGCAAGATGCTCTCTTTAGGTGCCAGAAGGAACCATGCATCATGCATGAGCCTTAATTTCGATCATGGTTGCTAACTCGACGCCTGAACTTTTTAAGCACTCCCTCCTACTGTCCTACATGCTAGTATGAGGACTTGATTCCATCACTAGTACAGAATTAACGATTTACGTCGGATCTGGGACCTACATTTGCGTCGGACATGGGTGCGACGGCACAGGTCTCAACGCAAATTAAGGAAACAAGATCTGCGTCGGACTAGGACACGACGCAGAGTGGAGGCTATTTGCATCGGATGGCAAGCAAAGTCCGACCCACATGACCCAAGCACAAGCAGCACCCACGACGCACATGCCTCATGTGGGGGAGGAGGGATTTGCGTCGGATGGGGGCACCATCCGACGCAAATAATCATATTTAGGCTCTAGAAGGTGCCATTATAAAGTTGACATAAAAAGAAGAAGATTTGTGTCAAAAGGGGTACACTATCCGACGCATATTGACATTTTTTTATTAAAAAAAATATATTGGGGTTTCTCCGAAGATTCACTTTTTTATTAAAAAAAATGTAAAAACAGACCAGTTTAGTAAAGCAATATAATCATCTCTAAATCTAATATATGAAATCTTTGGGCAAATTTATGAAAATATACATTTAAACTCAAATCATCATATATGAAATCATACAATTAATTGAAATGAATTTCAAGTTTCTCGAGTAAAAATAATCATCCCTAAATCTAATGTCTTCACTCTTCACTTCACTGTCCTTAGTAGAGCTCATATTTGTATGTTGATATTCTCACTTCAAATCTAATGTTGCACAATGTTTTAGTAGGAGAACAGCGACTGAGAGAGATTAGAGAGAGGGGGGAGATAGAAATGCGGTTACTGTACAATGTTTTAGAGAGGGTGGTGTGTTAGGAAATATAAGAAATAAACATATGTTCATCTGCGTCGCACATGCTACGGCATCCGACGCAGATTAAAAATTATTTATTATTATTTCGAACTCTTATCTGCGTCGGCTGACTTACAAGATGCGACGTAAATCATGTATTTGCGTCGGATGGGACACAATGTTTGACGCAAATTTGAAATATTGTTTTCTTGCTTGCTTTATATAATTTGCGTCAGGTGTTAACAGGGAACCGACGCAATTCTATATCTGCTTCGTTTGTCTTTAGGTTCGACGCAAATCAAGGGACGCAAATTGATATTTTTGTAGTAGTGCATATCAATACAAATATACAAAAAGGGCGTTTTTAAGAAAGCCTATGTGCCACGTGGCACTTTCTTCAAACTTCTAATGCAAATGTTTTATGTGCATGTGAACTCCTTAATTAAAAAATATAAATATTGTGTAAATGCAAAATATCGAACGCGTGACATTTGAAATGAAAAAGTGAGAGTTTAGCCATCAATATATTATAACTTTATCATCTTATGTTTCAAATAAAATATGATAAAGTCTTATAATAATTATATTTAACTAAAAAGACTTAGACAAGTATTTAGATCTCTAACACTCTTGGTACTACCAAGAGACTATTAATGACATATTTTCTTACCCAATTCCTTTCAAGCTATATTATTTTCAAACTCAAACTTTAAAGTGTTTTTTTACCTTATCACGTCATGATGATAATTTTACAATTTCTAGCTGGACAAAAAAATACAAAAAGTAACAAATGAATTATGAAGTTCATGAATAATACTCCCTCCGTCCCAAAATATAATTCCCATTTCCATTTTGGGTGTCCCAAAATATAGTTCCAATTTCCATAATTAGTTCCACATTTTTTCGTAATTTGCATAGAAAAACCGTGTCCCATCATTTATTTGCTTCTTGAATTTTGTTTTTTTGCTTTGTTTATTCAACCCAAGTGTTACAATTAATGCTCTTTCACCAATTATTCTCCATTCTCTCTCCTAAAATAATCTTTTCCCATACAACATTTATTTAAATAAACAAAAAATCTTTACTATCCCTCTTAGATTCTACTTGCATAAATTACCGTGAAAAAAGGGAAATGAGAACTATATTTTGGAACGGAGGGAGTAACATATACTGTAATTGACCTAAGGTATCACTTAGGCCAAAATACTAGTTATGAACCTAGAAAGCAGGAGAGTCACCATATATAATGTATAGAAGTATATACTTCCTTTGTTGTTATTTGCTCGCCACATTGAAATTTTTATTACTTGTTAAATTTTTGTCGGATGAAATTGTTGAAAGACAAATTTGATGACACCAAACAAAGTGATGCGAGAGTAGTACTTTTCGATAAAAATACTGGACTTTTGGTGCATTGAAAGCCAACCCGTATATAGCATTTCTTTAGAAGCCCACATCTCCACATGTATTACACATAACAAAGAAGAAAGAACCACTAAGGCACTAATATATGTTGGTTTATTGCGCCTTTTTGGTCTTGCTCATAATTGTGTTAGACTATTAATTAGTATCAAACCTTTTGAGTTGGCTGTTACGACTTTGGAGTACTGTAAAAAAAAAAGTGCTACATTCGTGCAACCCTCCAACTTTATCATACACTTAATTTGGGGTGTATAATAAACATAGTAAATTTAAAGTTCTCTTAATTCTTATTTGGTGAAGTGAAATTTATAGCATGTCTTCTATTCTCGCGCTGAGACTTGAGAGTACTATCTTATACTTCCTCCGTTACGAATAAGTGAAACATCCGCTTATCTCAGAACTGTTTATAGAATGTCTTCTATTTATAGCATGACTTGAGAGTTCTATTATCTTTTATATGAGAGTTTTTTCAGAGAAGTGTTTCACTTATTTCAGAACGGATGAAGTACTTTCTGTCATCTCACTTGGAGTGTGTAACATATTTGAGATATTACAGTCAAGGTTGGATGCATAACTCCCCCTTAGGAAGTACTTTGATAACCATATAATCAAGTAATAAAATGAATCATCAGCCTTATTTAACATAGCATATATATGTTCCATTTCATCCATTCCTCCTTAATTTTACTTAGGAATTGGAAGTGCACGAAGAGGTATTGCTTTCTGTATAGTAATCCCAAATTTATCAGTCATGTCTAAATCTTCTGGATTGATCTCATCTCCAACCTTCCAATTGAAACCATGAAGAAGACTCCCCAACATAAGATTCAACATTCGAAACGCCAATGTATCACCTGGACATATTCTTCTTCCTGCTCCAAAGGGTATAAGGCCGAAATCTTGTCCCTTCATATCAATTTCGTGCTCTATAAATCTCTCCGGTGAAAACGAGTTCGGATTTTTCCAATGATTAGGATCTCGTGAAATAGCCCAAACATTAACAAATACTTGTGCATTTTTAGGCACAACATAACCATATAATTCTACATCACTGTTTGCTTTACGTGGTAGTAAAAATACGGTTGGTGGGTGCATTCGTAATGTCTCCTTTACTATAGCTTGTAAGTAAGGAAGCTTTGAGATATCGGATTCTCCTACAACCTTGTTCTTTCCTAAGACTTGCTCTAATTCAACTTGAGCTTTTGCCATTTTTTCCGGGCTACGTAGGAGTTCTGTCATTGCCCACTCTAATGTACTCGAAGTAGTATCTGTTCCGGCTGTAAAGAAATCCTGTTCCACATACATAACATGTTATCATAATTAGTCCAAATTCAAAACTTTCATATATGGTCTTTTACAACATTGTAATAGACTGGCTACTATAATTAGATTAATTTATATCAAATGCTATCCTTCGAGGTACCCATGCAAACTCCCGCAGGAGATTAGTCCATTCGCCAAAGGCGGTGGGAAACTCCTCGTAGTAGGACCAAAAAATTTATATCAATTAATCAAACACTAACTAATTATTGGACTATGCACTGATGTAAATTTTACCTTTATTGTCTTTTGGAAGCAACAAAAGTATATATTAATATGAAGAAAGCAATACATGAAAACTACTCTATCTAACTGATCAAAAAGATTAAGTTTGTATATATGATTAAATGGTATAGGATATGTATAAAACAAGCCTTTTGTTACGCAAGATACTTGAATTAAATTAAATTAGATTATATTAACTCAAATTAAAATGGACTTACCATGAGAAGATGTTTAATATCACCAAGATCCAAGTCTGATTCATCTTCTTTCATGAGTCTAAGAAGAGTATCCAACACATCACCACCACTTGAACTAAGTTCATAACTTTGCAACCTCTTTTGTATGATATTCTCAAAAACCTCATTTAATTTATTATCATACCCTAGTAACTTACCCTTAACACTAAACACGCTTAAGAACCTTAAAATAGGAAAACAATCAGCCAAATTAGGCTTTCCAATCTCCTCCATAATCTTCCAAACAAGCTCCTTAAACTCCCCTGAATCACTAGAATTATAGCTAGCCAAATCGAACGAAAAGAACGTGTTAGATAACAAATTAAGCGAAGTTGTAAATGCTACTCCACCAACATCAATGGCTTCTCCTACATTACAACATTCCTTAACATAATCAATAAGTTTAGACACTTTTTCCTGTCTAAGAGCTTGACTCGAGTCGAGCTTTTGACTAGAGAACAAGTGAACGGCTGAGATTTTTCTCAAGGTCCGCCATTTTGCGCAAACGGGCAACCATGCTATAGAGCATTTGTCGTGCCCGTTTGCGCGTACCGCGGCCGAAGCATGCCTACTAGAGAGCGTAAGGTCATGTTTTTGGAACATTTCTTTAGCTACTATAGAAGAAGATACAACAATTGTGGTAATACTTCCAAATTTAAGAGACATTAAAGGGCCATAAGTTTTAGCTAGATTAGCTAATGAAAGATGTGGTGAATCTCCAAGATGTGGTAAGTTTCCTAGAATTGGTATAGGTTTAGGCCCTGGAGGAAGCCTTGAATCATTGGAAGTGAGTTTTGAAGAGGGTGAAATGAGCTTAAAAATATATAAGAAAGCAAAGAAAATGGAGAATAAAATTAGCAAAGTTGTGTAGTAATCCATTTTTTGTGTTACTTTTTCTTGGTGTGTAGCTGTTTTTTTTCTGGTTGAGATGGTAGATGGGTGTGTATATATATAGAGTGAGTATTATTAGAGTGTGGTAGTCGAAGGAGTTTCCAACTCTTGAGTCTTGACTTGGTTCCAAAAAGATGGTCAACATCGATGTCTTTCTACTAGTTCACTAGTTCAGCAGCCATGTTATGTGAGCAAGAAGGTCAAGAAAATTTGCTGAATGAGTTTAATAAAACAATGCTTAATACGTGTACAATAACAGAACTTTCATGCTGTATTTGGTTATTAGCTAGTATTGTTTTAATATACCAAGTAGTGCTTGATGTACGTAATTTGGTAGAGTTTTGACTTTCACCTTTGAGATCACAAGTTTGATTCCTACCAATTATGATGATATGTAAATTAAATAATACTGTCTTTGGTTATTCAACCTTTCACTTTTGTCAAATTTCTTCCTTATGGACTTATCATAAGTCACTTACGATATGTAATCCATCTGTTCCTTATTCTTTTCTCTCTTTTTTTTTTTTTTTTTGTTCAGGAAAGATAATTGGTCCGAAGACCAACCCCTGCTAGGCTACTAGCCTGCAGGGCACACCAGGTCATTGGCTGGGTAGAGGGGATTTATACCCACAAGCAAACATTTTTATACAAACTCCCCAAATTGGGGAGTGATGAGAGTCGAACACCCGATCTTGCGGTTGGGAGGTGGGAGCACCAACCATTGGGCTTCCATGAGGACCTCTATTCTTTTCTCTCTATTAAGAAATGCAATTATTTGTAGGCGACTCCTTTGTAATGTTATGTTATCTTTATTTTATTCTTTCCTAGCATCGTATTTCTAATTTTCTATGCATGTACTTTGCCAGTGTAATGCAAGTTAATCTTTATCATCCCCTACAAAATTTATTGGAGCAGAATATATATGTTTTATTTAATACTTTTACTAAAGAAGCATGCATATATACATTGTTCATGTATAAATAAGCTGATAAGTGGTTAAGTTTATAGCAATTCTTATGTCTAAAAATATCATTTTACTTAACTATAGGTGATTAATTTTGCGGGTTGTTCACGTGATTAGCTGCCTGTTTTCTAGGTGATTTTTGGTCATAATTGTAAAGTAGTAACAATAAACAAAATTAGATAAAAATCAGCCAAAATACAAAAAAGCCAAAAACTTTTACTGATATGATGCTTACCAAACAACCCATAATCATCAAGAGGAAAAGTGCACGAAGGTGTGCACCAAACCTGGTCCCATATTTCCTGAAAGAGCCCAAAATAAAATTGAACAATTATTTTTGCTTTAGAGTAAAGATGATAAGAAATTAATTATAACACCTCTACTTTCAATCTAATTTTGAAAGTTGTCCTAAGTTACATCATTATTAGTTGGTCTACGCAGTTCATATGCACTTTTTAGCCGCGCCCCACCTCACCAACCTTTCCCTTGCCTGCTAGAGGATTAGAAGTGTAGCCTACTTTAATTTGGCACCCACAGTCTAGTCTAGCTAGTTTCTCAAATGCGAATTCTCCACTTCTCCAAAGTCCAAACACAAAACATTCCACTTTTAAAGTAGCAATTGGATTCACGGACCTAAGACCTTGACGTAGATTGGCTGTGTTAGGCAAGCATTGCCTAACTACTAGTAGTGGCGGATCGATAATATGTATTAAGCGGGTCGAAATAAAATTACTACTTCCTCCTTTTCGTTTTAAATGCGACATATGAATATTTTATATCTCACAAAAATACCCATTTGTTGCATTTAAAACGAAACGGAGGATGTATATCTTAATGGGTTCAAACAATCAATTTTACAAGAAATTTTCCTTAAAATCTCAATATGTAAGGAAAATTTCCAACATTTTCAGATTTAAATATGGGTTCAAACAATCAATTTTACAAGAAAATTTCCAAAAATCTCAAATTATGTAAGGAAAAATTCCAACATTTTCAGATTTAAGTGGGATCAACTGACCCCCACTAAACACAATGTACATTCACCATTGCTAACTAGCCCATAATGATCATATGCAATTTAGCAAAGCTTATATGTATGATGTTCTTGGGAGTACTGAAAATAGTGCCCATAGCCCAACACGTATACACACGACCACATGCACAAAGGTGTTGTATAGTTGTGTAATCTCTTTGTTTCTTTGAGTTGGTTAATTATATTAC
This sequence comes from Beta lomatogona, assembly GCA_947646795.1. NCBI lineage: Eukaryota > Viridiplantae > Streptophyta > Magnoliopsida > Caryophyllales > Amaranthaceae > Beta > Beta lomatogona. The sequence goes on from CANSNZ010000436.1 coordinate 1,260,853, forward strand.
TATTTGCACGTATATTAGTTATAGTAAGAAGAGAGATGTGCAAATAGGTTTTTGTAGGCTGTTAGGGCCTGTTCTCCCTAGCTTGTTTTCATTTCAGTTCAATTCAGTTCAGTTCAGTTCAGAAATGATAATCATTACTATTAATTAGTTATAATTTAATTCAGTTCAGTTCAGTTCAGTTCAATTCAATTCAGTCCAGTTGTTTTATGCCGAAAAGAACAGACCCTTAATATGAAAAAAAAAAACTAAAAAAACTTACCACAAATGAGTCAAGATTTCCTTAAAACAAGATCGAAAACTAATCTATGCAGATCGGCTGATTAGGGCTAATTCTTCATTCTACTAAAAAACGTGGGTTTGAAGATAAACAGATTAATTACTCTAGGTTAGGGTGGGTTAGGTTTCCATAATGATGGGATGGAAGCTCGGCCCACGACCTATCTACTAGGTGGACCATTAAGATCAAGACCAAGCTTAACCTAGGTAACCTAATTTTAGAATAGGCCGGATCTATCCTAAATTGTTTAGATTTTTTAATGTTATGTGAATAAGCTGATTTTTGAAGCATTGGCAAACATCCACTTATACATTTTTATTTTTCTAAAGGTAGATAACAATCACTTATTTCAAAAAACTCTCACATAAAAATGATAAAATAGAGAAAGGTTTCACTGATTTCGAAGGGGAGGAAATATGTTTTTACCAAGGACCATCATTTAGTGATATGATTAATCTGAATGCCTTCTAACAAAGAAAATTCATGCTATACTCTCGATTTGCATCTAGAATATCTTAATTAATTAATCAATTTTTAGCACTATCTTGACAAGTCAAAAGGTAAGTGAATCTTTTGTAAAGAGAAAACAGCGCAGTCACCCAGGCGGCTAAGCCATGCGTCTCAGCGTCACGAACGACACGACTACACGAGTGATCCACATACATTTGACGACCATAAATGGGGTGGCACGCACAATCTTTCGTCCACAACTTATCAACAGTCAACCATAATAGAGTGTCCTTGTGTCAAGTGTCAACTAACAGCTCTCTTCTTGTGTCACTGAAAATTCAACTCTGTTTTTTTTATCATTCTCACTTTTCTGTATGCGTCTCCTAAGTTTCAATGCGCCTTTTTGAGCTTAAATATCTTTATATATTAGTAAAAATTATAACGATTGAATATTAATAAAGTACTAATTGAGACGAATCAAACAAGACCCCACATGACTATATTTTTTCTTATAAATTGAAAAAAAATTGGGAAGATTCTATCTAAGTATGAATAGTGTCGAGATTCTAAGTGAGAAAGATAAAAAGAACAGAGGGAGTAGTTTAGTAGTACCTCCGCTTCTTTTTAATTGCTATATTTTTATTTTAGAAAATCAAACTATTAACTTTAACTTATTATTTTGATTTTTCTTATAAATAAAATATTGTCATATGTAGTTTTGTTGGATTCGATGGGTAGATTTATAGTACTCTCTCTGCTTTTTTTTTTTATTTGCTACATTTTTGGTGCGCGGTTTTCAAGACATTATATAACCTTTAATATCTCTTATATCGTTTAAGTAAAAATTATAAAATTTTGATATTATAGATCTACACATCGATACGAATCTAACAAGACCACCTATGACTATATTTGTACTTATAAAAAAATCAAAATAATTAGTCAAAGTTAGTGGTTCAATTCCCAAAACAACAATGTAGCAAATAAAAAAAAAGTGGAGGGAGTAAATTTTTATAATTTTTACTTTAAAAGAATAAAAGATATTAAAGATTAAAAATTATCTTAAAAAACGTGCTTAGAAAATGTAGCAATAAAAAAAAATAGAGTTAATGAAATTATACTAAAAAATTCAGTCACCAACCGACAGGAGGTGTGGTAATGATAGAAATTACAATATGGCTAAATATTAGGATTTCCAAATAGATATCCTTTAGTAAATTCCTTTAATAATTAGTTGCATCCACTAAGGAGAATAATTTGCACCAATTTAATAATTGATAATAATATCTTATTCAAGTGATGGTGGTTGAAAAACTGGTTTAAAGGATTTGAGTATGATGATATGTGCACTTCTTATCTGTTCTGAGCACCCATAAGGCCATAACTATACAACTATTACTATTTTTTTTAGAACGAGAAATCGTACATCAATTAAAAGAGTAAGTACATCTTAATGTTAATACAACCAAAGCTAAAACAAACAAACAAACCTAAAAGGACTTTAGGTACTCGTACAAACCATACAAAACAAAAACAACCAAAAACGATAAAGAGTCGCAGGACACGGAGGGCATCGCTGGTTACTGCTGGTGATGGTGGAGTCAAAACTCTGGTAATTGATGACAGTGGTAAGAGAAGCGAGTGTCGTTCACGATTCGGACAACGGACAACCATCGACGAGCGTTGCATCTTGTGAAGAGTCACATTCCTTTGTGACTCAGTATTCTCACTCGAGAGTATTTCAGGTTTCTCCATTGGAAAGGAGAAACTCTTTTGAGTAGGCGTGCTGAAAACCACCAAATGAAACTGGTGTGCCGCCTTCAGATTTGAAGTTGTCAAGGCAAGGATCATAAAGATCAATGCCAAGCTAAAAAGAGAGCTAAATAAAGTGAGCTCTCGAACACTTCGCCGGTTTGAGAAACCGGAAAACAGAAAGCCCAACCATGAAACACGTGCATCGCCTCGACCACGCGCACAATCCGCTTGATTCACCAGTACCCACATCACAGATTTCAAAAAAACCGCAAATACTACTTTTATGAATCCCTATGCCTTATCCAACCAAGTGACTCCTAAACTTTTAAAAAACACCACACATAATAAGAAGCAGATAAACATACTGAAAAAACAGATAACCATACTTAAAACTTAACCCACTTAGGGAAAACTAACCACCGGGGGGAAGAAGAGGGAGGCCTAAAGACTAGGGGGGAAGGGGAAAGGGAGGCCCGACTTAAACCAGGGGGAAGGGGTAGGAAGGCCCAACGGAAAAACAGGGGGAGGGGGGGAGGGAGGCCCAACACTAAAATAGGGGCAAGAGGGGCGAGGAGGCTCGACGCGAAACGGGGGAAAGGGGATAGGGAAGCCCGACGGAAAACAGGGGAATAAGGGACAGGGAAGCCCAAGACTCGGCAGGTGGGACAGCACAACGGACGACTAACACCATGAAAGAGGTGGGGGGAAAACTGACGACCACTAGGGTGGGGGAACAACCAGCGACCAACTAATAAAACGACGACAAAACTACCGGAAAACGAAAGGAGAAGACGAAAACAAAACGGGAAAGGAAAGAAAAAGGGGGGGAGGGGCTCGACGGCCATCGTGCCTAGGCGGTCGTCGACCCCCTAAGGCTGCTTGTTTTCGCTGGGGAGGAGAGAGTTTTTGTGAAATTGCGGCTATGGTTTATGATGTAAATGTCACAACTATTACTATTTGTAACAACATATGATGAAGACATGGTACACTAACATCTTCACTGAAATACTACATACTTAGTACTAAAGTAACAAAAAATAAGCACCTAAAAGTGAAAACATATACTTCCTCCGTTCGGTTTTAAATGAAACGTTTGCTTTTTCACACAGCCCACCACGCTTCTTTAACCGTTAATATCTTTAGTTGTGCACAAGTAAAAAATATAAAAAAGTTATAATTTGATAGTATGCATCGAGACGAATCTTAATAGATCTCACTTGACTATGTTTTTCTTCATATAATGGCGATAAATTATAGTCAAAATTGATCAATGAATAGTGTCATTTCACCCAATGTTTCATTTAAAACAAAACGGAGGAAGTATGTTTTTTTTTTTTGACAGGGAAAACATATATGTTATGTATACATTGATGATTCATTGTCTTTTCATGAACTTTATACCATATTGGAAATTTTAAATGGTTGATCCTAATATAAGATTATTAAATTTTTATTTTTATTAGACCTGTGATTATCCGTAGCTCTTAGTTTAAGGCTTTTGATAAACCATAAATATATCCAAACTAATATACTCCCTCTGTTCTTTTTTAGATGTAACATGTTGATTTTTGGCACTATTCATACAACTAATTTTTACCATTAATTGTTATCTATATATATGTAAAATATAGTCATGTAGGATGTTGTTGGATTCGTCTCGATAATTTTTATAGTTTTTACAATTATGTAATTAGAGATATTATGGATCAAACTTGTATCTCGATAAGTGTGAAAAGTCAAATGTTACATCTATTAAAAAACGGAGGGAGTATTAAGTTAGTGCTACAAATTTGTACAAAAGCATTAAATCACGCATTTAGCTAACTTGTTATTAACATTTGTTTATAGCTTAGGGCCCGTTCGTTATCGTTTTTTGTTTTCAGTTTTCAGTTTTTTTGAAAATTAAAAACCAAAAACAGGAAACCAGAAAAAGTAGTTTTCACTTTTTAGTTGTCAGTTTTCAAAATCATCATGTTCCCAATAAATTTGACTAATTTTTTATTCATTATAGGACATATATCATATGACTTTGAAAATAAAAAAAACCAAAAAACAGAAAACCATAGTAATACCGAACGGGCCCTTAACTTTTTTCATTTTTAGTTTCTTATATGCGTCTCTTACTCTCTTTGAGTTAGATGTAGGCAATTTTTGGACCATGTAGCTTTTATTGATTTTCTTGGGTCGGGACTCGGGAGTACTTGGGTCACATAGATCGCCTTAATTTGGGCCAATCAAAATGTACTCGTCAACCCACAACTTTTTTTCCCATAATGTGATTCATCATTTTAGTGGAGCAATTAAAAGGCACTTAACTTCCCTAAGATTCGTACCGGTAAAAAGAAGTCAAGTAATTTGGAGAATAATGGTTGCTCCATTTTCAATCCACCTTATCTTAAGAGATCAATACCTCTCTCTTTGTTGTTGTTGTTGTGGCGTCTTATTGTGTGTACACGTCTCTTATTAAAATAATTGATGATCCAAAAATTTAGATCAACCATTGGCCATGCTCTTAATGCCGCGGCTCTTTTGGTTTATCGGCCACTACCTCTTTCCTAGAGGAGAAGTCCCTCTTACAGTCTTATCCAATACCCATACATAAATACTACTAATTTTTTTAGGTAAATTTTTCAAAGAAAAACATTTTTTTTATCAGGCAGTTGTTGACAAATTTCTCATTTTTGAAGAAAGAGGGAAGCCAAATTTTATATCTTATGTAAGTCACTCCGGCTTTGTAAATTGTTACAGCTTTCGAGATGGTAAAACCACTCTATTTTTGTTAGAATTGGATGTCGACAAATTGGCTCGCTCCGGCGTGCTAAGTGTATGTACTTAGGGCCGTTCTCTTCGGCATAAAAACAACCGAATCAATTGAACCGAACCGAACTCGAAAATAAGTTGGGGAGAACAGGCTCTTAAGTGCCAATTAAACATTTTAAGTTTTATTTTTCATAATGAATAGAACTGAACTGAATTTGTCTGAACTGAAATGAATAAACCTGAACTGAACTGACGTGAATGAAAACCGTGAGAGGAAACTAAGTGAACCGAACTAAATAAACCTGAATCGAAACCAACCGAATTTGTCCGAATCGAACCGAATTTTCATTAATTTAGTCCAAAAGAACATAGCCTAAAACCCATCCAAATATTCTATATTTTATTTGTATTTTTATCATAAAATATATAAATAAATGGAAACAATCTCAACTTTTGATCCGTCTTCTTTCAATTCCTAATTCTTTGGATTTCTGGAACAAAACCAATACTTGGCCTCATTTTAATTTGTAAGATAGCATTTGTGAATGTCACGAACTTATTGACATGGTACATCTAGTTTATTTGAACCTAAAATAAATCTTGACTCTTCATAGAACCTCCTTCCTTGAATGATTATGCAAAATAACGTTGAAATAAATTTAATTGGAGTTTTGGTGGTAAAAGTAACTTATTAAGCATGGATTGTTCCACGTAGGTAGATTTGGCAAAAATTACACGAGAAGATAACACGACACAAACCGAATACGAAAAAAAAGGTTAGTATCTAAGATTCCCGATCTGAAATAATTAAACACGTTACTTTAATACAACACAACTTATTCAATAGTTTGGGTTTTTTGTGAGAAGCTTCCAATATCAAAATGACACGAATACACTTGATAAACAAATTTAGGATTTTAATGCACGCTTGAACCCTAACTTCTTTTCAACCACAACCTAACAATTAAAAAAAGTATTGCATATGGGTTTTTTTCCTGAGAAGATTGATCGTAAAAATCACCAAGGCTAATTGGATAAAGATGAGAAAATCCACCTCCAAAAAATAAAAATAAAAGGATGAAAATTTCCTATGGGCTTTTCCGGCAACAGGTTGCGAACCAAGCCAATGCTTTCCAACATTCTTCAGAACCAATCGGCCCAATTCTAGGGCCCAAGAAGTAGATTGCATATCTGGCCAACGCTTTTGTACTTGTAGCTAGACGCAGCATTTCCGTCTTGGTTTAGCTTAGTTATATAAGGGCCCAATTGGAGTCGGGCCACGACCTTTGGGCTTTTATTTTCTTTAAAGAGGAGAAAAGGTCAAATCATTTGGAGAAAGTAGTATCTAAGCGGAGAGCATTCATCATACACCCAAATTTTTTTTTTTTGCTCATTTGCTCTTTTAAAGATCTTTTTGTTGTGCGAATTTTGCTCATTTTGAGGTTTTAAATAAGTAATGAGCAAAAAAAGTCTTGGGTGTACCATGCTCAGGTTCTCACGGTACACCCGGGTGTATAATAAAATTTTACATCTAAGCGTGTTAACAAATTATTGACAACCCAATATACTTGATAATATTGAAAAATCAACAAGATTTAATAAAAGAAATATTGGTGACATTGGCATACCTTTAACTAAAAGGAAGAGTTGCTTGTAAACATATATTTGGCATACCTTAACTTTGGAAAGTTGAGAGAACCGTGATAAAATGATACTAGTAGACGCAGCATTTCCATCTTGGTTTTGTTGTTGGTTTTGCATGGTAGACACTTAATAATATGATAGAAGTATATGCTTTAATAGTTAAGTACTTATGTGTAATTCGTTACGTGTATTTAAAGTTAATGTGTAGGTAAGTATATTGTTGTATCCTACTCCCTCCGGTTCCTAAAGATCTTCCTTGTTATTGTTCCTACAGATACCAAGGAGGATTCATGGATGTGGGGTCTAGGGTGGATAAAGTATAATAAAGTAAGACCATAGAGGAGAGAGAGGGTAATAAAGTATTATAAAGTAAGATCATAGAGGAGAGAGAAGGTAATAAAGTATAATAAAGTCATAATCGGACCCATATGATAATGATATGAGAGGGTAAATAGGGAAATTTATTTTGCCAAATAAGGAATAAAAGCAAAGAGGAAGATCTTTTGGAAACGCACCTAAACGGAAAGAGGGAAGATCTTTAGGAACCGGAGGGAGTATAATTCAATGGAAATTTCGAGTATCCGGCTTGTGGGTACCCAAATTACCGAGTCAGTAATTAAGCGTTTTTTTATTATCCGATTTCTTTATGATATTCCTACTACCATATAACATGGTTTTTTCTTTAGGGAAAGTTTTAGTTGGGATTGATGGCATTTCATAATATTCTTTACAATATACTAGAAAAAAGTTGCAAAATTTTGTGGTAGGATAGGACAACCCGTAATTATTTCCAATTTTCTATGTAGGATATTCTTACAACCACACAAAATGATGAACTTGGTACCAAGAAGTACAACATGAAAAGCTGTACGCATGTGATTGGTTTAATTCCAAAGCTCAAATCTATAAGTTGTTAGTTTATGAGGCATGTTTGGGCATGGACCCCCCAGATTAAACATACTTAAATAAAAAATCAATTTTCCTACCCATCATTAACAAGAGCCCTCTAATCAAACAGTAATTTTAGGTCCTTTTGTCTCTCTTAAATTCTTGTCTATCTCATAATTAAATATTTTCTTCTTATTTTTTCTGATTACACTCTCTATTCTTATTTGTTCTTTCTATTTTATTTTATTTTTGTCTCTCGAAAAAAAGCATTCCAGCCATTTTTATCGTTTGACGTTTGGTGAGAGTGAGAGATAACTCAGTTGGTTAAAGCTTCTTTCCCGATTCCACAAGATCTTGGAGCTGATTCTCATCTTTCGCCCTTATGGTTCTCTCAAAACACCAAAAAAGAAAATTTTAACTAAGGGAAGTAACATTTCTTACAAAGTTGTGTATCTCATTTTCACATTTTCTAAGAAATGCAAAAACATATTTGGTTGATCGATCATAAATTATGGTTTACTCATATTTACATTTTCTAAGAAATGATGTATCTTGGGTGGCGTGTTCCTTCATAAATAAAGCCTTCTTTGACGTTGTCGTCCCTGACCCAATCATGCATATGATAGGGGTAACAAGAAACGGCCTCGCATCATCACGGGCTTGCAGAAATTGCAAAACTGTGGAGGTCATCGGAAAAAATTAAGATCCAATTTGCCGGCTGTTAGGAGTCTTGACCTAAATAAACTATGGTTAGTAGGAGTTAGGCAAAACTTAACAGAAGCATTAAAACTAAACATGAAATTACGTTTAAGCCTCATTAATGCTACTTTTGTGTAAATTAGAACAATCGAGGCCTAGCAATGGGAAAAAAATAAGTTGAATTTACCATTGGGAATTTTCAAGCTGAATAGGAATCTACCATTGGGAATTTTCCAAAGATCTATTTTTGAAAATGATAGGGAAGCAACTTTTTGACATTAAAGGTTGAGAATGAGTGGTATAAATTACATTTATGTCGTAAAGTTCTTGAAAATTACATCTATAAACAATAAAAAGTACAATAATGAACGATATTTTTCTCCTTATATATATTGGTTAGACTTACAGGCTCGACCCGGATGCCTTATCTTAGGAGATGCAAGCCTAATTCAACAATAACACCCAACCTCCCCCCTCCCGCCCCAAAAAAAAAAGAAAAAGCCCTGGTAAGATGTTTGAACCCATATTGGAGGCACAGGCACAAGAGAGGTGATCCTAACTATGGGTCATTTTCTTTTTATAATCCCAGCTATGAGTTATCTCATGACTTACCCCACCCATCAGGGCCACCCACCTCCCCCAAGCTAGCCTAATGCTATCATGAGGAATTGACCTCCAGACCTATTGTGTACAAAGAGGACGTAGTATTTCCTACTTTACTGCCTCACTCTTTCTTTCTTTCTTTCTTTCTTTCTTTCTTTCTTTCTTCTAAGTCATACCTTTGATCTCTTGATCTTGAGAATATTATTTTTGAAAAAATGAGCTTGGTAAAAGATCAAAATATAAGTATATAGATAATAATTTGTATATTATTTTCACCACATTGGTAATTTCAACTCTCTTAATGTGTCCACGTTCTTCTTGGTTGGTATAAATAATTATTCCATATATATATATCTATCTACTAAAACAAAGTGCAGTGTCTCTGATCTTAAACCTAATAACCCAATAATTAATATGGAAGAATGTGCTATAATTTGGGGTAAAATAAATATTATAAGAAAACAGATATTGTTAGGATTTAGGAATCTTAATGCCTTCAAAGAAACTTTCGTAGGAAAGCAGCAACATATAGATAGATCTGTAAGTAAATTGAACATGCTATATTCTTTGTGTTATTCACTAGCGTTTTGTTGTATTTTCAATTATAAAACCTTTATATTTCTGACTGCAACCGACATTATGTTTTGTTTGTGTAACAATACTTGTGACTTTATTTATGAGTTATCTCTATTATATATGGGAACTCTTGAGGACTTTGGTGTCCACTTGAGTTCCCTAAAATACCCTTATGTTTTTATTATTTAGGATAAACTTATGGGCGAAAAAAGTTCATGTAACTTTTTTTTAAAAAAAGTTCTAATGTAACTACTAGATTTCCCCCCCCCCCAAAAACACTACCAAATTTTTTTTAGTTAAAGTAACTTCCATATTTTTTGAAAACAAAAGAAACATGTTCAATATCACCGCGATGTTCGCGCACGCATCGCGTGCAAAAAAATACTAGTAACTTATAACAACAACTCTCTTTATGCGCCATTATTGATTATACTTTACGTTGTAGTAAAATGATGATCTGATCAAAGTGCAAGTCGAGCTTTTTTTCGTACACCTACTATACATCTGAATATTCTTCTTTGTTTGTTCCCCGTGGGTTTTTTTGGAAGGGGTTGTTTCTTCCACGTAAAGTTTAATCTGATTTTTTATTTATTTATGTATTGAAATATAATAGAATTTATTAAAAATCATTTGAACTAATAGAATTAAAATATTATGTTCCGCTTTTTGTGCGTTACTGTTTCTTATTGGTTGATTTTATTACTATGTCCCACTATTTTATAGATAAATTTTAAAATCACTCTTTAATCAATCAATAAAAACTAATGGTAAACAACTGGTACACAAAATATAGGACAAAAGATTCGAGTTTGTACTAATGAATTTATGTAAGTCTTAAGTTGAACTTTGAACAATTTTAATCGCCACTTGTTATCTACTCCTATGAAATTTTTTGAGCTTATGATATTTCTAATATTTGTTTTTGTTTTTAATGTGAAATGAACTATAGTCCTTCTCTTTCCTGTAACTAGATTTTGTTTCCTTGAAGGAGTTTTTCATAATTACTTTAATGACATTTGAATGAAACATTATTGTTGGTAAGAGCTGTAGTATGACACTTCAAAATAATCATCACTTTCAAATGACACAAAGGTGTATTCAACGAGCGCATCGTGCTTACAACAAGGGTTTAGACCTTTGGTCATCCCAATTTTACCAAAGAAAAAATTACCCTTTTACTAATTTATTTTATGTAATCATTTGTAATGACTAAATTCTATTGTATATGATCGATACTCCATTTTGTACACAAAACATGTTGTTCATCATATTATATATACAACATCATATTATTCCTTTTGTGATTATACACGTAATTATGAGCTACTTCTACAACAAAATACCCATAAATCACTGTAAATGTATTTGGATTTGGACTAATCTGTTTAAATTAAGGGCCTGTTCTCCCCATCTTATTTTCAGTTCAGTTCAGTTCAATTCAGTTCAGTTCATTTCAATTCAATTCAATTCGGTTCGCTTCGGTTCGGCTTCGGTTCCTAAATGATAATCATTGCTATTAATTAGTTATAATTTAATTCGGTTCGGTTCAATTCGCCGTCGCTTGGGCTTGGCTTCGGTTCAATTCAGTTCAGTTCAATTCAGTTCAGCTCAGTTCAATTCAGTTCAATTCAGTTCAGTTTAGTTTAGTTCAGTTCAGTTCAGTAGTTTTATGCCGAAGAGAATAGGCCCTAAATCCCTAAGATGTATTTTACCTATATGAATCATAAATAGTAATTAACTATTACTCTTATTCAAACAATATTTACTCCTAATCATATTGGTTAATAATATCAAAGCTAATTTAAGTAACCAAGTTAGCTCATAAATACCCACATATATAAAAATATATAGCGATAACCATCAACCATGCATGTTTTTAGTAAATTTTGATAAACAAATTATATAAATCCGTCAAATTAATGCTTAATGCTCCACACTTATATATAAGTATTAGGTATCTTGAGAAATGAGAAGAGACAGAGAGGAGTAACTACTACGTACTCCATGTCATCTTTAACTAAAACAATGCGGATAATAGCAGTAATGCAGTATTTAACTAAGTTATAAGAATGTTTTAAAAAAAGATTTCTTCTAAAAATCAAAGATTAATGTAGACTTTACGCCACAAAACCTAAATGAGTCTGTCACTTTACTAATGGATGCATGGCACCTTCCTCAAATAAATAATTAAATATGTGCAGTATAGTGTAAATTAGAGTGATCGATCTAACGTACATCTCTCATGTATGTGGAAAAAGGGCCAGAATAAATTGTACTTAATGATTCCATATTTTATTCAATTAAGCAAAGGATGAACCAAGTTAGGTAAGTGTAACATGGGTTCTTGCCTGCACTAGTAGGGTCAGCTCATGTTATCTATTTGACTATTTAGCTATAAGTTCATATGTATGATCTCACCTGTTACATATATTCATATAAAATACACCAATCAACCAAAATTAATTGTCACTATTCTGTATATTGTCGGAATCCTCATAACAATATTTTTTTTCACAAAATTAGCTATTCACATTATTCCAATTATTCTAGCAGGGTATTTACATGTTACACGATAACTTATTGTATAACATGCATAATGATATAAACTTCAACAAGAATGACATGGACTATACGAATAATGGTATGAATCTCATGTCATTTTTTCATTAAAAAACATGTCCTTTGAGTTTTGTGTACAAAATAAGCGGTGGTTTATGGGTTGTTACACTCAGGAATTTGTGGTATATATAATTCTTTTCCATACATCCTGAAAGTATAATATGATGATTATTTTCAAGCAAAAAGATTACCTTCAATTGGTATACAAACATTGTATAGATACTATTATAGCTATTTTAGTGCATATATATATTATATAAGGAGTCATAAAAATAATTATATAAACAATATTCAATCTCAGAATATGAATACCACACGTAAATCATATACTAGAACTTTACCAAGTAATCGAGTTGTATAATATTAAAATACTTCTTACTTTTCAATGATTATAATGGTAGTAGACTAGTAGTATTACTAATATGTACAAAATAAGAAGGCCCAATAAATGATGAAGGATATGGATATAATGAATAACGTGCAAATAATAGTAAAAGGCTGGACAAATATGGAAAGAAGAAGAAAACAAAGTTAGGTACACTATCTGAGCGTAACCCAAGCTACCAACCATCCCCCCCCACCGCTATCATCACTTCCAACATCATTAGATTTCCAATTCAAGGGTTTGCTAAAGCCTTTTATTGCTAATTCTCTAAGATTGTTGTCTCTTACTTACTATATTGAGCTATCTCATTCATGTAATTCATTCATATTTGGATTTCTTGGTTTTCTTGATATAAATATATGAGAAATTATATTTGCATTAATTGTATCAATTAACGCGTAATTGTGTCATAAATTTCTCAAATAATGTTATTTCAGGAAACGTATTTAATGCTTATTATCTGCAACCCTAAGGGCTGCATATATCAAAACCCATATAATATTATAAACATTAGATTAAAAAAAAACCCTTCTATATTTCTTGTTTATGAGTTCTTTAATGATTACTGAATGTTGATTCATAAAAGCATCACTTTCCTAAAATAGCAACACCTAATAATGTTTGAATTAAAATAATCCCCCCTTAGAGTAAAATGATTACTATTAGGAAGTGTAATTAGTCTTGTTAACTCTTATGACATTTGTGATGATACTGCCATATATATATTGTTAAACATAGGAAGTCATGTGCATATTCCAAGCACAATATTATAATTAATTTTTGTTTTGAATTGTTAGAATTTGTGGTGGATCGCCTTTTAGGGGTTAGAAAAGCCAAAATCTTTGACTAAAGAGCTAAAAGCTTTTTGGAGTTTTGATTTCATCATCTTATCTTATGCCTCTTAGCTGATTTCATGGGGTATTCATTGAAATGGGTGTATAATACCCATAAGTCATAACGGTTTATAGTCTCTAGATATCGCAAACCTATGAAAAACGATTTTTTGTTGAACGTATGTATGTATCTGATCATTACTTATGTATGTATGTATGTATCACATTCGGTGGCTCAAGCTAAGTAGCATACTCGAATATATACACGTTGTAGAATTTTTAAAAGACGCGCCCTTTAATTTTGTATAATCTCATGTAGCAAAATTAGGTAAGAGTCCAAACCTAGATAATAGATCCAATTAGGGAAACAAAGTTGTTGAATTGATTCACTTCATATAGCTAGTGTTGACTTGGACATGTGATATTGCCACCTAGTTAAGGCTAATCTTGCCTAATCTCCACTCCCCCTCTCAAAAAAATATCCCCTTTATTTCTTTATGACCTTATAGAATTATTTTATTTTGCTCACTAATCACGAATTTATTCATCGATCACTTGTTCATTTGAAACTCGATCTCCTTTTAAGTACATTTTGCTTATTTGAATTATTTCAAATGAATAATGAGCAAAAAAAAATAACTTGGGTGTACCATGCTCACGTCAAGGTATAGTGTACACCCAGCTGGTGTATGATAAAATTTGTACACTAATCTCTATTTTGATGCATGCATGTCCCTGAATATCTCTTTTTTTTTTTTTTTTTCAGGAAATATAATTGGTCCGAAGACCAACCCCGTAGCTACTTTCTTAGCAGACACTGTCACCATCGTTATTTTGGGTAGAGGGATTTATACCCACAAAGAAACATATTTATACAAACTCCCCAAATTGGGGAGTGATGAGAGTCGAACACCCGACCTTGCGGTTGGGAGGTGGGAGCACCAACCATTGGGCTCCCACGAGGACCTCCCTGAATATCTCTTGTTAAACAAGATATACCCTAGACAAAATAGGCGATGAACTGTATATGCCCTTAGACATTGGGCTTTTAATTAACCAGAAACCTTCAAAAAGATATAATTGCATTTTGGACCCCATGTGTCATGTGAACGTTACGATCTATCTAAAAAACTTTATCTGCTGCTTTAATTGCTGATGTGCTGATTAAGACCAAAAACCAAATTAATCTTCAGCTGTGTGTGAACAAATTTGCTGGATGTTTACGTAAACGCGCAGGGTTAATTTATCAAAAGGAAAGGTGCGTGCATAATGCAATCAAATTGCGGCTAAAATGTATGATGATTCTTCATTATCTCATTTATCTGGGATACATGTCATTGAACTTATCAAGGTTCGTTCAGTATTGTTTGTTGTACCTAGAATTCTAGGTAATCGCATCAAATTTTGGTTCCCAAAAGCATGAAGCGCAATATTTATCCTTTAATAGGCTCTGTTTTTTTGACTTATTTTCGCCCGTTCAATTCAATTCATTGATCAGGTTTTGTTCGATTCTTTCTGCGTTTCGTTTCCCGGTTCAATTCATTTCGGTTACGTTCCTGGAAGTTCAATTGGTTCGGCTCGGTTTAGTTCGGTTTCCGCCTAAAAGAACGAGGCCTAAGAAGCTAAAACCTATATATGTTTGATCTTGTCACGACTTTCTATAATTAAACTTTAATAACTTATGTGATCAATCAGTAATACGCGGAATATCCAAAGATAAGAAAAGAGAGACCCAATAGTTTAGCTAGAAAATATATGTGAAGCAAAGTATCCTACAACATAGATGTGATAGATCGATGGAAAATACATGTGTTGAGATATAAAGTAGTATTATTAGATGATGCCTAATAACCTAGTGATGACAAAATTCGCCAAATAAAATACAAAGTAATGTAATCATATATATACATTAACCTGACTGCACGTTTAAGACTTTGATGTGTCTAAATCATGGTCGATGATATTAAATGCTTAAATGTAGAAAATTAGCTCTCCAAATTAAATAATGCTTAAATGTAGAAAATGAGCTCTCCAAGATTAGAACCAGCAGTTATATAAACAATTTCAGTACATGCACATTTTTTTCTTGAACCCTCAAGTAGACAAATACCACTATCGCTAGCCAAAGCTTGCAATAATTTTAATGCTACAACCTTTACTCCTACAGTGATCAAACCCGTTATTGTCATAACTTCTATGTATGACTTATAAACGAGACGCATGTGCATTCGTGTTACAAAACATTGATTTGCTATGGATTCATACTATCATTCAAAATTCACGAACCAATAAAACTCATTCTTAGGTTCCAAATAAACATAGCTTATCATACTAAATTTACTCACGTAGGATTTACAAGTTACAACGATTGTAGGGAGCATTTTCTAAAATATTAATATTGCGATTAATCTCTATTATATAAGGGAAGGGGGAAGTTATGGTGTCCCCCAGTAAATTTACTTAATTACCCCTTAAGTAAATCTACTCTACCAAAAAAAGATGAAAGAAAATCAAACTCAAATATAGCATAAAAAAATTAACAAAGAAAATTATATCAATCAAATATTTGATCAATTAATACACACTCAAGTAGTAAATCAAATAGGAAAATACAATCAATACACAAAGTGAAATGATTTAATTAAAACAAAATACTTTGTTGATAACAATATAAGAAATCCTTAATAAATCTGCGTAACATTCTTTTATCGCTCATCAGTTTTAATTTTAAAAATCTTAAAGAAAGTATAAATAAAATAAATAATAAAAGATGGGTTTGGTTGAGTGATATAGGCTTAATCAACAAAATTAGCTAGCCCAAAAAAAACATGTCTAATGTTCAAATTTTACCTTTGTTTATGCCCAAAAAAGTTATAAATTATGTTCTAAATAAATGAGGCACGCATCGCGTGCATAAATTGCTAGTATATTAATCATCAAAGAGGTTAACTTAGTAATTATGGTTTCTTGGATTGGAATAAGAGTCTTTTGGAACTTTTTCTAGAAAAAGAAGAATTAAGAAAAAGTAAGGGAACAGTACATTATATTATTTATTTGCAAGTTAAGATCCCATTACCAGTTAGTAGCAATGTATGAATCCCATTCCACACTGTATTTGCACATGATACCCCTTTTCAGTCTATCAATTTGTTGTGACCCTTCATAACCCCACCATCTCATCTAATCTCATCCCATCTTTAACTAACCAACTGTTTCTTTCACCCCCTCTCTCTTAATCATTCTTTTGTTTTATTTAAGAGGGGAGATTTGGTTACCTACCCTCCAAACATGTCACATGTTTTCAGCTTATATATATTCTCAAAGTATAAGTTACACCCCCTCTTTTCCTTTTAGAGAATGAAGTTTATATGATTATATCTTAATAATTACCATTTTTTTTAGGAAAATTGTCAAAAAAAACCTTTTAAAGGTTCAATTTTGCGAAAAAAAACCTTATAAAGCATTATTTGCAAAAAGAAACCACAAACTTAATTTTTCTTACAAGAAGAAACCTATTCCCTTTTGCAGTGTGTTTTTGTTCAATTCCGACGCTGACCCTTCTATATTTCTTTAATCCCCTATTTTCATTAACTGCAGCACCACCCTTGTGCGTCTCAAAAACCACATCGGAAAATGAGAATAGGTTTCATCTTGCAAGAAAAATTAAGTTTGTGGTTTTTTTTTCGCAAAGAATGCTTTAAAAGGTTTTTTCTCGCAAAATTGAGCTTATAAAAGGTTTTTTTTGACAAATTCCTCTTGTTTTTGTTGCCGATAATTTGCTAATAGCATAAATAACGTATGCATATATATCATGCAATATTGCAATATGCCCATCTTGCCAAAAAAAAAAGTATGCATGTCCATTCATATGACTAATCACATTACAAAGTTGTTTGAGTACAGACTGATCCAACTTTTGGCCTAATTGTTGATAAAAGGACTAAATTATCGATCTAATATTGAATGACACATATATTGATAGAAAATAATTGGACATAAATTTTGGACTTGCGATGATCTACTAGCAAAAACTCTTTGTATTGTATGTATTCCTTCCCTATAATACTAATAGGCTACATTTTTATTCTAGATCGTTCAAATAATAGGCTACTTTCTAATTCATTAGGTAAGATTAATTTTGAACTTTCCAAATCCCATGTTACTCTTAATGATACACTTAACAATTACTTCAATAAAAAGAATATAAATATTCTTATGACGGAGATAGAAAATTTTAAATTAGTTGCATTACGTTAAATAGAACATAAACTAAATAATATGCTGCTCTCAAATTGTCTAACAATTTTTTTGATACGCAATTAGTTTTACATTTTTAAAAGTTCCGTTCTTAAAGATTTTGAAATTACGTACATACAACAAGCTGCATTAGGTAGCTAGTAGTATATAAATATAATTATGCATTATGCTCTAATCTGGGCGGAATTTTTCAATTAATATTAGGTATCTTCAGTGTCACATTACATAATTAGACGAGCATTAACTTGTACTATACGTGAAATATGATTATAAAATGATAAGTAAAAGTGCGAAGGTATAAAGTTAGGTAGAGAAAGACCTGCCATTGTTTGTGTAAAATTCATATATAGAAGTACTAAGTATATAGAATAAGATTTCCATACATGTGGGCAGATCAGAAAGAACAATAAATTCAAGCCATGTAAAGTTTGGTAAAGAGACAATTTTGATCAAAATTTGCTGGACCCCCTCTGTCAAATACTCAAATTAATTGCTAACTTTAAATTCATCTCTTTCTTCGGACATTGCTACACCTACCCATCGGGTAAACAACCCACTACTAATAGAGTATTGAAAAAATAATTATTATGTTGAGTTGGATTTCATTACCACAACCATCAACAAGTCTTTTATTAATAATGGGTAGTCTACCCGATGGGTATACAAAGTTTTTTCCCCTTTTTTCTTAGGAAGTTTCAAGTCCTTAATTTTGGGGAAATTTGCAGAATTACTAATTGATTAATACAATAATTAGCCTCAAGACAGAGGCACTAAAACCGATGTCAAGGTCTACTTGCCTCTAATCATTTAATGTGAAATGCTGTTAGCTGACACTACTCCATATATATACTTCTACAGTATCGGCTTAATTAAAAAGGAAGGTCGTCTACTTGCCTCAAATGAATAAGAAGCTAATTAGAATTAGTAAGTGTTTAATTAGAATTAGTAGTTAATTACCTTTTTATTTGACACAGTTTTCCAAGTGCTTATTGTTTAATAGGAGTTCAACACTATTACACGGACCTTTTGGATTTTT
Source organism: Beta lomatogona (assembly GCA_947646795.1). Classification (NCBI taxonomy): domain Eukaryota; kingdom Viridiplantae; phylum Streptophyta; class Magnoliopsida; order Caryophyllales; family Amaranthaceae; genus Beta; species Beta lomatogona. Next base: position 1,279,635 of record CANSNZ010000436.1, read on the forward strand.
TTCAGTTTAGTTCAGTTTAGTTACTCTCTTCTGTTCAGCTCAGTTCAGTTCAGTTTCACGCAGTCCAAAACAACGGGGCCATAAACATATACTTTGTTCTTTTCTTAATAGATGGATCATATTGAATAGGCATATATGCTAATGCACAACTTTAACCATTAATTTCTTAATAACAAATCATCACAAATTATGTAACAATGATATTTTGAAAATATAGATTGATATTAACCCAATAATAACTAATATATAATGACATTTATCGTTACATATAAGTAATTAGATAAGGTCAATGTTAATATCTAGATAGTGTAAGAATTTAATATGACACATTCATTAAGAAATGGTGATAGTAAAATGTAAAAATTGATCATTAGTTCATGCAATGGGCTCAAACCAACATTAAAAGATAAACATGTCAAATCATTTGTCTAGCTAGCTAAATTTCGACCTGGGAAAATTCAAGTAGTTCATTATATATAGGTTTCCTTTGCATCAATTTGGATCGAATCAATTTTTTAAATTACTTCAGAGTTCAAATCTCTTGTCGTTAAACCTATTTAAAACCCTAAATTCTCATAGAAGTACAGTTCTAATCATCAAGTATTTAAGTTCGGTAAAATTTTACATGGGAAATATTAATAAGTACTACTATATCGTTCTCATAATTAAATTATTGAAATTACAATTGTCACTCTCATGAGTTTGTAATAATAATAAGTTAATAACCGTCAACCTTTCATGTAATACTAATTTTTAAGCAGCAAAAAGAAAAATTGAATAAGCAACCACAGCACTACAATACTACTACTCCTCAAGTTACCAGTCATGCGAGAGTGAGGGATAGCTCAGTTGGTTAGAGCGTCCCTCTCGGTTCCAGGTGATTCTGGGATCGATTCTCATCCCCGCCCTTGTGGCTTATTTGCACCAAAAAAAAAAAGAGTTACCAGTCATACGGGAAATCCCAAGACCATATATATATAGAAGTGATCATTTAATTATGTGATTGCATAGTTCACACACTTGCACAAACAAGCTTTAGATTGCCCTAATAATAACCCATGTGTAAGTTACCAACCAAACTAGATAAGAACATCCAAAAGTAGTCAAAAATATAATACAACTCTCACAACAAAAAAGATATGATTTAACATAAAAGTGATAAAAATGAGATCAGAAAGGTTTAGCACTTAATAAGCCAGATTAAGTTTTGCAATTTCCGCAAGTTTTACCTAATGCTTCTGGATCAAAACTACGACCAAGTTAATAAAGGAAAAAAGTATTTTAAGAAAAAGTTGTTTTTGCAATTCCATCAAAGCTTGCCACCCAAATTGCATAGACCAGATTTTTTTATATTTTTTTTAAGGGCACTGCTTTTATATATGTTTTCTACTTTAATTATTTACCCCCTTTCCTATGAAAGGATAGGAATTTCCCATTTGTACTTTTTATTTTTTGTTGAGTCAGCATATTCAATCATATGTGGATAAATATCTAACTTCATAGAAGTTCTATTACCTTCTTTGCCCCCCCCAACCCCCAATAATAGTTCACCAGTTTTTTTGGACTATTTTCAGTTCAGTTCAGTCCAATTACTCTTTGAATTTCAGTTTCTCTCAGTTCAGTTCAGTTCAATTCAAATTCTCTCAATCCAAAAGAATGAGGACTAATTTCTATTAGAGTTATGGTAAGTATATTATATTAGAGTCCTACACTAATAAGGAAACGAGTATAGTTCCCTTATGATATTAGGTCAATATCTTTATTAGGATTCTAGGGTTAGCTTATTGTCTAAGGTCATTGTACTATATAAATAGGGTTGTACCCATATCATTCAATAACAAGAAATTCATTTGTTCTACAAGCCGTTTCCTTATTAGTCTAGGACTCTAATATAATATACTTACCATAACTCTAATAATTTCGCTTTTTGGAAGATCGTCATTTTGGCTTATGTAATATACTTTCTTCTAGATAAATATGCAATATGGAGGGTGATGTTGATCTAGACAAGTAAAAGAAAAGGTAAAAAGGTGATGATGACTGGTGAGGAAAAATAACGAACACCACATACTGGAAAAAGTAAGTTGCAACTAACTAATTCAAAACCTTCTTTATAAGTTGTGAATCCATCATTAATAAAAAATCATTTTTCTAGTATGTAAAAGAAGCTAGAAAACACTTTCTAGAAGATGATATTAAAAAAAAAATCAACAAATGACTATATTTGTCTAAGGCCTTATAATATAGAAGTACTTGTTTAAATATATAGTCTTTCATTAGAGTAATTTAAGTCTGTTTCATACATAAATTGTTGGCATAAAAGACATCTATTTTTAAATGATATAAAAAAAAAGACATCTATTTTTATGCACATATATGATATATATCCTAATAGAATGAAGTGTGATTTTTTAATAGTTACTTCAAGTCTTTCAATATAGTACTCCATCCGTCCCATAATATAGTGCTCACATTCTTTTTTTGGTGTCCCAAAATGTTGTGTCTATTTTCTTTTCTTTTTTATCAATTTGTTTGGACTAAATTATCCTTAATTCCTATACAAACTTTCCAAAATACCCCTACTTTTCTCTCAAAACATGTGACCCCATTTATTGTTTTACACCATTTCAAGGAACATTTATTGCCTTTTGATTTTGTATAAAGGAAAAAAGAAAATAAAATAATTAGTTTCAATACAAAATACAAAAGTATCAAAAAAGCACTTTATTGATTTTTTTTTTTTTTGAAAATCCTACTACTCATTCCATTTTCCTTAATTCTTGTGAAAAATGAGTAGTAAACACCACATTATGGAACGGAGGAAGTATATAATTTCCATGTTTATGACCAAGATGCCAAAAGTTGGTGTTCTAATAACGAGAAGTAGGTAATCAAAGTCCAATTATTAATAGCCAAAGGTCCCACGTTGACAATCTTTTAGACAATGATATATCTATTCAGTGGGTAAGCTACCCATTAGAGAGATTGATAATAATAATAATAATAATAATAATAATAATAATAATAATAATAATAATAAATATTACCCGCGTTAGATTCTAATAAAACTAGTATCTGTTGCACGCGATGCGTGCGTTACATCGTGTGTAAGTGATTTTGTGGAAGTTTTAATTTAATCGTCATTCAAGTAATATTGTTCTATTTTTGTTTTTACTTGTGTAGATGTAAGATGTAACTGCTTTGCAATTGTAAGGATTTTTTTTTGTTTTTAAAAAAAAATGAGAGAAAGCAATTAGTAGTTTTGTTGAGTTATTAGGGGTATTTTGGGTAAAAAGGGTGGACACCAAAAGGTGAGGAGTTCTCATATATAATAGAGATACTCTCTCCTTCCCTCAATAAACTTCTCATTTCTAATTTTGGCACTATTCATAGTAAACAAAATCTTTCAATTTTTTTTTCCAATATATTAGAAAAAACATACTTTTATAATTTTTACTAATATATAATAAAAAGATTTTAATGATACAAAAGGTACATCGACAAACGTAAAAATGAGAATTGAGAAATCTATTAGGAGACGGAGAGAGTATTTTATCCTATCCACTAAGTAGATAAATTTTCTCTAAAACTTTTACTATATCTGATAAGATTTACTTTTGTCTCGCACAAATTTAAATTAATTTGTGTGCGCAATGATGTAGACATTTTCTGAAAGTGAACTTATGTAAGTTAACAGTCATTAAGTTAAGGAACAAATATAAACCATTTACATAGAATCAAAATTTTGTCTAGCACTAGAACATAAAAACTTGAACATAGCAAATTGACAACTAGTCGAGTAATTTACACCACTAAAAATAGGCATAATAGATAAGATAGAAATGAAATATCCAAAGATGTCCATAGAAGATTTTCTTCATTTCCCATTGTGATAGGACAAAAGATATAAAATCAAAATATTTTGGGACCCCCCAAAATTTAATACAATTTGGTGGGGGTAGTTAGTGAAAGCATTTATACCATAACCTAAAAAATATTCAATTCTATGAACCTAAAGCCCCAATGTACCTAGAATAAAAGTACCCACCTTTTATTTTACAATTACTACAACCTTCTTTTACTTTACCATTAATATTATTCATTTGAAACCCTAACTCACAACATGAACAAATTTCCCCATTTTGCCCCTCATATGATGATGACAACAACATACCCTTCTTCATGGGCTGATTCTGATCAAACAACTCAAATGGTCTCGGACTTGGGCTCGGGCTCGGGCTTGGGATTGGGCTTGGGCCCACATCTCTAGACTCAGCACTGCTAGCAGTAGAGTTACGGGCCTCACCCTGGAACTTAGAAAGCCCGATGGAGAGCTCCAGGTTTATATCTTCTTGGGCCTTCTGTTGCTGGCCCGGAACCCGGCCCGTTTGACCTTCATCTGTGGTTGTGCCACTGTGGCAAGATTCACTCTTCACCTTATTATTATTATTGTTGGAATTATTCATTTCTGGGTAACTATTCTTCTTGAAGTCAATTGTTTGAGAAATTGCTCCGAATTGAGTTAACATAATTGCTGGGTTAACCGCCGCAAATCCCAGAATTTCCGGCGACTTTTTTCCGGCGAAAATTGTTGCGGCGGCGCCACCAGTTAATGCGGAGGAGGAGGTGTTTATCGGGCGGTGAGTTTGTGGGTCCAAGCCACGGCTGAGAAGCTTACGCTTGATATGGGTATTCCAGTAATTTTTAATCTCGTTATCTGTTCTTCCTGGTAGTCTTCCAGCTATAAGGGACCACCTGTGACAATTTTTTCCGTAATTTTAGCTATTCGTTCACACACGAATAAATATACGAGAGCTTTTTGAGATAAGTGTTTCACTTATTTTAGAACAAAAGTTGCATATTTTTTTTTATTAAGGCTCTGTTTGGTTGGGCGTAAAACATTTTCAGTGTAAAATGATTTTCATGGAAAACAGTTTACAATGGAAAACACAATTCCAAAATTAGTTTTCCGTTGTTTAGTTCCATGTAAGGAAAATAATGAAATGAGAGGAAAATAAAAGGGAAAGTAAGGAGATGGTGAGAGGAGTGTACAAGAGAGAAAAGGAAAACAATTTTCCGTTCATTTTGAAGGGAAAATGGTTTTCCATCATTGAAAGAGCAATTTTACTCCAAGGGAAAATGGTTTTACACTCCTTTGCAAACCAAACAATGTAAAATTGAAAATAGAGGAAAACAGTTTTCCAGAAAAATGTTTTACGCCCTACCAAACGGAGCCTAAGAGTAATTACAAAAAGAAGGAGAAGTGAATTACTTGTTGCCAAGTAAACTATGGAGTTTGATGATAAGTTCATCTTCTTCTTCAGTAAAATTACCACGTTTAAGATCAGGACGAAGGTAATTTATCCAACGTAACCTACAACTTTTACCGCATCTAAGCAAACCTGAAACAAACAATACATGTGTCCAAAAATAGATTAGTCCCTTTATTATACACTAAAGAACAATAATGAACAATAATAATGAATAGCCTGGGTAGTCTTCTCATAATAATCCCAACATAAAGCGCGTGTCTCTCAAAAACGATATCCTCTATCAACTATTGCGGAGATTATTATGAGAAGACCGGCCATAGTTAGGTACACGTACCGGCAGCTTTAGGAAGAGATCGCCAACAACCTTCGCCGTGAAGGCGAATATAATCAATGAGACGTTGATCTTCATCTTTGGTCCAAGCACCTTTGTTAGTGTGAGCTTTTTCACAACAAGGGGAACGACCCATACTTCTATATGATATTATGTGTATATAACTAAACTATATATGGATATAGTTAAGAGAAATAGGAAAGAGAAAAAAGAGAGAGTTAAAATAGGTTGAAAGAAAAGGAAAGAAAGAGAGAGATATATATATGAGAAGAAGAGAGGAGAGGAAAGAGAGGAGGAAGAAATGGAGATGATTGGAGGATAAGCTAATTTCCAAGAGACTCGATCTATAATTAAAAGAAAATAGAGAGAGAAAGATGATTTGACCAAGTTGGTATTTTGGTATTGGTAAGAGAGAGAATGATGAATGGTTAATAAAGAAAAAAGGGGGAGTAAATAAGGAAAGAAAGAAGAGAGGATTTCAGATTTGGTAGGTAGGTCTAATTTTACGTGGGTCATAGCCAAGTGGGGAACTTCTAGTTGTAGTTGTAGTTTCTACTTGCAGGTTTTTCTCTTTTGATTTTATCTCTTAACTTTAAATTTAGGGAGAAAAATAGGATAAAGAGAAAAATAGAGACAGAGAGAGAGAGTCACATGTAAGTACTAAACATGCAGTAAGACCATGTGGCAATGAAGGTTGTCCCACAAGTTAAGGGGCACGTGGTGTTGTGTTTTTGGTCATCTATTCTTACTTCCTTTTGCTTCTCTTGCATTAATGTTTTGCTTTAAATAATACTCTTGTGACCCTATGAGGAAAAAAAAAAAAAAGCTGTTATGGACACATATACTTCCTCCGTTCTGAAATAAATAAAATGCTTTTTTTATCTATGTGAGAGCTTTTTTAGATAAGTATTTCATTTATTTCAGAATGGAGGAAGTATGTTTATCCCATATCTATACTAATATATTAAAAGGCGTTCCTAAAGAAGGAACGGTGCCACGTGGCGCTCTCCCTAAGAGGGTTTTACTCCATGATCCACATACAATACAAAAAAAAGAAATTACATAGTATAGGATTTGATCCCACGACCTCAAGAATATATAATAATATCTTAACCACTAGACCATGTAATATTTAGTGTTATCATCTCAAAGTATAATATCAATAAATGAAAATTTTCCTTACTCGGGGCGTAGCCCAGGCCTAATAAGTAGTTCTTATATTATATGAGCGGTAGGTGATATTAGTGGTGAACTGGTGATAGGTTAGTGGTCTTAGCTTCACTTTCAATTCCAGAGGTCCAATTACGACTTATCTTATATATAATCTAATTCTACGAAGTTATTCATGTATAAAGAGTAGTAAAAGATGTATAGAATTAGATCAAAATTAAGAAGTATGTTAAAAAAAAAAAATAGAGCTAAACCCACGAAAACAAATATTTTAGAAGACCAACTAATCAACAATTTGATTGGTTTTTCTTAATTTTTTATTTATTTATATGTTTCTAAACTTAATGCCATGTGATTAACGAAATTCACCAAATTTTCATTTTGTTTATATTTTTATTCTTATTCTCCAATCCATTACCCCTTTCAAACCGATCTATTTTTCCTTTTTTTATTATTATCCTTTTGGTTATATCCTAATTCCTAGCTAAAATTTGAGAAATTATTCCTCGAAAAACATAAGTTTATCGATAAATTCAACAAAAAGCAAACTCAATAACCAAATATCTAATATGCTTCTAAATAAAAGAAACTTCCACCATTTACTGTTAAGACTACAAAGATCTCCTTGATCTTCAAATTTATTTATACAAAGAAATATTATATTACTAGTGATAATATTGTTATTTCATAGATGAATCATCATGCGTGTAGATGCTTCCAAAGTCAAAAAGGCAATACTAAAATTCCACAAAGTAACCAAATTCGAGCCTGATTGATAGCAGTTTGAGCAGACTTGCACAAAAAACGAACAATTTATCGATCTCTACAATGAAGCCGTATAGATTAGCTTGCAGTTAGATATACTTCCTCCATTTCATAATACTCGCTACACTTTTCATTGTGGGAAGTTTCACATTACTTGCTACACTTTCTTTTTGAGCGTTAAACTATCTCCTCTCACATGGGTCTCTTTTCTTTTTACTCTCTACCTCTTCTTCTACAAAAATTGTCTAAGAGTCCGTGAATTGAGAAGTGTAGCAAGTAAAATGAAACGGAGGAATTAATTTACTCTCAATATATGCAATCATTTGACTTTTACATAATTTATCTATTAACTTTAACCAAAACAATTTAATGATACACAATATAATTGAATTATTAACTAGGATGTTATTGGATTAGTCTTAATATATATCCAAATATTAAATTTTTATAATTTTTATTAACTGATTATTAGATAAATAAATAGTCAGAGATGTACATTGACAAGTGTAAAAGTCAAATTGTTGCAAGTATTCTGAAATAGAGAAAGTATGGTATTTAACTAAATTAGAGATAAGAAGAATATGAGTCCTAGACGACGTGGAATTAAATGAATACTTTTAGTCTTTCATTGGACTAATGGAGCAAAAATTATGATCCTCGACACAAAAGTTGCTATAATTTTCTTTTAGAAATGTCCTAATTTAGTCGCATCATAATTTACTCTAATTTTTTAGGCAATTCTTTTCCTCTTCAGTTAGCTCTCGCAAACACTTAAGTCTATCTGGTTCATTTTAAAAAAATAGAATTTGTGTTTAGTTTAGCTTATTTTCATTTATCTTATAATTAGTTATTTTAAATACATCCTGATTATAAATTTATATAAGTCAAAATTAGTCAAAAAAAAACAATCTCACCTACTTTTTTTTTTGTCTTTTTTTTCTTTCTTTGAAATTTGCGCCAAAATACATGTTGCAACTAATCTGACGTATATCAATATACTTCCTCCGTTCTGTTTTAAATGAAACGTAGGGTCTTGTCACGGGGATTTAGGTTAGGAATGAGATCAAAAGAAAGAAAAGGAGGGATCCATGTAACGAGGAAGGAGATAGAGTCATAGAGAAAGGTGAATACCAAATAAAGTAACATTTTTATTTATTTTAAAAGTCGAAACGGCTTAAAATGATAAATGTTTTATTTATTTTTAGAACGGACGAAGTACATAAATTCCAAAGCTATCATGCGGGAGAAATCGGTCAATGAGAGCTTACAGACACAGGACAACGAGCATGAGAAGTTAGTTCATTACCGTTGTTTATAAAAGTCAAAAAAACAACCCAAAAATAGGGAGAACAAACGAGGTTAGAGTTAGACAAATTGCAGGGGTTGGTAACTACCTCATGCCCAACTGATAGTCATCCTTATTTTGTGGAAGTCTACTACATTAGGCCTCCATAATCAAATCATTCAATACTTATCTCCCCAAGATAAACAATATAAAAAACAAACTACACATTTCTCGCTCAATTCTCACCTTAGAAAACAGCTCGTATAAAATCAGGTCGACTAGGGTGCAATTAAAATGATACCCGTATGAGTATCTCGACAAACGTGAAAAACGAAATGGTGTAATTAAAAAAATAAGTAATTAAAGTGGTAGATGTATAAGTTAAATGTGGCAACTAATATTTCCTTTGTTTTTTAAGTTGCACCATTTGCTTTTCTACATACTTCAACATGGAGATTGATACATCTACCTACTGAGAAGACTATCCACTAGAACTAGACAATTAAAAAATAATTAGTTCTGTTGAGTTAAACTCCACTAATTATTTGATTCTATCTCTTATTTGGTAGACTGGTAGACTAAGTTTTTCCCCTCCTACATGCTTTTTTGGACATAATATCTCCAATTGTCTTTAAGTAAATATTATAAAAAGTTTATATTTAGAACCCTAAGCATTGAGGTTTATTTAATAAGATCACACTTAATTATATTATTTTCTTACATAATGATGAGAGAAATTTTCTCAAATTTAGCTGATGAATAGTGACCAAACGTCAAATAGTGCAACGAAAAAACGACAAAAGTATAAAATAAAGAAAGTATTTATTTCTTCAGGACTTATCCCTTATGAATGGACTAAATTACCTTTTAAAGACCTATAAAAAAAAAAGAACCTTTTAAAAAAATTAATATAAGATTATTAGGAGTCCTTTGATGTATTATTGAGTGACTTTTTCTCATTGACAGTTATTGGCCTATAATGACTTGTTGCACATAATTCTGTTTAGCACCGAATAATGTCAGACTCATGGCTTTTCTGAGATTCCATCTCACCAAAACTAAAAGGTACATTTGACTAAAATACAATGGAGAATCCTTCATGTTATAATAAAAAAAAAATTCATAACTATATCTCACTTTTTACCTTTTGAAAATAGAACAGAAAACAATCAGAAAATTATCCTTTGAATTAATTTACAATGTAGCAACTTGTATTTTACAAAGAATAATTAAAATTCTAGTACCTACTTTTCCAAGTAGTACACTTCAAAGAATCAGAAGCTAACCTCCCATCTGAACTTCACTAGTTAGCAAATTAAATGAGTGTGTTACATGGCTAAAATAATTACTATATATATTGAACCATATACAAAAAGTATGGAGATCAATATGGATATAAGTAGAATGGTAAAATATCTATATGGGTCAAAAATTATCAAGATAGTTTAAGTGTACCATTTACATCGAGTGTGTTTGTTGTATCAGCCTCCTGGCACATACAGTCAGGCATGGGGAATGTGTAGAGTGATGCCGTAAGCTTTTTCATCTCGCGTCCCTTTGAATCACTACGGTAGAGCATATCTTGCATCTGGTATATTAAAGTTTCCCATCTGCATTAACAAATTAAGTATCATGTAAGCAAGCTAAGTTTAAATCATCATGTGAGTACTGTGAAGTATTAAGTTTCATGTAAGTTGCAAGCAAAGTAAATAGGTTCCTGTTTTTTGAAATTAAAAAGAACATTGAGACAGTTCTGGTTTGGTGTCTTAAACCGATGCAGCTCAATCTGAGCACAGATCTAATTAAACTTCATCCACTCAACTATTATGCAACTACAAAACATTATTTACTGTTTTTGTACAGTTTAGGCCTTGTTCTCTTAATCGTAAATCATAATACAATAAATATCACTTTTAATCAGTAAAACTGAGTGCGGATCAACAAAAATCAGTAACTTTACATAGCCAAATATATTTGACAGTAAAAATCATTCGTTAAAACTTTACATAGCCAAATATATTTGACAGTAAAAATCATTCGTTAAAACAAGTTCAATAAGCAAAAGTAGTGTCACTTGATTAGAAGATAAAAAAAATTTAACTTGCTTAAGATTTGATTCAGAAATCAATTTTCATCTTTACCTCACTTCTTTTTTATTTAACATCAAATTCAGAACACAGTTGCATCTTATCCTCTTAACAACAATAGACTCTTACTTCTCACTTCCTATCAAAATCCAATATATTACCTTTCTTAAACTCCACCACAAATAGAAGTAATTCTGACAGACCAGAGCTAACAAGGATCGTAAAAGATAACCAAGGAATTGCAATTACCTAACATCAGGGTTGTCAAATAATAGAGCTAGTTTCTTTTTATCAGGTATGATTGTCTTTGAATGCCCTCCATAAATATAACGTCGATGACCCATTAGAAAGTGGGGAAAGTTTCCACCTTGGGTAGTGACGAACACTTCACCATGAAGACAAACCGTATAATCAAGGGCTGCCAACCGAGAAGAGTGGCCCTGCAATAAATTTAGTCAAGCTGTCTGCATAGATATCCTTATAAGACATACTTCTATACCAGCACCATGATAGTATGTATATACCTGAAATTGGGCTAGTTCTTCTGGGGTTGCTAAAGTATCCTTCGTCTCCAAAAGTGGAAAAAGCTTTCTAAGAGGTGCCATATACTTCTCAGCTTTATAAATTACCCCAGCAGCAACATACACTAATGTGGAATTGTCAAAACCCATACCTCTAAGCATCATTCCTACCTGAAAGTTGGAAAACCCGTTGTCAGACTTGATTAATCGCCTTTTGTTGTTCAAAAAGAATTGTTTCGTTTTTGTAATTTTCTAATTGTTCAAAATTTAGAGTAATCACCTAATAAGTATGGGAAACAAGGCCCATACGAGGAGAAAGTGGGAGAAGGATGGACAACCGCTTGGATGATAACTCAAGAAGTCGGAAGAGAAATTAAAGGAAAGAGGGGGGGAAAAAGCATATACTTTATACAATTATTGGTTTAGAGATGGGCACAAAAGGAAATGCGTAAAATCAACATCGGTCTTTTGTCAACAAATTATTTCATACCTCTAACGGAGTTAGTGGGCATTTTCCGTCCCTCCTGATTGCGCCAGGCCTTATGACTCGACCCCTTCTACGAAATTTTCCTCTCCAACCTTTTTCTCTAGCAATATCCATTTCCTGCTTTTCCTCCTCTCCTCCATCATATATACAGCAGGAAAATGCAACCATGTCCTGGAAGAAGATAGCTTTCAAGATAGTGCAGATACAATAAAAATGCAGCCTGACATGTTTAGGCGTTACTTTTCCTTACTGAAGTAAATGAGAGACATTCTTTAACATCTTATCTTTTACATACCTTTTCAAAGCGTAGATGCACTGAAACATACTTCCCCCCACTACTTAAGCTTTTCTGAACCATTCTTTGAACCATGACTTCTGCAAGTGATCGTATAGGCTGAGAAAATCGCAGGGCTTCAAAATTTGCAAAGCATCGTAGCCCTTGCACCTCTGAGGGCACTGTGTTAGCCAATCTATTTGAAAATGGTGCTACACGCACAGCCCTAAAAAGTAGGACAATAATTGAGGCATATGGGACTATAATAAACCAATTTTGTGCATAGAGCATACGAGGCCAATGTACTAGAGTGAATCCATACCCCAATGCCAACAGTCTTGGAAGTACTTTCTGTAGGTAATATGAAGGACTTGACCAGGCTTTTAACCTCAAGTTCACAATGCTGCTAATATTATGGTTATACCGCTGGAGGACATCTTCTGGGAGCTGCCTTACTACATTCACCTTATTTCTAAGAGCATATATGAAGAAATCTTCATCGAATATGTCACCGAATTTGCTGCACAAGATAAAAAAATTGAAATACATGAGCATTGAAGATATCCCAAAGTCATTCCTAAAAAATAAGATGATCTCATACATAAATTGTACAACAATTTATGGTCATCCTTTGCTGCCAATCCATAGTTTCAAACTTGGGTCACTAACACTGAGTTACTCTAAACCAGAAAGCAAACAAATGACACCAACAGTAAATTCTAAAATGTCCACTTCAGATTACATTACCTACAAGCACATAGCCCTCCTGTCAACTTGTCAAGACAGCCAAGCACAATGAATATTCTAAAACGTCCACAGACAATGAAGATCAACTGCAGGTAGATGGCCGACATCTATTAAGTCCAGTGCAACAACAAACCTAGAAACTAGGCAGCAATTCCATTCAAATAGTAATTTGACAAACATTATCAGTTACTATTGCAGCACAATTATCATAAAGTAGACATATTGTAAGCATCTTAATGCATAAATATTTGATGCTCATTGAGAATGGTTATTTAGCATATCAAATGAAGTTCTCTAAACACTTCGTGCTTCATCCCTTATAACTTTCATCATTTTTGAGGTATGGGGGAGTAAACAAGTGTAGCTTGTATTGAAATTGATAATATTGTATCATTGTATGATACAAAAGAAATCACTTTTTCCTTCTGAATATTGGTCCTCCAACAACACTCTTTCCTCTTAAGACCTTAACAAGAGCATCCAGTTTAGTCCTTTCAAATCGTTCATCTCACTAGTGTCACCTTAACAGACAGTGGAAAAAAAAAAATACCTTTCTTCTGAGAATTGGTCCTCCAACCACACTCTTTCCTCTTCAAAGCATAAGCTAAGCATCCGAGAATATAACTACCTAAGGAGTTATAAATCCTTGATCTCACTAGTGTCACCTCAATGACATGAAATTACAGCTTGAATATCATCCTTAATTTCCAACAAAATTCTAGTATGAGCTGGTATGAAGTCAGGCATACCAAACCATTAGGATTTAAAAACTATCCTAGTGCTTGAGCTCTAGCTAATGCTCCACATATGAAGTCAGGCATACCAAACCATTAGCTGTGGATAAGAAAAGTGATGAGAGTCTGAGACCTCCAAATGGCAGCATATTTTTCATAATTAAAAATTCAAGCATTTCAAAGTGGTACCTGGAATCTCGCCAAACGCTATTTAGATGAAATATTGGAATAACAAGGGTAGCATTCAACAGCCCTGCCACTGCCACTGCATCGCATATCTGAATTTTGAAATTTAAAATAAATAAGAAATAGCAACTAAAACTCTATAAGAAATATCAAATTTCGCAGTTAATAATAGTGATGTTCCATTAATAACAAAGAAACTTAATAACAAAACTGCTTTTAGTAAAAAAAAAAAAATGTTTTACCTACCAAGAAGCCTTAAATGTGAAACATCTAAGAATCATCCAAGCATTTTGCTCAATAAAATAACACCACACTACCTAATCAATAACATGCAGTAGACAAGAAATCAGATGAAACAGGTACGAGAGGAAATTCTTACGTGACATGTGCCACACGGTATAGGCCTTTGAATACCCTTTCCCCACTGTTCCACGGCCCACCTCTCAGCTTCCCTTGAGGAATGTGTTCAATATTAAGTGGTACTTCTTTCCTTCTTCATAATATTTTTATGGAATGAATAAGTACAATGGGGATGGGCTAGGCCACCTCTTTCAGGGACACAAGCCTAGCCCAAAAAACACACCCCACCGGCCAACCCTCCCTCTCACGGAGAAGCGAACTTCTGTACCAAGGGTGGAAGGCAGGAGATCTCACCATTCCTTTTCATAGTACATTCTTGGACTTTAAAGTTGTAAGAAAAAAGGGTCCAACATTTGGTATTGCCTAAAGCCCTAGATCATAACAGCTTGAAAACTTGCTGTACAATTCCCTTCATTTTCTGTGAAGAAAAAAAGTGAGTACAACACTCATACGATCCCAGGTTAGGTGAACCATATAGTGTCCCCAAATCCAAAGAGACCACCATACCATGTCCATGGAAATTTCAAATGTGATGTCCAAAAAGGTCTCCAAATCATGACTCACGACCTTTAGGCCTTTACTGTATATGCAGTGGTCTATGGTCTAGGTGTCCATTGCGTAAAGCAAGAAGCCATTCCTCTAATTTTTATAGTAATTTTTAACAAAGGGTTATAGCCTTTAATAAGGGCCTCGCGATTCAGGCCGATATGCATTTTTTATTCAGATAGGCAATATGTTACTTAGACAACCAAAGAAAGCTTCCCTCAGATTTCTAAAAAAATCCCATCAATCCTACAAGGGTCTAATAGGGGAGTTGTAGCCTTCAAATCTAGCTCTCGTGAACATGTAAATTAACTGTTCCGGTAGACTCTGTCTCGAGAATTTTGGATCTAAAGTTTAGAAGAAGCTGAAAATATTTCCTAAAAAATCCATCAAAATTTTTCGAAATGCCTGAAAAGTCTCCCTAACATGATTTATGGTCAATGCCATGGTGGATCTAGTGTTGTCTACAGTCTTGCGAGCCATTAAATAACCAAAAAGAAAAAAAAAAGGTCGATATCCTTACTATTCCATCAATCTCTAGTTCCATTTTTCCTTCTTTTTGATGTCATGGTGCAAGTATATATGGAAATTATGTTGTGATCCAATTTGGAATACAACATAACTTTTCATAAACTTCGTCGAAAATCGAATTAGCATGAATTATATCCTTCAAAATTTAAGGATTTTGGGTGCATCATAATTCGTAGTCTAACAATGGCTAACACAGAAACTACCAACCCCATAAGGATGCTTTTAAGGATGGTGGCTTCCCTTTAATTTCCTTCGAGAATTTCCGTTAAAACCAAGCCCACCCCACAAACATGATTTATATAACATTCATAAACGGGCTATGCTGATATAATATTCCGGCAAACCATAATGGAGGTTGGAAGTTTTTATGTTACTCGAGCTCTTCACTTCAATGGTTCAACCTGTACTCATGTCTCGACAACTAACACTTCTTTGGACCGCTGGCCAGTGCAAAATATTAGTAAAATGCTTGACTCTAACACTTGGACACATACTCGTGAGTCGTACTGGACACTAATAGCCAAAACTAAGCAACATGAGCCACAAATATGTCCTCTGATTGGGTAATTTCACAAGCACAAACAATAACCTTCTCTAAGACCAAGCAGTCTTAGCAGCATAAAAGGCTCTAGTAGCGAGGCCACGACCCAAGGAAGCTTCATAATACTTTTCAGATGACTTTGGGTCAAGTTTCATCTACCTTGGAATGGCAACAGCGGAAGATAACCTTAGAAAATCACCTCAAAGCCAAAGAGACTGGCCGAAAGGGCTTTTCCACCAGAACAAGTCTCCCAAAAATGAATTATGGCATGCTGACATGGGCTATGTTACTTTGACTCTTCGCTTTGTCTTACGTACCCATATTGAACACTCATCACTCCAACAAGGATATGGAATTATTTCCCGACAATTTAATGATCATCCAGAGTTCCAGATACATCTTTAATCTACATTCCCAGCTCCAAATTTCACTATATACAGATGACTCTTCTCATGAGGTTAGGATGCAATAGGACTTGTTTGAATATGCAGGATAGAGGATTCCTTCCTATAGCCTTTTCCGATTCTAGTCAACAGGGTGTGGCGCTCCACAAGTTCACCCTTGTATGTGCTTCCTTTGTATCTTTATGCTCAAAATCTTCGTATCTTCCCTTATTCTATCCGCATAAATAATGTTGGTTGTGTTTCTTATCTGCATTGCTACCACTAAACATATTCTAATCCTTATTTTCCGCGTTAAGAGAGTCTCTTCACAGCAACAAGGCTAAATACCTAAGGATTTGTCCTCACAAATTGATTTAAAAACAAGCAAAATTTACTTGTGTGTCACCGGGGAAACTTTGCCAACAACTGAAGTATTTCAAGGAAAAGTGCATCCTCGAGAATTCTTTTTCCAGCTAAAAAACACCGTATCTTCTATGAACAAGTTGCTTTAAGGGAAAAATCTTCAGTGTTTACCAATGCACTATCAGATATATCCTATCAAATTTCTCTGTACAGCATTATACAGATCACCACTTACCTTCATTGCTCTAATGATCAAACTTATGTTCTAAGTAGAAATTCAAATTTCATTTATTAAAACAATCGTAAACAGACTTACTGAGAGGCGTTGCTGATTAAGCCCACCATTTGCTTCGATTATGAAGTATCCATTAGACTTGGGCAATTCTGAAAGGAGATGCACAACAAGGGACGGAGAGGAGGTCAGGACTCAACATCAAAAGACAAACAAGAAGAAAATACTACATACTTCATACTATATAAGTTAAGGATGTCTCATGTTGCTTAAGGACACTGCTCAACTCATTAGTGATAGTAAATAGACATTTTCGATATAGCAAAAGGCTGCACTTAGGCATGTTATTTTGTTTCACTTACTTCCTGTGACCAACATTGATGTTGATCATGAACTGTTTCATTTCATGCTAATGGCATATATTCTAGGTAGATACCACTACGTCCATTAGAAGAATGAGCAAAGCATAAAGGTTAGCCCCACAAGGACAATGAAAGTCAAACCTGTTTCAACAGCACTGTTATTTATGCAGGGTTTCCAGCCTCGTTGATATTTTGTAGGCCATACTGTTGCCAACTGCACGTAATTGACATAGAAGCTCAAATATAAGAAATGCATCAGAGACGAGAATAAAGGGCCTCAAGAAACATATGCGAATATGCTAAATAGTGAACAATATTATTTACCTATGACACTACTTTATCTACGTCACGCGATCAAAATAAAGAACCAGGAAAAGGAGACATGAAAGGTACTATGCAGTATACACTGCTCATTCCAAAATTGTTATGTACAACTGAAACTTCTTTAACCAGTGATCATATTAGTTACAACTTACATAGGCTTAAAAGTAAAAATTGGCCTTCAAAACCAAGGAGTCACATTTCATCACACCCTCCAGGCTGAGAGGAGACAATCGGATATGCACCCACTGCATTGCTTATACAATCCCCCCCTTCAAAGAAAAATGCTACAGAACGAACTCAATAGTCAATTTTAGCAGCTTATGGTACTACAGTTGTTGACAAACTTTTTTTAAGGCATTACTAAGCATAACTATATTGATTGTACCAGGAACTTCAATTCTTTTTCTGGAAACTCATCAAAAGAAGATAGATACTTTGTTTTCAAGGTTAGCTGCTTAGTTCACAACCCAAAAAGACCACTAATTGAACTCAAGGGCTAATCCCTACTTTGGCTAATCAAGAGACTGCAGCGATCAAAATATGAGCAAAGTACTTATTTCAGTCACTATCCTTTTATAACTATTAGAATTTTATTTGGTGACTTGATGCTTCACTCCCCTATCCAACAGGTAACCATGGGAGCAACAGCACTGTAGTCTTTTTAATACTCGACCTTATATCTGTTTTTTGCAGTATGGATAGAAGATGCTCTAAGCCTCTAACTGGTGGAAAAATATTTACTTTTCCTGTATGGGTTATACAGGCCACAAGCTTTACAATGGAACTGGCAAAGCCATGAATATCTTTAAGTGCATTCCATTTCCTGAGGACTGGTGAAGACTTTTTCTCTTCGGTCTTTCCTATGAGTATCAAAAAATGGACAGAAGAGAAAAACCAGTAGCATACATCCCACCCCAAAGATACTTATTTGATGCCATATACGATGCCTTTTGGTAATCTCAGAAAATTTATGGAACTTCAGTTGCAAGTCAGATATTTTGTCTATGAAAACATGTAGTATGACAGAACTCCAAGAAACTGTTAGAAAAAATTCACAAGTTATAGAGCACACTTGGAGAAGATATGTAGGCAATAGACTATGCACCCAAGAAACCACCAGTAGGCAGTACCATTTCCAATCATATACTCCAGAGCCCTGCACCCTTATGTTTTGGACCAAAAAATGGCCATGTCTTACATCTGGATTCATGGAACGATACACATACCCATATCTGGCACTAATAGCCAAGTCTAAGTAACATACAGGGAAAGTTATAGAATTTAAGTCAAGATGTAAATGTTCCGCTATATGTCAGTGAAGATCACCAGTGTTCGCCAAGACCATCATCAACATTATCCAGTGTTTCCAAACAAATTCCTGTTCTAAGTTCTGTATACATGATCCAATGTGCATAGAGGTTCTTTCTTATTAACTCTTGATCTGATATGCAACAATTATCTACTACGCACAATATATTAGAAGTATGTGCGGTTCATGAATCCAAATATCCAATAGCCAAACATAGTAAGTGATTACTATGTTGAAAATGGACAAAATAGTCACTAGAACAAAATGCACGAAATTACCTGATATTGTTAGACACTAGACAGCACGACTGCTATATAAATTAGTAATGGATAACATAGAACTCGTAGTAGCAATCATAAGAAAAATTTAGCAAACACATAATGATAAGTATCTATTCTTTGTTGACAATATCTTACCAAACTGAATACTACTACAAGCTCACCAAAAATCCAATGCAAGGCGTAAGTGGTACACCTAACCTATCCCCTTCAGTGCTTTACTTGGGTTTCCTATAAACTTAAATGCCAACATATATTAGCTAATGTCCGAAACGTTCATAGATTTTGCTTCTAATGTCAGGTTATGACACTTAAAGCTAGGACCAAGTAACACAATTCAAAACATGACTACATTAGTGACTTTAGTTAGTGTAAGCCGGTCTCACCGAAACTTGCTCCAACTAAAACATAATCATACTAGAATAACACACAAGTTACATTTCAAGGTTCAAGCTACACCAACCAAGGCACATTTCTTGCTTAAAAGTTTCTACCTACCATAACTAAACCTAACTAACCATAACATAACTAATCATAACTAAGCTTTAAAACATACATTCAAAAACAATAACTAATCAAAACATAAATTTAAAAACAAGGGTATATAATGATTTAAGAACATACTGCATTAGTAGAATGATTAGCCTCATCTTGCAAAAAAGGCCAAAGCCTCTCAAAAACCTCAGGACTTCTATACAAAGAACCAGGTAATCTTGGCTCATCAAGAACAAATCCACCACTAAACTCAACAACATTTCCTTTTAATTTCTCCAACCCAATTCTCTCTCCTCCATTAACTTTACTCTCCAAGCTCAAAGATCCCATATACGCCAACATTCCTGTAATATACAACAATGGCGCAAACAACAACACCCCTTTTCTCCTAAAAACCGTAGCAATTAAAATGTACACCACTCGTTCAACGAAATTACCCAACTTCATCGGCCCACCACCAACACGTCCGATTCCTGGGCCTGAGATCGGCCCATTGGGCTTCATACGCGTGGGCCTGAATCGGGGGGAAGAAGGTGGAGAAGTGGGTGGTGATGATGGGTTGAAATTGGGCCCGAGACGGCTGTAACCGTGCATCAAATCGAAGGAAAGATTGAATCTTTTTTAATGGGGAAGATCAAATTTCAAAGATTGTGGAAAACCCAGAAAATTTGATTAAGAGGGTAGAAAATTTAAGATTGGAAAGATTAACATAATTGTTAATATGATATGATGTTGTTTTTGATGATTTAGGAGAGAGAAAGAATGGAGGTGAGTGGCTATGGAGTTTAGCAGGAGAGAGAGTGTGAGAGTGAGGAAAAAAAAAAGGTGAAAAAAGGAAGAAGAAAGGAGATTACAGCGTGTGGGGCCAGGCACCGACGACCCAAGTGGAGTTTTAAGAGTAAAGAAACAAAAGTTGGATTGATTAAGATCCTTAAATTAGATTAGGGATGGATTAGTGTTTTTTTGAAAGAGAGATTGTAAGATATAAAGACAATTTTTGACATGTTTTGTCAAGTTAAATCATTCAATTTTAGTGCTTGGATGTTGGTAGTGTTTGTTTGTTTGCTTGTTGTTATTTGTGGGTGTAAGATTTCATGAAGTAGGTATGTCTTCAATGTGGTTGTATATTGTATGTTTACATTGATGATAATTTTAATTAAAGATTTTTTTGGTAAGGTGTGTTTTTAGTAGTTTTCATGTCGTGGATGAAAAATATAAATTTGCTAACATGTTTCTTGTACTATTAGAAATTTACTGATTTATAACAGGCACAGTTCTTATATGGTGAGTGGATAAAGGGATCCAACTCACAAGGAAACTCTAGTCATTCAGATTATAATCGGAAAACTTTACTTAGAAGTGAAAACCATTATAAAAAAATGCCTAAACTTTCCTAAATTTGATAAGAACTGCACGAGCACGTGTCCTTTAAGCATGAAACATTAAAGAATATTGATATGGTATTCTTTTCACATACTTTTACGATAATATTGCTTTGTTTTGAAAATTAATAATAATTAACAATTTGGATCGTTTTTCATGTACTATTTATGGTATCGTCCAATTATAAGTCATTGGAAGATCAATTACAAAATATTTCAAAAGATAATCATTAAGCTAATGGTACGTCATAAAGAAAATTTATACAGATGAACCATCTAACAATATTTTTCGTCCCTTTTTCATTGGATATACTACCTTTGTTTTTTTTTGGACTACATAGTTTGATATCTCCTCTTCCGCCACAAACTTTTGATCTTTGATATGTTTAATAATCATCAATTAGTTATATTTATAAGAAATTGATATTTTGAAAATATGGCGATGAAAGTAACAAGAAAGGAGTAAAAATAATCAAAAAGTTGACATTTTAAAATATCTTTAGTTATCAATAACTTTTTGTTTTAATTTAATAGGTTGCAATTATTATGAGTCGAGAAGTAATATAGAACACGATCATGCAAGGTCATATGAGATGTTTTATCAAGCAGATGTGTGCAGACATAGTGAGTGATCCTTTTTGATAAATGATATGGTCTAATTAATCATATTGTCTTTGAATTACTAGTTTTTTTTTCAAACCTACATGGTTTGTTCATTCTTCTTCTTTACCAAGGTGATGGTGTCATGCTCATTTTGTTGAGGTCATAAATACACTTGTCATTGTGTTTCTAGGTGAATTTACAGTCCATCCATCATCGCTATATTTGATCCCTACTTTATAAATGTTGTAATAAGTTGTATGTACTATCATGAACTCATGCCCATGGCCCATGCTGTGCCTAATGGTACTTTTGAAGAGGGGTGATAAAACGCTCATTGTGAGCGGTTATCACTACCCACTCACAGGGGTAAAAGGGGAAAAGGGAAAAAGGGATACACAAACAGGGGTTGAATTCACACAAACATGGGTTTCAAACACACAAACATGGGTTGGTTTTACAATAATCAGGGTTTTAAATACACAAACATGGGTTCGTATCAATAATCAAATGTACTTTTTGGGGGGCAAAAGCTGAATGGGACACGCAAATCAATGCAACTTTTTGCTTTATGTCAGATATCACATGCTTTATGTCAGATATCACATGTTTACTTTTTCACAAACATGGGTTGAGTTAACAAAAACATGGATTTCAAACACATAAACAAGGGTTGGTTTAACAATAACCAGGGTTTCAAATACACAAACATGGGTTCATTTTTTTCTGACAAAGGTGTCACACCAACTTTTTTAATTAATGATTGGTTGTGAGTGGGAAGATAAACCGCTCACAATGAGCGTTTTATCACCCCTCACTTTTGAAACATGCTCAAACAGTTTTCAAACAATATCTTAATGGGGATCATAAGGCTTGAAATTTCCCAAAATTTCACTATATTCACTTCTTCTTCCCAAATTTCCAACCATTTGAATTCTTCTTCCAGCGGAACTCTTAGCAATCTTGGAAGCTCTGTGTTTTGTGGAGACCTACAATCTTCCCAAGGCCATCATATACACTGACTGTAAGGATGCCCTTGAGTTCCTCACAGTGGGGCACTCTGACTTATATTCCAACATGATAATATTGTGCAGGCTGTGGACCAGCAAGAGGCCGGATTTTCTGATTAAGCATTGTCGCAGGCAGTATAACCAAGTAGCAGACAGCATGGCTAAGGCCTGTAGGGTCATGGAGGAGGATAGTGTTGTAACTAGGATTTTCCCCACCCCCCCCTAGTTATTGTTGGGAACAATTAGTTTCGGATTGTAATATGTTTAACCTTATTAGCTAATGAATGAAAGGCCATGTTTACCAAAAAAAAAAAAAAAAGAATTCTTCTTCCCATATATCTGACTACCTCCTTATACCTTTTTTTTCCCAAAGATGTCAAATAGACGTCTGAAACAGATGTCTGACCTTATTTCAAGTTAAAATAAATTGACGTCCTTCTAGCAAGGATGGTCTATCGAGGATAGAGAAAGAGTAGGTGGTGGTAGTGGTAAATCAAGGACAAATAAAAGTTTATTGAGTTTTTCGAAACGTGAAAGCGTTCGTATTTATGAATACATGCGAATCTATAAGCTACAACCTACAAATGGATATCAGCCAAGTTAGTTGATCATGTAGGAAGGGTACCAAATACTTAAAGACCAAATCTCATCTACATCAGTACGCTTTGTCGCTCATTTACACCAAAACAAATAAAAAAAAAATAATGTAACCTTAAACAAATTCCACCACGAATATGTTTTGCGCCAAACCCCAACTGTCATCAGTAAGAAGAATAAAAAAAAGTTCGTTTGGGTCGCTTAATTTTAACGGTTACAGAAATATTCTTTTGTTAGTTTCTAATCACAACTTTTTTTTGTTTCAGTTTTATATTTTATTACAAAATCTCTCATACTTTCCCTTCTATCTTTTTCGAGATTCAATTTCAGACAAATTTCCAGTTTCGAAGAAATGAATTATCATCCATAAATTAAACAAATCGAGCCCACTTACTGTGAGCAATTCTTCTTATTTTCATGCTATGTTTCTTCTTTTCCTTTTCATTATTTGAATAATTTCGATTTGATTATGTCGTATATGAACATTTCTGCAAATTCTCTGTTAATTCTGAATAATCGCAGAAAAGGGCATTACACAAATTGAAAATTGTCATTAAATACGATGAATTGGGTTGAGATTTTTCAAAATTAATCTTTTAGCGGGGATTAAAATTAAAATGGAGGTCAAAATTTTGGGCTTTAGGGTATAATTCTTGTTGTTTGTTGATGAAGTTTATCGACTTTTGTTTCAAAAAGTTGCATTTTTTTGGGAATTGGTTAGTGGGTTGAGGTGAAAGTTTTGCTTATTGATGTTAAATTGGCTTTTAGTTCATATAAAGGTGCTTCATTGATTTGTGCTTTTTTTTTCTTTAGGGTTCGAATCCGAAAATTTTATGTTTATATGTCATAGTATAAATTTGGTTGTAGTATTGACTATTGTGTATTAAAAATTATAACTATGTGACATAATGACATATTATGTGTGCTATTTGTTACTTGGACTCGAGTACAAAGCTTGAGCGCGAGCCAGTGTCAAATTTGGCCATTTTATAAAAGTTTTGCATGTTATGGAGGTGAAGTTGAAGTGCTCATACTATATGCGCGCTTGTATTGTAGTTTTCGACTGTTGAACATCCAACACGGGTAGTTAAAAGGTGAAATGAAGAGTTTGAGTAACATAACTGGTTAACGAGGGGGATTGCTTACATGTACCAGACCTGATTGATGTTTTGTTTTCTGTGTTTAATTAACTTCAAGCTCAACAGCTTTCTATTCCTTTTGTCTAGATGAGGTCGTGTGTCTTGGTTGAAAACATGTATATCTCTCTATATTCGGCCATGTATATGTTATTCTGTGTATCCATTTTAACATGTGTTAAGTTCTTGTAAACTCTATCTGTGAGTTTTCTTGGATGTTTGAAATTGGACTTATTATGTTTTTTTGTCTGAATTGGTGATTGGGTTATAGGTGAATTAGATACGTCAGAGCTTCTTGCCATCATACATCATATGATCTGTTTCTTAACTTGTGGCTTTTGCTTTTATAATGAAGGTTGATTATATCTACAATTTATCATACATCATATGATCTGTTTCTTAACTTGTGGCTTTTGCTTTTATAATGAAGGTCTTACAAACTTGATTATATCTACAATTTCGTAATGTAAAAATTCCCACAATACTGCAACATTACATGAAGGAGGAGCTCCATAAAGGATACTGAAGATATTTACCTGATCATTGGTCAAATATTTGAAGGAGGAGCTCCATAAAGGATACTGAAGATATTTTCCTGATCGTTGGTCAAAGATGATAATTTGTTAAGGATCCAATAGAATATCTTATCCAATGCAGGATTTAACAAGTAAGTCTACCTTATTAGTTTTAAAATCTTTATTCTAAACTTAGTAATAGGGAAGAGAATGGACTAGTTTCTTTGTCGTCCTCTATTTTCAGGAAAACATTCTTAGTGGGATGACTATGTATATGATGGTACATAACTACATTTGCGCCTGTGTTTTTAGGACTTTTCAAGAGTCTAAGACTTTAATATGGTGTCCAACATTGATAGGTTTTTGTTTTTCCTGGGTTGGAATTTGACTGATGGTACCCATACCGGTTGTCGGACTTGGGTCTAACAAGGATACAAGTAACATAGACTTGCGTTAAGCAAGTCTAACTATCCATTCTCTTTAGGTGTCCATGTGCACCTTTTAGGTTATGAATGTTAATTAGTGAAGTTTATAAATGAAATGTGTGCATATTGTAAAAAGGCATCTTGAAGCTTTTCTCATTACTCATTTGATGAAGCCGTTGCCAACACGTCAAAATTTGTTTTTGAGTAATGTTGAGTTTTAGCTGGTTTTAAATCATGGAATTCACTTAGATACATATCCATGTCCTACATGAGTACGGAGTCCGAGTAACATAGACTTGCGTTAAGCAAGTCTAACTATCCATTCTCTTTAGGTGTTCATGTGCACCTTTTAGGTTATGAATGTTAATTAGTGAAGTTTATAAATGAAATGTATGCATATTGTAAAAAGGCATCTTGAAGCTTTTCTCATTACTCATTTGATGAAGCCGTTGCCAACACGTCAAAATTTGTTTTTGAGTAATGTTGAGTTTTAGCTGGTTTTAAATCATGGAATTCACTTAGATACATATCCATGTCCTACATGAGTACGGAGTCCGAGTAACATAGAGATGTACTGCATTGGAGTCTTTACAAATGAGGTTTGAGGATCTATGGGAAATAGTGCTTGTTTGCATTGCTTGTCTGTTTATTTTGGTGGTAAAGTGTCCTTACGTACTTACTGTAAAGTGCAGCTATCCAAAATCCTATCCTGACTGGAGTCATAACGCAAAATGGGGTATCACCATTTCTAAGGCTAACACGGAAGCGATGGTGGATTTTAGTGGCAATCAATATTGCCTTTGTTGTTTTAGGCCAAACTGCAGCCATTTTGCTTGCTAGATTTTATTATGCTGAAGGTGGTTCAAGCATGTTTTTAGCCACCCTTGTACAAACTGCTGGGTTCCCTATTCTTTGTATTCCACTAATCCTTATTCCATTACCGGCAAGTACTTCACCTCCTCCTGACTCACGTACCAAACGGAAAATTGTCTTGATCTATCTTTCTCTTGGTGTACTTCTTGCTGGTAACAATTTGCTCTACGCTGTAGGACTTCTATATCTCTCAGCCTCTACCTATTCCCTCATATGTGCAACCCAGTTAATTTTCAACGCGGTATTTTCTTATTTCCTTAACTCTCAGAAGCTCACCCCATTGATTCTAAACTCTGTGGTGATTCTCTCTTTTTCTGCGGCTCTCCTAGCAGTGAATTTCGATTCCGACTCACCAGGTGGAGTATCAAAATGGGAATATGCCCTCGGTTTTTTATGCACTCTTGGCGCCTCAGCTGTGTATGCTCTTCTTCTGTCTCTAATGCAGCTTTCCTTCCAGAAAGTGTTGAAATCTGAAACTTTTGCTGTAGTTATGAAGATGCAAATCTACACTTCTCTTGTAGCATCTATTGTTTCAATCGTCGGTCTTTTTGCAAGTGGGCAATGGAGGACTTTACAGAGAGAAATGGATG
This sequence comes from Beta lomatogona, assembly GCA_947646795.1. Lineage (NCBI taxonomy): Eukaryota > Viridiplantae > Streptophyta > Magnoliopsida > Caryophyllales > Amaranthaceae > Beta > Beta lomatogona. Next base: position 1,306,344 of record CANSNZ010000436.1, read on the forward strand.
ACTTCAATGCGGGCCCTCCTTCATACTTCATGACCTTGGTTTGGACAGCTATATCTTGGCAAGTTTGCTCAGTTGGTGTAGTGGGCTTAATTTATATGGTATCTTCTCTTTTCTCAAATGTCATTAGTACACTAGCTCTCACTGCTGCTCCTATTGCTTCTCTGATAGTTTTCCATGAATCGATGAATGGCGCGAAGGCAATCGCCATGCTTCTGGCACTTTGGGGGTTCGCTTCTTACTTGTTTCAAAACTATCTGGATGATAGTCGAGCTATGGAATCCCACAAACCAACAGAAATAGATAGTAGTGTTACTGAGAACCGTAAGGAGTCTTTCTGTAGTGTATCTTTAGCATGAGTCTTACCTGCATTAATTCTGCCAACGCTTTCAGAAGTAAATTTGTACCTAGCTAGTAACATTCTTTTAATTGTAGATTCAACAGCTGATTGTATTGTTTTGCTTCCATTGGTAAAAATCGCAATGTGAAGCATCTCTATTATATATGGGAACTCCTCACCTTTTTAGTCTCACTCTTTTTACCAAAAATACCCTTAATAGCTAAACAAAACTACTAATTGCTTTCTCTCATTTTTTAAAAAAACAAAAAAAAATCCCTACAATTGCAAAGTAGTTACATCTTACATCCGCACAAGTAAAAACAAAAAATGAAACAATATTACTTGAATGACGATTAAATTAAAACTTCCACAAAATCACTTACACACGATGTCACGCACGCATCGCGTGCAACAAATACTAGTGAACTTTATGTTATGCATAAGGCCATACTGCATTACATGAAGGGCATAAACGAGGCCTAGAATATCAACCTTGGTTATTTTAATCATCCCATGATATATTGCTATGATACCATCTATTATGAACTGAAAAACTGGAAAACATATTCTGCAATTCAAATGAGCAGAAATGAAGAAGGTGAAGTTTTCATTGATGAACTGAAATATACAGATCTTAGTAATAGATTCGTCAAGCATTCGAGAGGCTTGAATCACTCGCGAATTTCTATAACTAAAACATAGCAATACCAGTTATTTGATGCTTTTTCCTTCCCTATTTCCTTCTATTTGTTACTCTGAGATTGCCCTTTTCTTTCCCCTCTAATTCACTCTCTACATTCACAAGCTTCCCGTATCCGGATTATATTGTGCTATCTATCACTATTAGCATCTTTTTTTCTTTTGACGGGAATTACTATTCTCACCTAAACGTGATAAAAAGGAACTACTTGATCCAATAATAAGTTAATAACGTGACTAATATACATCCTTCTTTCACAATAAGCTAATTTACCATAGATATAAGTTGATCCGAAGCTAAATAAAATAATTAATTGCTCAAATATGACTCGAACCAAAACGACCAAAACATCCTAATCTATATAGCCCGTTTGGCGACTGGTGTTTTCCACCTCTACTCTCACCCAACCTTTCCTAACTCTCCCAAAAGAAACATTAACAAAACAAAAGGACCCGTGTTGGCCCAGTGGTGATGGGGACTGGCTTTGGTAGGACGGACTCGTGTTCGAATCCCCGCAACACCCTTGGGAGAGGAATTGAACATAACCACCCCGAACTTAGGATGTAGCTCGAAGGGTGAACCGGGTGCAAACACCAAAAAAAACAAAACAAAACAAAAGGAGCCAAGTAAATGCCAGATAAACAAAAAAAATTGTGATTCTTGAACAGGACAAATAATGAAGTAAAGGACAAACAAGAGTTGAAGCCATAATTCATTCTCCTGTCCTTGTATTGCACCTAAGCCACAAAATCTAAGCAATGGCATAACCTCTAAATCAAAGAGGCTATAAGATTTGCACCCAAAGTCACCTAAGTTCTATGGCCTCTACTTCAGCTCCTCCATCTCCACTCTCCCTCTTCCTTGGAAATAGAAATGGTTATCCAACATGGAAGAAGCAAGTTACTATCCTGATACAAAAAACTGTGGCTAAGAGGAAGAACCATGCTAAACTCTGCGTTTTCGCCGCGACACAAGATGCAGGAGAACAGCAAAGAGCACCTCCTGGGGTAGATACAAGGATTCATTGGGAAAATGAAGATGAAGGGTGGATTGGAGGGAGCAGTTCAGAAGCCAAAGAAGAGCAATTTAAAGCTGAAACTGAGCAGAAGAATTTATTGGGTGAAAATTTTGCAGAGTTGCTGTATTCTTCTGATTCCCATTATCAGTAAGTTGCTTTCCCTTTTCACTTTTATAATTTGGACCAAGATTCCCTTTTCACTTTTATAATTTGGACCAAGATTATGAATTTTTTTTAGAAAGGGAAAAATATATCATAAAACTGTTTTAAACGTTCAGAAGAAGTAGTTGTTATCTTTCTTTATACAGTAATGGTTTATGATTAGATTTTTCAATGTCACAGGTGAGGTTGGTTTTGGTCCTGCTTTAATAAGTCTTCTAGTAACATTATGTCATGTTCTTATAAGAGATTAATGTGAACAAATCCCGGATGGAGGGAGCAGTTAAAACTTAGAAGTAGGGGTGTAAATGATGCGAGTCGAGTTCGAGTTTGAGCTAGCTCGACTCAACTTGTAAGCATTTCGAGTCGAGCTCGAGTTGAGTCGAGCTCACTCGAGTCGAGTTTGACCGAGCTTTGACCGGATCGAGTTTTGACCGAGTAGATTTCGAGTAGCTTGCAAGTGTCTCATGTTAAAAGCAACCCTAAGGTAGAAAAATGTTGAATTTAGGTATTTTGCTATTGATAATTGGGTTTTCGAGCTTCTCACGAGTTTTCGAGTCGAGTATCGAGTTGCTCAATTCGACTCGCCAACATCTCGAGCCGAGTTCAAGCTCGAGTCGAGCTCACTCGAGCAGATTTTTGACCGAGGTTTGACCGAGTCGATCTCGAGTAGCTTGCGAGTTGTCTCGTGTCATTTATACCCCTACTTAGAAGTTGTAGTACAACCATACTAAAACTAAACAAGATATCATATACTATATAGTATAATATATTAGTTGTCAATCCATAAATTTGGTGGGTTATGCTTCTATAGCTTGTAGATTAAAATAAACTTCTTTGATATTTATGCTAATTAGTAAGAGCTGACACCAATCAGGTTCTTAGGGGTACCACCAGATGCTGATCTAGAAGAGATTAAAGGAGCTTATAGAAGGTTATCAAAAGAATACCACCCAGATACAACTTCACTTCCATTAAAAACAGCATCTGAGAAGTTCATGAGACTCAGAGATATCTATGATGTTTTAAGCAACGAAGAAAGCCGGAGATTTTACGATTGGACATTGGCTCAAGAGGTAGCTAGTCGTGAAGCCGAGAAGATGAAGATGAAGCTTGAAGATCCCTATGAGCAGGATCTAAGGAATTATGAACCAGTTCCAGATCTGGTAGATAGGCTTGGTGGAAAGAACTTGGAGCTAAGTGACCAAGCAATGACTGCTCTTACATTTGATGCTATCATAGTTGTGTTCTCGATTGGTTGCATAATTTATGCTGTATTCATTAAGGAGTACTAATAGATGTACATCACTGTATAGATTAAAGTTGAAGCATGTTTTTCATGGAGAAGTTAGTAGTATATATTGTACAAATATGCAAGAAGTTTCTCTAAAAAAAAAAATGTAAGTTAATCTTGATTATACAAGAGAGCTCTCAAAACAAGCTGGTTATCTCATAATAAGGGAGCGAAGAGAAATAACCCTAGCCGTTTCCTCTCCTCTCTCCCTCTTCAATTCTCTTTCTAGGGTTTTTAATTTTCTTGGCTTCCTTGGTCGGAAATAGTCTAATTTCTTTGGAAATTAGACTATTTCCGACCCTTTTCCTTAGATTTTAGTGTTTTTTAGTGTTACTATCTTCTTTATTGCTTTCTTTTGTTTAGTTCTCTCCATCAGTGAGAGTTTTTGTCCCCCTTTTTGGTGGTTGTTTCTCATCTTTGTATGAATTTTCTTATTTTCATGGTGTCAATAATTTAGAAGATGGTCCGGATCCATAATGGTTTAGGCTTTTTCAGCAATTCGTCATTGGGAACAATTATATCACAGAATCAGATTGTGAAGGTCTCTACTTGGAAAGATGCAAAGACATCGAATTACATTGCTTGCGTCAAGCTTGAAGCGGTGGAGTTGGAGCTGTGCTCGAGTATGCTTAAAATTAATTGGTTCCATTGTGAAAATTGTTGCAATTTGCTATATCTGTATTTTTCAGATCTTAATTATCATTGTATGTGCCGTTTGACTTATTATTAATGATATATTTTCTTCCCGTCAAAAAAAAAAAAAGGGAGCGAAGAGAAATGCATTTTAAAATCAGTCCTGAAAAGTTACCAAAAAAACATTTACCAAAAAATAAAACACACTCTCTCCCTCCTCCTTCATGGCTTTGAATGCCCAGATTCAAAGACAAACTTTGTCTTTTTGTCTGCATCACCTCCATGACGCAATCGAGCAACGTAACCAGCAATGGCAAAATTTTACCGCGGAATACAATCAGATGTTGGTAGAATACCAAAATGCAAGTATGGCGCAACACTCTGTTTTCGCGGAGGTGCAAAGAACCACCCCGATTCTTGCTAGAGTCCGAGGATATAGTAAGAGAAAAAGACAGGTTATTGGGGATTGAAGATAATGTTCGACTGATCAAGGCTATACATTATCCTGAAATGTTACAATCAGCCTCAATAGAAGTGGATTCAGTCGAAGGGGCGGACATTGTCGTAGAATTATCTGTGGACTATGATTGGAGTGGTAGGGCAATAATTGCAGATGTTACTCTGAACCTAATGCTCCTAATTCGGCAGCGCCTGTTGCTTAGGATAGCGGCAGACCGAATAAACTAGGTAATATCAGAGTTTTAGATCCATTTTCTTGAAGGCACACAGTCAATATACTGGCACCAACTGCAGTATTTGTTCACATCTGTTCCACGGAGAGCTACCACAACAACTCAACAAGGCCAGCCACCCTGCACGTGGAAGCCGAACCTCATGTTAGATCGAAGATTTAATTCGTGTGTGATTTGTTGCGCAGTTAAAGAACTCACATGAGGATAAACAGAAGAAGGGAGACAATCCTTAACAGTGGTCTATCCAACTTCTCCTTCAGTGCCACAGACTTCTTCACTCCATAATACAAAATACCTTTGTTTAAAGCTGCCTTTCTTAGGTGTGGAGAGGAAAGAGGGCATAACCAAGAAAAAATCCTGACATAAATCCAGCAATGTTTGAGAAGTTGTCTATAAATGGTAGCATCCCAAGAGAGATATTGATCGCAAAGACCAAGAACAATGTCATCACAGCCACAAACTGCATATAAATGAAGGGCATGTCAGAAAAAGACCGGTACAAATTTCTGAAGATTAAATGTGTGGAGATTGGAGAGGGAAGAAGAACCTTAGCAACGTATGAATTCTAATCTCGAATAATCCCAGAAACTGAAGCACCAATCAAGCCAAAGAGAGCACTGAGGAAGTAACTTCAGGGTTATCAGTGTAGCCACTAAACTACCAGTCAAGGCTGACAAAATGTAGATGATTCCGGTCCTCACTGCAGATAAGAAATCATGATCATAAACACATGCAACAAAGAAATTCTAATAAGGACTAAATAGGAAAGAAGAAGTTTCACGTAGTCCATATTGATCCCAATGAAGATAACACTAGAGAGGCTGATGACTAGGTGAAATGCACCAGCATGTAGCAACGGCGAGGTAAAGGGTAAAGATGCGCCATAGTCTGTAATTATTGATCAAAAACATACTTCAAAAAGCTCCCATGCTATCCAACCTGTAGCCAATTCGAAAAGAGCATAAGATACTGCATCAGAATATAAGCTACAAGTACTACTACTAACAAGTTTATTACATTGATGGCCATAGACTTGAAAAAATCACTTGTATAGAAGAATCCAAGTACTAGTACCAAGCTCAATTCAAAGTACAATAATAATATATATTCCAAGCAGTTCACTTAATCGAAAATTTGATTGACTAGGTAAGCTTCACAGCACCATCAGATTCAAGTAGGTCGAGAGAATACATCCATTATATTTATCCCACATTGAAAAAACGCTCAATTGCGAAAGAACAACGAAATGCACAGCCACTCCTAATGAACATACCAACCTTTCCAATACAATAGCACTTGCAATAATTTAGACCAAATAAAACATGAACATTATTAATCATTTGCATGCTGAATTCAACAACACTCGAGCAAACAAATTCACCAACTCCCTACTAGTAATCAAATCAACCCAAAATTCACAGAAAACTCCCAACCCTAAAAGGGTTAATCTTCGGACGACAACAGATAAACCCATTCCAGTTAAAGAAACCACAATTTCATTGCAAACAAAAAAATATCAAAGAAACTCAAAATAAAATCAATAAAACATAAACATTAACAATTTGCAAAGGTCAATTCAACAACACTTGAGCAAACAAATTCACCAACTCTCTAATAGTAATCAAATCAGCCCAAAATTCACAGAAAACTCCAATCCTAAAAGGGTTAATCTTCGGACGACAACAGATAAACCCATTCCAGTTAAAGAAGCCACAATTTCATTGCAAACAAAAAAAAATCAAAGAAACTCAAAATAAAATCAATAAAACATAAACATTAACAATTTGCAAAGGTCAATTCAACAACACTTGAGCAAACAAATTCACCAACTCTCTAATAGTAATCAAATCAGCCCAAAATTCACATAAAACTCCAATCCCTAAAAGGGTTAATCTTCGGACGACAACAGATAAACCCATTTCAGTTAAAGAAGCCACAATTTCATTGCAAACAAAAAAAATATCAAACAAACTCAAAATAAAATCAATAAAATTACGAAAGAATTACGGGAGAGAGAGACTAACGCAGAAGAGGAAGGACCAAGAAGAGGGTTTTGAAAAGAATGCGATTTATTCCAGCAATTATCAATGTTGGGTTTGTGGCCCAACTTTTATGGCCCATTTCCAATAGCCAAGAATGGTGCATGCTTTAGAATTCTCAAAGTGAAATGTCGGTGCTAATTAATGTACATGCTACACTCATCATGATGATTCTAGAAATCATGAGCAGAGTCCGGATCCTCTAGAGTTTTAATAAAACTCTACAATGTAGAGTTATATGTGAACTACATTTTAAAATCAAGGGTTCATATTGGTGGGAGGGAGAATTAGGGGGTGGATATAGATAAGAAAAAATAGAATAGATTTGGGAAAGATAATATATGAGCCATTGATTTTTTATTAAATGGTTGATATTGCTCAAACTCTACCTTGTAGTGTTATCTTAGAACTCTAGAGGATCCATACACATCATGAGCAAGGGTGATATATCATGGTAATTATCACACGTGGCATGTGTATCAAGATAGCATGAAGTTTCTTGATACGATTTTAACCGACTTTGCTTCATCAAGCACCGCCCTATATACTCCTATAAATAGAGGAGTTGGGCACATTATACAAGCATGCTTGAAGGCTCACAAGTCATCTACAAATCCAAGAAGCCATATATACTAAGCCTTTCTACCATACTAATCCTTCTTGTTTATAACCCACCTTGTATTATTAATCCACTATCCTTTGTAATACTCCTTTGTGAGTAGTCTATTATAGTGAGAGTTGTATTTATACTACTCACCCTAATAAGTTTTGGGTGATTCTTGTACTCTCTTATTTTATATAGTGGATTTTCGGGTACTCGTCGTTCATGGGTTTTTTGCCTCTATTTGAGAATTTCCCACGTTAAATATTGTGTGTCCACCCTTATTGCTTTTCTTGCCACATATTTCCAACTCCATTTATTTTGCTCAATCTCTACATCTTTAATCTGCTTCCGCTACTCACTCACAACCCTAACAAACAAGATAAATTAATAAATTAGTATTTCTTCAATCTTCAATTTGCCCCTGGGTAACCCATTCTGCAGGATCCCAAGAATTTGGTTTACTTGCAGAATACTTACATAGTCAGAAACGCCAACGGTACCGTGCCAGCCGTAGTGGGCGAAGGGATCCACCGCGATTTGCGCTCCTTCAACTTTATTCACCTCCAACGATCGTGAATTCAACATTTGTGGATAATGAAGGTTTCTTATATTCCTTACATTATCTTCGACCACCAATAGCTCATCCTTGGCTCTATCAATCTCACACCGGATTCTAGCGAGAATCCGGGTGATTCGCTCAATCTCTGCGAAGATGGGGTGATCCACAGTACAAATTTCTTGATACTCAATTAATGCATGAGTATATTCAGTATTGAGATCGGTGAGACGGGCTCGGAGTTCGTTCTGATTAGCAGTTGCATCTTGAAGATGATGAAGAAAGAAAATCAAAGATTGTCTTTGAATGGCGATGGCAGCCATGGAAGTCAACACAGGGGAAAACGAAGAAGAGGAGGAAAATGAGGGGAAGAGGATGCGCATAATAATTAGTATTATCTCTCTAACTTAATAGAGAATTTGATTATACAAACCCTTGTACAATAATTACTCATCTAAGTAATAATTTGATGTATCAAGTAAACACTTATCTAAGTAACTATTTATATAACAATTATAAAAATATGCTTTTTTAATTGATAACAATTACATTTGATCGACGTGTATGTATATATATATATATATATATATATATATATATATATATATATATATATATATATATATAATATGAAGATGTGAACTTATTAATGAAGTTTTTTTATTTATTAATATTTATTAAGTTAATAATTGTAATGGTTTAAGCTATATAGTATAATTATTAGCTTTCATCATCATGTATATATTTCTCGCGTTGTTGCGTGCAAATGTGTGTGCACCGACCCAAACTTGTCTGATAGCGTTGATGACCCGAAGCCGACAGACTCAAACATATAATGGCCCGATCCACTTACACCCTCTCATGATTTAAGGCGACCTAATTCCAACCGAAGCCGTGTTGAGCCAAACCAAAAGTCCATCCGAGTTTCGACCGAGCCGACCCTAGTACGTCTGACCACGTCTGAGGCCGACCCAAGTTCATCCGAATCCAATTTGATATGCATAAACCCATTTAGAATCCGACCCAGGGCAACCCAAAGCCGATTAAAGCTGAGCTGAAATGGTCCAACCTATACCCAATCCACATCCAAGCATACGTTGGTCAGGCTGGATCCGACCTATGTGACCCCGACCCAACCCAGGTCCGGACTGAGAAAAGTTGATCCAATACGACCTGACCCAAGTACATCTGACCCGGCTCGGGCCAAACCGGACCCACCCGGTGACCCGGGCCCGACACCCCTATCGGTGCACGGGGTATTATAACTAACGTTGTAATTAACCTTGTACCCAAACTCAGACAACGAGAGTGGAGTAGTTGGAGGGTTAGATTATATTGTGTTGGTGCATAATTATGTTTTATGGAAGATTTATTATTTTAGTTTGGGAGAAATGACTTTTGTTAGTATTATTATTACTATTACTTTGAGAAGAATAAATATCGATTGAAATGAGAGTTTTGGATTGCGATCCTAGTTTGCGCTGATTTTAGGTGTAAGGCCTTAAAGGCAACCTTATTATTTTTATTTGAGGGTTAATTGATGAATAAATTATAGTAATTTATTTGTGGAACTATTTTATTGAGATTAAGATATCCAGTGGGATAGATGTAGTCTCTGGTGAAGAACATGCCAACCGCCTAGGTTGCGATTAAGGGGTATTACCTGGGTTAATTGTTGTCGTCCGAGAGGTTGGAAAGTACTGAGCTGGGTACTATCTTGCATCAGGAGTTTGGCCATTCTTAGACACAGGCACTAGGGAACGTAAGCTCATAGGCTGTCTGGAGATTTCGATCTGACAAACCTTAGGAAGTGGGTTGCGATTTATTGGCGTTCTGCTCTTTCTCAAAACCTATTATATTATTTTGTTCTGTTATTTTGGAGGCTCATGATATGGATCTTGTATGCTTATCTTAAGTTCATTATTGTTGATTTACTTTATTTAAACATGTTAAACTGTTAGCCATTGTTTGGTTGTTATTTGGTTCAGTTTGATATCTTGTGTTGATTGAGACTTATTTATTAATGCTTGATAACTCCTATGTGGATCCTAATTGAGCTAGGAGAGCTGTTAGTTACTCCCCACTCCCCACTGATTGTAGATGTTTGTTGGTATATTTTGCAGGTGATTATTTCGTGTTATGGGAAATGAGAGAAAGATTATTTATGATTTTTGTTTGAGACGTTTTACTTTTTTATAAATTTACCATATTGGGTTATGAGGCTGTTTTGCCTCTTTTTGAATATTTTGGAGTTTTAATTGGGTTTTATTTTTTATTTAGTTTAGTTTGACCTTTGTTTAGAGTGACATTTCCGTCAGGCTATATTTCCGCTATCATCATTTCTTTAATAAAATGTTCTATTTTGTTTATATTATGTTTTTAAAAGGACGTAGTATTACACAAGCTCCTTCCTCCAAGCAACTAGTGGTCCCTTATTTGATCTTGGTGTGGAACCCGACGGCTAAGAAGAAAAATGAAAGCTTTAGAAGTGAGATCTGAAGGTGGCTGTGGAGCATCAGGCAGCGCAACCCGATTCTACTTGACTAAGCCCTGTGCTTGTTTAAGGGGGATTGTTAAACATCGCCCCGGAATTACTTAAAATCACCCCCGGTCCCACTTTGACTTTACTATTTTACCCTTCTCTTTTTTCCACCACTCACCACCCCCGCCACCACCTGCCACCACCCACCACCACCTACCTCCCCCTGCCACCACCTCGCCACCCGCCACCACTTGCCACTACCCACCACGTTAAAAAAAAAAAAAAGTTAATTGGGGCTAAGGGTCGAACGTTTGGCCGGGACGTTGACCCATGGCCCGAACGTCTGGCCTGGACGTTCGGGCCATGGGTGAGCGTCTGGCCGGGACGTTCGACCCGAACGTCCAAGCGTCCGACGTTCGGGCCATGGGTCGAACGTCCTGGCGACGTTCGACCCTTAACTAAAAAAATTTCAAAATTTTTTAAAGGGGGGCGAACGTTTGGCGAGGAAGTTAGACCCATGGCCCAAACGTTTGTCCTGGACGTTCGGTCCATGGGTCGAACTTCCTGGCCAAACGTTCGCCCCATGGCCCGAACGTCCTGGCCAGACGTTCGGGCCATGGGTCGAACGTCCGAGCCGGACGTTCGACCCTTAGACCCAAAAAATTTTCGCACTATGAGTGGTTGACGAGGTGGCGGTGGGGCTTGGGATGGGCGGTGGGGGGCTGGAGGTGGTGGTGGGCTGGTTACGCGGGGAGGTGGTGGTTTGGGAAAAGAAAAGAAAAACAAAAGAAGGGTAAAGTTGGAAATGTTTGGTGGGACCGGGGCGATTTTAAGTAATTTTGGGGCGATGAATAGAAATTCAGTGTTTAAGAGGGGGGGTTTTACCAAACAACCTTTTTGATAACAGGACAAAACCCCTCGACCCGACATTCATTGGTTTCGAATGAAGAATGAAGAGTGCCCTGCCCCAACAAGCACCTACTCCTATCAAAATGAAAAGCGTGACTTTACTAAACAAGTAAGAAAGCCCTTTCTATCTTAATAAAAATACCCTGCAATCAAAGTCAAATAGCTTTGAGCAGCAAATAGGGGGTAGTGGTTGACCTTTTCGGGCTATAACCCAAAACCAGGGTTCGCTGTCTGAACTAAAGCCAGTCAACTCGACAAAGAACACCCTGGATCCGAATCGAACCTAAATGGAATGACATGAAAAGTCTTTTTCAAAACCTAGCATTAAGGGCGTTACGACAATATACGAGAGGAATGGAGAAAAACTCGTGATTAGTGTGGAGAAGAAGATATGTTTATGATATAGTTAAAAAAAGAGTCGTCTCATTTTCTTACTTCTTCCTTCCTTCTAATTCATTCAGACCCCTCCTTGTGTTCAAACTAGTCATTAGTGGTCGGTTTAATTGGTATCATTTCGGTATGCCTTGCCAACACTTTATTTTTTAGTCTTTCATCTTATCTGGAGAAGCGAAACTCGAACGGATAGAGCAGATGGTCCAACTACATAACTTTTTCTTTTTCATTACTTCTATGGTCGTGCCTTGTGGCACGGCAACACCCGTACTATTGAAATGGTTCGTCAGTAGTGATGTTCCCACATGTGCCCCTTTTTCCAATGGTACTTTCATTCCTATTTCTACATTATAGGAAATTCATACGCTCTATGGACGGAGTAAAAAGTGGAGTCTTGGTCAGAGCAAGTTGCCCTATTTTATTACCAGACATAAATGGGATAAGCTCATTCGAAACTAGAGCTAGAAACGCCTTATTTCGTTTCGTTCCCATAATTCATTTTCTTTTTCTCGAATTCAAGGGGTGACTTCCCCTATTTAGAAGCTTTTTGCGGTGTGCTCCGTTTACTATTCTTTCATACGTTCTTCTCTTTACCACACGATAGGTCAGCGAAGCGTGAGCGGGTGCGGATCGTGCTCCATAATCATGATCTGGGGTTCAACCTACCGATCGTGACTTTTGGTTTGGTTACGTGGTTTATCAAAACATCGGATTCTTGCTAACAGAAAGAGAACCGCCTATTCTATCAAGCAGTCGATTCAATAACAGCTGGCTGAGACGGACATCGATCTTCGCTTCGCGGGGAGAAGAAAAACCACCATCATTCAAATGCGAATATAGGCATGATTGAAGCGTAAAGTGAAATAATAATAATGAGAGGCTTTTATCCGTTAACGGTCATCTTACCTGTCCCCTACGCTACGCTCTCAACTAGATCAATCGCTTTGTCCTGGTCGTAGACCGGGTGAAACTTTTCGCTTCAAGGTTCACCTTACACGTGCTCGAGAGTAGGTTCTTTTCAGATACAATAAGAAAAGAAACATTTTGTACTTCTTATGACTTTCCGTTTTCCACAGCACCAAATCTACGCAGATAGATAGACTCCTTTCCCGTTGCTAAGAAAGAGCAAGAAACAAAATCAAATGATAATTGTTTTTTAACCAGCGCTCTCTTTTGAGTGTGCAGGTACTAAGAATCCTCTCACTACCAACCAGCAGACATCATCTGGTTGGGTCTTGCCGGTATCAACAATGAAAAAATATAGAAACAACAACTAACTATGGCTCTTGGCCCAAACAACGTCCTTGGCGTAGAGGAGATCGGAGCAACAGAGAACGCCTAGACGATGTTTTTCTTCCTGGGCTGCAGTAAGTAGATCGAGAGGTCGTTCCGCCCCTTGTCCTAGAATATTGGTAATATGTTCTCATACAATGTTGCTCCAATCTAACCTACCTGGCGAGCGATCCCAGTTCACGGCAGAGAACAAGACAACAAGCGAGCGTACCTTTGTTCGCTTCTTCTCCACCAAGCACGAAAGTTTAAGAATTATTGTAGGTCCCGAATGTTTTTTTTTTACGTCTTTATCTTCCTTCGAAGAGAAGATCTAGTGTGGGCAAGTAAGGGTTCTCCGGGCTGTTATAGCAAAAATCAAGGGTTGTGAAAGGCGCACTTTGATCTCTCAGATTTCTTGCAATGTGCAAGGCAGGCTGATTATTACGGTGTAAGGTAAGCGGTTTCGGCTTAGAAATTCCTAGCTCTTCCAATAATCTTATACCCAAGTGACCTCTGAAGGCCGCATAAGCCATGGCTCGTATTACGCTTCGGATGAAGATTTGGAAATAGTTGACTGTTTCTTGGACCTCCAACTAATGGGAGATTGACTAAGAAGAAGCACATAACCAGAAGCAGATTTTCTTGTATTAGGACAAGAGGCCCAGTCTGAATCACTATAGGCTTGTAGGCTAAGTTGATCAGTAGCTTTTAATAATATACCTTGGCCAGTAGTTTGTTTAACATACCTAAGAGTATGAGCTAGGGCATGAACATGAGGTATTCTTGGGGCATGGATAAACTAGCTGAGAGTTTGAACTGCAAATGCCTGATTAGATCTGGTATGAGTGAGAAAGTTGAGCTTGCCTACTAAGCACCTATACAAGGCAGAATCATCATAATAATCTCCTGAATCAGAAAGTAACTTAACACTAGTAGGTAATGGAGTAGAAGTGATTCTGTTAAGATTGAAGGAAAGGTTGTGAGAAGTTCATGTGTGAACTTCCTTTGGGACAGAATCATGCCATCAGAAGAAGAACTGACTTCAATACCTAGGAAAAAATGCAATTCCGCTAGATCTATGATACTAAAAACATGATGGAGATGAGCTTTAAGATGTGTGATAGTAGCAACATTTGTACCAGACAGTAGAATATCATCTAAAATAGATTGTTGCTATGGTAATATCAGACCCTTCCTTCTTGAGAAATAAAGAGTAGTCATTCTTAGATTGCTTAAAGCCTTGAGACTTTAATTCATCATGAAGCTTCGCAAACCAATGTCTTGAAGCCTGCTTAAGGCCATAAAGAGATTTAAGAAGCTTGCAAGCATAATTGGAAGTTTTAGGAAGTCCTTCTAGCATCTTCATGTATACTTCCTCATGGAGATCACCATGAAGGAAGGCATTGTTGATGTCTAATTTATCCCTTACTTGCTGTCAATGAAAGAACACACCTCACAGTAGACATCTTAATGACTGGAGAAAAAGTTTCTTCAAATTCAATGCCATACTTTTGGGTAAAGCCTTTGGCAACTAGCCTAGCTTTATTTATACCTCTCTCCACAGAGCCATCTGCCTTGAGTTTTACTTTACACCCCATAGATTTTTACCAGGTGGAAGGGGAACAATTTCCCATGTATGATTATCATTCAATACTTGCATTTCTTTTTCTATAGCAGCTATCCAGATAGGGTTTTGAGCTGCTTTTGTGTGACAAGTGGGTTCTGTATGACTCATTTGATCTGAAATTAGGCACTTAGAAACTGTAGGAATGTAAGAATAAGAAAGAGGATTACACCAATGCTTCTTAGGAGAGAAATCAAGAAGATTGCAAACGTAACTGGTGAGATAATTGGGAGGATTAGAAGGTCTTGTAAACCTTCTAACTGAAGAAGAAGTTTCATCAGGGGAGTGTATGAGGTTATGGTCAGGAGGAGAAGGATGCAAAGGACTAGTAGAATGAGTGATTTCAGTAGAAGGAGTGTTTTCAGATGAATGTGAAGTAGATTCAGAAGTAGAAGGAGAAAAAGAGAAAGGATTGTCACTAGATATAGAAGATTCAGTGAGCTCAGTGGCTGTTGGCAAAAAAAATTACGTGGGATAGATATAATCAATAGATGAAGAAGAAGCATAATGAAAAGGACATTATTTTTCCAAAAACACTACATCTCTAGAGATAGAAATCTTTTTAGTACTAAATTAAGGACTTTATAACCTTTGTGACTAGGAGGATACCATATAAAAACACAAGGATGTGCTCTAGGATTAAATTTGTGTCTAGAAACTTTAGAAGTAGAAACATAGCAAAAGCATCCAAAGATTCTAAGATGATTCAAGGAAGGAGGATGATTAAAAAGTTTTTCATAAGGGGGTGACATTGTGAATGGTAGTGAGGGGCGTTCTATTAATGAGGTATGTTCTTTGTGAGTAAACAGTCCCCCCAATACTTTGTAGGCAGTTTAGACTGAAATAACAAGGCTCTAGATGTCTCAAGTAGATGCCTATGCTTGCGTTCCACAACTCCATTTTATTGTGGAGTATCTCTGCAAGTTCTTTGATGGCTAATACCCTTGGCAAGAAACAATTGCTTCATTTCACCTTCACAAAGATCGGGAGCATTATCACTCCTAACTGTAAGAACTCTAGCATTGAATTGATTTTCTATACGAGACGAAAATTGAGTGAACAAATCCACTGAATCTGTCTTATTCTTCATTAAGTGTGTCCAAGCAATCCTGGTATAATCATCCACCAAAGTAATGAATTGATTATATCCCGCGTAATTATTACATTTGTAAGGGCCCCAAACATCCAAGTGAATCAACTAAAATGGTGTAGTTGTTTTTATTGAACTAGTAGGAAATGAACATCTACATTGCTTGGCCATAGGAAAAATCCGGCACAAACTTTCAGCTATACACCCTTTTACATCAACTGACTTATTGGCTCACCATGAAGTCTATGAAAACTGAGATGTCCAAGTCTGAGATGCCAAAGTTTGACTTCCTCAATTGCAGTGAAACATGAAGTAGTTGTTGTAAAAGACTGTTGTCTTTTATTGATAGAGTGAGTAAAAGCTTCACACAAATTGTAGAGACCATGCTCCAATTTACCAAGAACCAGTTGCTTGCTCAAAGAAGGGGCCTGAACCATACAAGTATCTTGTGCGAAATTCATTGTACATGAATTATCTTTGCCTGACTTAGGAATAGAGATCGATTGATCTGAAACCCAGGTACATGAAGTACATCCTGCAATGTTAGTCCTGCACCAATATTAACAGTACCAATATGGTCTACTTGCACTTTACTACCATCTGGGATAGTAATAGTGTGGTCTTTAGGACATACTTTATGAAATTGAGTAAACAAATCAATGTTAGAGCACATATGATCTGTAGCCCCACTATCAATTATCCACTTCTTTTGAAATGAAGAGATAAGATAGAATTTACCTGGTAGATGTGAATTTGTTGCAGCAAGACCAAGTATCTTGGTTTTGTATCTCTACATTATTGTAGTTCTCTAGGACTTGCAAAAGTTTCTTGTACTCTTCTTTGTGATAAGGGAGCCTGAACCATGTCTCCCTGATCATGTAATGGTTCAGTATGAGCTGCAGCAACTATTTGTTTCCCTGTACCAGCCTATGATTAGGTGGATAACCATGAATTTTCCAACACCTATCCTTAGTATGTCCTGCCATTTTGCAATGATCACAGTAAAGACTAGAAGACCTTTTATTGCCAATCTGTTTGAAGCACTAGATTTGGAGAAAGTCACATGATGTGATGGTTTTAAATTCTGATTTCTATAAGCTTCTTGAAATCTTCCAGCTGTAAAAGTTATATTGTCTTCAATATGATGCTTGGTATCATGATTGATTATAGGCAATGGTTGCATCATAAGGATTGTGCTCTTCACCAGATTATACTTGTGACTTGTTTTCATCAGGAATAACAAGAGTCTATTGTTTTGTTCAGATTTGAGCATCTTTTGTGTTATTGTACAGCTACATCCAGTACAAGAACAAGTAGGCAATGGATCTAGGCCATCAATCATGTCCCATACATACTTGATTCTTGTGTAAAACTCAGAGATGTTCTCATTTTCTCCTTGTGATAAGTCATATAATTGTTGTTGTAAACTATAGAATTATGTACCAGAAAAATTGCCAAATCCCTCTTCTAAATTCTTCCAGACTTCCCTTGCAGTTTTTAAATAGAGTATACTTTTTGCAACAGTTTGATCCAGTGAAGATAAAAACCAGGAAATGACTAAATCATTACATCTGTTCCAAAGTTTCAAAAGTCCTGGATTTCCTGATGGTCTGGAAAGACTTCCATCAATGAATCCTAATTTATTTCGTGTTGAAAGAGCTGTCATCATTGCTCTTTGCCAGTCACTAAAACCATTTCCAGAAAATATTTGGCTTCGAGGCCCAATGAAGCTCACCACCTCCCCCCCCCACCCCAAAAAAAAATCATTAAATATATTGCTCGCATTTCTTTTAATCATAAACTCAAACGCAACAACTAGAAAATGCACTGATATATTACTCCACCTCTTCATTTCAATTTAAGTACTTATGTCGGATACTTGATGCTTGAACATGAATATGACATAGACAATTCATTTTGGACTAAGATCAAGCAAAATTTCTTAAAATAGTTATGTCTAACACTTGTACACATAACAAAATAAGTAAAGCGTGACCATTGTATAATCTACTCGACGCCAAAAATCAACTTCCCACCAATCAAATTTAAATATCTTTCTTCAAACAGTCCAATCCCCCCCCCCCCCCCTTTTCTTCCTGCTACACAGGTTGTGAGAGAGTTGCAACAGATGTGGTGCAATCGCTGGATAGAAAATCTTTCAAGGAATGAAACAATATGGCAATGTCAACTAGTTTCCTCGTTCAAGACTTAGTTTCTGAAAGTTTGTATCTGAGACCACTACTGGAATCTATTGCAACAAGAACAGTAACTCGTTGAGATTCCAATTATTATAGAGTACTGCGAGGTACTCGTAACAAAACTGATTCTACAACATGTCCACAGATGGAGTTGAAGTTACCAAATTCTGAGGAGTCGGTATTAATTTATGTCGAATTGCTCCACATGTAGTTCCTCGATCCATGTTTTCTAAATGAACTAGAGCCAATCGGTTATTCACTAGCCATCCATTTTGATAAAATACACCTTATGTACCATACTACCATCAAATGGTACAAGTAAATCACATGTTTTGTTTTCAGCGGAGCGTTTAAGTCCAATCATCTCAAGTTAGACTCCTGCCTTGCCTCGATATCCTGAAGCCTCAAGGTCACAGCTCGCTTGTGAGCCTCTAGTCCCTCAACTTCAGCCATGGCTGCCACATATGGGCCCAGATTTCTCAGACCTTCCTCTGTCAGGGATTGAACTGTTATATACTTCTGGAAGGAATCAAGTGACACCCCACCATACATTCTTGCGTAGCCATATGTTGGAAGGACATGGTTTGTTCCACTAGCATAATCTCCAACACTTTCAGGCGTCCATTGCCCCATGAATACTGATCCTGTAGAGATCATCAGCAATGATGAAACTGATAACACTATCCACAAGAATTTTTCTTGATCTTTTGAAATTTTAAAATTTTGAAGTGTTTCTTGGCATAGCTAAGTTTACACTTGCAAAAATTAGGGAAAATCTACAGTAGCATTAACATTTGTAAGGCATTGTCTGTACCGTATAGTTATAAGAATGAACAGGTATAGAAAAGCTTGCTCAAGAAGGATGATTTAGAATTGCCAAACATAGATACCTGCATTCTCAATAAAGCTCTCCCATTTCTCGGCATCTTTTACATTGATAATCAGATGCTCGGGTGCGTACAAATTTGAGAAAGAGATGGCCTGCATGTGGAAAGAAGAAAAAATTCAACGGAGCGTGCAATTTTGGAAAAGAACAAAGCACCATAATGGAAGAGAAGGAAACACACTAGAGGAAGAGGTTACATGACAGTCTCAGCCTCTCAGGGGAACTAGGTGGCATTGGGAGCACCTGAAAGAGACAGGAACACTAACCTCAACCATATCACGAGCGAACACAATAAAACTATGAGATAATGCTTTTGCTGCAAATTCCCCTCTAGGAAGGCTTTGACATTGCTTGCTAATTTCATCTTCAATAGCACTTAGATTTACACCATCACCAGTTACTACAAGAACAACCTGACTATCTGGTCCATGTTCAGCCTGGAAAATACGAAATGGCATATACATCACAATCCGTAAACAAACAAATCTCAGAAGGATAAATCCTCATTTTACAAAACTAAAGCAAATCTACACAAGGTAATGATTTTCCTAAGCGACAAGATAGTATACCTTAGAGGCTAATCTACATAGCAATGGGGGAGGGGAGAGAGAAAGGATATTATTGCCCTTCTCTCAGAATCAATAATTATATCCAGATACAGGCAAATGAATCCATCACTCTTCCTCCCCTTCATTGCTATTCAATTAAATTTTATCCAAACATTATGTCAGTCACAGTGACACAAAAGAAACAAATAACGTCCTACTCCCAATTAGGTCATGAAAGTATTCATGTTCAACGTATATTTCTGAGAGATGATTCAAACGAAGAATTTAGTGCAGCATATAATACTATAAGAGGCAAAGTGTAGAGTCTCTTCTCTGTATAATGTCATACCATCAAAGGCAAAGTTCATATATTCTGAGAGATGATTCAGACAAAGAATTTAGTGCAGCATATAATACTATAAAAGGCAAAGTGTAGAGTCTCTTCTCTTTATAATGTTAGACCATCAAATTCCCATGGAAACAGGTAAAAAGTGACCATAAGTACTCATCTTGCTGCTACATTCCAATATTAGAGAACATCTTAAATGATGAAATCAAGCCATTAAAAATTCTAGCATATTTTGATAAAGATTGTTGTATGACAATGCAGACATCCACATGGTAACTCGAGGTTTAGGAAAGTGAAAGAGGCATAGAGACAATTTGAAATCAATAATAACTTTAAATTAGGCAACACCTGAGAGAGTAAGTCTGCTGCAATATGGACAGGGTTAGCATATTTGTCAGCAATCACCAGAACTTCTGAAGGGCCAGCGGGCATATCAATCGAGATCATAGCTTCACTATTCTGATGGGAGGTGAGGAATTCAATTAGTAGTGTATGTTAAATTACATAAAAACCTTAGAGCTTTAGCTTAAAAGCTCCAGTAGCCATTACTTGTAGGATCATCTTTGCAGCTGTTACATATTGATTTCCTGGTCCAAAGATCTTCTCAGCCTGCATTTTGAAGAAGACACCCAAGAAATGATTCATGGGCAACAAAGATATGCATACACCCTATTGCACTTAAAGTTCATATGTTTGCATATTAAAGATCAAAACCATCAGGAAATAACTAGCTTTTTTATTCCTAATACTTATTTGCAGAAGATATGGAAAAGGCTCTCAAAGCAAAAACAAGAAGCGCAAGAATATAGTTGAAGTCTTAGTACCTTAGGACAAGAAGATGTTCCCCAGGCCATAGCAGAAATGGCCTGCTCAACAAAAAAGGAGGAAGGAGATGAACACCAACAAAAATTACGAAGCTATATTCAAGAGAAAGAAAAATTCTTTTTGCTACAGAACATATTTAGGAATAGTACAGGCTCTCAGACCTGAGCTCCTCCAGCTTTAAGGATATGAGTGACACCAGCTTTCTTGGCACAGTAGAGGACCTCCTAAAAGGGGGAAGATAAAAATGAGTAATTAACCTAAGGGGACTCCCAAGTCCCAATGTTGTTCTAAGTTCTAACACTTTAGGAGTAACGAAAAATAAAAATACCTTGCATATACTGCCATCCTGGCTTGGAGGTGTTGCAAGAACAACTGTTTTGCAGCCAGCAATTTTGGCAGGCTAGAATACAAAGTAAAAATTTATGTTAACACAAAGCCATATCCTCGAACTTCATAAAGTAGAAGGCATTTGGATATAGAAATTGCAACTCACAATTGAAAGCATAAGAGCTGTGGATGGAAGTACAGCAGTTCCTCCTGGAACATAAAGTCCCACTGAACCAATGCTTCTCGCTACACGTTTGCATCTAACTCCCTGACTTTGGAAAACTCAAGCGCCATGATTATAAAAGAGAAATGTAAAAATTTGAAATTAAGCAGTCTCTACAGAGACTCACCTTCATGTTTTCAACATTTCTCTCCTCTGACTTTTGAGCAGCATGAAATGCATATATGTTATCATATGCAACATCAAAGGCCTCTTTAACGTGAGGATCAAGCTGCAATGATGAAGATCTATATGAAATGAAGCTAAAGACAAACAAACAAATGAGCCCCTATATCTACTAGGTCCATTGCAGTTATATCGAAGAAAACACATTTCTTTATTGCCAAAACTCGTTTGCTTATTAAGAAAGTCTTCATGAAGTATCTCATGAGTACCTCTGGATCAGGTAAATCTGCAACATCTTCAACCACTCGATCCAAGCTGACTTTGTCAAATTTGGCAGTATATCTGTTGCGAGACACTTATAGCAAGTAAGCTCATAGCACAAGTTTGGATAGGGAGAATAGGAGAAAAGCAGGAATGAATATGGTTAGCAACATTAACAGAAAAGACTTACTCTTTCACTGCATCATCACCCCGAGTGCGGACATCATCAACAATAGGTTGGACCTGACAAGTTGTCAGAAGGATTAAAATTTATGTAGCACACACAACACTCCTCTATAATGACAGATGATTTTTTGAGGGGGAAAAATAGCTCACCACGCTAAAAATAGAAGAAAAATCAATTCGGGGACGAGCTTTCAGATTATCAACCTCGGATACAGAAAGTTCGGACAATTTGTAAGACTTCAAGGCACATTTCACCCCGGCACTCATTGATCCTATGGATAATATAAAGCAACAGATAATGGCATCAAACTATACCAGAAAAAAAGATTCAGAACACAAATTTCCCAACAAGTGAGTAACACTAAGATAAAAGTGCAAAGTTCTTCATGGAGATAATACACCGAAAACAAACAAATTTAATCTTTAAATGACAAAAAAGGGAGCACATAATCTTCAAAAGTCTCAATTTGGACCAGAATTACTGAGGTACCGTATGTTTAGGAACATAAAACAAATACTAAATGGTAATTTACTAGCCCCTCCCATCCAAAACTAGTTGCCACACATCTCACCCAACATAATCAAGAATATAATATCATCTTACTAATCCACCCTTTATGATGATTGGGTCATTCCCACACTCTCCTATCTTTGAACTCAATGGGTCATCTTGAGAAGCTTAAACATAAACCACTAATGTTTTAAGAAAGGTGACAGTTTTCCTTCTATTCGAAACATATATATATATATATATATATATATATATATATATATATATATATATATATATATATATATATATATATATATAAGTGAATTCATATGAGAATGCATACTTATATGAGAAATGAGAATGGATTTTACACGCTATAACTCTAATGAACAAGTGATGTAACTCTAATGAAAAAGTGATGTAACTCCAAAAAAACAAAATTTAGAAAAAAAATTTTGAAAAAAAAATTTTTTTTTTTGGGCTCGAAATTTTTTCGGGGGTATAACTCTAATGAACAAGTGTTGTAGCTCTAATCCAATCGTGTGGTTGAGATTCATTCTCATTTCTCATGTAAAGCAAGATTCTCATGTGATCCTCGCGGCACCGCAATTGGTTGAACAAGTGAAGGAATTGGACAAATTTTTAATACTATAAGATTACATAGCAACCAGATACATGAATCAAACGTTTGCAAGCATCAATATTTTTAATACTATAAGATTACATAGCAACCAGATAACAGCACTACATTCAAAACATAAAATCCAAAGAAACAAGAAATGATTTACAAACAATAAAAGCATGAAACAAATTGAATTGAATTGAATTGAGTGAAGAAGTAAGAGTATCAATACCTGATGATAAAATCCGAGGTCGGAAATTAGGTTTCGAGGAAAACGAGGTACGAAATCGAAAGATACGAGCGTGTGCAGAATTGAATAACAAACTGGTTCGATCTAAGCATACAAGTTTAGTCTCCATCACCAATTCCTTCAATTTCAAATTTCAATCAACAAAATTTAACAATGTCTTAAATACTATCAAAATGCATCCGTTTTTCCAGATTCTTTTTAAAGCTCAAAACTTTATGTCAATGGAGGATTATAGTTGAATTTATATAGAGAGGAAGAGCGAGAAATTACAGAAGATGGCAAGAACAACAAAGATTCTGTCAACTGGTGGAGATGAAGAACTGCTTCAATACCTCTTTTTTTCCTTCTTTCTTTCTTTGTGGTTGAAGGAATTGAATATGAGTACTAAAGTTATATGATACTTTTAGTTTAACACTTAAAATCACCTTGCTTTCTCATTTCAAATTCCAATCATGAAAATCACTAACTTGATTGCCTAATTTAAAATTCCAAACATGAAAATCACTAACTTGATTAGCCTAATCTTGCAATTACTTTATTATGGAGTGAGGAAGTATACCATTAGAGTTTTGACTTTTTAAGCTCATTGTGTGTTCTTTGCTTTTACTTGAAATTTATACCTCAAGTCGTACACATAACAAAATCTAACTAGTTATTATGTTCGGGCTATGCCCCGGGTAAGAAATAATTTCATTTATTAATATTATATTTTAAAATAATACCAATAAACATCACTTGGTCTAGTGGTTAAGATTTTAATATATAAACTTGAAGTCGCGAGATCAAATCCTATAATATGCAATTTCTATTTTTTTATTGAATGTGAGTTACATGGAGTAAAATACAGTTAGGGAGAGCGCCACGTTGCATCGTTCCTTGTTTAGGAACGCCTTTTAATATATTAGTATAGATATAATTTTAAAATTTTACGGTATTCTACAACTTAACATATGTTTGGATTTTGAACACTATTTTTTTGGACTCGACATAACTTGGTTAAAATTTAGTTGAAAATTTGAAATTGACTCGACCTGAATCCAATTTAGGCCCTTTTTTGGGTTGAATTGGTTTGAAATGAATTGAATTGAAATGAAATTGCGAGAGGAAAGTAGCTGAGCTGAATTGAGACGGTTCCCAAAAGAATAGGGTCTCAGCCTTTGAAAGACAAAGTGATTGTTTGGCTTTCCATGAATAATCAAAATACCCATAAAATTATACTTCGTAAGAATTAGAAAATTACTGGAAATGATAATTTTTATTTGCTTGAAAAAGAGAATTAAAACTATCTACTGCGAATCCCACTTACTTATGTTCTCCAAGGTAACTTTCTTCCTTCATTTTGTATAAAGGAAATTGCCTAAACATTTATAATTCTCACACTTTTAGCAACCAAACATCTTGACAATTTCCCACTCCATTAAAATTTTAATGCAACCAAATGACTAGGGGCGATAATTAGTTTGACCTGTTCACGAACATTTCGGGATCGACTCGGTCAAAACTCGACTCAACTCGAGATCTTAACGAGCCGAGCTGAGCTAGTATTTGATCACAACTTGGCCGGGACAATGTTCAACTCGAGTTAGAGTAAAATTAAACGAACACGAACCAAGCCGACTAGAACTCGGGATCGGCTCGACCTGTAAGCAACCCTACAAACGACCAACAAAAAAAACAGTCCACTAGACAATTTCTGAAAACCCCCAAATTGAAGAAGGGTAAAGTGAAATAATGAAGAACCCAAGGCCCATAAAAGACTAGGGCATTGTAGCGCGTGAGCAACAATCACTTACCCCTCCTTCTATACTGGGTCTTTCTCTCTGTAGAACGTCTTTCGCCCAATTTCGTTCTCGATTCTCTCTCCTCAACTGCTGTTTCTCTCTCTCTCTTCTAGAGCAACAATGGCGATGAACAATGGATTGCGATCTTGTGCCTCGAAGTTGATGAATTCTTCTGGGTTGATCTTATCCAAGCCAGGTTAGTTAGGTCTTACAAATCTAGGGTTCATCCTGTTAATACTTTATTCGCCTAATTCTATTTTTTTAAGCGAGTTAACTGTTGAACTTTTAATTTGTTTACATCTGTTCGATGAATATTATGCAATTTTCACATTTCTCATTTCTCATCGAATTTATAAAGTTTATGATATGAATGAATTCTGAATGCACGATTTTGATTGCCTAGAGAAAACGAGCTGTATATGCGTGATTCCATGAATATATGAAGATGGATTTTTGTATCATCATCACTTTTAGATCATTTAATTGAGTGCAGCTTTAGTTTGATCTTGAAGCGCTGGGCTTGGTAGTTTTTTGAATTTTGTGAATCTTGTTACTCATTATCAGAGTGCAATCCATATTCTAGGACGACGACTTTTCGGATCAATAGTCTTTATTACAATGGAGAACATATGGTTTTTGGATTGATGAACAAGTTCTTTTTAATGAGTTGCTTTCTCCCCTATCTCTGGCAAGTGAAGGGGTTTAGGAATTAGAGTTTGTTGGTTATTTTGGAGGTGGGAAATTATGAGGTGCGACGGTGTGTGGTACTGAGATTATCAAATGATCGAGAGTTGGAAGGAGTGCTGCATATGTGGTGTTTGAGCCCGGCAACAGGAACATATAGAAGGTTTTGGACTTTTAAGTTATGATGGAATTGGGTATGGTGTGACGTATAGAACTATTATCCAATTATGAATACAATTGCGCTGAGGGACAATTTCATTGCGATATGGTTTATTGAAGTGAACTCCGTATCTGGTTATGGGTGATGATATATAAGCAATACTTGATGATTGATGCTTCTAGTAAGAGTTTAGTACCTTATTGGTTGTGGATTTTAATGATAAATTAAGTTTCACTTTACAGATGTAGCTACTTATGAAGATAATAACAGTACAACTATATCTTTTATTTTTTGCTAGGATAGAAGTTCATATCTTTAAAGACAGCGGTTCAAGGCTTAGGCTTTTTATCTAACAGTCTCATTAAGCTACGGGTAATACTATAGTACCCTTGTTTTCTAAAATTAAGGCGCTCTATAAGTGTTACCAGTAATCCATGCCTAATGTTGGTTGAAGTTCCTCATAGAGTGAAATATTGATGTTGTCGATTTTATTGACACTGCTCAATAATATGCCATATTGGATTGCTGATTTGCTATTGATAGTGGTTTGTTTAATTTCGTTTCTCTTGGAGATTTGGAGTACTGTTCAGGATTAGAGCTATATATTTGCCTTTGTTAGAAAACATATTTTGATTATAGATGACGTGTAGTGTCAAGTCCATATGTGAATTCATTAGGATTGGGTTGCGGAGTGTAAAATTGATGTTGAACCTGTTGGTGATGATTACCTTTAGATTTTGGATTCTTTTGTGAAGACATAGGAGGGAGAGTGTTACGCAACATGATTTTGCTGAAAGTTTGAATCTTTCATCAGTATTTTCCTACCTTTTCCCCTTCTTGTTACCATTCTTTTCAGGGTAGTCATTGGACTTGGAAGTATATGCCTCCTTTACAGGATGATTCACCTGAATGCTAATGGGTGCTGTAGTTTTGGTAGTTTGTTTACAAACCAGACTTTTTTTTTGGGATTGTTTGATATGAGGGCAATCTTGCCTCGATGCATTTTTTGTTTGTCACTGCTCAAAATATATTTCCTCGAAATCTGGCAAGCACTGTAGAGATGTATGTTCATTGTCTCTGCTTGTGCCTCTTCTTTTCTGCAACGCGTTACCTCACATGAAAGACCGAGAAAAGATTTATTTCTATACCAAACAACATATAATTAAGAGAATTAATGGCATGGGAGGAGAACTTCGTCTTAATTTGGCAAGCACTGTAGAGATGTACGTTCATTTTGTTCGGTTAATGCTTCGTTTGCTCTCCTAATGTTTGGTGCTGATGCAGCAAGAAAGATCTATGTAATGTTGTAATACAAAAGAATGTTTTTGTCCTTTTTGTGCTTACAGCAAGCAGAGAAATTCACTCAAGTGGCATGAAAATGATGGGCGGACATGGTCATGATGAGCCATTCTATCTTCACGCGAAGCACATGTACAACTTGGACAGGATGAAGCACCAGAAATTGACAATGTCCGTTGCTGTATTGGCTGCCTTTAGCATTGGAGTCTTTGTCCCAGTATATGCAGTTGTTTTCCAGCAAAAGAAGACTGCATCTGGTTAACTTCGTTCTAGTTCCTTTTGCCTATTTGGTAGGAAGTTACATACAGACTACCTGTCTTAAAGCCCTGTATTGAAAGATTATGATGCCTTTTTTCATTTCAGTTTCAGTTTCAGTTTCGCCGCCTCGTATTTTCTTTTGCTAAAACTTGGGAAAGGTGCATTTCACAATAATTTTTTGTAAGAATCTCTGCTGAATCAGCTATAAATATCGGAGGTTGTTATGGGGTTTTTTTTTCAATAAAATTTTTCTCGTACCTTGCATTGTTAAAGATCTCATATTACAAAACTGTCTTTTCACACTACTAGAACAATGTTTTTGTCCTCTGGCTAAGCAAATTAACTTGTAATTTCTGAACTCCAAAGCAACTTAGGCTGTGTTCTCCTTACCTTTTTGAGGAAAAGCCAATAAGTTTGAGTAATTTAGGGCTAATAAGGGCCATCTAGGTTAATTCACAACTACGATAAATTCTAATAAGCTCGAATAATAAAAGTGGAGCTAATAAGTTCGAATGAGGACTAATAAATTTTAAAAAAGTGAAAATTAGATTAATAGAGAACACGCTTAATCCTCTGACTAACCAAACCAAATCGGCATGTAAAGTGTCTTAGCTAGAGACCTTAGAAATTGACTGCATTGATATCTGATATCTCTAATAGTCTAATCAATGCAAACCGAAAGCAATCAAAAGTTTGTATATAATTTTTTTTTTATCTAAAGCAATCAAAAAAAAATTACCCTAGAGGTTTCCGAATAAGTGCACGACAAAGTTTTATTACAAAGATTATACTGGTAGTTCTGAACGATGCGGGAACATTTATCTTAATTACAAGTAAAATTACTCAGATATCAACAAAAACAACACACTTAAGAAAGTGGAGTAACCAGATTCTGGATGAGTTGCTTTCAAGATGGAGAAAGGAACTATTGAATTATGGTACTTAAGAGGAAAAATGTTACTGACGTGACAAACATGAAAAGAAGCAGTTTCCTGCGAAACAAGAAGCCAGCTAACCCTATTGTACACAACTAGACCTTGCAATCAGTGCTAAGACGGCATGAAAATTGCCAAAGAATGAACATCACCCGAATTACAATAACAATCACTTGGCATCTCTAAGCCTTGTATTATCTTCCAGTACTACTTCCTATTTTTTCTTCGGCTCAGCACGTCCAAGAAGACGATCTCTTAATCAATGGTTTCATTAGTTTGTCTTCCTCCAAGGAGATCATACCTAAGTGTGATGGATCTTCTAGCATCATTTTTGCCACGAGATATCCGGCAATAGACCATGTTTGGTACTTTCGGGCTTGTTTCCCTATGTATCTACCGAGTTTTCCATCATAGTATTCGGGCCAGCCGTCTTTGAGCAAACGAGATTCCGCCAGATCGATGGCTCGTCTTGCAATCTGTGGTCGACCAGTCTTGATGCACGCAGCTGTTAACAACCATAAAAGAACTGCAAGAAGCACAGAGGAAGCAAGGGGAAAGAACAAAGAGAAATGAGGGATAAATGGTCAATGCAAAATAAATTATTTTCTGATGCAACTCACAAACTATCTACCACTTATAACAGAGAAATGGATAAAAAAAGATGCACGTAGGAAACATAAGAGAGTCTTTTGTTGAAAAGAAAACATTTTCATGGAAAAGTAATCTTCCCATCTGCCTTTGTTAGTTAGTAAAGGGTGAAAGATAGTTCTTCCAAGGAATATTACATTTTCTGTTCCAACTGAAGGAATGTCACATTTTCCTCCCTATTTTTAACCCTCTTCTTTCTCTTCTCCATCCATCCTCTCACTCATTTTCGTTTTTCCTTCTAACTATCTTGTAAGGAACCCAAAAAAACAGACGACTAGTTTATAATTGTGTCATCCCTTGGAAAATGTTTCCAGGGAAAATCATTATCCATTTGAATATGTTTTCAGTCCAACCAAACATAGCCTGATTGACGTTGCACTACTGATTGGATAACTCTTAAATAAATACCCAAACCTTGCCATTAATTCGAGTTTTCTATATCCCATGCACCACCTGGTCATGACACTTTACTGTTTGGCAGTAATTACTATCCACTAAAAGGTAACATAGACATACATGCTCATCCCGTAAGACCAAACTTATAATACTTGAGGAGCCACAAGCCCACAACATGTAACATGCTTAGCTATTGACAAAACTATACAAGTCAACCAAATACAAAGACAATTATTGTTATTCGCAACAAAAGCAAAGTTAAAACAAACAAGTAAAAGGGGGAAACCTGGCCAGGATCCTCCATTGTGGTAGCTCCATCTGGTATTCTTGGGATCACATCCCGTGACAATCCGCCATTCATGACTTTCTATGGCAGGATACGCAATTTTCAAAGGCATTTCTCCCACCAACTCTTCCCAGCGTGCTTCAATGAGATCCATAATAGCCATAGATTGCTCTGGAGTTGCTAAAGAACAAAGGATGGCTACACAATTTCCCAAAGCAAACCATCGGAAATCCATCCTTGCTGGGCTGACATTTCCGATAAAATACCCACCACGTGTAGGCATGAAATCAAATACCCAGTCCGGAATTGAATCGGGAATGACATTAAACTTATTTACAGCTGTATGAGAGTACTCCTCTGTTTTGTAGCGATATATGTCGTTTAGTTGACGGAAATCAAGCCAAAAATAACTTCTCATGTGAAAACTCAATGCGTGCAATCGCTTAACTATTCTTTCAATAAACTCCTTGCCTTCTGTGTCATGTTTAAGCATAGACAAAGCACATCTCAGTGACATGAAGAAGAGAGCTTGAATTTCAATAGGATAGCCATAAACTCCCTGCAAGTTGTCTCAGAAAATGGATTGGGTTATCACAGGGAAAAGAAAGGCTAGAAACACTAACACAATGCTCAAGTCATATAGCATGTTCTTCCATAAGTGGCGACAACATTGACAAGCAATGTTCCAATAAAACATTTATATAGTTAGATATGTGACAAATAAAAAGACAAGTACATGCACAATGCTGAAAACATGGAAACTAGGGATTGATCATGTAAAGATAGTTCATGAGATCATTGAAAAAATCTCAGGTTTCCTACTACTACTTATTTCAAAAGTGCTAGGCAACTTTATGGTAATTTGATCAACGAAGTTTTCTCAGCCAACAAAATGCATACTGGTGATGGAGCAGGGAAGGGAACAGCAGTAGCAATGATGATACATAATGCGGAGTTGCAAGCATCAACATTAAGAGCTAAATCCAAGTATACCAATTAAAAGATCAGCTTAAAAGTAATAAATCAACGACAAGTAAGAACAGCTGGGATAGATTATGTTTAATTTTGAAAATTAAATTCCCAATAATCCGATATGCAATAGATGAGAGTATGAGACCTATATTACGGTCAAGCAGTCAAAGTCATTGCTTTACACAGCAGAGTTTGTTGCACACCTAGAGATCTTATGTATGAAAGCCTTGTAAAATTTAATAATGAGTTTAAAGGTCAATTTACCATTCTCCGATCAATCATTGAGCAACCATCAGCACAAAGTAGGGTGGGAAATGTGTCGAACCCCTCAGACAAACACAGGGTCATTATAAGCCTCATACCCTTCTGACATTCCGGTGACTCTGCCAGGGACATATCTCCTGTAGACTTTGTATACGCACGCAACAGAATAATCCACCAGAAACCCGAGTCAACGGGAGCTACCCTGCCAATGGCACTCTCACCAAAGTCCGCAACAATAGTATCTGTTTTTCGGACAGGATCATGGAGTACCTTAAAGCTGGCGGGCATAGCTCCTTCCCCAAGCTTAAATCGGTCAACTCTCTTCTCCCAAGCCTGAAGTTGCAGTGTCTTTAACAAGAAGTTCTTAACTATATCTGGCTCACCATTCATGAGGAAAGCTAGTGCACTAGGCACAAAATCCCTTACAAAAACCTGCCATAACAAAACATCAACTTCAAACACCCTAAAGGTAACTCATCCTAATCAAAACATAATTGATCCTCCTATGTATTCCCCAAATTAGAAAGATACAAGATAAAAGGATTACCTGATCATAATTTAAAATTTCTTCTGAAGCATGGTCATAAGCAGCAATGGTGCCCACAGGTTGACCTCTAAAGTGCACCAAAGATCGTCGGAGTGATTCCCAAGCTTCAGCAACCATAGGATGGGGTTCAAAAGAGTTCCTCGTCGAAGAAGCAGGGGTATCGAAACCCGACCTTCCCCCAGGAGAGTAAAGGTGTTCAAAATTCTCTACACTCCCTCTATTCAAACCTATGGATAACTCGCTCAATGATCTCTCATCAAACGATCTCTGCCTCTCGATATTAAGCCTCGGCTTATCAAGAAGCTTAGCCAGGTCATAATCATCCATCTCAGAGATCGACGTATGAGAGCTCACTTTCCTAAGCCCAACTCCATCCATATTTTCTCAATACCCTTAATTTACACACACACAAACAAACACCCTTCAATTGCACTTAAGACCTACAAATATCCAAGTACTTATAATCAAAACACATGGTAATATATGGAATAATCAAAGAGCAAAGAAAGCCATATATATATATATATATATATATATATATATATATATATATATATATATATATATATATATATATATATATTAAAAAAAAGACCTCCAAAATAGACATACAACTATACAAGATCTTCAAAGATTCTCTTATATTAAGCCCCACCAAAACATTATCCAAACTTAAGAACACATGTATCATGGCTTCTACACACATATATATATAAAAATAAAAATAAAATCCAACCTAATCCATAAATGCACTCCTAAGTCCTAACACTAACACACACACTATAAGAACTACCTCAGGGTATAACACGAATTAATGGCAGAATTTTAACCTTACCTAACAATTCTTAACTCACAAATAACACATTATCTATAATAAAAAGCTCCAAAATCCAGATTCCAAATGAAATAATCAACAAAATTAGCTCATAAAAACAGATCCATACCTAAATTCATAAACAAGTTCTAAAAGCAATAAGTAAAAATCTACGAATATGCATTAATAATTTAATATAAATAAGCCTAAAACTGAATAAATTATCCAAAAAAATCAGTACAAAATGAGTGTAAAGAAGACAAAAAAAAAAATCAGATCTGTAAAAAAATGAGAGATCAGGAGAGAGAAAAAGACCTAGAAGGACGGAAAAGTGATATTTTCCGGCGATATCAACGGTGAGAATTCGCCGGCGAAATTGCCGGAAAACTGTGATCGACGGCGGAGAGGAGAGAGAAAATTGGAGAAGAAAGGGAAAAAAAAGAGCATGTTTGGTGAAGCAGGCATTTATAGTGATAATGGAACAGAAAACTAGGAGAGAGAAATATTAAAATATTATTTTATTTTGTTTTTTATTTATTTTTTTTTGAAAGGAAAGTGGTAGCATTTTTGGGAGCAAAAAATAATAGTATTAGTCCCTATTCTTTTGAACTTATTTTGGCTGAACTGAACTGAATTTATTTTATTTTGGCTGAACTGAACTTATTTTTGTTGAACTGGACTTATTTTTACTTATATCTGCTGAACTGAACTTATTTTTACTTATTTTTGCTGAACTGAACTTATTTTTGCTGAACTGAACTTATTTACTTATTTTTACTGAAAATAAGTCCAAAAAAATAAGGCCTTATATAGTGAAACTGGGGGGAGTAACCGGGAACTGGGAGTAGCCGGTGAGGGATAATGAAATGGCGCACGAGGGAAATAAGGGAAACTGGGAGACAAAACGACATAGTTTCAAGGGTCTGACGAAGAGTGATCCACTTGGTTTGGTTTTTTGTTTTGGTAGTTGAGGCCGTTGACAGCCTAGCAATTTCTCGTTTTTATGATTTTTGTAGTACTATTTCATTGATTTTTGTGATAGCGTAAATACTCATTTGATTGAGGTTTTTTTGGTATAGAGACAGATTCGGTAATTTGAATTCATTGTTTTGGACTCAAAGTCTAATTGGTTTAGATTTGGATTATGAAATTAAAATCTATTTTCTGAAAATTTAGA
Organism: Beta lomatogona; assembly: GCA_947646795.1. NCBI lineage: Eukaryota > Viridiplantae > Streptophyta > Magnoliopsida > Caryophyllales > Amaranthaceae > Beta > Beta lomatogona. The sequence goes on from CANSNZ010000436.1 coordinate 1,339,658, forward strand.
TCGGATTATTTTGGACTCAAAGTCTAATTGGTTTAGATTTGGATTATGAAATTAAAATCCAAATTTTGTTCAGATCGGATTGGATTAAGCTTATATGCAAACCGTACACCGAACCTTCACCATATTCATTACTCCTTGCTTGGTTTAGGTAGTGGGTTAACCATTACCCTTACTTGAGGGTAACCTATACCCCAAAGATGTTACCCTCCAAATTAGAGGAGTAACAAAATCATTTACATTCACTTACAAGTGATTCCTTTCCATTGTTGAACCAAACACCCAATAAAAGTAACAATTATTATTACCATTCCTTCCCGCTACTTAATTCCATTCCCGTTCCATTCCTCTATTTGAACTAGACGCTCCCTTAATATATAGGTTGGCTTATAAAAAAAAGCTTCAAAACTTAAGTAAATTGGATATTCCTATATCAAATAAGGATCTTGCTAATGGGTGTCCCAGGGTGCTGAATAAAGAACTTATTTTAATACAAAGTCATCAGGATCAAATTAAAAATAAATTTAGGAGAGTAATATATAAATATAGGTTCATTATCTAACGCCGGGGGAGGGGGTTCGTTAGCATTTGCCTTCGTCTTTATCTATTCACAATTACGCTTGGCAACATTGTCCTCTCGAGTGATAAACATCATGGAAATAGATAAAATAATTATCTTTGGACTAAACACTTTTTTTTGAGTGTAGAAAGAGTCACAAGGGCAAATAATATAGACATTAATCCCAAGTTTTGGGCACCACCTTTCAAAAGTTTAACCAACTAAACTAGTTGACATTCTATGTACTAAACACACTATGATTATACAGAGATGAATTGTAATACTCCTATTTTATTTGCAATTAATTTTCCATGATGAGTATTAGCTATTGATGATTAGGTTAATTAATATGTGTACACAATGGATTAGGTCACTAAGTTTGTCATTCAATTACACAATTGGTAGACACTAGACTGCACAAGTTGATTGCAACAGGCAATATTGAGTCATTGACTACCATAGGGCCCCCACAAACACCCATCACCAAAAAATATATAATTGACCCATTTTCCTTAAATTTATCTTGATTTTCTTATATATCATTTTCAAGAGTCAACATCATCCAAAGTTAAAAGTAATGGAAAATATGAGAAGAAAAACCCCAAAGTTTGATTAATCAAAGAAAAATGCTTTCAAGTTTGACAAACTTCCTAAAAGAATGTAAAACAATTCATTATATTATCATATGAGTGAACTTATGATAAAAAAAAATCTCTCGCTACAATTCTAGATCAATTATCTTGAAAAACAGCCTAGTTGTGGGTGGGACATATAAGCTATAGGAAATATATTTTTTTTGTTAAGATTTGAGGTGATTGAGGTGTTGTAATATTCATTCTATACATCATTAATTCACAAAGTAGCAAATTCACAATATAACAATTAAAACAACTATTGAAATCTTATTAGCCATTTGTTTTTATATATCATTGATTTAATTGAACCTTGTTAACATAGAAAAGTGGAGAAAAAAATTATTTTGTTCCTTTTGGAGTATTATTCCTTTATTTCTTTATATATTTTTATCACCATTAACAAAGATTTGTGGAAAATAAAGCCAAAAAAATACTATAAATGTACAAATTTATTAATGTATAAATTTTGATTGTAGTTCACTTATAAAGTCAACTTAATGAATTATATATACGGACCTAAGATTAAAAATGAATGGTCTAGATTACACCAGCTATCATGGCTATAATAAATTATAATAACCATTGTAAAATTGTCCCAAAATTTCATACGTGCACGATCTAAAATTTAGATTATTCTTGTAATATAGTGTAGAACTTATTTATGGCTCGAGATGCATTTTTGTTTGAAAAATCCAACACTTGAAAAGAAGCAATAAAAAATACTCCCTCCGTCCCATAATATAGTGCTCACATTCCTTTTTAGGTGTCCCAAAATGTTGTGCCTATTTTTTTTTATCAATTTGTTTGGATTAAATTATCCTTAAGTTCTACACAAACTTTCCAAAATACCCCTACTTTTCTCTCAAAACATGTGACCCCATTTATTGGAATTTTTTCCTTGAATAATGCTAAAATGGGTATTAATTCCTGAATTGTGCCCAAGTTCAAATTAATTCCATGGATACCGTCCACGTAGGACGTCGCGCCTGAAATTTGTTTTTTTCAAAGCAAACCGCTATTCAGAGTAGCAGTTAACTTCAAGTTATTTGAAAACAGTATATTGGGTAAAACCGCTACTGGGGGTAGCGGTTTACTAGGCAAAACCGCTACTTCAAGTAGCGGTTTTTGTGGAAAAAAAAAAAAAATAAAAATAAAAATTTGTAAACCGCTACTTCAAGTAGCGGTTTATATGCATCCCTTTTATAACTTGTCTCAGGGACATCATATAACCGCTATTTGAAGTAGCAGTCAACTTTACATTATTGGTATTAACTGCTACTTGAAGTAGCGGTTTATATGCATGCCTTTTATAACTTGTCTTAGGGACATCATATAACCGCTATTTGAAATAGCGGTCAACTTTACATTATTGGTATTAACCGCTACTTGGAGTAGCAGTTTTGTTAAAAAAACAAAATTTTCGCGTGCCGTCCTACGTGGACGGTTCCCAGGGAATTAATTTAAACTTCGGCACATTTCAGGAATTAATACCCATTTTAGCATTATTGAAGGAAAAAATTCCCATTTATTGTTTTACATCATTCCAAGGAACATTTATTACCTTTTGATTTTGTTTAAAGGAAAAAGAAAATAAATAATTAGTTTCAATACAAAAATATCAAAAAAGCACTTCATTAAATACATATTTTTGGAAACACTACTACTCATTTTATTTTCCTTAATTCACGTGAAAAAGGAGAAGTGAGCACTATATTATGGGACGGAGGGAGTACTATACAGTATTTATAGCCTTATAGGAAGCCCTGCTAATTTTATTACTTGTCCGGTTGTCCCCACAAAGCACCATGTAAGAAGCAAAATTACATACCAGTTTAAATATTCTTCATTTTATGTAAGGTTGACCTTTTTATTAATTCAAAAGGTTTTTTAGTTGAAGATCATCATGTATGTCATTTTCATACATTGGCAATTTCCGGGTATTAGTGCCTATCATCGTTAACTGCTACTCCATAATAAATTAGTATATGGTCAGACTTACACATACTTCATAGTAGTAAATAGTGGTAATAAATCGATTGTTAACTTAGATTAATCCTCAATCGCATCAAAAAAAAAAAAGATATATTGGAATCTTATAGTGATAATCAAGCTAATTAAACGTTAATCATTGCAGAACACTATAAAGACAAGTTACCAAACAAAAATAAAATAAAATAAAATTTGTCAACCTTTGAATTGAAAGTTTAACCATCTAAGATGTAAAACATCACAATTTTATAACGTGAAAGTACTTCCTTTATATAAAAGTAATCTATAATAGTATTAAATTTACATAGAGATAAAATAATTTATAATTATTTCCTTGTTGAGTTTGTTAGGAAAGAAAAAGCACTTCTTTAAATATTTAAGTGATAAAAAACATAGTTTATGAGCTAAAAGCCTAAAAGTCTAAAAGATATGATATCACTATATTCGGAAATCAGAGTGGGATGATCAAATGCGATAACTAGTTACGTCACAAAATGTTAAAATTTGGTCTACCTAATGTCTAGTCGGGTTACTCACCTCTAATCTAACTCAATTATAATAAATTTTTCTACGGTTTTTTCACCAAATACCCCTGACAAATAAATTTATTCACCAAATACCCCCACTTTTTTCAAAATTCACTAGATACCCCTGACCTAAGAAAAAATTCACCAGATGCCCAAATGACTAACGGCGGTTAACACCGTTAGTCATTAACCCTAAAAAACCCTTAAAAACCTTAATTAAACCCTTAAAACCCTAACTCTAAAACCCCTAAAAGCCCACCAGCCCCCACCCACCCCCAGTCCACCACCCCCCAAAACCACCCCACCCCACCACCCCCCCACAAAGAACCCTAACCCCACCACCCCCTCCCCGTCCCCCTTCGAAGCCCGCGCCTCCCCTACCCCCTCCCCGTCAAGAAATTCACTCCCCTTCCCCCCTCCCCTTAAACGCGCCTCCCTTACCCCCTCCCCGCCGGAAAATCACTCCCCCTCCCCCTCCCCCTTCGACGCGCCTCCTCTCCCTCCCCCTCCCACGAAGCCCCCTCCCCTCCCCCGTGCTAAGTGCGCGCATCTCCCCCTCCCCCGTACGAAGCGCACGCATCTCCCCCCTCCCTCACCCGTGCAAGTGCGGCAGGCTCCCCCCCCTCCCCCTTCCACACCGCAAAATCGTGAATCCCGAGCCCCCCACCCTTCGAACTCGGTCGATGACTCAGATTTCTTGAACGCTAATGGTGAATCTAGTGCGAGATCGAGTGAGGGAGGGGGATGCGCCGGCGAGTGGGAGTGGGGACTCGGCGGATCTAGTGACGAAGGGGGAAGCGGCCGCACAGGGGGGAGCTGCGGGAGGGTCGCTGGGAGGGGGTCTGCGTGGGGGGGCCGGGGACGGGGAGGGGGGAGGGGAAGGGCCGGCGTGGGGGATGCCTGAGAGGGGGGAGGGGGCCCGCGTGGTTGTTGCGGGAAGGGGGGGGGTAGGGTGGGGTTGGGTGGTGGGCTGGTGGGTCTAGGGTTTGGGGGGCCGGGTTGGGTTAGGGAGAAAGAGAGGGTGTTTTGGGTTTACTTAGGGTTTACTTAGGGTTTAGTTAGGTTTAATTAGGGTTTTTTAGGTTAATTAGTTAATTAGTTAACGGAACACTAACGTCCGTTAGTCAAAAGGGCATTTTGGGTAATTTTTTTAAAAGTGAGCGGTATCTGGTGAATTTTTTCATAGGTCATGGGTATCTGGTGAATTTTGAAAAAAGTGGGGGTATTTGGTGAATAAATTTATTTGTCAGGGGTATTTGGTGAAAAAACCGTGAATTTTTTATGGGCTTTCAGAATATTACTTAAAATATAGATGTAGCTATTGGCTATCACCGAAGAACGGGTAATTTATGATCAAATGGAAGATTAACGAAAAAAGGAATAAGAAAAACTTACCTGAAAATGTATTGCTAGGTCATCTAGAGGTTTGCAATAATGTAAACTTGCAAGCATCCAATTGTGATCATATTGGTGGTGAAATTTGGAGGGAAGAGAGTTCTAGACCTATGCTTATATATATAAATAATTTTCTTGCAATTGATTCTTTGTCATATGCCACAAAAGATATATAAAACACTGCATGAATATTTGGTCTTTGTTTTATATTGCATAAGACAATGAAAATAATAAAGGAAGCAATTGGGAGGTCCATATGCAAGATTCCATGCCAATATTCTGCAGAGAAAGTCAGGAAAGGGGCATTTTTATGGCCATTAATTATATATTAATCGGCAAAGGGTCAACATTAACCTATTGATAATGGCGTAATACCATGCATCATGCGGCATACTACGTATAGATTGCACGGATCATCCAATTATTTGTCACAAGACACCTCTAAACTCGCTTGGGAGGAGTTTTCAACACAGTCATTGTACCATTATTTTAGAGATGGAGTATACAGAAGTAAGAAAATTAGGAGATGGACGTAGGGGTTAGTAGTAACTAGTAGTGGTGATACTAATTAAGCTGTGATGATTTTAAATTTGGAGTGGCTTAGTTTCGCTTATTTTATTTATGTTTGAGTTGAGTTTCGAGCTACTTAGAATTTTAAATTTTACTTTAATTAAAAAATTCAACGTTAAGTTGGAAATTTGTGATCATAATATACTAGTAAATGCTTTTAGTTTTACTATTGTTGATTACCCATCGGAATGTGGAATTTGTAAAAAATATACTAGTTTAAGATGTATGGAGAATGTGTTCAACTAGGAGTCCCTCAAAAGCCAATAAGTTCAGCAATGTTCAACTAATAAAAAGTTCGTGCTGAGCTCGAGGAGTTTGCAAGCCGACTAGGCTCATTATTATCCCTAATTGAAGTATTGATAACTACTTTTATCTTTCGCCTAGAAGTTAGGGGTTTGGTTCTTGTTGGATGGTGATGATGTTATAGCTTTGATTTTTGTTGGATAGTGGGTGAATTATCAATGGTAGGTTGTAATTAAGGCCTTGTGATTAGAGGTTATCCAATTTAGTTGCCATTTTCTTTTTCTTTTTCATTTTTTTTTTGACGGGGCCATTTTCTTTTTCACAAACATTTAGATATATAGTAATCCTCCTATAAAATTACGTATTGGAATTCTTTTAAGATAAATTGATAAAATGTACAATTGTTACACCATGTAAACCATGCTTTATTAACACATGTTTTGCACTATTTTAACACTACTCCCATCCTTAGATATCAACCATTTCGATTTTATATATGATTTTCAATATACACACATCTTACCATTAATAGCTTATGTTTTCTGTTTTTGTTTTTTTTTTCTTCTCTTGTTGGCCCTCTTATGCATAAAACAGAACATCTTGCCATTAATATTTTCATTCTTAATATACTCCACAACTATTAGGGAAAATTAGCATTAACATTCCAAAATATGATTTGGGTGCAGTGGTGATATATATATGTACTAGCATTTTTTTGCACGCATATGTCATGTTAACGTTTTTTTTCTCAATTAGTTATTCATCAGTGTTACAAAAGATTTGATTTGAACAAACATTTTTAATTATCTTAATATGTTTTTCTTAAATTAATTTTTTGTTGGTTTTTTTTAGTTATTTGTTCATCATTATTCAAATATAGTATTGAGAGAAGATAATATAAAGCAGAAGAAAACTTATGTTCAAATAAAGTGGAAGAATTTGTGTATCAAGTTTAATCGTTGAATATTAATAAAGTGGAAGAGTTTGATTTATATATAAGTAATAAAGATTACCGAATAATAATCAACATTTAGGTTTTAAAATATTATCAATACAATTATTAATATGAAATTCAAGTTTATATTTTTTCTTCTGATTGTATCAATCAAGTTAATTATATTGTCAATTTAATTTTTTATCAAAGTTTTTCACACATATGTAATAAGAAAAGGAAAACATTCTCCTTAATTTAATATTTAATTGAAATTTCAAATTCAATTTCATTGTTGAGTTGTTCAATATATATGGCAAGTAGGAAGAAGAAAATATTATTTAATATATATGACAACTTAAATTCATTAAGGATATATAATACATTTTGTAAGGGGACACCATCTTCCTCCCCCCTTCACTTATACACAAACTTTGGCTACTAACTAAAATTTTACGAACTATATATAGGACTTGGTGCAGTGCGTATCATTAATGATACCAGAGGTAAGTTTTTTTTTTGGCTGGTGACAGAAAATCTTGATTTTTTTCCATCTTCCCCTCGTTTTTTTTTCCAGAAGAAGAAGAAGTCACGTGACCAACCTTTAATTAGATGGAAAAATATGATTGAAAAAAATGAGGGTGCCAAAAAACTTACCTCCAATATCATTACTGATACATGTTGCACCAAGTCCAATAGTTTGTAGTATTTTGGCTACTAGCAAAGTTTGTAGCGCTATGTGCACTCAAGTTATAACCTGGGGTGTTGATGGGTCTCCATACATACATCAACTCTCAGCAAAATTATTGTCAAATAAATAAGAGATAATACGCTCCAAGCAAAATTTGGCTTGACGATAAGGTTTGTATTATCTCACAACTTTGAGATTGTGGGATTAGATACTACTAGTGTCACTTAGAGGGTGGAAAATTTTTCTTACCCTTTTTCCCACCCCACTTTCAAGGAGCCTTGTTTGTTAAATTTGGCCAAATTGAACATAATATTTTTTTATGCAAAGCATGGAAAGAAAAACAACTAGTTAGAAGAGTTTATAAGTTCTTCGGCCTCCAAAATAATATTTTCCCTTATCAATGACAGAACATTTCTACTTACCAACATCTAAAAAATATTTAAAGAGCCAACACGTGATTATAGAGACTGGAAGAAACATCGAAGACAAGGACAAAGAAAAATTAAAATTACTTGAGGGTCGAAATTTTAGTTAGGAAGACAATATTGTTCAATAATATCGACAAGAAAATATTAGAGATCTTTCTCAGAAGCATATGTTAAAAAGTTGGTCTTCAAATCCTCTCTAATACTCCAATTAATAAAGCAAAAGGCGCAATAGATACCATAGTCCACAGGGAAGAAACAAAAAACTGACCTTGACTCGAGTTGAGTAAAAGAAAGAGGATAACATGATCAAATGAGGTGGAGATCTTATCCAATAGTCAATAGAGAATAAGGGAAGTCTCACATTATATTCATGCTAATTGTTACTATTATATGAAAAAGTAGTATAATAGAATTTCAAATCTTCAATATACACATTACTTCATTATTTGTAGATGTGATAGGAATACTGTATATGATGATGTTCTTTCCATTCTTTCTCAAAATGGAATATTAATAAATGTAATTCACAAATTGAATTTACACTTTTAATGAGAAACTAGTGAATGCCCCGGGCTGTTACTTTTCACAATTTTTGTCTAGTGACGAAAATTGACGTAATGATATGATAAGTAATTGCATGATATTTTGAAAAATAAACCCTTAAAAGTTTGGGGATGAAAGTAATATATAGCTTAATTTTCTACAAGTTATTGGAGGAAGAATTTATGCCTACGATAGTCACTTGTTATCATCATAAAAATGTTAGGTATCTCACTACTTGCGTAAATATTTTAATGAGATATAATTATAAGACCGTATGATATATATATATATATATATATATATATATATATATATATATATATATATATATATATATATATATATATATATATATATATATTTTATTTTGAAATATAAACAATGGTGTTACTGTTGGATTCATGGTTAAGCTTTCACTTTTCATTTCAAATGTCACATGTCCGATACCTTGTAAGTACACAAAATTATTTTTTTAATTGAGGGTTTGACTTAGAAATAAAACATTTACATTAGAACCTTAGAAGACAGTGTCATGTGGCACACAACCTTTCTTAGGAACACCTTTTAATAAATTAGTATAGAATATATATAGTGTTGTTGTAGAATTAGATTTTGAGGATGATGAATAATATATGAAACTATTAATTAAGTGGACGTGATGTAATATAAAATTGAGTGCATATCATACTTAATATAATCATTGATTTCTGACTCAGTATAATTCTTTATCTTATGTAGGGCTAGCCGATTAGGTGGTGAAGTCGTTCTTAAGTTATACTGATACGAAACTTATTAACTAAATTGGCTAAAAAATTAAACAATATGGTATGTAGTCAAACATGTATATTAGTCTCAAAATTTCGTGTGAACTAAAAGTTGGTTTATAGAGGCATCCATACGCAAGGTTTCGGGTGACGAGTAAATATTTCTGATAAAATCAATTTTTGATTCTATAATCGCAATACCCTAGATGCTAGCTAGATACCAATTTAGGGATAGGAAGCTCGTGATTTTCATTTACTGTATAACTTTTATCTTCCTCCGTTTCACAATACATGCACCATTTTTCATTTGGGCACTATTCATCAACCAACTTGCACAATCTTTCTCTCAAAATTATGTAACGAAAAACATAGTCAAGTGGATCTTGTTGAATTCGGCTAAATGCGAGGATTTCAAATATCAACTTCTTATAATTTTACTTATACATAATTAAAGATATTAATGTCGAAAGAAGAGCATTGAAGTGCGTGAAAAAGCAAATGGTGCATGTATTGTGAAACGGAGGTAGTATATATAAGAAATTATCTAATAAAAAAGTACTTGCCCATGACAATTAAATAATGCGAATCGCACAATCAAATACTTATGTACCTTAAATCCTTAATTGTTAGATAAATTAAAGGCTACCGAGATTATATTGCTTTAGCCGTTAGGTAGGTTGGCAAAATTAGAAATGTTGGAGAGCATGATAGATTGTGTATAAAAAATCATGAAAACTCAATGGTATTGCTTGATTTTGCTGATAATAAGAGGTAAGCAACATAATTGTTTGGAAACGTGTTCCACACTTAAAACTCCCGTGCTATCCTGTTTATATTGTCTAATGTTTTATTCTTTTCGTTCAAAGACTTGTGCATTCAAATGTATGTAAAAGTTTTTTTTTTTTTTTACATTGGTGGGGTAAAACTCCGTCATTCTAATCTATACAAATATATTAAAAGGCGTAAAAAAATAGAAACATGTTTCGTACAAGATTCAATCACGTGACCTCAAGTTACTATAGTAAAGTTTAACCAAATGGCTATGCAACATTAGATCTTTCTTTTTGACGTGAAAATATTAATAACCCGAGGCGTCGCCCGCCTAATAACTAGTTTTGAATTAAAACTAGGAGTAAAATTTCGGAGTGTTATAGGTGGGCCACACCCTTATTTACCTATCTCAAGAAATAGGGGGAATCAACTATATATCCTAGGGAGAACAATGAGAAAATATGCAAACTAATGTATCGATAATATGACTATTGACTATGGCTAAAAGTTTTAAGGATTTGACACTATTATAAAATAGTAGTAATTTGGAAAGGAAGCAATTGATCAGGGTTTAAAAAGAAATTTGACTAGTCATAATTATATACTCATAGTGATTTGTGCCTGGTGAGAGTCGGGAGACAATATGTCAATATATTTTCCCTTTTTTCAAATTATACTTAATATTGATCTACTCTTAAAATTACCAATTGACCAATCGTATTACTGGTCAAGACGATCCACACATTTGATTTGCTCTTTAAATTAGTCAAGTAAATTAATATGATGAGATGATCACCAAATAATTATGTATGATATAAAATCATCTTAGTGTTGAAGTAGAGATCTAGAGTCTGTGTGTGTGATGGAGTTCTATGGAAAAAAAGAACATTTATGAAGTATATGCATGGTATATATCATGAGGTTGTTGATTGTTATAGTCGTTACTCGAACATTTATGAAGTATATCTCTATTATATATGGGAACTCTTGAGCACTTTGATGTCCACCTGAGTTCCCTAAAATACCCTTTATGTTTTTATTCTTCCAATATAATTAATAAGGGCAAAAAAGTCATAAAACTTTTAAAAAAAAAAGCTCTAATGTAACTGCTAGATTTTTTTCCCAACAAAACCACCACATTTTTTTAGTGAAAGTAACTTCCATATCTTTGAAAACAAAATAATGATATACAATATCACCGCAATGTTCGCACACGCATCGCGTGCAAAAGATACTAGTGGTATATTATATCATGAGGTTGTTGATCGTTATAGTCGTTATTACTCGTTCATAGTGTATATAGAGTTATAGACTCTTGATGTTTTGCATGTGACCGGTCGTAGTACGTTGTATAGCAAATTAGCAACTAACATTAACATAAGTACATAACCATTACATCTTGGTTTTAATGTTCTGATGATCCAGCCCGCCAGCTAGCTACTTCATTCTAGTCACCATCATATTGATGTTATTCTTATTTTCTTGACATTTATGTATCATGTTAGTTCAATACTTCAACAAGACATGGTATGCATGTGGCATTAATACTAAAGACGAGATATGGTATCGTATACTTTATTCTGTAAAAAAATATATTTTATCTCACTTACTTGTACTATTATTTATGTCACTCGATTTTATTGGTTGATGTCATTTATATTTTTACCTTATTTATTTATTTAAAATAAAATATTTGTTTAAACCTAATGACGTGATCCAATAATATTGAGTGACATATAATGGTACAGGAAAATGGGACGTAAGATTTGGATTCTTTTATTGTTTAATTATAAAACTTTCACTTTTACACTTTTCACATACCTTATTTTAATTTTTTTTAATTAATATATGAATATATTACAATATCACTTATTTATTTATTTTTTCCTAATACATATATAGTTTAATATGTTAATAATCAAAATTGTTTATTGCATAAGAGTAAAAGTCAAATTATAACTATTATAAAGAACAGAAGAAGTATATATACAAGCAATATAAGCTGGCTAGTAAACACATTTAATGTGTACTTTACATATGATTCCGGCATGTATGATGAATGATGTCTCTAGTATCATAATATGATCATATATTTATGACCTTATAATCAAGGCACCTTTTGTGAACAGAAGATGAGCTCATTGTAGTTGATTTCAGCAAGTTTATATGATAAAACTTTAGGGTTGGTAATTGAATCTCAATTTCATGAATGTCCTCTAATTTCATATGTAGTTCTCTATAGGCCAAAAAAGGAAAGAAGTATGTTGTCACAAATTGAATTTTTTTAAACCTTATATAGAGAACATTATAGAATCAAAATAAAAACATTATAGGAACACACATCTTTTTGTGACAACAAATTTAAAAGGTATTAGGAATTTATTATTAAAATCTTATCTATATTATTAATACTTTTTTTAAACTCTCTATACATGCATCATAATACTACTCGCATTCCCTTAAAAAATTATCACTCATATTTCTTAGGGCCGGGGCTTAAACAATCAATATGCAATTGATCTCAAAAGCATTACGTACACAGAAGTATGTAGTAACTAAACATGATCACATAATTCACATTTGCGCATGGATGTCCTACGTACAAATACAATGACTAAATTAATCTCCTTGAACGTCAAGGATTTCTATGGATCATAACATTGTATTGCATGCTTTATACTTTTAAGTGTCTTTTTAAGCCATTGTATTAGCACGCTCATCATAACTTGAACAATATTATCGTTGCATGTGAATAAAAGTAAGAAAGGGATTATCATCACATTCTACACGACCAAAAATAAAACACGAAAGATTATCGTAGAGAATTTCTCATATACTAATTTACCTCAAACATGAAACTAAAAGTAAAAAAGAGTGCAATACATTATTGATCAAATTAAAAACACCATACATTATTGATCAAATAAAAAACACCGGTCTATAAGATTCACGTGCCTAGTTAGCTATCAAACGCTGTTTGGTCTAATGATAAAGGTTTATATCTCACAGTCTCAAGGTTGAAGGGATCAAACTTCGCAAACTAGCTTGGCCGGATTCACACGTGCAGGGTTCAAGTCTAGTAGGACCTACACTTCTCCTTACCATATTAGGAAAGAAAAACAGATCTTTAGCTATTTAAACATTAGTACATGCATGTTATGATAGATATCATGACCTTTTAGCCAAGGCAGAAATTACTCCATTGAAGGTATACTCATCACAAGGAAGAACAAGCTTCTCCTGGCAATCAAACCCATACTCATCTGCAGCATTCTCTAACAACTGTTGGAAAATCGCGCTTCGTAAGAAGTATGTAGGCACAATATACCTTGTCATTTTGTTTCCTACATACACCACAAAGTGGCCCTTTGGTGCCTTTAAACTACCTTCTGCCTCTACTCTTTTGGGCATGTTTTATACAAACTATAGGTTATTATGTAAGGGATAGAGATATAAGTATTTTTGAGGAGTGTGCCTAAAAGATTGTACATATATAACTATATAAGTAAGTCTAAGAATATATGAAGTGGTAATTATTTATAAGGGAAGATAAAAAGGTGGGTGCAGAATGCAGGAGATGGAAGTAACGTGGAAGTGTTCATGGCCATGCAAAAAAATACAGTGCATGAAGATTGAAGAAGATTGAAGGTGTAAATTACTTCTGATTGTAAGGATAAATTTAGAGATAGAGAGATGTGGTACGGTGATAATTGAATTTATCTATCCCAGAATTTCACATGGAAAATGGCAGAGGGCTTCCATACTTGTGAAATAAATCGAACAAGACAATATGACTAGTAGTATTGGAGAGTGGTAAATTGGAAATGTTTGTTCTTGCTTGTTTCTTTTTTGTTGATCAACTTATGCATTTAGCTATAGCTAACCAATAAGGTGAAAGGTGCTATTTATTAGTACACCAAACATGCTGTGGATATTTATGTTGGGGTGTGTAGAACTGTGTTTGGCTGAAGATAATTTATATATAGGGAAATTAAATTTAAAATATAATCATGTGTGATTTTGTTTGGTCAAATTTGCTTCAAACTGTATCAAGATATACATAAAAAATTTAAAATTTTTGTTATTATGTAATCAAAGATATTAATGGTTATAGTAGTACATTAGGGACCACAGAAATACAAACGACACAAGTATTGTAACGCTACACAAGGAGTAGGATTTAGGTTTGTTATATACCCCCTCCTTCCGCTTGGCCTTTTATTCTTTTTGTCATTTTTTTTAACACTTTAACCATTACTATTTTTTACTATGTTTCTGTAAAAAAATAATTAAAAAGTTGATATAGTGAAAATAATACATTGAAACAAATCTCACATATATGATACTTTCCTTATATATTTTACATTGAAAATTGATAGTTAAATTAAGGGAAAATTTCATGAAACTACCTTTTATAATCAATTTTTTTCAAAAAACTACCTTTTTAAAATGTTCTTTCAGAAAACTACCTTATACAACAAATTTGTTTCAATATACTACCATTTTACCATAAATGGGGTTTAATCACTAATAATTGAGTCACCGTAAATTGCTATTCTTTCCTCCCCTATCGTTTCTCTCTTCTTTTCTCGCTACTCCATCGGCAGTAACACCTAGGGCGATTGTCATTTATTGATTAGTATTAAATATAAACGTTACATGGTAGTATATTGAAAGGAATATGTTATATAAGGTAGTTTTTTGAAAGAAAATTTTTAAAAGGTAGTTTTTTGAAAAAAGTTGGTTATAAAAGGTAGTTTTTTGAAATTTTCCCTTAAATTAAAGTTTGACTATACAATAATCTAGCTAGGAATTTCATTTAAGAAAATAGATAGGAATAGAGAGAGTAGTATGTACTATAGTAGCTTTTTTCTTTCCATAAATGATAGTAAATAATTGAACATATATATTGGTATGGGCATGACCAAAGAAATTAAGAAGTGCTCATAAATAGTTGAAATCAGGGAAAGAGAGTCAAAAATGGTGTTCAATTATCCGAAATCGAATTTCCTAAAAACTGGTTGGCATATAGTATTCAGATAAAGATATTATTTCCTTTCCGTCTAAAACCTTGCACAGATCTATGATACGACCTTCTCGTCTAGATATAATCAAAAAGTCCAAATTTTACTCAACCCTTCTTATAGTCGGGGAATAAACATATGATTCTTCTTTTAAATGTCAAGTGTCATTATATTTCCAATAAAATCATATATAGTATAATATGGAATATATTTGATACTACTATATATGCATATATAATCCATCCATAATGATTTATATACGCAATCATATTATGTAAAAATATAATAATAATTGAAATGATGAAATCATTAATCATAATGAACAAACAAAATCTTTCCATAATATATTAATGTTCAACAATTGATGTATAATTATTTAATGACTTATTACAATTATTATATATCAATTAAAGTAATTAAATTTTTTTTAACAAAAGAAATATACTATTTGTATAATTGAGAATTTTAAAACTCGTGCACAAGGCAAGTAGATGTTTTGTAATGAACCTATATTTGTCAATTATATATATATCTCGCTCGGTTGATCACGAGCTTACTCACTTTGTAAATTAAGTAGTGAATAAAAATCGTATGAATTGAAGATTCAACACATTTACTTAATTACCTCTCTATGCCCAACTTTCATGCATGTACGCGATTTTAAATATATTTTGAAATTAACAGAAAATTTAAGAATATAATTCCTTCATCATTCAAATGCAAAGAAGTCGATCCCCAAGTTGCATGATATATTGATACTATGTGACGTAGATGCTTAGGCATTAAGCCATAATGCCATATTGCCATATATTAGTTGATCTTTTTTGTTAGAATGGGGACCTAAGGCCTAAGCTACAGAACTTATATCAAGGATATGATAATAATAGACGTACGTACTCGTCCTTTGAAACTAATTCACTGCCATTCCTCGCCCATCTTATAGGTATATAGCTTAAGCTACTCAAAGTCAGTATTGTACTATAGTCTATAGACTAGACTACTAGGCTATACTCACTAGTAGAAGTTATGGTATGAGGTATCAACTATCTGAAAGATTTTGTCCTCGATCAAGTGTAACAAACTAAATGTATATGGACAAATTATGAAGATAATATATTCAATAATATTAGGTGACCGCAACGTTTTGCTAGAAGCTAATTGCGGTTTGTTGGGCTAGTATATTTAGGCCAACTACTAATATGTATTGGGTCCTATGAGGTCACACAATGTGACAACCCTTGGATATTACCCAAATCCATTTGTGAAATGGGTTGGACGGTTTTTATGATGGATGGAAGAGTTGTAACTCATGAGTTTATTAGGCTCATAATGTATGACATTATGAGGCAAAATAAAGCCTCATGAATCATCTCTTTGTAACCACTCTATATAACATTATTTTAGTAAGAGAAAATCTGATTTTCATCTGCTCTCATCTCTCTCATTCATTCGGCCATCTCTCACCTCAAAAGCGAGAGGATTCTCTCTTCCGTACTAGCATACGTGGTGATCTAAGGGTTGTTCGTGGACCAACACTAGAGGAACGGCGTTTGACGTTTTAAAGGATCTCCACTAGAAGGCTTGGGGTGGAAGTGGAAATCACACATCAAGAGATATATTTTATACTCTTTATAGATTCATGTTAATTTATGCAAAGATCTTGGTGTTAGATGTTTGAGTATGTGATACTCGTTTACCGCATTAAGCATCTAAATTCCTACACTATAAAGTGAGATAAATATCATGATATACTCCACAGTCCACAGAGGTAGACTGGTAGTGAATACTAAACTGAATGTCAGGGTCGGATTTTGGCATGTGCATAAAGGTCTACAGCACAGAGCTACATTTTTTAAAGGCTGAATATTGATGTTAAGCCCAGCTGGAAAAAGATTCGATATTTTTCTCAATTACAATGAATACTCTTTTCTTTCTACTGATACCTCTTTCCCAAAGTTTCCCAAATCACGCTATAATAGGGGACTCATTTTGTTATGAGAATAGGGCCACAAGAATCTAAAAAACGGGCCTGCTGAATGTGTATAAAAAATTGGATATTTGGAAACAGACAAGCACTAAAATTGAAGTGTATATTAATTCGTAGCCAAAAAATAATTGAAGTATATTGGAATAAAATGAACTTTGTTTTTATTAAAAATTTAGCTATAAGTCGATTGCCGTTGTCATATTTTATGACCGAGCCCATATTTTAAAAATTCAGGCCAAAATCATATTGGGACTATAAAATTTCTCATGCATGATTATAGTTATTATGACCATCATAGAATTTTCGATCTATTCAAAGCACTATGATGAGGGGATGTTAAACCCTAGCCTCCCCCTCTCTCTTTCTCTCTCAAACCCTAGCATCTCTTACCCCTTCTTCATTAGTTAGGGGCTGCCATGGATGATTTCATCCATGATAAGCCCCTTTTTCCCTTTTATTTTCAGTCTTTAATTCATTTTCATGTTTTGTTTAATAAATTAGTCTCTCTTTATGAGATCTTTTCAAACCCTGTTATGGGGTTTTTAGTTTCCGTTTTGAAAATCTCCTTCTCCCCTATAGGAGTTGTGAGTATGGTTTTTTTGTTTTTAGGTATGAGAAATTGTTCTCATTGGTTGAAGTTCGAGACTCAACATGAAGGTATTAGAATCTCGGATGCGGTCAACATGACTCGGTCAAGAATGTCCTTCCCAAACTACATCAAAATGATAGACTTCTTCATCAATAGCTGCTTGATTCAGCAAATACAAGGGGGCTGCGCTGTATTGCTCGATCTGGTTCATTGTGGTTATTTCGAAGACGAATTTGATTTAGCCTTGTTTAATTGTATCTTGTTTTTCTTTAATATCTATTGTAGATGCCGTTTGGCCTTCAATTAATGAATTTTCTCTTTCAAAAAAAAAAAATGGGTTATTCTATGATTTACCCCTGTGTTTTTGTGAATTCTATAATATACCCCTTATGTTTTTTTATTCTACACTGTACCCCTGTGTTTTTTAATTTTTCTACGAAATGCCCCTAGTGTCAATTAATGAAAACGGACGTTATTATTTTTTGAAAACTCCGTTTAGTAGTTAAAACCTCTTAACTTCCATTCTTATGTTCTTCTTCCCTATTGTTCTTCTCTAAACCCTCATCACTCAGAGCATTTGACACCATTTCAGTTGAAATCCACACAAAAAAGTTGCGCAATCCCAACAAATTTGAAACTTGTTGAGAAATTCCATCACTGTGAGTTGCAGCGAAGACGAAGGTTGCGAAGGAGACAGAATTTGAGACGAAAGTGCACAACAAAGAGTTATTAGCTTGGAATTATCAAAATTCAGGTAAAATTCTTGATCTTTAGTTGTTAAATTGGTAGATTTATGTATTTGCGGTGATTAAGTAATGTTTAGGGTTTGATTACTATGTTTTGTTGAAGTTTAGGGCTTCAAATTTGACTGCATGTTTGTTGTTGTGTGTTTATGTTCGTTGTTGCAGACAATGCCGAGAGAATTGTAAAAATTCATTACTTAGGAAAGTCTCGTGAATGTAAATATTGAAGATGTTGATTTATGCTTGATGATAGATATAGTGAATGATATGTGTGAATTATTTGATGAAAAGGGCTATGAGCTCCCTGAATTTCCCTGTGCTTTCATATGTTAATGGGGATGAAAGGATTGAACCGGTAGATGATGGGAGTATGATGAAGATGTTTCGGGTTGTGGGTACAAAGGTGATCAATGTTGGGGTTAGTCTTTGCGCGAAAAAGCAACTTTCATTTGGACCTTAGCACAAAGAGTTAGGAAGGCCGACCAAACTAAGGTCCATCGGTCGGGTGTGATGAAGGCCCAAAGGACAGTAGGAGCACCAAGGAATCATCCCCACCAAGCCAACCTGGTCCAAGTAGTTAGGCCCAAACTACAAACTAGGAGCCAAAAAAACAGCCCTTAACACTATTTCTCCACAGATTGACTTACCTTTGTGTAATGATCCACCCCTTCCAAGCCCACCTAATATTTTCTTGAATGAACCAACCCCACCAACCCAAACAGATTATTTTCAATCACTTTCCCCTCTTAGTAGCCCTCCAGGTGAGGAGAAGCCCAAGGTTCCCACAATTGCTTACATCCCAACCATCACAACAAGCCGAGTTCCACTTGAGTGGTCTTGACCAACTTGACTGGACTATAAACAGTCCTGATCACAGTCCATTACATGAGCCCACCTCACAGGCCATTCATGAGCCCACTTCACGCCCCATTCATGAGCCCACCTCACGAGCCATTCATGAGCCCACCTCACAGCCCCATTCATGAGCCCACCTCACAACCCATTCATGAGCCCACCTCACAGCCCATTCATGAGCCCACCTCACAACCCAACTCAACTGGACCCACTCTTCAACCCAATATGGATTCAAGTGATCCCCGTAGCAAAATAAAAACCAAACCAGCCTTTCCATATGGGAAAAAAATGTCCAAAGCTACAAGAAAGGGTAAGGGATTATGGGTTGCCCAAACTCAAACCAGATCAACTGTTTCTAGTGCTCCTACTACTAGCAGACTTAGAAGAACTAGAGCAAGGGCTATTGTGATGGAAGGTGTAGAAGGGAGTGATGATGATGAATGTGAAGATGACAGGGAACCTGGCCAGGATAGTGAAGAAAGTTCTGAGGATGAAATTGAGGATGATATACTCACTGATGAGGATGATGTGCATGAGTTACTTAACCATGCTTATGTAGATGGTGGGTGGGAGGCTTTTAAAGAGTCAGAATGGAGTGATGAGAGTGGATATTTTAGCGGGATGTTTAGGAATGGTGTAGTGTATGATGATGTTGACATGGGTAGGATTGATTTGAAGCCATGGATGATGTATGTGGACAAAGAACATTTGAAGGACACTCTTAGAGATTACTGTATCCAAGAAGGTTTTGCCTTGGTTGTGAGGAGGTCGAGGGGGCTAGGTACACTGCTTGAATGTGCGGATGAGAGGTGTGAATGGAGAATTCATGCCTCTAGACTACCGGGATGGTCATACTTGGGCCATAAAAACACTCAAGCCTGGCCACAAGTGTGACTTGAATTTAGTTCGAGAATCCCATGGTTACTTGTGAGTGGGCCGCTAAGAAATTACTTGAGGATTTCGGATCAAACACGTACATGAAAGGCAAAACAATTAAAGGCCTATTGTGGGATAGGTATGGGTTGACAATGGCCACATCTACTGTGTATAAGATGAAAGAGATGGCAATGAGGATGATTCAGGGGGGCCATGATGAGTCTTATACTCACTTACTAACCTATTGTGAGCTGCTCCTTAAAAATAACCCTGGCTCAGTAGCTTTTTGCACTTGGAGAACATTGCAAAAGCCTGAGAGACCTTTACAGTTTACATCCATCTTCATCAGCTTTAAGTCTCAGTTCAGAATCCCTGGTATTTTGATGCACAAGCTGTTTTGGGGAGTGACAAACTCATACTCACTGTACAGTTTTAGGAAGGCATTGCAAAAGGTGCAACAAGTAGCTGGTTTGGGTGCTGTGAAATGGTTCAAGGATGTAGGTCCCCTTGAAACTTGGACAAAGTGGAAGTTTGATCCATCACTTTGCAATGATCAAAACACCAACAACTTTGTGGAGAGCTTTAACTCCACTATTGGCTCAGATAGGTGCTGCCCTATATTGACCTTGTTGGAAGGTATGTAAACCCTTTCCTTCACTTCTTCTAGTCTTTAACTCCACTATTGGCTCATCTTGATAATTGGTGCTGTGTTTCAGGTGTTAGAAGAATAGCAATGGTCAGGCATGCCACTAGACAACAACTAGCAGAGCAATGGGTTGATGATGGGGTATGTCCAAATATCAGGGAGAGGGTAAGATTTTTAACCAAGGACTCTAGGACATGTCAAGCTTACCCATCTGGGAGGGGTGAGTATGAAATTCATGATGGTAGGGCTGTTTTACCTGTTTCATTGAATCATAAAACCTGTGCTTGTGGTAGATGGCAGATTAGTGGAATTCCATGTAAACATGGAATCAAGGCAATCTTGGATGCTGGGAAAGACCCTTTGCATTTTGTGAGTGAATGGTTTAGTGTGGCTAGGTACAGGGAAGCCTATAACCTTAACATCTCACCTATTCCTGATTCAGAACAATGGCCTGACCTAGGTTGTCCAAAACTCATCCCTCCAACCATGAAAAGAGGAATAGGCAGGCCATCTAGGAATAGAAAAAGGGAGCAGGGAGAGGAAAGGAAGGGAAAAGGAGCACAACTGTGCAATGTAAGAAGTGCAAGGCATTTGGCCACAACTCAAAAACATGTAAAGGAGGTGCAACAGCAAGAGAGCTAAGGGAGCAGCAAGGTTTGGAGGCTCAATCTTCCAATCAGACAAGGAATTCAAAAACACAAGCTAGCACTTCACAAAGAAACACAACCTCGGATGGACAAAGAACTTGATTGACTTGATGATCAATCAACCCCAAACAACTCCCCCTCCTAGGACAAGGACTTCACAACAGCCTAATCCAAGGGCAAACACTTCAAGGCAAGCACAGCCTAGACTCCCATCTTCACAGCAGCAGCCAAGCACTTCCAGGGCTAGGGTCCCATCTTTACAAAGCGCAGACAACAATGCAACCACAACAAACATCCTCACAGCAGCAAGTGTCCACAAGGGAAAAACACCCAAGGCAAGCTGCCATGAGCCAGCCATCTTCAAGTATTGGACATGCAATTAGTCCAAAGAGGCAGAAAATCTTGGGCAGATTGCAAATGCTTCAAAAGTAGTTTTTTTGGTAGAACAATGGCCACTGTTTTTGGCATAATTAAACTGACTTCTTGGCGCATGTGCTTTATTTTGTGAACATCTAGGAAATGGTCCACTTTTGGTTGTTGCCAACCGTGTTAATACTAGATAAACAATAGATAGTGCTTTACTTTGTTGCCAACATTTGTTTTTGCGACAAGTTTCATTAGACAAGTTATTTATGTAAGACTTGGTTTATTTTGGGAATGTCAAATACTGAACTTTGTTGCAAATTCTCAAATGCTATTATATGAAATATTTGATAATTAAACACCGAATTTGATGTTCTCATTCATAAGAAAATAGGATACAAACTTAGGTCATTACAAAATAAAAACAGAGAACTATTGCTTACACCCACCAACTTGCAACATTCTCATCCTAATATAACAAAAATTAGCATTAAAACATACAAAAATATACCAATTTTAGCCATCTCCTTTACAAATCCAGCCAATTCATTCACCTTCTCCTTAACCCCTGCAACCTCTTTTTTGATGTTCAATAATGTTGCACCATGTTCATCTTCTGCATTCTCTTGAACACTAAATTGCAATGCCTCTCCTCTCCTGAGAACATGGTGCTTGTTCAGCCACATGAAGAATTGACAATAATCACATTTGAAGTACGCTTTCCTCGGATTTCTTTGAGACCCGAAATGTGGAGCTTCGCAATTTTTGGGGGGATACAATTGCACCTAGGGCATATAAATTCGAGTTCACAGGGAGATTTTGATTGATAAGAGCTGGAGCTTGACATGTTCGTTAATGAAGGAAAGTATAGGGGATGGAGAGAGAGAGAGAGAGAGAGAGAGAGAGAGAGAGAGAGAGAGAGGGAGGGAGAGAGAATGAACTGGATATAAGATGCAGTATGGAGAACAAGAAAAATCGAGGGCTGGAGCCAATTGTTCCCTCCAAAACCTGTCATTAGGAAACATTAACGATAAACGTTAAGTATACTTAACGGAGGGGCATTTCGTAGAAAAATTAAAAAACACAGGGGTACAGTGTAGAATAAAAAAACATTAGGGGTATATTATAGAATTCAAAAAAACACAGGGGTAAATCATAGAAAAACCCAAAAAAAATTGATGAGGGGATGTTATATCATATACTATTATAGGGCCCACAAGTTTACCTACAGCTTCACCATTAGTATGATATTGTCTGCTTTGGGATTAGCTCGCACGGATTTGTTTTGGGCTCCTTCCCAAAAGGTCTTATACTAATGTAGTTGATGAACTCTTATAACTAGGTAACTCATCATTATTTCTTCAATGTGGAACTTGAGATATATACCCAAGTACCCAACAACTATATGGTTGAAGAAAACTACACCACTCTTCAGTTTGTAGCGACTTAAATTTTAGGTAGTTATAGCTTATAATGGACTATGAGTAAAATCTCAAAATACACTCAATATCATATGGTGTCTTTAGCTAAGCAAAATTTTATAATTAGGTAACAATAACCCTTCTATTTTATTTATGTTTGCCACTTATTCTTATTATCCCATATGCATCATATTATTTTTTGTTAAAAAATCTATAGAAGTTGGGTTAAAGTTGATGACGTGGACTAATAATAGTGAATGACACATGTTATGCTAAACATTTAGACTTCTTTTCAAACGGTAGCAAGTTTTAATCGCTCGTTATTAATGTCAGTTTCAAGTTTTTGGTTTTACGAATATATTATTCACACGATATGTAACACCCCGTAATTTTCACTTTCTATTTTTGGTGTTAGTTTATTTTAAAATGATATTCTTTTTGTAAAAAAATAAATAATTTATTATTTTCTCCAGATCAATGATTTTTATTCTTTATAATTTGGGAGCCGAATTATTATTTTATTAAATGGTGTGTTAATGTGTGCATTATATTTATATTTATAAAATAATTCATTAGAATTATCTTCATTATTAAGTATTTTCAAAGTTTAGGCGCGATTTAGGAAATTAATCGTTTTATCGCGTAACGGGCTTTCGGAGCATGGATCATTGTTGAATTGGGCCGAAAGTTTTGTGTGGGTGTTGGGCTTGGGGCAGCCGGCCAAGTGAAGGATTAAGGGGAGCCTTCTCCTTTTCTTTTCTCTTTTGTTTTTCTCATGACTCTTTGTTGCTTTGTAACCCCCTAATCATTCTCCTTCATTAAAACCCTTTATTTCAACCATTAAACATCCATAAAATCCTGATTTTTATTCAAAGAAGTTCAGCAGCATCATTCTCATTTACCCCCCACCGTTTCAAGAAAAGAAAGAGAGAAAAGGAAGAGCAAAAGAAGAGAAAGGTTCAACCCGGTTTTTCTCTGTCGCACCTTCACGAAAATAACCGTAGCCGGAGATCTAACCGTTGGATCGTCTTCAATTTTGGACACAACGTTTATAACATTTTGTTCTACATTCTGACCAGAACGATTTAGAATCTGAGCTTTTGATCATCGGGAATCATGGTCGTAACAGAGCAGTACGAAACAAGAGTTTTCAACGTTCAAGAAGAAATGCCTAGTGTCTTGTTGCTACAATTCTCGTTCGTTATGCCTTGGGGTTAGAAGAGGATTTGGATTGCATGTTTAACTCGTGATTGTCTCTTTAGACTCAGCTCTCCTCCCGACGATCCAGGTAACTAGTTGTTATCTTAGAACCATAGTGATTAGGGTATTATTCGGTATTAGATTACTACGTTAGGAATTGTTTAATTTCTGTTTTTGTAATTTCTGTTCTGTCAGTATTTAATTCATGAAAATTATTTGTAGAGGCAGAAAAATTAATTTACTTGAATAATATGTATTTCCGTGAGTTTTTACATGTTATATAAATTTTTGGTAATTTTTGGGCGTCTGTTTATATTTTTAATTATTATAATGGCTTATTTGAGGAATCTGTATATTAACTGTTAAAAATACTTTTGGAGTCCGAAAATTATAAATAAAAATTTTACCATGTCAGTAGAGCCATTAGGGTCATATGATAATTTTTGTGTGATTTTACTGCTCGAATTTGTTAGTTTCATAATTATTATGGTGTTTTTGTGATGAAATTGAGGATACACTTTTAAATTGTTTGAGGGCTTGTAAATCAGAAATAAATCATAATTCAATATATTCTGGTTGCTGATTTTCAGTAGTATACATTATGCATCATTTGGGTAGCCACATGTTTAGGTTTCATTTATGAAATAAAATGATTTAATTGTTATTACTCTTTTAATGAATATGATTTAGAGTTAATTGGTGATGTATTTGTGATTGAGTGTGGTTGCTGTAAAAAAAAAAACAGTATAATATCATTGATGATGTTTAGAGATGATTAAGTTTTATTGTGGGAGATATTTGTTGAAAATTTGTAAGTGATTTATTTTGAGGATTTTTGAAGAATTACTTTTGATGAATTATGGGTATAAGGCCGGGTGACATCCCTTTTGACGAATATTTTTTTTGAGATGGATGATACTTTGATGATATTTATGATTTTATTTGAGATAAGAACATCCGGTGGGATAGATGTAGTCCCCGGTGAAGAACATGCCAACCACCTGGTTTGCGAACTAGGGGTACACCTGGGTTAATTGTTGTCGTCCGAGAGTCAGGGAGTTCTGCGTGTTCTACCCCTGCATCGGGAGTTTGGCCATTCTTAGACACGGGCGGTGGGGAACGTAAGCCCATAGGCCGGCCCGGAGATTGCGATCTGACAAACCTTAAGAAGTGATTTGCGAATCACTAGCGTTCGGTTTCTGTCTCAGACACTTGTTTTACCTATATTATTATTTTTCTAAAAGTACTCTTGAGATGATTTATTTATTTTTATCCAACTCACTTGCTATTTATTATTCATTTGCGTTATTTGTGAGTTATATGGAAGTGGATGCATATTGTAGTTAACTTGACTTACTTATTTCCTTTCTTATTAATCTATGTCTGAATCGTACTTTGATTGCTTTTGTTCTGGGAGAACTGCTAGTTACTCCCCACTGATTGTGGATATTTGTTGTATATTTTGCAGGTTTTGTTGATGGGGATTTTCTTTGATTTTGGGCTCGGGTTGAGATGCGAGAAATAACCTATTAGGGGTTTTAGTTCTAGACTTCTCTTTAGTGAGATAGTTTTCTCATTTTGATTTTAATCTAAGTAATTAATTTACTTATAGTATTTACTTATGTTTGTTTTTATCACTTAGTTATTTAAACACTATTCTTGTAGTAGTGACATTCCCAGAAGACGATGTTTCCGCCATCGTCCTATTAAATATATTATTATTTCTTTCTTTTCGGTCTTTGAAATTCTGGGGTGTTACACGATATAAGTAGTACTTCCTCCGTTTCTTTTTACTTGCAACAGTTTGACTTTTGCACTATTCACCAACTCTACTTAGTTTATTTTTGGTGATTTATAGTTAAGGAAAAACATATTCATGTGAGATCTCGTTAGATTCGTCTCAATGTATATTTTTTTAATATCTACTTTTCGTAATTTTTAATTGTCGATAATTAAGATATTAATAGTTGAAGTTATGCATTGGCAAGCGTGAAAGTCAAACGGTTGCAAGTAAAAAGAAACAAAGGAAGTATAATGAACTTAAAATATGGAATGCTAAACATTGCCCCAAAAAAAGTTGAAATTACAATTATAAACTTTTCTTTCTTTTTCTCTAAACCACTTCCAGCCACCACCATCCACCTCCTGCCATCACTACCCCTATTGCCACCACCACCAGCCCCACCGCCACTTCCTCTAAGATTTCATGTGCTAAACTATATTTTTTTTTTTAAAATGACGGCTGGAACGTCTGGGACATTCCAGCATTAAAATTAGTCATAGTTGTACCAATCCTGTATCTTGTTAATATCAAGAACTGATAACTTAAACTACTTTTTAGAATTTCATATATTTTGTATTTGTATTTAAGAAAAATGAAAAATAGAAGATTATAACCAACATGCTTGTAACTTATAAGACGTATTGTATTAAACCTGGGGTTGCAGTTTGGTAGAAGGTATAGTGATTAGACAATGGGCAAAGAATTTTTAGGTGAGAAAATTCTATGATGGTCATAATAACTATAATCATGCATGAGAAATTTTTGGATCTAATTAAAACAAATGATGAATTCCAATTGAGTAAAATTGTGGGAAAAGAAAAACAGGAGGAGAAAGAGAAACTTCGAAGTTCAACGTTACAGTCTTACAGAAACCATAAACTTTTGAATAACTATGAGAGAGAATCTAGAGAGAGAACCTCCCAACAAAGACCCAGGTAAAAACCCAACCCCAACCTCAACCCCAAACCCAACACCACAAAACAACATAATCCACACCGCCCTCACGGCCGAAAGTGACCAGCCACCATCCCATGTTTCCGGCCAGCAGGTAACGCAGGCTCTATCTAAGATACCCACGATTTCGAGTTTAGGCTCCATTATCCTCTCTCCATCCATAACCCGGGGTAGTGATAGAATTGAAAATGACCCAAACAAGAATGCTTACAAGCAGGCGATCCAAGCTTTGGGCCCAAAATCTGGATTTGCATATCAGAATGTATTGAGGTGGGGGATAATAACAACCCATACGCGGTATCCCCACCGGAAAATATGAAGGCGGAAGAGGTCTTTATACCAATTTCGGAACAAGAGTACGAAAAACTTAGTAAACCATGGAAGACAGCGATTATATGTAAATCCATGGGTAAATCGATTTCGAAAGAATTTTTGAAGAAGAAATTAGCAAAAAGCTGGAATTGGCAGGGAGTATTGGAGTTTATGGCTATAGGAAAGGGGTTTTACACGGTAATTTGTCCTAACTTAGAAACAAAGCAACATATCCTTACAGAGGGTCCTTGGTTTGTATCTGGTAGTAATATATGGGTACAGCCATGGGAGCCTGGTTTCAAGCCTTCGAACGTTAATATCTCACAAAAACAGGTGTGGGCTTATCTTCCGGAAATTCCGATTGAACTCCTGCAAAGGGAGATGCTCCTGAAGATAGGAAACTCTATAGGAAAAGTACTAAAAATTGATACCAACTCTATAGAAGGAGATAAAAGGAGGTATGCTTCTTTGTGCTTGTGGGTAAGTAATGCAAAGCCTTTGCCGCCGGCGGTCTGGCTGGGCAGGACAAGACAAGAAATAGTTTACGCCAATGGCCAGGGATTTTGTAGCACCTGTCAAAACTTTGGCCACCACTTTTCTGGTTGCCAGAAAAGGTTAATCACAAAAGAAAATCATATAGGGCCCACAGAAGAGCAAGTGAGAAACACTCATAAAGGGGAAGTATGGAAGGTTGTGGAAAAGAAAAAGAAAAAAGAAATGGAGGCAAAAGGGGGGGGAGGAACTCACGTGCCTCAAAGGGAGATAACAAGAAACATAAACCAGAATGGAAGTTTCCAAGTCAACCCGCAAAAAAGGAGGGAAGAAGATATTCAGCTGCAAGTTACAAATTCCTTCGCTCCTCTCCAGGAAGTAGGCAAAGACATCCCATCACCCAGCAGTGTCCCGTCAAATGCTGAAATATCCAACCCAAGATCGAAACGTGGCACTCTACCCCCTGCCACAGCCACTCTATCTCTCACCACCACTCCTCCCTCGCTAAAAATTACAACCCCACCCAGAATTCATATACCCAACCCAGACACCCAAATAAACCAAAAATCCCCCATAATCCTCCCAACAAATATTTCCATCCTTAAACCAAAAAAGAATGGCGCGCCAACTCCCGGAGACCATCAACCTGTACTCTCTATCACCACCTCCTTTCTCCCCCCCATCGTCTCCAGGATCACCGCCGATCTCACCACCACACTTCATTCACCAAGGCTACGAGGGTCCGATAATTTTCAACCGTCATGTTCGTCCGTTGATGCCGGAGATGAATCCGGGGTTCACGGATTATGTAGTTCCTCTGGAGGACGAGGAATTTATGGAGGACATAACATTTGCTCAGATGAAAGCAATGATTCTCGAACCCAGTGCATTCCCCGACCTTGCGAAGAAAATGCTGATGTATCACCACGATGCCAGCGAATTTTTACCACCCCATGTACCCCAATTCCAAACAGCTTCTCATCTCCCCGAAATCATGAAGACATTCATGGTATGGCTACTGTCAAAAGAGGTGAAGGAGGAGCTCGAGGAGAGGGCTCTACTTCAGAACTTAGGGCCTTGGTTAGACCCGACGCCACTCCTCCCTCACAGACGCTTGGTGGTAAGAGTTACACACACGGCACAACGTCTGAATTTTCTGAGCAACACCAATGCATTGGTGGCAGCGAAAATACGGACACCCCTCAAACAACTTCAAATTTCAGCGAGTTGGGAAGAGGGAAAAGAGAAAAAAGACCCACGCGAGGCCGAGATGGTACTTTGGCCTCAAAGGGGGTTCTGGATGTGTCCGTTCACGGGGCTAGAAGTCGAGGCAACGGGACAGCCAAAAGGGGTGTTGTACCAAAGCATCCAGAACCGACCACCAATTCCTAAAAATATGTCGGTTATTTTTTGGAACGCGAGAGGTATCGCTCGATCTTCGTTTAAAACTAATTTCCGTCATCTTTTGAATTATCACAACCCGGACATTGCAATCATTGTGGAAACGTGGGTTAGTCGTGAGCACACGGCAAAGATTGTGTCGAGCCTTCCTTTGAAATCGTGGTATCTAGTTGAGCCGGTGGGGTTTGCGGGCGGCATTCTTCTCCTGTGGAACCCCGATAGGGTAATGATTCACATCACAGGGGCGAGTGCTCAGGGAGTTCATGGTTTGGTGGAGGTACGTAGCCTTTCTTCATCTTTCTTATTAACTGCAATTTATGCTAATCCTAAGTTTGAAGCCAGAAAAATTATTGTGGGAGGAACTATGTGTTGTGGCGGGGACAGTGAATATTCCTTGGGTTGTTATAGGGGATTTTAATGAAGTCATCTGTCAATCTGAAAAATTTGGGGGTAGACCTATTAATAGAAGACGGGCAGATCTTTTTGCAAGTATCATGGATGAGTGTAAGTTGGTAGATTTGGGCTTCAATGGCCCGAAGTACACCTGGACGAACAAGAGGAAAACTAAACCCGTATTTGAGAGATTGGATCGTGGCTGGGGCAATTTGGATTGGATTACTACCTTCCCAAACACGTCCTTTTGGCATCTAACTAGGATCACTTCAGATCACTGTCCTGTCTTGTTAGAACTAGACCATAGAACGCAGCAGATTGGGCCTAAACCTTTCCGTTTTGAGCCAATGTGGCTCCTTGATCCTACTTTCTATCAGTTTGTGGCTTCGGAGTGGGCTAAAATTAGAGGGAGGGGTCCGCTTAGTGAAGACTTAGAGCTTTTGTGTCAGGCTATGACTCAATGGAACAAAAACGTCTTTGGTAATATTTATCAAAGGAAAAATAGAGCGAATGCTAGGTTAAAAGGAACTCAGTTAGCTCTAGCTAATAATCCTTCCTCCCATTCCTTACTTAGGTTAGAATCGGATTTGCAAGAGGAGTTATTGAATATTCTCAATCAAGAAGAGGCTTTGTGGTTTGCTAAAAGTAGATTAGAAAGACTCCAGGAGGGGGATAGGAATACTAAGTTCTTCCATAGGAGTGTTCTCATGACCCGTCAGTCAAATAGGATTCTATCCATTAGGGACCAAGTAGGAAATGTGATGACAGAGCCAGTTGACATTAGTGATCATATCTCGAGTTTCTTTCTTACGTTATACTCGTCGGAAAAAGTTGAAAGTGTGTGGACCCACAAGATGCACGAGGCTTCTATATGTCTAGATTACCATCTACCCATTACCGAAGTCAAGGAGGCCCTGTTTAGTATGCATCCAAACAAGGCTCCGGGACCAGATGGGCTCCACCCAATTTTCTTCCAAAGGACCTGGGGTATTTTGGGGCAGGACATTTGGGAAACTTTGAATGGTTGGTTTAGGCAAGGGAGAGTTCCAGAACATCTTTGTGAAGCAACAATCTGCCTTATCCCCAAACAGTACCCCCCGGAGACTGTTAGACATTTGAGGCCTATAAGTTTATGTAACACATTGTATAAAGTGTTGACCAAAGTGCTTGTGAACCGCTTAAAACCCTTTATGAATGATCTCATATCACCAAATCAAAACAGTTTCACTAAGGGTAGAGGGCCGGACATTAATTTGGTTGTGGCTTCCGAGGTTCTACACTCCATGTCTAAGAAAAAGGGTCAGCTAGGGTGGTTTGCTTTAAAGATAGACTTGGAAAAAGCCTATGATAGACTGGAATGGAGCTTCATTAGAGACTGCCTCTTTAGCCATGGTCTTGATGAGAAAACTATCCGGTTAATCATGGATTGTATAGCCAAGGCTTCATCTTCAATTTGCATAAACGGGAAGAAAGGGCCCAATTTCAAACATTCTCGGGGCTTGAGGCAAGGAGACCCGATGTCACCTTATCTTTTTAACTTATGTCTAGAACACCTAACTCTCTTGATTAATGAAGCATGTAATAGGAAGTTATGGACGCCCTTTTGGGTTGGAAGAAAGCGAGTCCCTATTTCACACCTTATGTTTGCAGACGACCTTCTTCTGTTTGGGAGAGTAGATGAGACGACGGCTTTTACTGTTAGGGAGGTGTTAAGTGTGTTTTGCCAAGAGTCTGGCCAAAAGATTAATGAGGAGAAAAGTAGACTAATCTTCTCGACTAACACCTCTGAGGAGAATAGGGCCTTATTCCAAGATACCCTAAACATTCGTGAGTCTGCAGACTTAGGCATGTACCTAGGCCTTCCTATTTCTCATAAACGTCCGTCTAGAGCGAAAGTACAGTTTGTTGTAGACAAGGTTAGAAGCAAGTTGGCAAAATGGAAAACAAGTTTCCTGAACAAAGCAGGTAGATTATGCTTGGTTCAATCTACCCTTGCAACCATAGCCTCCTATTACATGCAAGCCACATGTCTTCCTAAAGTTTCTTTAGATGATATAGATAAAATCTGTAATAACTTCCTTTGGGGAGACACGGAGGAGAAAAAACGTTTGCATTTAGTAAATAGGGAAACGACCTTCCTCCCGAAGGAAAAAGGGGGGCTAGGGATAAGAAATCAGATGGCTTTGAACCGTGCGTCCATGGCTAAACTTGGATGGAAATTGTGTCACGGGGCCTCTAGTCTTGCTAAAGAGTGCATATTTGCTAAATACGTTCACAAAAACCATGTTACGAACTTTAAGTATGGGTCTCATGTGTGGAAAGGAATTGGGAAAGGGTGGGATTTATTATCCAAAAATAGTTCATGGGCCATTGGTAATGGGGAAGATATTATGGTATGGTTTGACAACTGGGTGGGAATTGGACCACTTAGAGAGGTGGTCATGGGCCCCCTAACCGAGACCGAAAGTTTACTAACTCTTAGAGACCTCATTTCTAACAACGCTTGGAACCTCCAACTGTTGTCATTCCCCTCCCGGATGCAATTGTGGACCGCATCCATTCAATCACCCCTCCTCAGAACCACCACGCTGATGCTCCAGTGTCAAACTTTGTTATCGCTACAGGGTTCTCTATGGCTATGGCCTATCAACAGAGCCTCCTGCAAATTCCCCATCTACCCACACCTCTACCTTCTAAGGTCAGTTTGATCCGGAAATCGAAAACCCCTCCTAAGTTGAAATTCTTTCTTTGGTTAGTTTGGCGTGACCGTCTTCCCCATAATTTGCTTCTCTTCACTCGACACATCCTTCCCTATTCAACTTGTCCACGTTGTGTTAATCTCTTAGAAGATGGAATTCATGTTTTGCGGGATTGTCAGTTTTCGGCTCAGGTTTGGAATCTCTCTAACCTTGGTTCCGAGGTAAGTGGGGGAGATATTCAAGCCTGGGTAGCCCATAATCTTGAGTCTAAGAAGGTAACACAAGGCCTACCATGGAAAGTTTTATTTCCTTGGATATGTTTTGAACTCTGGAAGGCTAGGAACTTGCTTGTTTTCGAGGGAAAAGCTCTTCCCACCCCCCATGGAATCATGGTTCAAGCAAAAAGGCACGCCTGGGCGTTTTTGAAGGCATGCAATCATAACCCCAGCTTACAACCCCTGCTTTCATCCTCGCCATCACAGCACTTTATAGTCCCTGAACATAGCTTCATGATCCATACGGATGCTTCGTTTCATGATCCTCTCTCTCAAATTGGTATTGGCGGCCTGATTAGAGACTCTAAGGGTACTTGGGTTTTGGGCTTTTGCAAACAATCTTACACTCTTAATGCATTACTTGCGGAATTATTGGGGATTAGAGAAGGGTTAAAACTTGTTGTAAGCCATAATATTACAAATTGTTACTGTTTCTCGGATAGTCTACAGGCAATTAACCTTCTCAACCGCCAACAGTCGGCGGTCGATATTTACACTAATATTATAACTGAGTGCAGGGAGCTCCAAGCCCAGATTAAGGAAGTTCGAGTTATGCATCTGCCTAGGCTGCAAAATATGGTTGCGGATCGATTAGCAAAGGAAGCTTTAAAACTTGATGACTGCATGAATGTAACAAGTATTTTTAGAAACCCTCCCCCTTGTTGCAAGAATGAGTACATCTCGGACTGTAATAACTTTTATTGGGTTTGAGTTAGTTAATGTTATGCTCGTCTGTTCACCAAAAAAAAAAAAAGAAACCATAAACTTTCTCTCTCTTCTCCTCTCTCTCTCACATACTTCAGACGAAGAGAGGAGAGAGAGAGACAACCAAAGAAAACCCCAAACGTCATGCGATCGAAACCTCTTATAAACCCAATCTCCATAACAATCATGCTATCAATTTCTATATTCTTCATCCTCTTCTTTTATGGATTCTTCCAAGTTCCATCTTTTGCTTCTCCTTCAATCAGAGATCAAACAATCGAATCAAGTAAACCCGACCCGTTTACCGATTTGTTGGGTGCGTTTAGAAAATGGGATTCTCAAATGGGTTGCCCGAATTTTAGGGAAAAGTATCAAAATTGGGGTTTTTCAAATGCTTCGGTTTCTTTGCAATTTAGTGGGATTGATGAAGTGGGTTGTGGTAAAGAGTTGAAATTGAAGCATGTGAAAGTTTTGGTCAAAGGGTGGACTTGGATTCCTGATAATTTGGAGAATTTGTATGAATGTAAATGTGGGTTGAGTTGTTTTTGGACTAAATCTTCTGTTCTTTCGGATCCTCCAGATGCCCTTTTGTTTGAAACCACTACTCCTCCTTTGCAGGTATACTTATTCATGTGTTATAGTATTACTTCTTTTTTTTAATGATAAATCTATTATATGATGGTTGTGACAATTTTATTTGTATTGGAAATGTGTGTTGAGTTATGATTGATATGTGCTCGGTGTGCAGTGGCGGATTTAGGATTTTAGTTTCGGGGTGTTTAGTGTTGGAAATGTGTTTGAGTTATGATTGTGATGAGCTAGGTGTGCAGTGGCGGACCTAGGATTTTAGTTTCGGGGTGTTAGTTATGATCTAGTTTGATTTTCATGTTATAATTTCACAATGAGGAAGGTGTGAATATTGAGATTTATTTTTTGTGTGGGGAACAATTGTAAAGTAAGGTGTTCTGTTTTTAGTTGAGGTAAACTATAATGCAATGATCTTATTATGGGGTTGATGAGAGATATGTAGTTGAATGATTTTGTACTTAATAGTTAATAGTAAGGAGATTTGGTATTAGATACACTCGTGGCAGTCAAAATTGCTAATTGGATTCTGGTTTTGGTAGAGTGGTAGAGTGCGGTTTGATGGTAGTAGAGACTAGAGAGTGTGGTTTTTTGTTGCAAAGGAAAGAAATGTATTGAGAGCATACTACGCACAAGTTGTAACAAGAAATAGACTTTGAGTTACTGTAACAGTATTTTTCAAGACTCGAGAGTGTGAGATGGATTAGAATTTAGAAGATTGTTGCTTGAAGTTGGTTTGTGCTTTTGGTAGGTTTTTTTGGAGATAAAGAGAGAGTTTGCATATTTGGTATTGTAATAACTCTAGTTTGAGTTTTGGTGTGTTAAATAGGCTGTCAATTGTCATACCATACGCATGTATGTTTTCGGGGATAGGAGTTTCCAAGTTTAACGAATACATGGTATACAAAAGTCACCACACAAAGATTACCGTTAGTGAGAATTTTGTATTAGATAACAGACTTAGCAGTTGGAAAGTTAAGGCCCCTCTCATATTAGTATTGCCGAATGCCCAACGGATTTTCGCTTAGGTGTGAATGTAATGAATTATGTAGTGTTTAGAAATGTTGTATTGCCCTAATTCCTGAAAGTGGGCTTTCTTTGTGACGAAATACATGCGGAAACACCACATCGGGCCAATAAGTCCAATTTCCTTCTAAAGATTGGTTTGTTTAATCTGCTCTAGGTGTCTCCCTTGCCCTTGTAACTTAACTTCCTGTTGTGTATAATTCCTCATCAGGAGGAGACTTCTTTTGGGAATCAACTTGCTGAGTTTGAAGCAATAACAGATGCTAATTGTGGCCTTAGCAATGTTGTGCATCTAGCTTGTATCATCCTGGAACGGATGTATACCTTCATTCTTAGTTTACTCCACTTTCGCCTTATGAGGAATATAACCAGCCATTGTAGGAACTGATGTATGGCGTTGTGCATGAGTCAGTCTGAGTACTGAGTACATATC
This sequence comes from Beta lomatogona, assembly GCA_947646795.1. Classification (NCBI taxonomy): domain Eukaryota; kingdom Viridiplantae; phylum Streptophyta; class Magnoliopsida; order Caryophyllales; family Amaranthaceae; genus Beta; species Beta lomatogona. The sequence continues at coordinate 1,375,110 of CANSNZ010000436.1, forward strand.
ACAGATGCACAACAGTTAGGTTGAAATCCTATTTTCTTTGGATCGCAAAGAACAATAACCCAATTAGGTATTGAGATAAACTATACTGCTGTGAGCCTGTGATTATCAGAGTGTATTTGCAGAAACCTAGAGTTGATCATTTTTTTTTTTTCATTGAATGATTTTGCTTCTAATATATCAGGTTTTTAGGAACTTGATTCGGTTGTGGTAGTTGAAACTGCGATTTAGTGTGGTTTTGTCATATAAGAGAAATATTCACTTATGAGGGTACATCTAATTCGAGTTGTAATAGGAAGTAGACATTGAGTTTGTAACAATATCCATCTAGATCACAAGATTTGGTAAGAAAAATTATTGCTTTATTTTGGTTTCTGCTCTTATTGGTTTATCTGAAGATGACATGAACTTGCGTTCATCCTCTTGAGTTTGATTTGTGCTCTTGTTGGGTTATATGTTGGACAAATACGCAGTGTTAGAAGATCCTCATACCGTGCGCTTCTGTTGGAGATCATAGATAGGACTTAAAAGTTGGAAATGTAATGCCTCTTCTATAATGCTGTTTGAATGACCAATTACCAATTGGTGTCCAATAGCTGTAGTTGTCATGATATCTGTAGTATTTACGAGGTTAAGATGCATCTAGCTCAAATTTTATCTTAATCTCGTAAATTGAGAACCTAAATTTAGACCAGATCATAGCAAGTAGACCAGGTCATATCTCTCAAATTTAGGTTCTTAATTTACAAGGTTAAGATGAAATTACAAAAGCGAATTGACAAGTAAAGCTCAAATTTCATGTGACATCTGCCAGGCAGAGGTGCATGACTCTGCTCTATAGAGCGGAAAAGAACAATTTGAGCTGGGAGAAAATGAACTGGCGTCGGTGCAGTGTGTGGCAGTGTGACTTGAACAGTTTAACATTAAACAGTCATATCTTGTTGATTTTTTAGCCAAATCATATATGTGATGTTTAAAGCTCCTGAATTTAATTGTCTTCTCCAAGCAGTTTAGCCTTTAAGCCATGAGTAAAGAGTAGTAGGGTATCTTTGTTTAAAGTCGACCCTTTTTGTTGCTTCCGTATTTCTTTTTGGTTTCATTCCTTCTCCAAGACTGGGTATTCATCTACTCATCATGTACCATATTGAAGTGACCAAAGATTCCAAATGGGGTTCAAGCACACCAATATGTCATGATACCCGATCTGATAGGGTGCTGCAGCAAATAAACGTTATTTTCTTTATTTTGGGTCTAAATTGGGGATTGATGCCCTGTTGTGCAGAAACAACACCGAGTATTGAGTAACTTACACATGTTAATTCTCTCTCACACTCTTCCTCAATTGGTAGCTTTCATTAGATTGATATTGCTGTTATATTTTTGTATCTCCATCAATTAGATGTTGTAAAGACGCTTGTAGTTTGACTATTTGACTCTTCAGTTACTGTTGAATGCTGCAACAAAGTGTTGCCTTCTTGCTGGGATTTTTATTTGAGCCTTGTCTTTATCACTTCTTCAGCTTCCATTAGTGGAACCAAGTGGTTGACTGCTCAAAATTGAATAGAACTGGGAATGGCGTCACCTGAATGATTGTGCTGTCTTTAGATGTTTTGTGCCAATTAGAAGGTGCACCATGGTGTACCTTGATGTTCTGTATGGTCATTATAGAGAGGTTGTGAAGCTAAATTTGCTGTTTCGTTTCTTTTGTTTTTTTTTTTTTGTTTGGGGGGGAGGTTCTGAGAGGTTCAATCTTGGCCTTGCTGTTGACCTGTTGTGAAGTCTTTTTTTCACTCATGTTCCTTACTTTATCAGCAGCTAGAGTAATTGCTCAATTTTCTTGTGAGTTGTGACTTTTTGTGAGTCTTATTCTTGTCTTATATTGGGTTATTTTACATGAGTATTCAGAGACGCGTGGGTGACCCACTACGCATTTACATGGATCTTGAGGCTGGTAGGAAACGATCGGGACGCGAGGACATTTTCGTTAGTTATCATGCCAAGGATGATGTTCAGGCAACTTATGCTGGAGCCCTTTTTCACAATAATCGAAATTATTACGTGTCTTCTTGGAAGAAGAATGTAAGTCCTCTTTAGCAAAACTTACATCACTTGTTTCCCTCTCCTCACATTTGAAATCTCTCACGTACTGGTTTTGGATCATCTGATGCTGACTGCCTGACCCTCTGTTACTAGGATACACTTGTATACTGGTCATCATCGCGTTGCCTTCCTAAGAGAAATGACATCGCCAAGAGACTTCTTTCCTTATTACCTCATCATTCTTTTGGGAAGTGCTTAAACAATGTCAATGGCCTAGACAAGGCACTTTCTATATACCCAGAATGTGCGAAAGATCCTTATTCTGCTCCTAAATGGTGGGATCATTTACATTGCGCAATGTCTCACTACAAGTTTGTCCTTGCCATTGAGAACACTATGACTGAGAGTTATGTGACGGAGAAGCTATACTATGCCCTTGACTCTGGATCTGTCCCCATATATTTCGGGGCACCAAATGTATGGGACTTCGTGCCTCCACATTCAATAATAGATGGTAGTAAGTTTAGTTCATTAGAGGAACTAGCATCTTATATCAAGGCACTTGCTAATGATCCTGTTGCTTATGCGGAGTATCATGCTTGGAGAAGATGTGGTGTGCTTGGTAATTACGGGAAGACTCGTGCAACAAGCATTGACACATTGCCTTGCCGCCTGTGCGAGGCTGTTAGTAGACGGGGTGGACGGAATGCCAGAGCTTTGTGATCTGCCTCCATTTTGAGGATTTAATTTTGTTGTAAATGTACATCTGTTCAGGAAAAAGGAAATTCAAATATAGGTTGTATGGTGTTGAGAAATACTGTAATCATATTGTAGTGAGAATGAAAGTCATTATTAGGTTAAGTCTTCTTTTCGATTTGGCATTCGTGGTCTTCTATTTCTTCCCCATATTATGGGCATGTTTGGTGATTGGTTGTTGGTTGGTTTGACCACCGTTGGCTAAGGTTTTTTTTATATAGTAAGAAGAAAATTATAAATGTGTTTGGTAAAACAAGTTTTGGTGTTCATGGTTCAATAAAAAGAAAAAAGTTAATACAAGACGCTAGTAAAACCAAATTTTTACTTTTAGTCGAAAAGCTCGCTTATTAGCTAATCAAAAATCCATTTACCACACTTTTTTTGACTATTTAACTTAACAACATGATAAAGCAAAAGAAACAAATGTAAAAGCCATCAAAGAATCATTTATTAAACATTTCAATTTATGTTTTTTCTTCGTAATGCTATTTAAATTAGCATCTCGTGTATAAGCTCATCAATAAGGTACATCATATTCATATATAAGGCACATTGTGTAAAATTTAAAGGAATCTTGCCTATTATTGTTTTAACTTGTAAAGTGTATAGAGTACATTGCGTAAACCTATAAAGTACAAATCCTAAACCTATAAGGCACATCACTTTAAATTTACTTTCATTGGTTTTTTTAAAGAATGCAACACTTTGACTACACGTTTGTCAAAGCAAAACTTTGACCATCAATAACATTAATTATCGATTAGTGTAAATTATAGAAAGTTGATATTTTGTAAATATATACATTAAGATAAATTGAATAACATTTTACATACTTGATTTTGTTGTATATCTAAAAAAAAATACGGTCAAAGTTAATAAATGAATAATGCAAACGTCAAAATATTACAATCTTTAAGAATAAAGGAAGTACATTGACAATATGACCAACTACGATAAAAAATCTCTAATTATATATCGACAAACTTCTCCCAGCACATTCAAAAACCTTTTCAAGATTTTTTTGATGAGAAAAAACCTTTTCAAGATCATTGCTTAATCTTGCAAACCTCCCATGTACATTCACTCCAAGTATATTGATAAATCTCTCCAAGTATGTACATTGACTAACTCACTAACCTCTCTCTGTACATTCACAAGTTACAACAACCTTTCCAATTACATTGACAAATCTCTCCAAGTACATTAAAAATCCTACCTACTCTCCAAGTACATTTACAATTAGAAAAACTATTACCATAATGAGATATTTTTAGATGATTTCAAAGAAAAATTTTCAAGACATCAACTTTTTATTTATTACTTAGACTTCCAACTAGTTTACTCTCATAATTTCAATTCAGTTCAACTCACTGCAACCCAAACCTTAATTTATCTAAATGAAGATGAAGGTGATTAAACTTATAAGAACGCATAGAAAATGTGAAAAGTCAAAACAGGAAGAACAAAAATAACGAATAGAAGATGACAATTTTACCCTTGATATAATCCCATCTCAAAGATGGGCCCTAAATTTTCCCAAACGTGCTCCATCTCCCATGGTTACACACCTTCATGGAGTCGTCTTTTCACGCGAAGCCATAAATGGAGGCACAAAAATGAGACTTCTGGCGCCAATTTCTCAGCGATTTATAAGCAACACAAAATTCTCTCTCTCACTTCAAAATTACCACTCTCTTCAACTTCCATTTCTTCTACAAACTCCTCTTAAATTCCCATCTCTCTTAAACCCTCCTAAAACCCTACGTTGTTTCTTCCATTGCAGAGCAACCATGGCAGCGGAACCCACCTCGAATGTTCAAATTAAAGATGAAATTCATCTGACGGAGAAAGAAACCCTAATTTTTAACCGCCTTAAAGATGTTCTTCATCATTTTAATCTCAACACCCAGCTTCGAGTTGCTGGTGGTTGGGTCCGAGATAAGGTTGTTATCTCTCTTTATCTCAATTCTAATTATTCTGATTTTCTTTTTTTTTTTTTTATAGTTATTTTGTAGTTTTAAGATTAATCTTGAGTTGGGTTTTTTTGAGTGGCAGTTTGAACATAATTTTGTGGTTTTAATTTTTGATCAAATTGCTATGATTTTTGGTAAATATGCTGTAAGAAATTGATTTGAGTTGGGTCTTTTGTGTTGTATTTGTTCTGATGACATTTGGGTTCCGTAGAATTTGATGATTTATAGACTAAGATATATATTTTTTGTATAAAGATACATACTTTAAGAAGCTTGCTAGGTGGACTTTCTTGTTTATATTGGCTGGTATATCGTTGTCTAGTACTTTTCCCATCCCAATTTATGTGTATCTTGTTTATAAGGGTAAGATTTTGGAAAATTAGCCTTGAGTGAAGGGTAGGATGATACTTGTGGAACAGTGGCCGAATTGAATAGTTGCGTGCCAAAATAGTAAGCGCGGTATGGGGAGAGGTTAGACTTTCTCTGTATGCAACTTACATTAATTCTCACCTGATTTTTTCTATCTATGCAGCTTCTGGGAAAAGACTGCTATGACATTGACATTGCTATAGATAACATGATGGGTAGAGAGCTTTGTGAAAAGATCAATGAGTACCTGTTGAAGACTGGAGAAGATGTTCAAGGAATTGGTGTTATTCAATGGTATGTGCTATATAAATTTTATTGCAAGACTGGCTATATTTGCGTGAAACGAAAAATCTAAAATAACTAGATAAGTGATCCCTGCTTACTTGTCTTGATAAAGGTAATGGTTTGGAGAAGATATGATATTGCTTAAAAATGATGGCTTAAATATAGGATATCTGGATATGTATGTTGGTTATGGGGTAATTTATAAATATTCTGACCATTAGCGACATATGGTCATGCCTTTATGTGTGAGCCAAATATATAGATCGGGATTCTGCTTGTAGATTGACTCGAGATTCATGAAGTTTTCGACTTCTCATCTTGCATTTTATAAGTGTAACTTGAAGTATATGCCATTGCTCAAACTTCAAAGAGAACCTCGTGTTTGTGATATTTAACCAGTAGCAAAAAAAAGTGATGATTTTTTTTTTTTGCAGCAATCCTGATCAATCAAAACACTTAGAAACTGCAAGGATGCGCCTTTTTGATCTGTGGATTGATTTTGTAAACTTGAGGGCTGAAGACTACAGTGAAAGTAGTCGCATCCCTACCATGGTAAATTGTAATTTTCATAGTTAATAAGACTATCCCTTCACTCATTAAATCTAGATTTTGTTATCTTGATGTAAAATTAGGCCCTTGAGAGTTTTGAAAGAAATTGAATTGTTATTCAAAATGTGTTTGTCAGTGCAATTGTTACATTGGTTTAGGATAGAGCCGATAATGTAATTATTCATGTTATTGCAACTTCGAGTATTGACTAGAAATCAGAACCCAACTCAAGATGTGGCCTAAATTTTTTTGAGTTAACAGGCAGTTATATATTGGCTATTATTACTTGTCAATAATTATGAAACTTGGGAATATCCTAGTATATGGTGAGTTTGCAGGGAAGCTCCTTGAATTGTGCAAGATTGACATATCTTGTATGCCTTGTTGTTTTCACAATAGGGTTTGGCCCAAATAATAAGTTGGGGCATGGTATATGGTAGTTCAAATGTTTAATATTGGTAGTGGGGCATGTGTCATTCTCGGGAACGCGAGAAAGAATTCATCAATTGAGATATGTGCCCATAAGGGTATCTTGGGGAATGTTATAGGAGTTATATAACCCAAAAGAGAAATGTGAAATTATTTTGGCATCCATATCAAGTGTGAAATTCATTAAGGAATGTAGGGAGTAGAAGTGTGGAGGCTGTTTGAATTTGAATTGATCCCCTAGTTCGTGAGATATTCAGACTTTAGGAAATACTTATATGGGATTCGGCGTTGGTCTTTTTTTTTTCTTGTTTTTAAGTAGTGACCACCGAGTAGTGACAGATGGGGGCAAGGAGTCACCTGTATGCAGATTTGTTTTATCATGTAAATTACTCGAGAAATCCCTGGTGGCTATGGTTAATCAGAAATGGGGTAAGTGGGAGAATGCACTGTCTCTCGCTTGAGTCTGTGGGTATGCTTTTGGGCATTTGTATAGACGGAAGCCTAAAGATTTATGCGAAGTGCTCTAGAAGATCTCATGTGAACTGGCACGCTGAAACAAATTCTCTGACATTGTTTGTTAGTTATTAAATTGTACAGGTTTGTCTTTGTTTCTTGCAAGTGTCAGTTATTTTTTTGAGGTAGATTGTAGTTGTTTGTTGTGCAATTGTGCTCCGAAGGGTTTTGTGTTGGTGTTTCTTGCAAGCTTTCTGTGGTATCGGACTATTAACCCAACTTCTGTCACTCACACCAAACAAGTACATAATTCTCTTCAGAAAGGTTATGTCTGGATTCGAAGTTTAATTTTTTATTGCTCTAGTTAGACTATAAAGTTAATGGTAATATTGAGTCCTATATATGTGCGAATATGTGAGTTGCCCTCCATTAGAGAAGAGGAAAGAATGGAATCACCTTATGAGCCTTTCTTTCTAAGTGCCATTTGGTAGGCAGTAATGAGTGGTTGTGAAGCACTAAATTAATATATTATACTTTTTAGATTTTTTTTATGCCAATGTCCTTAGAAATGCTTGTTCACCCCAACTCCCAGGTATCTACTTTCACCGTAAGTTATAATTGCTATTCAGCACCAACATTAAATTAATAATAGAAAGTTCTGAAGAAAAATGCATGTTTGGGTTGCGTTACCACAAACAATGGGATGAAATTTATTTGTATGTAAATATATCATTACTAGCTTAGTACCAACATTTATCACGTTTACCAAACGAGACATATGCCTGTAGTGCCATATGGTTTTGGCACTGTAGCTCACTTGGGCATGTAGGTGGTGAGATTCTCCTCTTCCTCTATAGGCTTAGGCACTTCGCCTAGATCTATATTGAGTTTTCTGATTTAATTGGTTATCTGATCTAATGTTGGGTTGTTCAAGATAGTGGGGCCTTTAGTTATGCAATGGGGTTTTCGAGAAGGGTAAAACATATTTTGGATCATGCAATAATATGGTTATTGCTGTTCAATTTCCCTGTGTGCTCAAGTTCATAGAGAATTCTCATGCAAGAATAAATATTGGAACCCCATATATTTCTGCTTGCGTGGAATGCACCACATCAGTGATGAGGATTAATTATTTTTCTTATAAGTCTAGGCGTTGATTATTTTATGATGGAGACATACTTGGACTTGCAAGTGCGCATACTCTCTCCTCTTCCTTCATTGGTTTATGGTGAGCCTTTTTAAAGAAAAATTCTCATGAGTCATCGAAAGACCCAATTATGTTCTTGTTATGGCCTGGGTTGGCAGAACAACACAAGTATAACAATAAAGGCACAAACTTTGATAATGAGCAGTAAGAAAGTGACACAAGAAGGTAGGGAAGGTTGGAGATTGTATTGATGGAATATTACACAACTGACCGCCGCTAATATTACAATACAATAATAGCTCTCACTTTTCTGAATGACAATCACCTAATCATTTGTCCTATTTATAGTCCTAGGTCACTCTTATGTCCTTCCTCTTGATTAGTCCAGCACAGCACCCACTAAGTAACCTGCCCATTTACCAAGTTACCCTTCTCACGCCTTGAGTAAGTAAAGTGCACAGGTGGCTTGGGAGGGTGCATAACAGTTCTTGCTAATGAATATTGATTCTATACACCAGAGTGGTTCAGGTTCTAGGCCACTTCCTTTTTCTTTTTCTTTGTGAAATGTTTAATTTCCAAAGTCAGTTTAATTTACCTACTTGGTGCGCAAAAGAATTTGGACCTGTAACTCTTGGCTAGCCCATTTGCAACATGACATGGAAGTTGGGGTGATTCAGGACTGCAGCTAAATCCTGGCCCACTGACTACCTCAGTTGGGAGCAAAGTATTATGTTCAGTGAGCGGTTGTTTTCACTTTTCACTGCATCTGTGGCCTTTGAAAAATCAAAACACTATTTGATTTGACTTTTTGCAGAGATTTGGCACTCCGGAAGAGGATGCTTATAGGAGGGATTTGACTATAAATAGGTAATTAATCTTTCATTTAAACTTTCTGTACGCCAGTAATATTCATTTTTCCCATGGGAAAGATGAACAATCATGTTTATGGTAAATTCCATCGCAGTATGCCTTGGTGTCCTTCCTTTTGGCGTTCACTAAAAGATAGATAATCTTAAAATTTGACAGAAGAGTGAATGTATTATAGACTAAGTAAGATGTATTACAGTATTAGTACATGTTGCATATGTATTCTTGCCATTTTGCATGATGTGGATCATTACTATTATTGTAAAGAAGCTCATATTTTTCATTAGTATTTTCCTGTTGATATGCAATTGCACTTGTTGTCATGTAAATTACATTCTCTGATTGCTTTTAGCATAAGGGGATTATTCTTTGTTATATACTCCCTCCTTTCTTTTTTGTTCTACCGACTTTCTATTTTTTTTTGGGTGTTTTTCTTTGTCTACCCATTTTTATTCATTTCCCTTTCTTCCTAATTTTGCAATTTTCTTCCTCCTTACCTTTTATTCCTTACGAAACACTCTTTTTCCTCCCTACCTTGGTCTTTGAAGTTACAGTATTGGGTGGAGAAATAAAAGAATGGAAGTAGTATATATACTTACCAGTTTTTCCAAAATTCAATGTATTGATACCTTGTTCTGTGAAATTAATCCTAGTTGATGTTTTTAGAATTCAGACTCACCTACTAAAATATATGTGTTGATTCAATCATTGTCATTTTGTGTGTGACAGCTTGTTCTACAACATTAATACCGATTCGGTGGAAGATATTACTGGAAGAGGTTAGTTCGGATGTACATATTGTCGGATATACGTATCCTATGGACGATTGTACTCATTTCTGTTTTTGGTGGCAGGCATTGCAGATTTGAAGTTAGGAAAAATAGTCACTCCTTTGCCCCCGAAGGAGACGTTTTTAGATGATCCGTTGCGCGTTCTCCGAGCCATTCGTTTTGGTATGTATCTCTGTCAGGATTGCTTTCTTCAAGGGGTTATGCTCTCGAATTTCGTCTTTGCATGTGTTTCATATTAACTGTTTTTATCATGTATAGGAGCAAGGTTTAGTTTTGTGCTAGATGAGGGACTAAAGGAAGCAGCTGCTTCTCATGATGTGAGAACTGCCATTGCTGACAAAATCAGCAGGGAAAGGATAGGTCATGAAGTATGTTTTAACATTTTTCCCCCCTTGACACAGATATAACTTTGAAAGGAAGATTCCTCTGTTCTCATAGTTTTCTCTGTGCTTTATTTTTTCGTTTTGTGGCTTTTTGCAGGTAGATCTCATGATGGGAGGAAACCACCCTGTTAAAGCAGTGACCTATATTTGTGATCTGCAATTATTTTGGGTTGTTTTTAGTCTTCCTTCCAATGTTGAGCCATCGCCAGCAGAAGCATCTGATAGGTTTGAGCCATTTTTCATTTTGCTAAACTCGTTATAAGTGCAGTGATCAGTGTTGGAAATCTCTGAGTTCCTATATATCAGAGCACATAATTTGGCTGAGCTATAACTGTAGACCTGTCATCACTGCGCTCTGTCTTTTAGAAAGGTTAAATTGCTGTAGAGTTATCATCAACATCTAATTGATTTATCTTGAATGCCCTTTGCTTATATAGTTTAGAATTAGATTCTGATTATGTATATTAGACAAGGACAAGCTTTAAACATAAAACTATAATCAATCTTTTTAAGCGACGGGTATATATCTATTGGCGTGCACTAGAAACAATAAGAATCTGATTTATATGAATGTCAATGACTGGTCTTTTCTTTTCTATACTCATTACCTCCTTTTGGCTTATAACAGGCTTTGTCTTGCTTTCATGGATACATCGTGGAGACTTATTCAGTCACTGGAAGCCCTTGTCTTAAATGTCAGTCTACATGTATCATCTCTTTCATGCTTATGAGATTTAGAATCTGTTAAAATTTCTGTTGTTTTTGTGTCCTTTTGGAAAATTATGGTGTCATCATGGCCTATCCCATTACTTTCAAAATTAATTAGATTGAAGATGCTAGCAGCAATTAGAAAAGTTATCAATGCATTTCATGCTGTTATATAGATAATATAATGTGTGTTGTTGTGTTACCAAACTAAGCTAAGATTTGGAAGGATGGTGGAGCTTGGGTTACTAGCTGTGTAGCACGGGTACTTCTTCTAGGTCACGTACTCGTACCCGTACCCGATAAGATGCGTATCCTGTATCTGAAATCTCGCCGTTTTTCGTCCCCGCACCCGAATTTGAACCCATACCCTTATCCATCTCTGTGCAACCTAGGTGACTATGCACTAGCTAATCTTCTAGGAGGGCAAATTTAAAGTATTGTTCAGGTTCTTTTCTTTTGGAAGGAGCGCACTTGTTTCGACCATCCCTTTTTTTATTTGTCTAGATCAGCAAATTTTGTGTTCACAAGATATTCCTTCTTTTTTCTAATGTACTATATGCTTTTGAAGTTTCTGTTTGGATGAAAAACCATAATCTAAGTTCTAATTGGAAGCTGAATGAAAGAGTAAAGATAGACAGTAAGGGAGAATAAAGTCACCTCAAATGTTATATTGTTATGTAATAAACCTCACATGCAATTTTTAGGGGATTGATTTATTTAGATCAAATTTCTCGTTCAATTTGTGTGATTTTGGGCATTAAGTGAATGTCTTGAAGGACACATTGTTTATGGTAATGATCTATTAATCTTTGACGGCTGCCTGCTCTTCTTGTGTTTCTAGGCTATGTAGCACGGGTACTTCTTCTAGGTCACGTACCCGTACCCGATACGACACGTATCCTGTATGGGTACGCGTACCCATTCCTAAAAATTTGAAATCTCGACGTTTTCCGTCCCCGTACCCGTATTCGTCTCTGTGCAACCTAGTTTCTAGATGGGTGATGGTATTTGTTTGATATGAGTAGTTTATAACTTTATATACTGTGGTTGCTATGCTCTTTATTCAAAGATTGTGGAGCCCTGGACTTGACTGGTGTTAACCCAATCTTGGGATCTTTTTTGTTAATGTTATTGTGGATATACGTGCTTTTTGTGATTGTCAATAAGCTTCATATTACTTTTTTTGTTCATCTGGTTGTTCTAGTTTATGTGGCCTTCGGTCTGCCTTTTCTAGATGGATGGGATACTTTGATCTGTTCTTCTGGGTAAAGTGGCTAATTGAAGCTAAGTGGCCCAGGCCTTGTACCTTTTAAGGTACAGAGAGGAGAAACAAATTGTTCATGTTCCTTTAAGAACTTAAGATAACCTATTGTCCCTCCCAGGTTGATTCAGGTTTGCAGTTGGGCTGCATGCCTGCACCCTTCAAACTGGGTGGCAGATATTACAAACTTAAACCTTTCTTGTCATCTACACAGATTGCACTTCTCTCTTTCCTGAGCATAAATAATCTGTTGCATTCAGTGCTAGACAGAAAATATTGATTAAGAGTGTTGAATGATCTGCTTTGTACAGTTGCAAGTTGTAACTCTCATACCATTGTTCTTATTATGGATTGGCTTTTATTCATTTCCTTCCTCCTCCCGATGAAGCAGAATATTCTTTGATATGAAATATTTGAAAAGAAACTTCGGTAGTTCAGTTTACCATTTGCAATTCTTCTAGTGTATTCGAGCATATTATAATTGTCATTTGTTAATAATTTCAGGATGAACAGAGGCGACTCTGCTTATATGCTGCTTTATTTCTTCCATTAAGGAGCATGGTATACCGAGATAATAAGAAGAAGAAGGTAGCCACCTTCCCCCCCCCCAACCGTTCCACGGTTGTAGCATTTAGTTCTATGTTCATATCAGATGGGATGGCAAATTTTTTAACCTTTGGAATTTGGAAGGTTCTTTTATTTACATACTGAATGCCTTCTTTTGCGTTCTTGGATATTGTAAAGCTAATGTCAGTTTTCTATTTTTGAACATTGCAAATTATCGTCCTCAGACTCCTCACTGAAAATACATTTTTTCCTGTATAATCATGTGCAATTGAGTACATTAATTGCTTTTAATTTTTTTTTTTTTTTGGGGGGGAGAGGGAAGATTTATTAACAGTACTTATAGGACCATAGGTCTATGATATTCTACCATTAGAATTCGGAAATTATAGAGTGAAAATGTAACTCGTGCTTGTAGCTGTTACCTATTTGAACTGCTGTGTAGGATTTGGTGTCAAGTAACTAAAGCTAATGAATGGTCATCCTCATGCCTTTGGTGCACTCTGTTTTCTTGTCTTGCAGATCCCCGCCGTTGATTTCATTTTCCGAAGCTCTCTTAAACTTAAAGCGAAGGATCCTGAAACAGTGAGTTGATTTTCTTGTGAGTTCATCATATTGTCGTGCTGCTAATGCTTTGTTACTTTGCGTTGTGGGTGACGCTTTTTTTCTTACTGTTGGTATGATTTGCTTCCTCTCTTTGCTTATGCAGGTTATCAGCGTGCATCGCACAACAGAAAAATTCATACCATTGATTTCTTATATCACTTCAGAAAAGGATGTGCAACATGTTGAAGCACAGTGCGGGAAGATTCTTATCGATGTGCCTGAGACTTCAAAATTGAGGATATTAACAGGTCTAATATCTACGCATTAACTTCTTTTTTCTTGCCAAGATCCAAAAGTTAGGGTTGGTTGTATCAGATTTTTCTTAAATATAATACCAAGAGGAGAGTAATATAGATGCTTGAGCCTGAAGGTGGTAGAACAATTAATAAACCTAGGATAGAGCCGGGTTCTAGAGTTTACTCACTTTTCTGTGACCATTACTTGTCAGTGGGCCAGGTGAGATAAATTGATTACATGTACATATATTAGGTATTTATTTGGCAGTCGTTGATGTACATCAGTACATGGACATTTGGTTTTGTACATAATATTTGTTCTATTCCTTGCAGGCTTGCTTCTCCGGGAAATCAAAGACTTCTGGCCAGTTGCATTGCTTGTATCCACGTTACTGTATCCTGATGGTGGTTTACCTGAATCATCAGTTGAGGACAACTTGAAGTTGGAGAAATGCAGGGAGTTGTTTAAGCTTGTGAAGGACAAAATTGTGAAACTAGGTATGCATCTTTAGTATTTCATCATTTTCTGAATGTTTTTTTTCATTCATAGAGATCTACATGCTGCCATTGCTTTCTACTCCCTCCATTTCCTTTTTATAAGGCATGCACAATATTCAATGTTGAACTTTGACCACTAATTACCCTCAATACATATTAATAAAAAATATAAGAAAACAAATTGTGGAAGTATTTTCTTAGGTACATCTAATGGTATAATAATAATTATTTATCATACTATTAAAAGACAATGTTGGTCAAAATAGATATTCGAGAAGCATGCGTGCCTGATAGAAGTATATAGAGACCAAGGGAGTATTTGCCAATTAGTTCGTCTCTTGGCTGTCCACTGGTGAGTTTGGTTTTAAGAGTTTGATTTTGCAGGTCTTGAAAACATTTGGGAGGCAAAGCCATTAGTCAATGGGAAGGACATTATGAGTATCTTAAACCTCAAAGCTGGACCAAATGTGAAAGAATGGGTGAGGCATTAATTGTTTTCGATTTTGCAACTATTCAAACTCTAAAGATTTTTGGATAGCAATTTTACTTTTTACTTTTTATCTATATTTTGCAACTTTTGTCTTTTCCGTTTCACTAATTGATGGTCTGGCTGTCAGATTGTCGTTTGCAAGAATTAGCCTTCATTCTGATACTTGTCACTACTTTATTTTCCCTTGTTGTCCAGCAACAAAAAGTTATTGAATGGCAACTTGCCTATCCTTCTGGAACTGCGGATGAATGCCAAGAATGGCTGAGAGAAGCAGGTGCAAAACGTGCAAAGACAAATGATAATGGCTACGTTGATGTATCTTCCTGAGAGTATGTATGCTTTGCGGGCTTGAAGTTTTGAGGGAGCCCTTAAATGATGTCGGATCACAACGCTGCGTCCCTGGAGCCTCACTCGCTCTTTTCTCTGTCAATGATCATGCAGACTTAGTCATCCAAGGCGAAATGAGTTCAAAGAATTTGGTGCAAGAAGCTCAAATTACTTATTTATCGCTGAGTATAACTTGAATGAAAGGATTGTTGAATATTAGTGATCAGCAAAGCTGATGCCATTTTTGTATCATTGACATGTACATACAATGCTCTGAACCTTGTAAAATATAGCAATTCTAACGGCATTTTTGGTACAATATGTTATGCAACTCGTGGAATTTGAAAAAAGTAATAATCTTAATTTCGTTTTTTTCCTTCTTCTTTATACTGTATCACAAGTTTGTGTCATTTGAGTAGTAGCATGCAACAACAAAAGAAGGATTCAATTTCAAAGCTTTCTATTGCCATGTATGAGAAGGAGCATTTAACCCCATTTTAGTATCGTTAGAGACGGGTAATAATATGGTAGTAAACAAAAGCGAATTCTTACTTTTTTTTTTTTAAGGTAAGAAGAATTCCCTTGCAAGTAAGGGAGTGGAAATTGGAGATTTCTCCTTGCAAAGGGTGAAACTCCATCCCATGATCTATGGGATTAGAGGTGATGCCAATACCACTGGGCTATCACCTGCTGTCCAAGCGAGTTCTTACTTGGGGTGTTTATTATACTCACAATACATTATCATAGAAAGGATAAATTACATTGCCAGATTTTAAAGAACCTATCCTAACATGTCACTAGTAGGATATCAATTAATGTCCCTATTTTTTTCCATCTTTATCTGACCTTATATGTTAACTTATTAATCTTAATCAAAACTTGTTTTTCCTCAAATATGTAAAAATAAGATGAGGTGTAAGAAAATTTTCACCTTTATAATTTTAAATTGAACTCATATTTGTGCGTGTTTAAGGAACCTCAGAGCATCAACATTCATTAACATCCCCATAATTTCTCTCTCTTCACCTCATTCGTCCACATCACTTTCCACTAACTTTATCACCCACCCTCCCCATTTCACAATTCCACACCTATATTCATTAACCTCCCCATTTACCTTCTCTCTTCTACTTTTCCATACCCCACCTCCTTTTCTCTCTCCTACTTTCCATACCCCACCAATATCAATATAATAATATGATTCATCACATTAATTTTTGATAATATTAATTAAATCAAGATTGGTCTCTATTTATAGAGGATAAAAAAATATGGCCGTTGGTATAATTTTTTTTTTATTCATTATATATAAAAAGTTATGGCAGTTTTAATAAACGGTAATATTACCGTTGTAAACATTTAAAAGAGTGACACATGGCGCACTTGGGTTGGCTGCAGCATCTCCCCTACTTTTTACTGCCAAGTGGCGCATTTGTATTGGCCCGTTTCAGTTTTTTTTTTAAAAAAAAAACGGAAGAAGCTACACTTGGAAGCTTCACGTGGGATTTTTTTTCCCCAAACTGCTTTACACATGGCACCTTCCCATTCGTCCTCATTATGTGAAGGTTCCCAAATCGAGGGTGTTCCCCATTTTTTCCTATTAAGAGCAACATACTTACATTGGTGGGAAGGTTCCCATTTTCAGTTTTTTAGAAATGGGGAACCTCATTTACCAACCAATGTAGGTGCTCTCACAAAGAACATTGAAAGCTAGTTGACATCCTTAATTTTCAATTGAGTTTGAATAATTAATTAAGCCGTGACAACAACATAATAAAAGCGGAAAATTGCAAGAAGACAGAAGTATAGTGAAACTTGCATAAATCGCTGACATTATTGGATTTGTATAGTTCACTCAAACGTACTTCATGCTCTGTAAAAT
Organism: Beta lomatogona; assembly: GCA_947646795.1. Taxonomy (NCBI): domain Eukaryota; kingdom Viridiplantae; phylum Streptophyta; class Magnoliopsida; order Caryophyllales; family Amaranthaceae; genus Beta; species Beta lomatogona. Next base: position 1,391,721 of record CANSNZ010000436.1, read on the forward strand.
TCCAACATGAGCAAGCTATTCTCATGCACTTCAAACTCCATCTTTGCGCATTTTCTTGCAACTTCTTGCATCTGCTACAATCAAATATACCACTTAAACACAGTTCTCTGTATTTCTACTGCACAAAAATCATTTCTGAAAACCCAAAACCTTACATTCTCAAGCAATGTATTGCACTTTTGCAAGCATGTGCTTCCTCCAATTACAAACTCAAACAAATTCATGCCTTTTCTATCAAACATGGTGTACCACTAAACAACCCATTGCTTGGAAAACATCTCATTTTTTTCTCTGTTTCTCTCTCGGAATCCATGTTTTATGCCCATAAAATATTTTCCCAAATTCAAAACCCTAATATTTTTACTTGGAATACTTTGATTAGAGGGTATGCTTTTAGTGAAAATCCTAAACCTGCCATTGATTTGTACACCCAAATGAGATTTGATCTTGTTGAACCTGATACACATACTTTTCCATTTTTATTGAAGGCAATTTCTAAGCTGTTGGATGTTAAATTGGGTGAAAAGGTGCATTGTGTTGTAATTAGAAATGGGTATGAATCATTGGTTTTTGTTCAAAATGGGTTGGTGCATTTATATGCTGTTTGTGAATGTCCTGAGAGTGCATATAAGGTGTTTGAGAAAATGCCTGTGAGAAATCTTGTTACTTGGAATTCTGTCATTAATGGGTTTGCTTTGAATGGGAAGCCTGATAAAGTTTTGAGCTTTTTTAAGAAGATGAGTTTTGTGGATGTTGAGCCTGATGGGTTCACAATGGTGAGCTTGTTAAGTGCTTGTGCCGAGCTCGGGGCGTTGACATTGGGTCGGAGAGTACATGTTTACATGTTTAAGGTTGGTTTGAATGAGAATATGCATGCAGGGAATGCTCTTCTTGATTTATATGCAAAGTGTGGGAGAATTAGTGAAGCGAAAATCGTTTTTGATGATATGAGAAACAAAAGTGTAGTGTCTTGGACGACTTTGATTGTAGGGTTAGCTGTGAATGGGCTTGGAAGTGAAGCAATTCATCTTTTTAAAGAGATGGAAGTGGAAGAATTGGCACCAACTGATATTACTTTAGTTGGAGTCTTGTATGCGTGTAGTCACTGTGGAATGGTGGATGAAGGGTTTGATTATTTCAATCAAATGACAGAACGTTATGGAATTACGCCGAGGATTGAGCATTATGGTTGCATCGTTGATCTACTAGGAAGAGCAGGGAAGGTAAAACAAGCATATGAATTCATTAAAAGCATGCCAGTGCAGCCAAATGCTGTTATATGGAGGACACTATTAGGTGCATGCTCAATATATGGACATCTAGCTCTTGCACAAACTGCAAGGGCTAAACTTTTAGAGTTAGATCCAAAGCATTGTGGTGATTATGTGCTTCTCTCAAACCTCTATGCATCCGAGCATCGCTGGACGGATGTTCATCAATTGAGGGACAAAATGGTGAAGGAAGGAGTAAGGAAAACACCCGGTTTAAGCCATGTCGAGTTGAGAAATCGTGTTCATGAGTTTGTTATGGGAGATCGATCTCATCCTCAGGACAAAGAAATATACGCAATGCTAAGAGAGATCACAAAGGTCCTTAGATTGGAGGGCTATGTGCCTAATACAGTGAATTTGCTAGCTGATATTGAGGAGGAAGAGAAGGAGACTGCCTTGACATATCACAGTTAAAAAATTGCTATTGCCTTTATGCTTATTAATACTTTGCCAGGAACACCTATAACTGTGATCAAGAACTTAAGGGTGTGTGCTGATTGCCACCTTGCTATTAAACTCATATCTAAGGTTTATGAGCGTGAAATTGTTGTCAGGGATCGTAGTAGATTCCACCATTTTAAACATGGATCTTGTTCTTGTAAAGATTACTGGTGATCAATAGCGAAACATGAAATTTTCAAAACAAAAATTTAGGATTATTGTCTTGATAGCTCTTTGTATTTCATTAAATTCTATCTATGTTAACATAAAGACACAAAGTAATAAACTCTATAGTCTACACTTTTTACTAACCTCCAAGGCAAGACTTAGGAATTTACACGACCCCAACCTTTCCTTACCCTTAATGCATGACACAACTTATCAATGGCGGGTCATGCCTAGACTACCCTTTGAGTTCTGACACAACGATAACTTTGTACGATCTGTTGCGACCTTTATTCCTATCATATTTCATAAACGAACTTATACGCTTCTTTCTTTCTTTTTTGAGGGGAAAACCCAAAAGGTTAAGCATTTATATCATCAAAAGCAATGTTAATAACATCCTCCGGAACATTATCTTCCCACCTTTGCCAACCAATCTCCACAGGCTGGAAATGGGCCAGATAATGGGCAACTTTGTTACCGGAATGTTTTACAAAAGACCATTCAATAGAATTAAAACTAGAAGACAAAGAGACAATATCCTCTATAATCAAAGAAAAATCACTATACACTTCTTTATGAGTTTGCATATTTTGATGAAAATTGTAATTATGTATAATTACTTACCTACATCTAATTAAGGCCCTGTTTATCTGAGCAATCCATTTAGTTCAGTTCAATTTAGCTAATTTCTTCTTACAATTTTAATTCAACTTAGCTCATTTCAGTTCAATTTGATTCAGTTCAAACCGAAAAAGAAGCCTAATTCCGATATCAAATAGATTGAATTATTAATTCTTGAACACATATGGAGTAGTTATTTCATAAACTTCTCCATCATATAAAGGAGTATATATTTAAATCCAAACACCCACAAATATCCAAACCAACTACTCCATATGTGTATATGAACTTTCCAAGCTCAAACCAAAACTCTTTTGAACTAACAAAATCTCCAGAAAAAAAACACACCCATCTAAATCGAAGCTATGAGAAGACGATCAATAGCAGCTGGATTTCTCTTTTCTGCGATAATCACTTTCTCTCTCCTACCAATCTACGCCGATGAACACAAATTCTCAATTGATGGAAAAGTGATTGACTTGGACGAATCAAATTTTGATTCTGCGATTTCTTCCTTCGATTATGTCTTCGTCGATTTCTACGCACCATGGTGTGGTCACTGCAAGCGTCTCTCTCCTGAGGTCCTCTCTTTCTCTCTCCTTGTTTTTTTCTGCTAATTTAGATCTTCTTTTCTCTTGATTTGCCTTAATTTTGGATTTTTTTTGTTGAGTGTGTTGAGTTTATGTGGAAATCTATTGCACTTTGAGTTAGGGTTTCTGGGTTTGATTATTAGCCTTAATTTTGGATAATTTTTGTGAATGATTGGTGAAAAGTTTGCCTTTTTACAGCTTTAGTAAAAATTAAAGCAAACATAGTGATCAAATTTTAGCAAGTTATGTTACTAAATTTAGTGTTTTTGGTTTGGCTAATTAGCGTTAATATGTATGTAGTTTGCAAGCTAAATAGGAGTTTTAGGCAGTAGAAGTAATTTTGACTTTTGTCTGTGATTGAGATCTATGAGGAACAGAAGTTCTAGTTTTTTTAGAACATGTTGTTGTTCTTCAATTTGGTCTTGATAGTGTGCTGTAGTGCGATTTATCGTTTAATCGTTGGGCAATCGAATGGTGCCGTAATGCCTTTGTTACTGTTTAAATACGCTTTCTATCTCCTTCGACGATTAAGATTGTAGCATTGTAGGTTGTAGCCTTCATATGTGTTTAGTAGAGTTTTATGCTGATGTTGTAAGATGGAATGTTGTGCGTGGACCGATATTACATATGCTTTAGAATAGTTTCTCTATCTGAATATAAGGAGTAGTTGCATATGTTCTATATTGGTAACTGGCTCAAAGTTATCTCCTTTCTTAAAACGATAACCAATCAGTTCGATGAAGTAATAACGGTTTATGATTGGACTTTTCCAGATGCTCCTACTCAAATGAGTGATCGGGAGATTGTGAGAATGGTTGAAATAATGTGATGGGGGACTTTTTAGTAAAATTATGTGATATCTTTAAATGTGGGGGGTAACCACTAACCAGGTATTTTTAACAACTGGATGAAGGGAGTAGTTTACAGTGCACGCACTTTTATAAGTAATTGATCAACTGAAGAACGAGAATCATATCAAACCTCGGGTACAGTAATCTGTATGTGAAGTCTATGTATTAGCATCCCCGAGCTAGATGCACCTCATATTTATTCTTCTGAAAGTCAACTTTCGACCCCTAAGAGAATAAAAATTGAAATCAAAATAAGACGTAAATCTGTGACAACAAACTAATTTTGTCTTGTACTTGTACTCTATACTTGTGTGTGTACATAAATTGATCACTCATACCAAAGAGATTAATGCTTCTGAATTTCAAGTGCAGTTGGATAAAGCTGCTGCTGCGCTTGCTGAACTAGAGAAACCGTTAGTGATTGCAAAAGTCGATGCTGACAAGTACAGGCGTATTGGTGATAAATATGAGATTGAGTATGCACTTGTGCTTTTTCAGACAAACTATATATTTGATGACTAAAATTTTACAAGTGCTAAGTAAAAAATATGCAATTGCAAGTTGTACGATACTCTGCTTGAGGAATTTCTCAGTGATGTTTTCTGGGAATGTTTTTTTTTTCCCGTTTCAATTGTGTGATAATAATCCTGCTTTTCTCTGTTACTCAGTGGCTTTCCAACTCTGAAGCTCTTCATGCACGGTGTTCCCGTTGATTATAACGGACCAAGAAAAGCTGATCTACTTGTTCGTTTTTTGAAAAAGTTTGTTGCTCCTGATGTATCCATTCTTGATTCAGACATTGCTATTAGCAACTTTGTTGAAGCAGCTGGCCCCCATTTCCCTATCTATGTTGGCTTTGGAATGAATGAGTCTATCATATCCAAGTTTGCTATTGAATACAAGAGAAAAGCATGGTTTTCAGTGGCAAAGGATTTTTCAGATAAAATTATGGACTCATATGACTTTGACAAAGTTCCAGCTTTGGTGTCCCTTCATCCAACTTACGATGAGCAAAGCATATTCTATGGGCCATTTGATGGTATGTTCTCATTTAAATTCACCCCTCATGATATTTGTTTACGTTGTTCCATGCATTAATCATACCACTCATATAGCAGCGACGGAAGTGCCTGTTGAAATTCTAAGTGTTTCTGATATTTATCATGTTACTCAGAGTCTCGGACTCTTCATTTTACCTAAGTACCCGTTATTGGTATGGACGCTGCGACACTTCATTTGGGCGAAAGCTGAGAAGTAATTTTGATAGAAAACAACCGAATCGGACGCTTGGACGCGTTCCTGTGTCCAATATGAGCACCTTAGTCCGAGAAACACATGTTTCCAATGTATGGTCAGTGATTTTGGTGGAGTACCACTTGCAGAATCTGAGTTTCAGTTGTGTTCTTTTAGTAAATAGTTTGCATAATGTGCAATGTCTAAGACCACAGGCTAGTTTCAAAGGACATAAGCATGTAAAAGTGTCCTCCCTTCAGGTGAAGGTTTTGGATTTGGTGTACTATTTTGCTTGTTAGCTTGACTCCACTACTAGCAGCTCCCTTGGTCTTACTTCTGCAATTTGTGTACTTTTAAGAAAGTGCTAACTGGACTTGCTTATTATGTGCAGATCAATTCTTGGAAGAGTTCATCAAGCAAAATCTATTCCCCTTGTGCTTGCCTATTAACTCAGACACACTTAAAATGTTGAGAGATGAAAAGAGGAAAATTGTCCTTACATTTGTGGAGGATGAAAATGATGATAAAACAAAGAAGCTGATTAAGTTATTAAAGGCAGCTGCTTCTGCAAATCGTGATTATCTATTTGCTTATGCCGGTCTCCAGCAATTCCAGGACTTTGTTGAGACCTTTGAGATCAGTACGAAGACGAAACTGCCAAAAATGGTTGTTTGGGATGGTAATGAAGAATATTTCAATGTAAGTCATTGTAATTCCATCTGTATAGCTTCATCAAGCTCATGCTTCTCCAACTGTGAAAAGATGACCGCTATAGATTCTATTAATGTCGTGGTCTGTCTTATATAGGTATATGTACCCAGTTTTAAGGGAAAAATCAGAGAGTGTGTTTCTATGAAGCAAGCTTTATAAACTAGTGCTATAACTATGTTTGTGCTTCATTGTATAAAAACCTGGCACTTCGGTAAATGGGCTGTGTTCGTGTTTGGTCTCTTGCCGATTTTGGGTTCTCAAACTATAACCATATAAAAAAAATATGATAATTACATAATATGACATATTGATCAAATCAGATTGGGTTCGGGTTGTTTATGTGTCATGTCTTGTTAGCTTCAAGTTTCTTCTCAGTAACTTCGTATTGGTACCGGTCATGTTTTTGCGTCATGTCATAGACTGTCAGCTCGCATTCTAATATATCTGGTCATGTGAGAATGGATTTGCTAATGACTCATTTATTCTGGCCAGGTAATTGATTCGGAGAGTATTGGTGAAGATGATCAGGGATCCGACATAACACGCTTCCTCGAAGGATATAAAGAAGGAAGGACAGTATCAAAGAAGATTAGTGGCCCGTCATTCATGCAGTTCCTGAATTCCATGATCGGCTTCAAATTGCTTTTCCTTGTTGTTTTCATTATAGCTGTAATGATGATAATACAAACCCTTGGTAAAAATGACGAGGATGATGCTAGTGAACGGCCTTTGAGACCTGATAGCAGTGAAGTACAAAGATCAGGTGACAAGGAAGACTAGGAGAAATATGTAATTCTAAGGTAATCTGCATTACCACAATCTTGGCACAATCTGACTTGGAGCAGGATTGTTATAGGGAGAAAAGACGAGCTACTGACTTCGGTATACGAATATTACAACCATGTTTGGAGTTAAGTTATGAGGTCACTCCATTTTTTGTAATGTTATTGACAATGGTTTTCTCTATTGATTGCTTTGTAAAGCTCTAGCTTCTTTTTGTTCTTCTGGGTTTTAGATCCTTGTTCATTCTGTACCATTAGTTCTACTCGTTTTCCTTTATTACAATTGGAACAGTGCTGAACGCGAATAAAAGAAAGTGGTTTATCTTTGAAAGATCACATAATTCATTTCCAACTTTCAGGTGCATTTTACAGGAAACAAACAATTTTCTTATGCTGCTATCCTGCTTCTGAGTCACCAACTTTAAGACAAAAAACCCAGAAGATATGTAACTGAGAATGGTTCCATTAGTCTTGTTTGTGTGGTCTGATGAGGAAGTTCATAACCTCAGGAAGCCTCCTAGGCGCCTCTCGATGATCCCAAGTCGTATATTGCTGATAGAACTTACAGATGAGAAATGGTTACTTTCCTAACTATTCTCGACATAACGAAGAGGTAGGTTGACATTCTAACCCTTATTACAATACGGAATATAAGAATGTCAATATTCCTATTTGTTTACTCGAGAAATAATGCTAGAGCCATTGGGAGCTTTGGTTCTACATCATTATTGAATTTACTCCACTAGTCCCAAAACAATTCAGTTAGGAGGAAACTCACACGACCAAACAAGGGTTGTTTATTCCACTAGACTATCAAACCTTTTGAGTTGGCTATTGCGACTTAGGACTTAGGAGTATATGCTGGGCATTCTTCAGTCTTCAGTGCTACATTCGTGCAACCCTCCAACTTTATCACACACTTGGGGTGTATAATAAACATAGAAAAAACATAGTAAATTTAAAGTTCTCTTAATACTTACTTGGTGAAGTGAAATTTATAGCATGTCTTCTCTTCTCGTGCTGAGACTTGAGAATACTATTTTATACTTTCACCATTTTGAAATAAGTGAAACACTTCTCTCTTTTATTTGAAAGTTTTTTTTAGAGAAGTGTTTCACTTATTTCAGAATGGATGAAGTACTTTCTGTCTATCTCACTAGGAGTGTGTAACATATTTGAGATATTACAGTCAAGGTTGGATACATAACTCTCCCTTAGGAAGTGCAAATATAACCATATAATCAAGTAATAAAATGAATCATCCGCCTTATTTAACATAGCCTATATGTTCCATTTCTTCCATTCCTCCTTAATTTTACTTAGGAATTGGAAGTGCACGAAGAGGTATTGCTTTCTATAGGAATTACATATTTCCTTATCCAATTCCTTTTAAACTATTATTTTCAAACTTAAACCTTTAAAGTGTTTTTTTATTCATCATGTCATGACGGTAATTTGAATTTTTGTTACTTGTTAAATTTGGTCGGATAAAAATGATGAAAGACAAAATTGATGAGACCAAACAGAGTGATGCGAGAGTAGTACTTTTCGATAAAAGATACTGGACTTTTGGTGCATTGAAAGCCAACCGTATATAGCACTTCTTTAGTAAAGCCCACACCTCCACATGTTTACACATAATAGAGAGCCACTAATATATGTTGGTTTATTGCGCCTTTTTGGTCTTCTCATAATTGTATTAGACTATTAGTATCAATGACTAGACCAAGATTTGTTCTCCCCAGTTTATTTTCAGTTCAGTTCCTAAATGATAATTATTACTATTAATTAGTTATAATTTAATTCAGTTCAATTCACTTGTTTTATGTCGAAGAGAACAAGCTCCAAGGTTTACTTGCTCGGTATTTTTGTGCTGCCAGTGACTAAAATCTCCATTCGGTCACTAGTCACTCAATCAATCGACATTATGTCCCTGCCAAGTTGCCTCCAACCCGGCTCTTTTCGAAGGATGTCAATTACATGTTTGTGCCCCACGTTTCATTGTGACGCCATAACGCCAACCTATTAATTTGTGGATCCAAATAATTAAGCAATGCAAATTCTTAATTTCATTGGAATAATACTCCCTCCGTTTTTTCTTTACTTACAACGTATTGACTTATGCACTTTTCATACTCTTACTTCAACCGGAAATTTGTGAATATTATACAATACAAAATTTAGCATATATGATGATCTTAGATTTACCTCAATATATATTTACAAGATTTCGACCTTTTTTTATAATTTTCACAAATATATAATTAAAAAATGATCAAAATTGTATATCAACAAACGTGAATAAGTCTAAACTTTGCAAGTAAAAAAACGGAGGAAGTATTAATTATATCAATAACGATGATATATAAATCAATAAAACACTAAACCCAATATCTTTCATTATAAAACAGAACTACAAATGAAACTGATATTTACGAAATGAATAATGAAAAAGGATTCGTAAGCTGGTCAGTCCAAAGTTTCCCATCTAGAAGCACAACACATTTATGTATTTATTTATTCACCAAAAACCGAACAAAACATAAATTCTCATCCAGTAGTTGATGTAACATACTTCAGGAAACCAACACAAGGGCAACTCCTCCACAAGCAGAGACGAGAAATAAGGAAGCAAAATTCAATCCTACCCTATGCTAAAATATACACAGGAAGTTGGTATCATGACAAAGATTAAAGGGGTATATGTTAGAGGTCAGAAAGATGAGGTCACAAACAACATCCAGCATGATAGGTACATCCGTACATAGTATAACTCACATGCTATCATATACCATTCACAACACATCAACATCCAGGAAGAGATTGTGCAGAATCGTAAGGAGAAAAACTCGCTGCGGACTCGCTATAATGCAATGGGTTCGGGTATCTCATAGAGGAAGAGCCAAGGTAACTTGATGAAGCATTACTAGGACTTGGAATATATGGAGACACATATCTGGTATTGAGTGGTGATATAGATGGGTAGCCGAGAGAACCTGGAGACATATACTGAGAAGTGTACGACCGTTGGGAAGACATGTTCCGAAGGTCCATGGAGCTCTGACTCACACTCATTGAAGGAGAACGAAGGTTGTGATATGAGTTGAGAGGACGGGGTAGGAATGTTTGAGGACTACTTGCAACAGATTGATTACGAGAGTTTGTATAGGATCGTGGACTTGGTGAAGCTATTTGTATAGCGGAGGAACGTATTGATGATGACCTAAATGAAGAAAATGGTGAAGAGGCAACAGATGATGGATTGGAAGCGAGCAGCGGTGTAGATTCTGATGCCGGAGGTTCACCGGTGCTAGTCCTTGCATCTCGTTTGCATACCGGGCAAAATGTTCTCCATGTAGTGAGCCAAGCATCTACACAATATGTGTGAAATTCTGCAAAAATTCATGATATCAAAAGTTAGATCCTCCGTGGAGACCTGTGAAAAGATAAAATTGAAGTAGAAGTGCATTGGACATGGAGAACAGAAAAGCAGAAGTCAAGAGTAAACGTATAAATCTGCTAAAACAAATGCAAGAGGCATCATGAACTTTAATTAGCATATTTGATGGTTCTACGTTTCTATACTGTGACAGAAAATTAGTCAGAAACACATTCCACTTTGTGTTTATCATTGCATTGGTAAATAAAACTGACGCACCATGCAGAAACTGCATATGAAGCAAAACAATAAGTGCCACATTAGCAAATACTCATAAACAGCGACAAGTACAAGAGAGAAACAAAACTTACTGTGGTGACAAGGTAGAACCCGAAGCCTGTCTCCGACCATGTAATCCTCAAGGCATATAGCACATGTTGATGCTGTGCAATTTTCCTCTGTTACAGCTGTGAATATCAAGCTTGGCATAGCTTTCACTAAACGACTACTCATCCCATGAAATTCTCGAACTCGGGCTTGAGGTCTTTCACGTCTAATACGGTGCCTTCTAACAAAGAAACAAGTAGCCAGCACCGCAGACATTGCCAGTAAAGAAATAAAGGAAATTGCCATTATTGACCATGCAGAACTTTCATAGCTAGCAAGTATCCACACTTCCACAGCAGGGCCAGCATAGATCTTTAACTTGTGTCCAGTTGCTTTTGAAACAAATACGGCGGGTATCTTTATACCGGCAGAATTACCTGCCACTGCATTGCCAGAAGACAACCCCTTAGAACGTTACAGAACAAGTAAGTTATACAAAATATGAACAGACACAGAACACACAAGTGGTTTAGAAAAAATACCCATGGTCATTTTCTTGACCAAAAGACTGCTAATAACAACTGAAAATATAGAAACCTGGTTGAATAAATCTCCCCATGTGCACATAGAAAAGAGCATATGAGAGGAGAACCCTAGTCAACAATTTTCAGTAAGTTAGTATGCAACTTCGTCACTGAACCACAAGGAGAAGGTAAACTACATATAAATGTGGGATACATAGGGAAGAGAAATGCAGCTTCCGTAAATTTTCAAAATTGCAAATGCGAGATTCTCCAAAATTCTTGTCCCGACTTCAAATTAACTGTTATTTTGAGTATGAAACAATACAACTGTAATGAGGTATGTTTAGTAAGGTATAAGGAAGACATAATTTCCGATGAATGGCTTGTGCTCAATCGCATGTAACAATGCACATAATCTGGCTACAGGGCATATCCTCATAATCCTCTAGACTAAGTTAGCTTATAGAACAGGGATTGTTGATCTCTCAAAAAGTGCAAGAGAAATAATTGTATATACCATACAATTTTCTCTTGGTTGTGAATTATATTAGGCATGGATTAATATTGAATTATGGGTTTGTACTAGGATTGGGCCTTATTTGGGCTCTTTTCCACATTAAATATGAATGGACTTTGTTTTGCAAACAATGATTTGTATTTGTTGCATATTTCATTGAATTGAAAGAAAAAATCTCGTCTGAAATCACTCCCAAAATAGTGGGATACACAAAATAAGATAATTTCTGAATATCGCTTCTGATAAATAGAAAAAAGGAAAGAAAAGATATGACTCACAAAATAAGATAATTTATGTAGTTGCTGAAACATGTGGAGGTTATTGGCCACCGAACACAATTGGAGGACCAAGTCCAGTGCACATGTTGAATCTTGAAAGCACTAACAGTTGCCTAAAAAGTGTTTCAATGAACTCCACATAGTGTTGAATATCTTCTTTAATCCACCAAACCATATTAGAGAAATCTTGAGGCAAAATGCATGAGTATTAGGCTAAACATTGTGATGAATACCATCCTTTGAAAGTTACAGTAGTAATCTGCATCCATGTGTCATCATTACATTGTGGTGGCAACCCATCTTCTTACTTTCCTCACTTTCAGTTTCAACCCCTTTAGGGGTTAATGATGTTGAAAGTATTCCCAACACTTCGTAGTTCATACAGGTGATTTCCTCATCCACTCAACAAAAATATGATGCTTTACCCGACCTAGCTCAACCACCATTCGTCCCTTCAATTATCCGATATAAGACAAATGTTTTGCTAGAGAAATTGAGGAGTGCTGCATTTCCGCTACTTCCTCTATACTACTATAATAGTCCGAAACTATCGATGCGAATCTTCACGAACTATTCCCACATACAATACCAAAGGCTTGAAAGAGTTATACAATAGTAAACACTACAGTGAGGTACAAATTTTTACTTTGCTATCACAATACTTATCATATTTTTATTTAATAAGATTAGGACATAATTGTTTTGTCTAGTAGTTAATCATATCAAATATTTGTGTTTAATTCTAAGTACATCAGCAAGTTTAACCAAACTTTAACAAGATATATTCACAACAACATATGTCTCCCTTGCACCATACAAATTATGTCTTCCATAAACCTTATAGATCAAATCTCATTAAGGTGATTGTCACATATCCAAAACAACTATAAGTCTCTTTTAAGTTATTGGAAGCCCTAATATTGACCGCGCTTTCCTTCTCCTAAACTTAATTACAAAACGATATCAATTAGCTTACTACTCTAAATCATCAAAGATCAATCCATCAACTACAAAAGCAGGAACAAACCAAGACAACCCTAGTCCATCATCTTGAGTTAACAAACTTTAAAAATAAATGATGCATCATACTATAAATGAGAGTGAAGAACAACATAAAAAGATGCAATTAAAGATCAGGATATGAGAATTACTTGCAACTAAAGCACCACCATCCTCATTGTCATGAATGATTACAGCTTCAAACCCTGCATTCTGTGCCCTTCTAACTTTATCCTCAAAACTACATCCACCTCTTATAATCAATGCAATTGGAGAAGTACAATTTCTGCCACCATGTTCAACAGAATTCGTCAACGGCGAACAGGCGTCAAGAGGCTCAGCTATGTACAATCTCCCACAAACACCAGTTGACAAAATTGGTGCTGAGAAAACAAATCAAAATCAAACCATATAAGTACTCAACCAGATAGCATACTTGAAATCAAACCCAATTTTCTTACTATATTCTACATAAAAGATATCAAACTTTTTCAAAAGAACTAAAAAGCTTAGATTAAGATTTGAAACTCACCAAAGTTGGCTTCAATATCTTCATATCTGAGTGTGAAATTTCCCCCATCCACAATCACAGAAGCAGAAGATAAACAAAACATCATCATCAAATATAAACTACAAATTAAAATTCTTCTGGAAACCCCAAGAGCCATAACAACTATTCAATAACAAAAAAAAAAAAACACCCAAATCTGATCTGTCTCAGATTTTGAAGAAAACCCACAAAGTTCAGAAATTTATTGAGGATTTCACTCAGGAAAACTCAAGATAAAACAAACCCAGAAAGCAAAAACCAGACTTTTTTATTAGGGTTTATTCAGAAAGATAAAACTTGCAAAAACCCAGAAAAGGAAAGCTTCAATTTGACCTAAAACCCAGCAAATCTCTAATAAAAAATTAGAAATTTGCGGATGGAAACATCAGCTTCCATCTGCACATTGAAAGAATTATTGCCAGAATTGTAGTTTTTTTTTTTTTGGGATTTTTGAGGAAGATAATACAAGAATTTAGACAGTTAAGGGTTGAGAAAGAAGGACTAGAAAAACAGAGAACACTAGACAGAAAAAACAATGTGCTTGGTTTTTTTTAGTTTTTTTTTTTTCCTGGGAAATTTGGATAATTTCGTAGTTGATTTCTTAGAGATAATTTATTGCTTTATAAATGTGCAAAAATGCTAATTGAGTTTGGAGTATAAAACAACATAGTTGAAGAGAACAGCAACTACTAGTTTTTTTTTTTTTTTTTTTGGTGTTTGCACTCAGTTCACCCTTCGGACTACATCCGAATCGAGGCCAAGTTCGGAGTGGTTAGGTTCCATTCCTCTTCCAAGGGTGTTGCGGGGATTCGAACACTGGTCCGTCCTACCAAAGTTAGTCCCCATCGCCACTGGGCCAACACTTACTTGGACACAACAACTACTAGTTCTTTCCTCAAACCTCACCACCTCATGTCCTCATCTCATCTATTACCAATAAATGATTTTGTGTACCATAAATAAATAAATAACTTAAAAGAGGCCAATACAATGTCTCTTAATTATGGTCCCCTTGTGTTACGGGATCCACATGACCACATCCTGATCTATTCCCACAAAAAGCGATATTTTAAGCTTATCTTGGGCTAATAATTTTTCATCTAGATAATACTCGATCAACATATGATTAGAAGTGTTTTGGAGATAATTCGAATGAAGATAAAATTTCATGATAGACTTGTTTAGTTTTGGGATTTTTTGAGTTAGTCTTGCGTGGACCTGGTCCATAATAATATTATTATGGACCAAAACCACTTATTTAACATAGTGACCATTTTTTTTCATATAGCAACTTTTTAAAATTTTAAGTTACACTATACAGTTACTATCTGTCATAGTGACTGTTTTTTTTTCATACCAAAGCGCAAGGAAGGAAGGAAGAGGTGGGTGTAAACTGGAAGCATCCTCCTATTGATTGGTATGCACTTAATACTGACGGTGCTGCCAAAGGCTCCCCTAGTCCAGCAGGAGGAGGAGTGATCATTCGAGACCATTGTGGAGGTATGATTTCGTCTTTTTCAATTAATATTGGCCATAGTCATGCCTTCAAAGCTGAAGTGGTGGCCCTTACCAAGGGGCTGGAACTTGCTAAAGAGTTGCAGATTAAGAAGCTGATGGTCTAGATGGATAACCTTGCTTGTGTGACAATGATCAAAAATCAAGACTGGGGCCGAAATGAATGCTCTCGTATGCTAAAAAAGTGTATCAACCTGATCTATCAAGAAGAATGGGAAGTTAAAATTTTGCATATCTATCGCGAGGGCAATCGAGCCGCAGATTGGCTGGCCAATCATGGAGTGACTCAACTCCTCCCTATTTCTATAATTTCTTCTGTTCCCATTGGTCTTAGTTCTATCTTAGTTGAGGATGTTAGGGGTGTTGTTGTTCCCCGTATGATGCCTCCCTAGTCTTTCTTTTTTGTTTTGTAGTTTGTAGTTTGTAGTTTTTTAGTTTTGGTGTTTGTACCTCTCTTGGATAAAAAAATAAAATAAATAGTGACTGTTTTTTTAACATAGTAATTCTTTCTCACATTAGTTTATCACGATGAAATTTTCACTTTGTGACATAGTAACGGTAACCTTATTTTTTTCATAGTCAAACTTCATAATTTATATCTATTCATCTTTTATATATATATTTTTTTATATAGTGATCCTTTTTTTTCCATAAATAACATGAATTAGCATTAGGTCCACACTAATTTAGTGTGGACCAAGTCCATATAAGTTTTTTACGTCCCGGAAATATCCTAAAACTTGTTTAGACACGTAGTTTCAGGTGATAAATTATAGTGTGTTATCAAATGTTATTTTATTCAAAAGTAGATGTGATAGGAGTTGGTGGGTATTCTTGTTAAGGAAAGAGAAATGAAGTTAGGTATTTTTATTGATAGAGATAGAATGTAGGCCAAAATGTTAGAAAATCAATACTTCCTATGTTTTTTAATAATTGCAATGTTGATTTTGGCAGTATATTCTCTATTTTTCTTTTCTAACACATGTGAATTATTTTTTTTTTATCTCTCTCTATTCTTTTCCTCTCCTTGGTCATTGACTCCTTGTATACATTTTAATGTTGCGAGAATTGAAAAACGGAAGAAGTATATTGATAGTTTTTTTTAAAAGGTAAGAATAAATTCTCTGGGTTGTCCTCGCACATGACCCCTACCCAGATGCCCATTACAAGCCAAACACCCACCCAGAAATCCTATGTCGATAGTGGAATTAGCCCATGTCTTTGTAAGCCTTGGATAATTGGTTGAGATAAAGCTTGAATATAATTGTGGAACTTATAACGACACTGTGACAAATTATTGAAGTAAATCCTTTTTTAGCAATAATAATATGAGGGTATTCTATTAAATAGTTTCACATTTATCTCTTTCCGTTGTCCATTGTCCAAGTGAATGCAATTCAATAGACGTAGATAGTTAAAAAACTAAATAGTACTTGTAGCAAAATCAAGATTTACTACAATATTTGCGATCAATCTTTTTGTTATTCATTAATATTACATATTCTCAAAATTTCTAAAGATAAATTCAACTAATATATTTAGATTGGGTGTTATCGAGTGAACCAAAGATTTTATATAAGTATCTCTCTAAAAAAAATAGGTTTTTTTATAAGTATCAAATTCACGATGGTATTTTATTAAAAATGTATATCAAAATCACGTGTCATTTTTTATTAGTTTGACTTTAGAGTTTAGGATATACATTTTGTGTTTACTTATTTATACTTCATTTGGGTAGATTAGTAAGACTTGTTGACTCTCAAGTCGAAGGAATTTGAATTGGACAAGTGACAACCGAACAAAATGCGCACCAAAAAAGCATAAAAATAAGTGTTTCAGACAGTATATTATATTATTTTGTGCGAACATTTTACTCTTTCAGACATTATATTAAAATTATTTAATATTCATACAAGATTACAAAATATTGTTTGCTGACTTTTTACACATTTACAGCTTCGACTATGCAAAAAGCTGCTGTTGCAAACAAGATTTTTGCACTATGGGCCGTGATACTACATTGCACACATTTGTGGGCTTAAAGTTGAACAGGGTCCACTGATTGTTTAGAGTGGGCCTTGTTTTCGTAAACGTTTGTGTCTAGATGGTCAACCTTTTGATAGTATAAGAATTATTTGGATTTAGGGCCCATTTAGTCCAAGTTCCACAATGCCACTTTGGGCCTTTGGCACTTATGTAGTTTTTGTTGTACTCATTTTCTTTCATGAAAGTGTCTTTAGCTAGTGTTAACTAGAACAAAAGTTGCTTCAAGTTAACTTTTGGATTATTCACATATTTCATTATAATACCAATGATGTCTTGTCCTAGTGGTTAAGATTGAGGTGTTGTGAACAATAGGTCACATATTCGAATCCCCCTTCTCCTTCTTTGTACTTAGTACTGCCTTCGTGGCTCATATGGATAAAAAAAAAACATATTTCATTATAATTATGTTTTTTCATTGGCATCAAAAGAATTTTTTTTTTAGGAAGGAAAGAAACAACTAGGGTGGATCCCAAGAATTGGGCCACCCTAAAGCATCATTTCGGATGATTACAGCGAAAGGGAAATCAAGAACATCAAACCAATAAGTAATAATATTAGACGTCGTGTGACCGCGATGAGCCATCCAATCCGCAGCAGCATTAGCCTCCCGAAAAGCATGACAAATCTGGACATCCTCAAACTGGTTCAAATCTTCACCTGCATCTAAAATAAGAGCGTTAATAGCCCAAGGAATTTTCCAAATATTTTTAATAGACTGGATTACCGCCAGATTATCACCCTCAATAATAAAGAAATAAAATAAGGGAATACCATTAATCCAATGTTTAGAATGTCTCTATACTAATCTTATGTTTCTTTTCTATATGAATAATCTAAAGTTTGGGGAAATTTCCCATATTGATTTGACTCGAGTTATTACTTATTTCAAAGGTTATTATTTGCTTTATTTATCTAAATTTACATTATTCTCTTTTCTCCATCCATTGGAGTTCCATAGCCAATTAAAGCATAAAACTTTACTTTTTTTTTTATCACTAATTAATTATGATATTCAATTTTTTTATTATTATTTTTTTTATCATCAATATTTTATTACTTACTAAATGGTAATTAAAGATACTAACCAAGCTTAAGTTGGTTCATGCAGTTAGAGTAAACTTGTGCTCATTACATTGAGTCTTGAGGTCATAAGTTCAAGTCCCAGTTTACTTTCGAAGTCCATGAACACACAAAATAAGATATGCTTACCCAAGCCATCACCCAAAAAGAATGTCAAATTGTACAAGTACTCAACTACTCACTAAGGTAACACGACTAACATGCATCTCATTACTCTGCCCTTATTGTATTTTGGTTGGAACTATAAAACTCAATAAGAAATTAAGATCGAAATAGAAAAAACAAGTTTATAATTCCATATGAAACCTAAGAAAATACTCCCTCCGTCCCATAATATAGTTCCCATTTCCATTTTGGGAGTCAAACTTTAAAATCTTTGACCAAATATTCTCATTAATGTATACAAAACAACATACTCATGTGGGGTCTTGTTAGATTCATCTCAATGTCCACATTTATATTATCAACTTTTTATATTTTTTACTAATACAAAATAGAAGATATTGTAGGTTAAAGGTACGTCTTGGAAACTGTGCAAAAAGAAATGTGAACTATATTATGGGACGGAGGGAGTATTCAATTATAGAAGTAGCATGGTTGGCACTTGGTAGGTGTCCAATTGGAGGACGGCAACATTCATACGTCAAGATTTGGTGTTTCCTATAATTAGTTGCATAAATTACTTCATACCTGTATAAGATGCTGTATAGTGAGTCTATATATATAATTTTCCTCTTCAACTAAATAAGTTAACTTACTGAAGGTGGGATATAAATAAATATATCTGTATATGCTCAGCAGTCAATATAAATTAAATCAAATAAGTTGGCATAGAAAAGCTAGTACGAGAATATGTATTATGTATTTTATTATTATACAATATGCAATTTTGTTTTGTTAAGAGGTCATTAAGAATATACGAGTGTGTTTTAATAATCAACTCCTTACAATATTATTCTTTATATTGCAACTACATAAAATTTTTCAACAATTTTGATACTATCATGCACGTTAGCAAAATAACATTTATTAGGTCAAGGGCATGTACGGGCTACCTAAGGCAATTATTTTTTGGTATAATTCCAGCATATACACACTATGCACAATATTAAGGTAAAAAGTAACTACTCCGACTGTGATATATATATTCATTCATATTGTCGGTCCCAAACCCGAAATATAAAGAAGGATTAACTTAAATTTGACAATAAACTCACATATATATTCATAAGTAGAGCTAATATTGTATAACATGGCATCATATATATAAATTCACATTTGTCAAAGAAATTATGATTGTCACAACTTGACACACATAAAAATTAATTCATGTTTGATTTACCAATAACTACTGAAACATTACACTACCAGAGCCCTAATTATTATTATTTATCCATAGCTTTAGTTTGGTCATATATTCCAATAAGAATTGAACTCCTGTCGCACATAGATATAGAAGCCATGAAACGCCATGAACATTTCACGCTAGATGCATGGTCCAAGCGAAAATTCTAAGGTGATCATATTTTCAATATGATCACTGAAAATGTGGGGTCAGAATGAATATGAGCCACACATTCAACATGACCCACTTGTATTTTCTTTTCCTCAAAAACATTTATAATATTTAGGAAAATACCTTAAATTCATTTATGAAAATCCCAAAAAATACCAAAAATAATAAAAAAAATACAAAAAAAAATTCCGAAAAAAGAAAATTATTCCGAAAAATTATTTTGGTGGAAATTTTTTTAAAAAACTTTTGGGGAATTTTCTCTCTCTTCTTCTTTCGACTTCCTGCGGTTCCTCTTTGACAATTGTAAATTCTCCTATCTCCCATGGAAAGAATCTCTTAGCTTTGTGCCGGCGTCGATGAATGATGCTAGGCCAGCGACGATGACTGATACTCGGCTGGCGACGAATGACTAATATTCGTAGAAGTAGATTTCTCTGCGTCGTTTTGTAGTCTGTCATTTCCTTCCTGTATCCCTATATGCCCGGAATCAAACCCTTGCGCCGGCAACGCTGACCTCCACCTCGACTAGGATTTTTCCACCAGAAATTTTATATTGTAGCTCGAGATATGTTATCGGCGACAAACTGATATGAGATTTCTCCTACAGAATAAGAAAGAAAAAAATCAGGACATGACCTCAAACTTTATGTCCTGCCAAATATTTTAGGTGAAAACCCAACCTTTAGCACTTGGTCGATTTCTAGGACATACCCAGAACTTTAGTAATTAGGGCATGCCCCAACCTTCATGCCATGCCATATATTTTAGGTCACGACCCAAATATTTTGCGTTGGTCGATTTACTCGATTTTCTAGAATAGTCAATTAGGAAACGACCCAGCTTTAGCCATTTAGGACACGACCCAGCTTTAGCCATTTAGGACACTGATCTAGGCCACGTCCTAAGCATGTCAGGCTTAGGACATGACGAAACACAAGATTGCTCGAAACACCCAACCAATGTATTAGACCCCCCTAGCTCCCCTCCCCTCCCCTCCCCTACCTCGCCCGTGTACCTATGATCACCTTTCTTACTCTTGTCGTAGCCTTTCATTAGACTTCCTAAGCCGTGAAGAAACCAATTACCCCCTCGCACCAATACCGAGGATGCGGATACACTTGCCTCAGAACATAGCAGTCTCTCGAACCAATATCGTACTCCCCTCCCCTCCCCTACCTCGCCCGTGTACCTATGATCACCTTTCTTACTCTTGTCGTAGCCTTTAATTAGACATTCTACACAACACTATGGGTCTTGCGTCTCGGTATGGATGAAACCCCCGGAACATAGTGGCTCACCATGGGATAATAAGCCGATAGGGTACGAGGGATGACGTTATTGTAATTCTTGGAATGATTTATACTACGGGTCTTGCGTCTCGGTATGGATGAAACCCCCGGAACATAATGGCTCACCATGGGATAATAAGCCGATAGGGTACGAGGGATGACGTTATTGTATTTCTTGGAATGATTTACACTATGGGTCTTGCGTCTCGGTATGGATGAAACCCCCGGAACATAGTGGCTCACCATGGGATAATAAGCCGATAGGGTACGAGGGATGACGTTATTGTATTTCTTGGAATATTTATTCGGAAAGAAAAATTGAGACAAACAATTGAGATAAACGATCAATTAGCCCTCCGACGCTCTGTATGGGCATAATTTGTTGGATGATGAAACCCTCTAACCACTACTTTGAATTACTAGCAAATTTAATAAGGCTATCATGTGTAAAATGAGGTCATTTACTAGCGTTTTATACTACCTTTGTATTTATTTAGTTGCACAATTTGCTTTTTCACATTTGTCGAGAGACTTCTTTAAACGTTAATATGCAAGTAAAAATTTAAAAAAATTGATATTTGGAATGTTCGCATTGAGACGAATCTAACAAGACCCCACTTGACTATGTTTTTTCTTATATAATGGTGCGAGATAACTTAATAAAATTGGTTGATGAATAGTGCCAAAAGGCAAATGGTGCAACTTACTTAAAAAATACGGAGGTAGTATTTAATAAACACTAATCTTTATTTCGTAGTAGAAATTAGAAAGCGTGTTTTAGCTACCTACATTCTAAGTTAAACATTAATTCTGTGTCAAAACTGTTTTCCTATCAGCAAATGTAAACATACGCGTATCTTATTTTTGTCTTTCTTTTGCGCACCATAATACATAAACAACTGGGGACAAACATTTGTCGTGCTGATACCCCCGTCTCCGTGGTCACTAGCCCTGATATGAAAATCACTTGCATTTATGCGGCGCGGGATCGAATCCTTTCAATGGCGAGCAGTGTTTGGCCTTTTTTGTAATTTTGTTCTGGGCAGCGTAAGATTTTATTAGATCATTATATTATTTTTTTTATTATCTATTTTTGCCCATTTCTACGTTATTTAGAATTATTATTAACCACATAAAATGATATCTTTAATACAAATATGACAGATTTCTTTTTAAACGTTTTGATCCATGACAAACGTGTTTGTACACAAAAGTCATTAAAAGATGTTTGATCCATGACGACGCTTTTAAGGCACGTTTGGGCCAAGGCCCATATGCCTTCTTAAACGTTTGTCCCGCGGTGCAAACGTCTACCTAAAGACGTTTATACCATTGAATTATTATTTTGAATTATTATTAACCACATTTTGTTACTAATGATATTATGATCCCAAACATGACAGTTTTTTCAAAATTAATACTAGCAATTTTATCTAATGTTTGGTATAAATTTTAATTCTTCCTAAAACATGATTATACATCATTGTTCATTTGAATCCAGATTACAAACCACAATCTAAGTTGGCTGGATCAACATGATAGTTGAATCTTTCTTTGTTATTGGACCATAATAGTTGGGTCATCACCCAAAGCCCCATAGTTGGGTCATCACCCGAATACATAAAGTTGGGTCATCACCTAAATCCCCATAGTTGGGTCATCACCCAAGAACCCCACAAAATTAAAACAGCCAACAGTCGGGTCCTGTTGATTCTGATAAAACACTAAAAGAACCCCGAAATCGATTAAACGGAAATCGAGATTGAAGAACATGAGGGTTTTGTTCATGCGAAATGGAGTATAGACCTAAATCAAAGAAATCAAGACAACTGAAATCGAACTTTTCCCAAAAACAAAACCAAAACCCTAGATATGTAAAGAAGACTGAAATCGAGATTTCCCTAAAAGCACACTTCCACCCTTGGAGTTTGCGTGAAGAATATTCACTTATGCGTGAAGAGTAGAGTAACAAAAGAGCAGTTAATTGGTCGAAAATGGTCGAGGAAGGAGATGAGATGGTTGGAGAGAGAACGCAGGGAAGGAAGGAGTTCATCGGGGTTCAGGGGGAAAAAGAGGAGAGAGAAAAAAAAGATGGGTAAATTTTTTTTTTTTTGGTCAAAATAATTAATTTCAGAAAAATGAAAGTATTAAATTTTTAGGATTTTCTTATTAATTTTTTGGATTTTACAAAATTATTTTAAGTATTTATCATAAATATTTCTGATTTTAGTAAAAGAAATGAAAAAGAAAATGGCTTGATGAGTTGGCAAAATGGGTGGTGCAGAGGCCCTTTGACTTTCGTTAACTTCGGTGGTCATCATCCATGGTCGAAACATTATTGTCCCAAACGGACAAGTACGTCCCAAATTTCCAGCTAATCGCGAGAAAAGCTACTACACATAACACATGTTAGCCATTGATTCATGAAATGAACAAGCTAAGCAAGGACTCGATTATTAGGTGGTAAATTAGGTAGTAATTTAAGATATCCAATGCATTCTAGTCCTATAACTCCTACTGATTGATGTGTTCTTGAGCGTTGGTCCATGGTTCAATATTCATGACGTTGACGTGTTGTACTTGTGTTTTATGGGGCAGTAATATAATAATAGTAGCACTACTGCGGAAATGCACTGATATAATGAAGCACCAACTTACAGTACACGGTACGCATAAGCTTGTGTTAGTTACTGAAAACAAGGGGATCAGTGGTCCTATAATCGTTAATAAATCTTATGCAGTATAACTAAATTTTTTTAACCAATTAAATTTTTTAAAAAGTTATTTTTCTTTTTCATTAATTTTCAAATTTCTCTATATTTCCAAGGTTGAGAGCGTTGTATTGCTACGTGGCGCAATTGTTTTGGAAATCCCGATAGTTATATACTTACCTATATATATTAATAAAATAAAATATGTAAGTTTATGTTTTGAAAACACTTACTTTTTAAAACTTTATCTCTCGTATGACTATATTAAGCATTGTCAAGCAGATTATGGTATGACATGATTTGGATTGGAAATTTGGAATTAGTTGAATAATTATGATAACTGATGATTAGTGAACCCTAGCTTGTATTAATATGGAAGGATTCCGTACCATACAGTTGGGATTAGTAAGAAAAAAATTTGAAGTTTAGATTATAGATTAGTGGAACTGCACCAAATTAGGATTAAGTAGTGAATGACATAGTCACATAGTGATAAAATAATATTAGGCACTGCAAAAACTGATCCCTCTCATTCATAATTACGTAATATATTATACAAGAATCCTCTCAAAGAGGAGGCCATCAAGGAAGATCATTAACTTCCTTAAAAGATAAGAGAGAATATATACAAGAATATCTCAAGATGCCTAATATATCTCTAACACCCCCCCTCAAGTTGGAGCATGTGGGGAACAAATGCCCAACTTGGACATAAGAAGATCAAACTGTGACTTGCCTAGGGCCTTTGTAAAAATATCAGCCAACTGAGCTATAGTAGGAACATAAGAAGGAGCAATCAACCCATCCTTGATGGCATCACGAACAAAATGACAGTCAACCTCAATATGCTTTGTGCGCTCATGGAACACAGGATTGTGAGCGATATGAAGAGCGGACTGACTGTCACAGAAAAGAGGGATAGCCTTAGGATGTTGAATCCCAAGACTCAACAGTAAACCTTTGAGCCATTTAAGCTCACAAGTAATAGCCGTCATTGAACGATACTCAGCCTCAGCGGAAGATAAAGAAACAGTATGTTGCTTCTTGGTCTTCCGGGAAATAGGAGAATGACCCAAGAAGACAAGCCAACCAGACAAAGAGCGGCGGGTAATAGGACAGGCAGCCCAATCAGAATCACACCAACCCTGAAGAGTGAGATCATTATCTGCTCGAAGTAAAATGCCATGCCCCGGAGTACCTTTCAAGTACCGAACAACACGAACTGCAGCATCCCAGTGAGCCATGCGAGGCGCCTGAAGGAACTGGGAAAGAATATGGACCGAATAGGCCAAGTCCGGACGAGTGACAGCAAGATAGATGAGCCGCCCAGCAAGACGGCGATACCTCTCCGGATCATCGAACAAATCACCGGTATCATGACCAAGGCGATGATTTTGCTCCATAGGAAAGCCGCACGGCTTTGCTCCCAACAAACCGATCTCAGAAATAATATCAAGAGTGTACTTCCGTTGACACAGAAACAAACCAGAAGTACTTCGGGCAACTTCAATGCCTAAAAAATAATTGAGAGGACCTAAATCCTTCATTTTGAAGCAGTCACTGAGATAGGCTTTGAACAAGGAAATAGCAGCGGAGTTGTTACCAGAAATGATGAGATCATCCACGTACACCAGTACATTAAGTTGAATAGTACCATGGGTGAAGGTGAACAAAGAATAATCAGAGTAGGATTGGGAGAAGCCATACCCTTTCAAAGCAGTGACAAGCTTGGCAAACCAACACCGAGGAGCCTGTTTGAGCCCATACAAAGACTTGCGTAATCGACAAACAAGATTAGGATCAGACTGAGTAAAACCAGGAGGAAGTTTCATATAAACTTCTTCCTCAAGATCACCATGCAAGAAGGCGTTGTGAACGTCCATCTGATGAAGCTCCCAATTTTTGGAAGCAGCAATGGCAAGGAAAGCACGGACAGTAGTCATTTTAGCAACGGGAGCGAAAGTCTCATTATAATCAAGCCCTGCCTGTTGATGATTACCAAAAACAACCAACCGAGACTTAAGACGCTCAACTCGGCCATCAGAATGATACTTGATGCGGTATACCCATTGACTCCCTAAAGCACGTTTCCCGGGAGGAAGAGGCTCAAGAGTCCAAGTGCCATTAGCCTCCAGTGCCTGAATTTCATTTTGCATAGAAGCTCTCCAGCTGGCATCTGTCATAGCTGCCTTAAAAGAACGAGGTTCCTGTGTAGAAATAAGAGCTGCAAGAAACTTTCGATAATTCGCAGAAAAATTGCCACAATTTATATAGTGTGCCAAGGGATAAGGAGTACCTGAAGAAGAAGATGAACCGGAGGCAGAAGAGGGCGAAGACACACGAGGGGCAGTGATTGTATTCGTAACATAGTTGCGTAAGCGAGTGGATGGAAGTTTGGCCCGCTGACCGCGGCCCAAGGCTGAATCAGAATTGGGAACTGAAGGTGGGGAAACCTAAGTGGGAGAGATAGCTGGATCAGGGAGGATAGAAACTGGGCTAGGATGGTGGGAAGGTGGGCCGGAATTTTGTGAAGCAGGAGCGGAAGGCTGGGAAGGCGGTGAAATTTGTGGAGTGGAATGTTGTGGGCTGGGCACGAAAGAAGGGGGATCCAGCGTGAGAGAGGCATGCGTGGAATCCGTGGGCTGGGGAAACACCGGACCTGACGCGGGCCCAGGGACAGAGGAGCGAGGCACGGGTGAAGAGGGAGATGGGCCAAGATTTGGTGTGGGCTGGACCGGGACATCAGAAAGGGGTGCAGAATCACGAGATTCAGAGGAGAAGGAAGAAGAGAACGGAGTAGGCAAATTAGAGGTGGGCTGAATTTGTGGAAGGGATGAGAAGTCATCAAAATCACAATAAATGTCATCAGGATGAGTAATCAAAGGATTAGGAGAAACATCAACGTTAGTGGAGGTAAGAAAGGGAAAATTATGTTCAACAAATTTAACATCCCTAGACACAAAAAACTCTTGTGTCTCAATATCATATAATTTCCACCCCTTTTTGCCAAATGGGTACCCAACAAAGATACATTTGCGGCTGCGAGTAGCAAACTTATCACCCTTGGTTTTTTGATTATGAGCATAAGCAAGACAACCAATGACCCGAATAGCATCATATGAAGGAAGATGACCAAAAAGACATTCGAAAGGAGATTTTCCGTTAAGCAACAAGGATGGTGTGCGGTTAATTAAATGAGCAGCAGCTAAAACACATTCCCCCCAAAAAGAGATAGGTAAGTGCGCTTGAAAGCGTAAGGCACGAGCAACATTAAGGATGTGACGATGTTTGCGTTCTACCCGCCCATTTTGTTCGGGAGTGCCCACACAAGAAGTTTGAAATAAGATGTCAGAAGCAGTAAAGTAATCAAGCAAACATTGAAATTCAGTGCCATTATCACTTTGAACAATTTTGATGGTTTGAGAGAATTGACGTTGAACCATAGCCACAAAAGACATGAACATAGAGAAAACTTCTAACTTATCAACCAAAAGATATGTCCATACAGCTCTAGAAAAATCATCCACAATAGTTAAGAAATAACGAGCACCAATAGAGGAAACATGACGATAAGGGCCCCACAAATCACAATGAATTTTCTCAAAAACTCTAGTGGTCTTAGTAGCACTAGAAGGAAATTTAGTGCGAGAATGTTTAGAACGAAAGCAAATCTCACAATTTGGGTCCAAACTACCCTTATGATTGCAAAGAGGAGGAAGGAGTTTTACAATTTGTTCAGAAGGATGACCAAGACGTTGATGTCATAAGTCCATAACAGAAGAAGAGGAAGAAACTGCAACATGATGAATAGAATCATTGCCCTCAAAGTAGTATAGTCCGGCCTTTCTACTCCCCGTTCCAATCTGCTCCTTCATGGGGTCCTGAATAACACACCAAGAATCAGTAAATTGGACAACACACTGCAAATCATTACAAAGTTGAGAAACAGAAAGTAAATTGCAGCTCAAATTAGGAACATATAGAACGTTCTTAAGAGTAATAGTGGATGATAAACAAACCGAGCCCATCATAGTCGAAAGAACCGTTGCACCGTTGGGAAGACCAACAGGACAATCGAATGCTTTAGCATCAAGCAACCAAGAATTAATACCAGTGACATGAAGTGTGGCACCTGTATCAATAATCCACAAATTTGCATCAAACTCACCATTCAAACGGTTGACAGGAACTTGGGCAGTACCAAGTAAACCCACTAATGCCTTCCATTGCTCGGAAGTGAAGAGAGAAGAAGAAGGGGGGTTGCTGCCCTGAACAGTCGAAGAAACACCAGAATCAACAAGGCTGCTGGTGGCAGCGTGGGCGCGTGCGGCAGGTGGCGCGGGACCACGACCAGTGCCCCCTTTATTTTTGTCGGGGTAACCGTGAAGCTGATAGCAGTTAGCCACGCCATGCCCTTTCTTGTGGCAGTGAGAGCATGTTAAATGTGCCCAACAAGAATTGGAGTCATGGCCATTTTTGTGGCACTTGCCACACACCAACCGAGAGCCTGAGGAGGAAGAACCACGCCCAGTAGGACCGTGGGCCCGAACAGAAAAACCCAGTGCTTCGGTGGGACCAGGAGAGTCCACGAGAGGAGTGTGAGAAAGCCGAACACGTTCATCTTGAACAGCAAGATGATACGCTCGGTCCAGCGTGGGTAATGAATCAGAGGACAAAATATTTGTCCGCAATTGAGCATAAAATTCTAAATAAAGACCCATTAAAAACTCATGTAATTTCGCGGTTTCACGGCGTTGAGAATATAAATCAGACACAGTGCATTTAGAGCAACAAGAACATCGAATAGAGGGTTCAAGAAGAGAAAGTTCTTCCGACAAAGCATTCAATTTTCCATAATACGTGGAAACAGGCATGGTTTTGGTTTGTTCACAACGAGCAATTGAAGATTTTATCTGTTGAATTCGAGGTCCATTGACAATGGAGAAACGATGTTTTAAATGATCCCACAGTCTATAAGCCTCACGATATTTAGTTAAAGTACTTTTTACCTCGGGGGTGATGGTATTTGTGATCCAGGAGACGAGCATGGCGTTGATGGTTAGCCAATCAGATTCAGTACATGGAGGAGCCGGAGAAGAAATAGTCCCATCAACGAAGGCAAACTTGCGTCGAGCCACCAACGCGAGTTGAATATCCGCGGCCCAATCCGCGTAGTTGTCGTGAGTAAGACGTGTGGGTGTAATGAAATCCCCGGGACGATCTTGAGGTCCAAGGAAATAAGGGGAAGAAGGTTCGATTTTTGCTGGTGGTGTAGAAGAGTCGTCGCCTGCCATGGCGGAAGAAAAAAAATGAAATTTTTATGTGGTTGTGTTAACCTGCTCTTGATACCATGATAAAATAATATTAGACACTGCAAAAACTGATCCCTCTCATTCATAATTACGTAATATATTATACAAGAATCCTTTCAAAGAGGAGGCCATCAAGGAAGATCATTAACTTCCTTAAAAGATAAGAGAGAATATATACAAGAATATCTCAAGATGCCTAATATATCTCTAACACATAGTATATATATTATTATACAGAAAATATTCGTGCTACCTTTTGTATAAGCAAAATATCTAAAATAGTAATTACATGCAATCTTAAGAATTTAATGCGTACCAAAGAACTTGAACAAACGAGTAGTAACTTGTCAATTAGTACTAGCCATTGAGGCCTACGGCCATTAATAACCTAAGTCCTAATTTCGTGAAAATTGACATACACTTTCTCTCTCGCTTTCAAATTATTTTTTTGTTCAACGAAAAACGGGTGAATATGACAATTGACAATTCAACATGTATGAAATTGGTCACTCCTAATAATTAGGAATAGCTACAAGATCTGTAATTAAGGTGCTCCAAATCAAGTATAATTATCAAGCGAGAAATGGCTAGTGGGCCTTTTGTTGATACAGAAATGTCGCCTTAATTGATCATATTTCTAAATAAAATTTGTAAAAAGTATCAAACAATTGGTAAAAATTTGTAAAAATTACTAAACAATTGGTAAGGTGGTAAGATCAATTTCCATGGATAAAAAGTTCAGGGTGAAACTAGTCTACAATTTTACTTAGAAAATTGTTAGAGGTCTGCAACTAGTTTTATGCATTTTCCTTCTCCGAAAGGAGTTGACGAAGTTCAGGTTGTTTCTAGTGTCCCACTACTTTTTTGAGCCTAATCGTGCTACGGTGATTACATGGCACATAAGGGTCACTCTATCGATTCTCTTTTGTACAGCTTCCCTCCGTCTTCTATTGATTTTTCCTTTATAATCTGTAAGGATGTTTTAGATTGGTTCTCTGATTAAGGGTTAATTCTAAATTGTTCTTTCCTTTTTTTTTTCTAGAAAAAAAAACTAGGTTTATGCATTTTCTTTTTTCTCTTTTTCCGGCATTCCTCTACCTATATTACTTAATGCCCCATGTCTGAGAAATTACTTTGACAAAGACCAGACTACTTCCATCATTGGGTGAGAAATGGCTAGTGGGCCTTTTATTGGTTCACGTTGTGACTAATATTCCCCTCTCCCATTGTTAACGTGAAGATTTGAACCCACAACCTAAAGTATGAAATAAAGAGATACAACCATCACTCCACCATACTATTATTGCTTATTTAATCAAAATTAATGATGATATATGAATAGAAAGCTTTTGAAATCCATATAATGAATGAGATGACTTTTTAAAATGAATATGAGATAACTTATTTAATAAATTGTAGCACTAAGAAACCCCGGTGTATCGCCCGGGCCTAAACACTAGTTACATGTTTATATGGCTATCAATTTCACAGCAATATACTCCTTTCGTTTTTTTTAATCTTCACATTATATATATACTTTGACATGATTTACGTATTTTAACCATCTTTTTATGTATTATTCTTTTAGAATTGACTCCAGATAAATCTTTCAATTAATTTAACAAGCCAGGTCCTTAAAAGTAGAAGAAAAAGATAAAACAAATTTCAAAATTCGGTAACCTAAAGGAAAATTCTTACAACTAGCTCATGATGCATTAAGTGAACCTCCACTTTCATATATTCTCTAACCTTGACTTCCAGAGCGCATATAAATTATATTTTCTATGAAATTTTGAACCTACAGCTGGACCAATCATCTAGGAGTATGTACTTATACATATTGATATGTAGTAGAAATCATCATAACATATAGAATTTAATACTAATGAATGGTGTATAAAAGTTTAGGCGAATGATTAAATTGAACACATGCTGGCTTTTACTTTCATCATTCTTAAAAGAACAAAATTGGGGAGCCACATTGGCATAAAACAAGGGATGTATGATCCAATATTGGGCTACAACTTTTATAAGGAATGTGGCTCGATTGTACTATATATCACTTGTGTTGCAAGATTGTTCAATTCTCTAATCATTTCTTTAACCCTAGTGACCCCAGTAGTGATATATGTATAATATAATGTATGCACTATAAAGTATAAACTACTCCCTCCGTTCCAGAAATATCTGAACACTTATTGGGATACGTAGTATAAGGTGATAAGTTGTTGTATGGTTATCAAATGTTATTTTATTTAAAAAGTAGATGTGATAGGAGTTGGTGGGGTATTTTTTATTAGATGAGAGAGAAAGTTGGGTAACTTTTTATTGACAAAAGGTAGAGTGTGGGCCAAAGATGTGTAAAAGAAATAATATATTAATAGTGGGACCATGCCAAAAATGAAAGTGTTCAAACTAATTTGGGACAAACATAAAAAGAAAGTGTTCAGACTATTACGGGACAGAGTGAGTACTAATACTACTTCAAAAAAGTGCAAATGACAATCCTTTCTATCCATAAGGCGTTAGCCTTCGCGAAATACTTGGTGTGACCATTTCTGATATGATGTCGTACGAGTACAATCACGTCGTCAATATCAACCAATTGGTGTTTTCAATCTTTCTAAACCTCATACGTCTAAATTTGAGGAGTTGTGAGAGAATTGCACATCTCCAAATGGTAATTAAGATGCAAATCATTATACTAGATTATGGCTCCCTCCTTACCGTATTAATTGATCCATTAGACTCTTTATATTCTTCAAGACATAATTTGAGGTAACTAGAAGTATCTAATTATAAAATGAAAGAAATGATACATCAAAAATTATTCACTGATACAAATTGAACAAAACGAACATGATCCTGATTCTTCAGCTATATATATATATATAGTATTAGCAAGATTTTAAGGCCCTGTTCTTTTGGACTTATCTCCAGTTCAATTTCAGTTTAATTTAGTTCAGTTCAATTCAGTTCGATTCAGTCACTCTCTGCAAATTCCATTTCTCTCAGTCCAAACGAACGAGGCCTAAATAGTAAATACCCTTTCAAAAAAGAAAAATAGGAAACTCGGTTATCTTTCTCTAGTAGTCTTAAATCCTAATTAAGTTTGACCATATGAATTAGATTCTTACCTATCAAATCTAAAATAATCAAAAAAGTAAAAGTTTAAACTATATTACTATTAATGATAGACCTAATTTATTCATGTATAGACCATCATTTCCTTTGCCATAAGGTATATAATAGGTTACGCATTAAGTGACAAATGACATGATTAACGTCCTTTGGCCCTTGAGTTTTAGATGCGCACTTCGTCTCTCCCAGTAGTGGCTCAATCCCCTAAAGTCTACCTCAAGTAGGTTGATATATTGGTTAATTTTTGAACTTGTTGCTCATTATAGATACTTATTTTTTTATTGATCAAATTTTATTAGATTCGTATCAACAAATATATTTTAGATAATATGGGTTAGAATTCAGTAAAAAAAAAAAGTTGCACTTATTTATTGTGCAGATGACGTAAAAGTTAAATAACTTTCTCCTGCATAGAATTGGAACAACAACAATCACATAATATGCCGAGTTATGTGCTAGAACTTGTTCAGGATTCACTACTATTCTGTAATCTATTATGTTAAAACCAAAATGAAACTGGAACAAGTGGGTAAAATTATGCGACAAAAAAACCGACCCCCCTGGAGAAGCAACCTTCAACTTTTATATCATCTCCTTGGAATTTCAGATAATTATCAGTAGTGGCCGAATATGTGGTGGGGATGCGTTACATCAATTATTTGGCCTAAATAATTCACCATAAGACTGGTCACAGGTTCTCTCTAGCACATTAGAAGACAATACTACACATTAAGAGTGGTTTGATATAGATGTAGAGCATGTTTGGTTCATGATTTTTGAGCTCGAAGAAACGGAATTAATTACCGATTTCCTTTCTTTTTGTTTGATTCAACCCCTCATCAATCCATTACGATTACTTGGTGGTAATGGACTCCCCCAATTTATTACCATTCTCTCCCCCTCAAGTAACAGAATACATTATTTGGTGGTAATGGTTACCATTCCATGGCTTGAACCAAACACCTAATAAAGCTAACCATTTTCGTTACCATTCCTCTCCTTTATTTGTTTCCGATCCATTCCATACCTTGAACCAAACGACCCCGTACGTAGAGTGTAGACGAATTTCATGTTCACGATCTAACTAGCGTGCTAGCTCATATATGATATTGATGTCATACTGTACTGCATCCTCGCTCATTATCCAATTGTTGAAAAGAATTACGAGTTATTAGTTTAATTGGATTATATTATCAAAATTACAAATGATTTCAAATCGACCGCATGCAGCTACATAGTGATTGAATGGAATCAATGGATTCGAGAATTAAAGCCATGGTAGATCCACCTCTAGCCAGTAGATGAGCATGCTTCAAATTCAAGGCAAGATCATAATATAGTCAAATTAAATATGAATATACGAATTCACTTAAAAACCCAATATGATTCAGATCAAACCGGAATCAATCCTACCTGAATTACTTATATTTTAAATCATTATTATAAATAAATATATATATGGTTAAAGATGTAACTTGAAAAAAAGGAAATAAATTATTCAAAATAAATTGAGTAATAATATTTTGCTTAAATAGTTAAATTATATATATGGCTCATAATGAGAAGTAATAATACTTGGGCGTAACTGTTACACCATAACTTATGGTGTAACAACCAAAAACCACCGCTCTTTTTGTATAGCAAACTCAAATGACATAAAACAATTGACAAAATGACATTAGTATGGTGTAACAACCCAAAACCACCGCTCTTTTTGTATATCAAACTCAAATGACACAAAACAATTGACAAAATGACATTAGTTTCATGTCATTATTTGTGTAGCTCATGTCATTTTAATTGGAGAATGTTTCATTGTGTACGTGTGAGATTTTATTTTACAATAAGTTGTGCTGTAACATGTTATAACCAATACGTACTCTTCTTTTATAATACAAATATCTATAGTATCTTACAAAATTCAATATCCAAAATATAATGCATGAAATAAAAAATATCTCAAGAAAAGTTAATAAAACTACTATATTCTTTTACCCTTTTTATACTGAAAAGTCAACCTTCAAGTTATATTTAATGACATTAAGAAAGTGCAATTGGTGATCATAGATAGTTGTGGCTTTCTTCGTGTGTTCTAAAATGTGGTCTAGAAGACCAAAACGTTATTATGTCTCACATGGAAAGCCACCAAACCTTTGGCTTATGTCCCCTTTAAATCACATTATGTAGTACAAAGAATCCCTTTAACATAGATTTCACTCCTACTTGGCATACGTGTTCTACTACTACTTGCCCTGCAGCATTGGTAATTAATGTGTATAATATATAATTTGACAAGAGAACAACCTGTACTCACTAGAATAAATATGTTTATCGTTGCACTCAAAAATAGGAAACGAAAAGCTTATAATAAAACCATTTAAAAATGGGCTCTTTTTAGTCCTCTTTCACCTACATTTTGTTTTAGTAGGTGCCTTCACAAGAAAATTAGTTGAGTCAATAATATTTTCGCTGACTAGAAAAACAAGCACTAAAAAAAATTTGTGCCAAAAAGTGATTGATAAGTAATGGTTGAGACTACTTTCACTTCGACATAGTATCCATGGTGAAACAATCAATTTGATCACCTTTAAGAAGACTTTTTAGTAGGATATTGTATAGGAAAATTTGTCAGAAACCATATTTTATAATCACTTTTTTGTGAGAAACCACCTTTTAAAAAAAATTGGTTAATTAGCCACCTTTTTTGTTCTTTTTTTTTTGTTGGAAGCCACCACTTGCCGGAATCCGGCGTTGACCTCGATTTTCCGACGTTGACCATAAGATTTTCGCCATTTAATCCACCGGGATGCCGGGGGATGCGAGGGGGGAGAAGGGCTTAGGGCCGGGAGGGTGGGGATGGTCGTGGGGGGGTGTTTGCCGGCGAAATGCGAGGGAGGAGGGGTTGACGGGGGATGCGAGGGGGAGGGGGGGTGTTTGCCGGCGAAATGCGAGGGAGGAGGGGGTTGACGGGGGATGCGAGGGGAGGGGGTTGCCGGGGATATGAGGGGGAGGGTGGGTTGCCGGGGGATGCGAGGGGGAGGGGGGAGAAGGATAAAGGGGGAAGAATGGCGAAAATATGACGGTCAACGCCGGAAAATCGAGCTCAACACCGGAACGACAAGTGGCTTCCAACAAAAAAAGGAACCAAAAAGGTGGCTAATTAACCAAATTTTTTTAAAAGGTGGTTTCTCACAAAAAAGTGATTATAAAAGGTGGTTTCTAACAAATTTTCCTATTGTATATACAACAATACAATACTGAGAAACTACCTAAAAACTTCCATTAAATGAAAATAGTACAAAAATACTGACCTCCATTTTTAAATAAGTGCAACAATTTGATTTTCATACTTGCCAACGCACAACTTTGACCATTAATATCTCTAATTATGTATTTGTAAAAGTTATAAAAAGCTGATGTTTTGAAAACATTCATTAAAGCAAATTCAACAACATTTTATATGATTATTTAAAGTTTTATATAGTAGTAAAAATGTACGGGGAAAGTAAAGTGTGTGAATAATGCAAAAGTCAAAGTGTTGCACTTAAAAAGAAATAGAGGAAGTACATTTTATCAGTCACTTCTAACTTTGTTAGAGTTTTGGATTTTCACTGGATATCCTTGTTTTTGATAAACATCTAGATTGTGCCTTCACATCTTTAGAATCTTCACTATACCCTTGTGATTTTTACATGAATAATGTGAATCTTCACTATACTCTTGTGATTTTTACATGTTTCAACGCAGCACATACTGTCATCTTACAACTTTATGTGATGAAACATAAAATCTAGGGTTTGAAATTGATTTAGTTAGCTAATTATATTGCAAGAGATTTAGAAAGAGGATGCACATCTCTCTAACGAAATATTTAGCAAAGAGATAGTGGAGGAGTATCATTGAGATATTTTATACCCACTAAACAACTATATGATAGTGAGATAGTCGTAAAATGGCATATTCACTAAGCTTTTTGCACTCCACTTGTAAAACATAATCATAATTCATAATGCAAAACAAGAAATATCTTAATTTTGGAGAATTAGTTTGCTAAACATAAATATAAGACATTGTACTTATTATCTAACTTTTAAATATATGTACTATATCATGCATTAACATGTGAAAATCAAGAAATTGATCATACATGTAATCTCTAAAGACATTGATTAAAGGGGTAAATCTACAAAGACAGCTAGAACAGATTGGAAAGATACTCCTATTAATATAAGTAATATATACAATGCAATTTTTAAATTTCAATTCTCATTTTTCACACATCTCAATACAAAGAGTTCTTTTAAACTCAGATTTAAGCAAAACCATGCAAATTAAACAATAACCTAGGGTAACAAAATAGTAATAGTAGTAAAATTACCTTTTTGTCCCTATGATCATGATTATTCCCCCCAAAAAAAGTAGTTATTTTTTTTTACCGTGACCGTTTTTTTACCAAACCATAAGAAATTCTCCTAGGCTGTTCTTTTGGAAGAAAAACCAAAGACTCAGAAACAGAGCAAGTATTTTTACAAGATAAATTCACAAACCCAAATCTATGGCTTAAACTCTTAGCAGGACCTTTCCAAATGCTCCCAAACACATCCTTATCGTCGTCATCGTCGTTGTCGTCGTCGTCGTCTTTCGAACATTCGACTAAAGCAGCAAAGAAAGGATCTTTTCTACTAATCATATGATTTTTTTTGTGATTTGATTTCATAGGTGGAGGCAGAGGAAGATAATCTGATTTCCTTAAAGAATCAATTCTTTTGATAATTTGATGTTTTGGGATTCCTGGGATTGTTTCCCAAGAAAATGGGATTCTTTGAGGTGGGCTTGGAGGTGGAGAATAATCTTCATTGGAGAAAGATTTTAAGGAAGAAGAAGAATTAGAAGAGAGAGAAGAAGATGAAGAAGAGAGAGAGTGAGTTCTTCTAGAAGATGGCCATTTTGGTGTGGTGAAAATGGTTTTTTTTTGGTTTTTGACATTGTTGGGTGTTTTTGGTTCTTCAAATGAGCTCATTGTGTTTTTGGAGTTTTTGAAGATGGAGTGAGAGTCTAATGAGAGTTGTGGTGTGGTTGTTTGATGTGTTTAATGGGGTGTAATGTTTTTTTGTTTCTTTTTTCCTTCTTGTAAGATTATGCATCTAAAATTTATAAGTAGGAGACCAAATGAGAGTCTAATTTGCACTCAACTATGGGGCCCATTGGTGTTGGGGAAGGAAATTACTTTTATAGTGTTATGTGGACCTAGTATTGATGTTTAGAGGTATATTAAGGCCCTGTTTTTTTGGATTTATTTTAGTTCAGTTCAGTTAATTTCAGTTCAGTTTCTCTCTGCAATTCAGTTTCTATCAGTCCAAAAGGACGGGGCCTATGTCATTCAATTGAAAAAATAAATTTTATTTCAATTTGAATCAATATACTAATTAATTTAGATTGTAGTTTAATTTATTGGATTGTATTTTAAGTCAATTTATAATAATAAAAAAAATATCAAATTTGGTTTGGTTTAGATGTGGTGGACTGGTGGTAGGATCCAAAAGAAGTCTAAGAAACATAATTCCTATAAAACCTTCTTTCTAAGTTAAAATAGTTTTTGAACTTAAACTAGATTGTAGGCTCGGATGATGTCCCGAGTACTTTTTTGGGTTACGTTTCATCAATTTATGTGTTCTTATGTTTTCATAGGGTCAATTGTTTTGGCTTATTCTATTTAAGGAGTGCTTGTTGCTATACTTTACTCTCTTTTTTTCTTTCAAATTGTTAATAAAGCCGGCAAAAGCATCTAATAGTTGGATGTAGACTTTAGTTATAGAAACGGTGACGTAATTTGGTAGTAGAATGATGAAATTCGAAATAGATAACTAGGAAATTTGAACCTCTTGCACAACTTTTTGGGTCATTGAAAAAAAAAATTGTTATGCCAGAGCTTACATGGGGTCATGTCAGCATGTATAATGAGACGACACGTGGCAACAATCAATTCTCACATGTTTTAATAATATCTATATTGACATGAATAGATAGTTAGGGTTTTTTTTCCACCTGAAAATTGTTCAACCGAACTTATTTTGAAGTTATCTTTAGATTGGTAAACATAGTTCCACCTAGACAGGTTAATGGTTAGAGAAATAAGAAGAAAAACATTAGAGTATAAAGGGCCTTAGTAAACTCTTAAAGGATCTTTAATGATGGGGTAGGCTGACGTACGTACCAATCATACATTAAAGGAGGAGTTACAAATATATGTGTTATAGGTTGAAGATGCCAGTTAACTATAACAAAATAGAGTGGATGTAAGCTAGATGGTATCCATGATCTGGGATCAAATCCCATTTATATATCACTACACTCTTGACTTCTTATTATACACCATATATAAAGTTAAAATGAAACATAATTTGAAGAATTACCTTCCGTAGGTTGTACAAAAGTGAGCTACACTCTATCACTCTTATGATTTTCTATAAACCAAAGAAGATACACCTCGCCAAAACTAGATGGTATCCACGATCTGCAATCAAATCCCATCTATATATCACTACACTCTTGACTTCTTATTATACACCATATATAAAGTTAAAATGAAACATAATTTGTAGAATTACCTTCCGTAGGTTGTACAAAAGTGAGCTACACTATCACTCTTATGAATTTCTATAAACCAAAGGAAATACACCTCGTCAAACAAAAAAAAAGATACACATATTCAAGGACTTTTGGACTATCTACGTAGAAAAGATGAAGTTTTAGAGAGCGCAATGTCATATCATAATTCTACAAATCATATAATTAAATTATGTCATGTAACTTAAGTAGTGGCATAATGGTTGATAGAAAATCTAATCACACTACAATTGACAATTATATTATGAATCGAGACAAAAGAAAATTCACACAATTTAAACTGGCCATAATTCATAATCAATTCATTGAAAAGAAAAAGTGTTTCGAATGTATTGCAATAAACTTAAATTTATTAAAATCGAAATTAGAGTTTTGTAAAGCGAAGAGAACACACCCTAGAGATTTTATTTTCTTTCTAGGTTACATGATGAAAGCTGATTACTGATTATGATGTTAACATCTAAAGGATCACATAGTTATAGCTTATAGCAACATACTTTAATTTATGTAGTGTGATAGTGAACGATCTTTATACATCTACGTATACTGAAGCTATCCAAGACGTCAGTATTATGGTTGGGAGAAGAAAGTGACTGTTTGAGGCAAAATCATGCTATGGATTTTCAAATTGGCGGTGTGATGAATTACTGATGATGATGTGTGTCATCCCAATATAAAGTTCCTATCACATTAACTATCGAGGAAGGATGAAATATATTCAATCAATATTACCATACTATTGTTTATTTGGAGAGAAAACAATGATAAAGTAACAAACTTGGAGCACCTCAAAAGAGAAAAAAAAAAGAGGAGTACCAAAATTGGAGAATTATGGAAATTGCTCAAAGCCAATGAATTTTTTTTGCGGGAACTGTTAAAGAGTACATAAAATTACCATGTTATTTTTACATCTATCTCTATAGCTTCCTTATTGAAAAAACCAACTAATGGAAGTTTATGTAAATATTGTAATTTTAAAGAGCTTTCCATGTCAAACAACCAAACATCTTACAATGTTGAATGAGGTTTTTTTTTTTTGTATTTTGTTTTTTAAAAGGTAAGGAGAATTTTCTTGTAAGAAAGGAGAAAAATTGGAGATCCTTCTTGTAAGGGATAAGAATCGAACCCCTCTCACAGCCTCACAAGGGTGGAAGGAGGGTCTTACAACCACTAATAACTTTAGCTTGATCCTCAAATAATGACGAAGATCTTTTTTTTGAAAAAATATATCTAAGTGTATGTCACAACACAATTGACCTTATGGTATATTTTTGTCCATAATATCTACCAGACCTTGCTCATGTGATCATGACCCCGTTTTTTTTTTTTAACAACGGGGAAAACGTGCATTAATTAAAATCAGAAGTACAGCCTAATGCTAATACAACCAAACAGAAACAAAGTAAAATGAAACTAGAGGAGCTTCTTTTCCTCTTACATACGCTATGAAATAAAAACAAACGATTACATATTCAGACCAACTTAGACTAGCTCAGGCGATGGTAGGAGGGTGTGGGAGAAAGGCCTTGATGAAGCAGACCAGATATGAGAGGGAACCTGTTGAAAGACAACACCCAAATGATCTTCAAAAGTAGATTGTCGCAACTCAGCTAGTAGCCCCCAATGACTACTAGCCACAAAATCCCAAGGTCCTTGACCATGAACACCTTACTGGGATTCTGCTGATGAAAGAAACCAAGAAGTCACCTCCTTTGGTGATTTCGGACCCTTTTGCAAGGGTAACCAGAGTTTAGTCTCACAAGACTGAAACTCAAAATGCGTGGAGGTCATAACTTGCTCCAAATTAAATTGGAGGGCCTCCCACAGGATGTATTTTTAGGAGTGATGACTCCAAAGGTCATCACATGAACTTTGGGTGAACTATATTGAAGAAATTCACCCAATCTACGGATCTGAAGATCCAACCTTGCAATCTCGAACCTAGAAGATCTAACCATAACATGATTAAAATAATTACTACCTCTCATCTTACCCAATACATCAACCCCTACAGAAGCATACATGGATCTGAATAAACCTAAATTAAAACGGAAAGAAAGAGCATAAACAAGATACACGAAACAGACAAACATCCAAAACATAATACCACACCAAAACCAACACCACAAAGTCTTCGAAAACTGCGAGAAGTCTTCACGGGCCAACGATAGCGTCCTTAGCGAACCAAGCCAACCGACAATAACTAACATTAGGGGGGGGAGCGGGGAAGGGGACACTAAACTCTAAATCTCAAGACTATAGCAGGGGAACAGGGATGAAGAACCTAGAACTGACTACTTCGAATTCAAACGGGGGACCGGGGAAGGGAAGACTAAACCTAAACTTTGAAAACCAGGGGTATGAGGAGGGGGATTTTACCCTAAAACTAAGACTACCTAAAACCAGGGAGGACGCGATAGGCACGCAAAGGGGGCGGGGACACAGGGGACCGGGGAGGGGAAAACGACGACGAACGGGGCAGGGGAGGGAGAAGGGAGACGCAACGGGGAACCGCTGGCCTGGGGAACAGGGGAAGGGAAACTGACCCACGAAAAACAGGGGAAGGGGATGGGAAGGGAAGGGGAGACGCGTTAAACCGGGGTAGAGGATGAAGGCGGCGAACACGGTGCAGGGGGGGAAGGGACACGGTGGAAAAAAACCGGGGGAGGGGAATAGACGACACGAACAAGACCGATGAATAAGAAAGGGAAGAAAAGGACCGTCGAAGAAGAAAAGGATCGTTAGCAGGCTCGTTGGCGACCCTGCGGCCACCAACGAGCCTGCAAGGCGGCGGGGGTTAGTTTTAGGGTTTACTTTGGGGGCGGGTGTAGAGAGAGAAGCAGGAGGATTTTTTGGTTATGGGTTTTCGATCATGTCCCCGTTGATGTTTACCTTATTGCTCTATTCCATTCTCAATAGCAATAAATTATTTCTATACTTTCTTCCAATCAATTAATCAAACAACCAAACATGTAAAACTAGCTAGTAATCTATGTGGTTTAGCTTTTCTACATATCTCCATTATTCTTTTTCATGAACTTTCTCTGTAGCTACTAAGAAGAGACTAGAGTGATCTAAAACAACAACCCCCCGCCTCCGTTTCTCTCTTCTCTCTCTCAAAATTAAACCCTAATTTTCTCTATCGATATAGGTGTTATCACCATCCTTTTGGTGCATAAAACCGCCGTTTTACTATTACTTGTTTATAGGTTCATGTTTATTTATAGTAAATTTCATTCTCTTTCTATTGAATAACTTTTCAATGTATATGTTGGTTGTATATCTACTCACATATTGAGTTTAATCTCTCTCTTTGTAAGAGTGTGAGGACCTTTTTTATTTATTTTTTTACTAATAATTGATTTGTTGATGGAAATATTATACAGTGTTGCGGTGGATGTAAGATATTTGTCTACAACCAAATGTCTATCAGTATAGAAATACCCTCTCGAGGGAAGTTTGTATCAAACAACAATATGAAATGGATTTTGGAAAAGTGTATTTTCCTTAACCATCAGGGTTTTTGCTATAATAGAATGAAATCGTATCCAATTAAATACGTATGATCGGGATAGTTTTGGCTTGAACTTTAGTACATGCATATGTTCTCAAATCAAAATCAATTCTATTTAATTTCAAAAAAGAAACCGTGTACAAATGACACTCTACTAATATGCATTGTGACATAAATTAATTACTGTTAAGAAATTAACTATTGTTAAGAAAAAGGTTTTGATATATACAATCCTTAAGGTTGTATATAATCATTAAATATATTTTCTAGAATAATACACCCTCTTTTTTTTAATAGATGTTTTATCTTGACTTTTACACTACTCTAATAAATCTAATTTAACCATGTTTTTCTATAGATGTTTAAAAACCAATGTTAGCATATAACTTATAAGATGTTGTTGAATATGTCTCGACGTATATTTTCAAGATATTATTTTTTAATATTTTTTATTAATAGTTAAATATCAATCGTAAAAATTGTAAACTTGCACATGAGCAAGTCAAAATGGGACAACTATTTAGAAAACGAAGTGAGTATTAATTTATGAATATATGACATAATCATGGATCAATATAATGTAACTAGTGCTTATCTAATGCTTAATATTTTCATAGTTAACTTATTATATGCAATCCCAAGAGCTGTATATCATTTTCTAAAAAAAAACTTTTAAAAGGCTAAAAATGTCATTACGAAAAGGGGTTTTTTTTTTTTTGGGGGCCCACTGGGAATCCTTGGTAAGAAGAAGGGCCCTAGTGGACCAACACCTCTAGTAGGTCAACTAGTCCAGCTATGTAAGTCAACGCTTTAGAGTAGGGGAATATAAGGAAATCCCTACTTTTAAGCACAAGTATGTAGTGGGGTTCGAACTTGTGACCTCAATGTCACAAGGTGAGTTTTCCATGGTACGAAAAGCCGAAAAGGGGTAATGCAAAGGGAATATAAATGATTTTACTGTTATGTACCAATAAATTATGCAACCAAAAGGATAGAAGAAGTTTAATAATTAGAGGTTGGTGGCAGAAAATCTACAGACAAAGTATGGGATTTGAGGATTTTATATCGATAGGGCAGATTGAAACATTTAAGTCGAGATTTGATGTGAAGGTTCATATATACAAAGCTCACAACTTAGCTTGTTTCCAGTTTCAACGGAATATGTACGGCGAACGTTAGTGCTTTGAAATTTCCACACGTCGGTGGTGAGTAGTGTGATATTGTGTTTCTCAAAAATTGCGTCACATCCTATTATACTATAGGCAAGTCATTGTATGGTTTACTCCGGTGATTATATTCATTCTAAAGGACAGGGAAAAACTCTACTAGATAATGTTTCTTACAATCAACTCAATTTAGTAGGGGAAAAGCACTTGGCACTCCCCACCTTAAAGAACCTCTAATAGAGTACTGGAGTTAGGTCTCATAATCTTATTGTCATAAAGATCGGATCATCCATACTAAGTTACCACTACAACAAATACTACTTTTTTTTAAAGGTAAAAAGCCCTCACACAAGGCCCTAAACCAGAGACTCATTATAAGCCAAACACCCCCTCCCCCCTTAAATCCCAAGCAAATGCTTGGGGGTAAGAATTGAATCCTAAACCTTACTAGGAAAGTGGGAAAAGCTCACCACCTAAGCCAACATTATAACTTCTACAAAACTCATTATAA
Source organism: Beta lomatogona (assembly GCA_947646795.1). Lineage (NCBI taxonomy): Eukaryota > Viridiplantae > Streptophyta > Magnoliopsida > Caryophyllales > Amaranthaceae > Beta > Beta lomatogona. The sequence continues at coordinate 1,435,391 of CANSNZ010000436.1, forward strand.
TATTGAGTATAGAATGAAATTCAGTTAAGCGAGATATATACTTCCCCCGTTCTGTTTTAAATGAAACGTTTGCTTTTTCACGCAACCCAACATTGTTCTTTAATCACTAATATCTTTAGTTGTGCACACGTAAAAAATATAAAAAAAGTTATAATTTGATAGTATGCATCGAGACAAATCTAATAAGATCCCACTTGACTATGTTATTCTTTATATAATAGCTATACATTGGATTCAAAATTGATCAATGAATAGTGTCATTTCACCCAATGTTTCATTTAAAGCAGAACGGAGTATAACTTCTACAAAACTCATCATTCCATGAAATTGTGCAATTAGATGAAATTTATATTTATTTAGTTTGGTTCTTTAATTTTAACAAGTGATGGGGAGAATGTACATATACTTTAGACTTAGAGATGACATGCTAGTAAAATAATACATTTCTTTTTTTTTTTGGCAATAAAAGTCATATCTTATGAAACTCAAAAAGTGGTAGCTAGAGATAATGTGATGTCTAATTTCATATACTTCATATAGGAGGTGGGTATGTAGTGAGTGAGAGATAGCTCAGTTGGTTAGAGCGTCTCTCCCGATTCTAGGATATCCTGGGATTGATTCTCATTTTGCCTTTGTAGCTTCTATAAACACTAAAAAATATCACACAATAAACTATTGTCTAGACTCTAGAGATGTGTATATATGCCACATGCATTAATATTGGAGCAACTCAACTACTTGAACTCAAGCTATCTTGTTAGTATTTGGACTTCAAAATTAAAGCAGTAATTAAACATACCTATGAAGATTCTTCTATTGCTATATTTTATATACTTGGTCTAGTTACATTAGTTTTGTCTAAATTGTCAATGATGAAACAATTTTGTTTTGTATAAATCTGCAGACTTGTAATAATATGTTGTGAGACCTTAATATTTTTCTATAGGATTAACTTTTTTTTATTTTGAGGGGATTTTCGGGATAACTTTTGATGCATGCTTGTAGTAAAGCCAATCCAATAATAAAAAGAATTATAACAACACCTCTTTTTTCCGGACTCATCAGCAGAAACAAAATTATTACCATGTCTAGGATATCCTATGCAGAGAAACTACATATCAGTATTTTTTTAGAGAACTACATACTGGTATGATACTAGTATGTATCATATAATTCATACAAATATTTCCAGATTAATATTAAATGAGAATTTATTAAAATAACATTTATCAAGTCTAGACAGGTACAAAAAGGCTGATACTCACGTGCAACAATTCTCGTGAATGAAGATGATCACATATTGAAGCTCCTTTGTCCCTGTTTAGTAATGCATGTGAATGCTGAACGGCCCTTTATGTTTATCTTGTGAACTACATACAATCCAATCTGGATGTTCAACTTTGTTAATGTAATACTTTATATCCTTAATAATGTTATCATAATTCTTAATTAAAGGATGTGTTGAGTATACCTCCTGCAACCTCAGTACACTTGTTAGTTAGTTTTCAACCAGTTTGTTTTTTTTCTGTTTTTAATAGTTGTAGTATAAATAATTGTAATTAGTTAGTTTTGTAATTAATTCATTTTTTAGATTTTCTTCCTACTGTAGAAAAGAACTCTCTCAATGAATAGTTTACATTTAGAAACCTGAGCTCAAGAATGCGAGCGATGATGGAGAAAAAAAATCTTCTTGTCTTGTTCTTGATTTACAATTTTTCACATGGTATCAGATGCTATTCGATTCTGACCTAAAACTTCCGCAATCTTTTCTGGTATTTTTCATCCTTCTTCTTGTTGTTTCTTTTTCGCCATTGTTACTGAATTTCGAGTTTCGCCATTGTTGCAGCTCGAGCTTTCTCGCGATTTCTTCGTTAATCTGTTTTAATTCTCCTTGCAATTTATCTTACGTCGTTTCTGGTTTGCGATTGTTGTTCTTCGCCATTATCGTCTGTTTGGTTTGCGATTGTTGATTCTGGTTGAATTCGTTGAAATTGTGAATCTGAGGTTGAAATCTGTTCATTGTGGATAATATCTTTGAAGAAGCGTGGTTTGATTGCTCGACATTGTGGTCCGGTTGCTCGGAATTGTGGTTTAATTGCTCGAAATTGTGGTCAAGTTGATTGAAACTAAAATTAGGTCAATTTTTTCATCGAAATTTGTCATCATCTCGCTTGTCCGTAATTGAGATATGGCAAATGTTGAGCGAAATACGAGAGGATGTTCAACATAATTACGAACGAAACTTTGACAACTCTTCTAGAACCTTAGAACTTAATCAAGATCCTAGAACTCCATATTATATTCATCCTACTGAAAATTCTAGCCAAAAATTCGTTTCTGAAGTTTTTGATGGCGAGAATTATGCCTCTTGGAAAAGGTGTATGGTTATAGGCTTGTCCACGAAGAATAAGATGAGTTTCGTCGATGGAACACTTCCTAAACCTTCTATTACAAATCCAACGTTTAAGGCCTGGGTGAGATGCAATGACTTGGTGATAGGTTGGATTCTGAGTGTTCTAGGTCCTATGAGTGCCAAGAGTGTCTTCTTCTTCAAGACTGCTAGAGAGATATGGGTTGACCTTGAGGAACGTTATGGTCAAGCTTCAAATACTGAAATGTTTAGCATTCAAGAAGACATATCAACCTTGGAACAAGCTGATGACAGTGTGGCTGAATATTTCACAAAAATGAAAGTGTTGTGGGATCATCTAGATGATCTTAATCCCCTTCCTAGCTGTGAGTGTGGTGGTTAGTGTGGTGGTTGTTCTTGTTCCCTCACTTCTAAGTTTCTCAAAATTCAACAAGACCGGCGACTTTTACGGTTTCGATGAAACTTAAAGATGGATACAAGCAAGTTAGGAGTAATGTGTTGATGATGCAACCTCTTCCTACTATACCTCAAGCTTATAGAATCATTCAGCAAGAGGAGAAACATAAGAAGCTGAGTGAAATTAGTCATTCAGAGAGCATGGCTTTTGGGGCTGATAGACGAAAGTTTTCAGATCATAGAGTTTATAAACCTCCTGTTGGTTCAGGTTCTGCTGCTGGTGGAACTTACACTGGTTATAATTCTTCTCAAAAGTTACAATGGAATAATGATAGATACAATGGAAGACAACTTACAGGCAACAAAAGAAACTCACATTTTTTTTGTGAATTCTGCAAAATGAGTGGTCATACAATGGATAGGTGCTTTAAGATCCATGGTTTTCCTTCAGACAACAAAGGTTCTCATCAAAGAAGGTTTGCTCATCTAGTGCAAGGAGATGAGAACAATGATATCTCTTCTGATCTCGTTACTCCCAGTTTTACAAAGGAATAATACACACAACTTCTGAATATTCTTGGCAAACCACAGACACCAGAAGTTGCTTCTTTGCCTTCTACAGAAGCGAATGCTTCAGCCAGTGCATATTTTGCAGGTAAAATATGCTTGTTCTCTCATTTTCACAAAGGATGGATCATTGACAGTGGTGCCACAGACCACATTTGTCATGATTTATCCTTATTTGTCTCATACAAACCACTACAACATGAAGATAATTCTATTACTGTCCCTGATGGTAGAAAAATCCCAGTCACTCATATTGGGTTGGTGAAGTTAAATTCTCATATAACTTTACAAGATGTGTTATATGTGCACGATTTTCACTTTAATCTCATCTCTGTTCCTAAACTCGTGCCGATATGCATTGTAATGTGACATTCACATTTGATTCATGTGTTCTACAGAGCCCTCCTTGAAAAAGGAAATAGCTCTTGGTAAATTGAAGTCGGGGGCTCTTCTATGTTGATGACAGTCTACATCTTGGTGATTCTTCTAAAAATGGTTCTTGTGCTCTTTCTTCTCGATCGATTCACGCTAAGTCGTGGCATCTTAGACTAGGACATTTACCATTCAGTCAAATAAAACATGTGCTTCCCGATGTTTTTGATAGATGTTTAGTTGATACTATATGCCGGATATGTCCTAGTGCTAAACAAAGTAGGCTGCCTTTTCCTACCAGTGAAATAAAAACTTCAGCATGTTTTCAGATGATACATATTGATGTATGGGGACCTTATAAGTCTCCTACTCATACTGGTTGCAATATGTTCCTTACGATAGTAGATGATTACAGTGGATATCTTGGAAAATTTTCTTATGTTTGTCAAGACTCAATTTGATGTGCTTGTTAAATGCATTAGGAGTGACAATGCTAAGGAGCTATGTGAAGGTAGAGCTCTTGTTTTGTATAAAAGGCATGGAATAGCACATCAAACTAGTTGTTCGACACACCACAACAAAATGGTGTAGTTGAGCGCAAACATAGACATTTGCTTGAGACATCTAGGGCTTTGTTTTTCCAATCTAAACTGCCTGTTAAGTTTTGGGGTGAATCTGTTTTATGTGCCATATACTTAATCAATAGAATGCCTCTTCAGATTCTTCGTAATGCTTCTCCCTATGAATCATTACATCATACTCCTCCTTCCCTATCTCACATTAGAACTTTTGGTTGTTTGTGTTACGTCTCCACATCTAAAGTTCACGTAACAAAGTTTGACCCCAAGGCGATGCTTGTGTCTTTATTGGATATCCTCCTAGCCGAAGGGTTATAAAGTCCTCCACCTTGCTACTCACACTATTACAGTTTCTAGAGATGTTGTCTTTCATGAGACACATTTTCCATTTCACATATCTTCCACCTTTCCCAAATCACCTTTCAATTTCTTCTTACCTGCCAGTAATCAATCTCACATTTTCAATGATCCTTTTGATGATTATCTCTTTCCCATACCTACTTCTTCCACCTCCACATTACTTTCACCTTCCCCTTCTTTACCTTCTACATCAAACACAACATCATCATCACCTTCCTCTTCTCCTTCACCTTCTCCTCTTTTTGTCTAATATTCATGATCTTACCCCTCTTTTTTCTCCACAACCTCCCTGCAAGACATTCTTCTAGGTCTCATCATCCTCCTTCCCCGGTTATCTCGACTATGTATGTAATTCTGCTGCCACATCTTCTCACTGGTGCAATGTGGTCAGTTTCAATATTATACCAGATTCTTTCAAAGGTCTCATAGCCAAGTCTAGCTCTCTCACAGAACCTTCTTCATACACAAAAGCTTCTTTAGATCCTAAATGGGTAGAGGCCATGAACATAGAATCGAATGCTCTCACTTCTAACAATACTTGGGATATAGTTACCCTTCCTCATGGTAAAAAGCCTATTGGTTGCAAGTGGGTATTCAAAATTAAATTGAAAGCAGATGGGAGTGTTGAAAGATATAAAGCTCGCCTAGTTGCCAAGGGTTATAATCAGAAATTTGGCATTGACTACGAGGAAACTTTTTCTCCCGTGGTCAAGATGGCTACTGTTAGAGCCATTATTGCTTTAGCTGCTCATAAAGGTTGGTCATTGTTTCAATTGGATGTTAATAATGCATTCCTTCATGGGGATCTCCATGAAGAAGTGTACATGCGTGTTCCTGAAGGTGTTACTCATTCTACTAACCAAGTTTGCAGGCTTAAAAAGTCCCTGTATGGCTTAAAACAAGCTAGCCGCCAATGGTTTGCAAAGCTTGTTGTTGAACTAAATCATCAAGGCTTTCACCAAAGCAAGAATGACTATTCTCTCTTTATAAAAAAGGAAGGCTCTCATATCACTTTGGCTGCTGTTTACGTAGATGATATCATTCTTACGGGGAATGATATCTCTACTATCACTTCTTTAAAGCAACACTTACATGATACCTTCAGTATTAAAGATTTGGGCAGATTGAGTTTTTTTTGGGCTTGGAGATCAGTTATTTGCCTGAAGGGATTGCTTTAACTCAAAAGAAGTTTACAAAAGAGCTTCTTCTTGAATCTGGGATCACTCATTATAAATCAGCAGCCACACCTCTTCCTGTAAACCTGAAACTTCATGCTGATCAAGGAGATTTGTTGCCCGATGCTTCTCTATATAGAAGTTTAGTTGGTAAGCTAAACTTTCTCACCAATACTCGGCCTGATTTATCCTTCACAGTCCAAAATCTCAGCCAATTCATGCATAGTCCAAGAACTCCTCACATGGATGCTTTACTTCATACTCTTCGATATGTTGCCCATACTGAGGGTCAAGGAATCTTGCTGCAAGCATCTCCTCATCTCACTTTACAAGCATATTCCGACTCTGATTGGGCTGCATGTCCCGATTCCGGAAGATCGATCCATCGGTTACGTGCTTCTGTTAGGCAACTCTCCCATCAGTTGGAAGTCCAAGAAGCAAGCCACAGTTTCTAAATCATCCTCTGAAGCTGAGTACAGGGCTATGGCAAGTGCAGCAGCTGAAGTTTCTTGGATGGTCCGACTTTTGGAAGAGTTGGATGTTTTGGATTTGAAACCCGTTACCCTTCATTGTGATAACCAGTCTGCCATCTACATTGGGAAGAATCCCGTCTTCCATGAGCGCACAAAGCACATCGATATCGATTGCCATTTCACTCGGGAAAAGGTCTTGGAAGGTCTTCTTCAACTCACCTATCTCCCTACTTCTTCTCAGCTTGCTGATGTTCTGACAAAGGTTTTGCCTTCTTCTCAGTTTAAAGATCTTCTTGGCAAGCTTGGCATGTTTACACCACCTGCCTAGCTTGAGGGGGGGTGTTGAGTATACCTCCTGCCACCTCAGTACACTTGTTAGTTAGTTTTCAACCAGTTTGTTTTTTTTTCTGTTTTTAATAGTTGTAGTATAAATAATTGTAATTAGTTAGTTTTGTAATTAATTCATTTTTTAGATTTTCTTCCTACTGTAGAAAAGAACTCTCTCAATGAATAGTTTACATTTAGAAACCTGAGCTCAAGAATGCGAGCGATGATGGAGAAAAAAAATCTTCTTGTCTTGTTCTTGATTTACAATTTTTCACAGGATGAGTTACGACAAAATGACTATATATTCTTGATTAATTAAAGTTTAACTTTCCACTGTTTCTTTTCAATTGCAACACATTCTTTTAATTATATATTATTGTTTTCACTTTTCAGTACACAAGTTTGATTGTTAAAATCTTCAATTACATACGTTTAAAATTATCTAAAGTTAAAATTAAGTAAATTCGATCTACACACTTTATACTTTTACCATAACTTGTTACATATATTAATGGTCATATTTATGCATATATTTTTGAAATATCAACTTTTTATTATCTTTGTTTATTCATAATTAAAGATATTAATGATCATAGTTGCGAATTGAGAAATGTGAAAATCAAACAGTGTAGATTTAAAAAGAAAGAGAAGGCAAAACAAATAAGATCACGCTTTTTGATGATTTGTTTCATCCTCCTACACAAATTAAATAAGATAAAATAAACATGGCCATCATACGTTTTGAACGGAAAAAAACTTTTCTTACCAAATGGGTAATCCATCCACTAGAGATATACATAAACAAATAGTGGATTACAATTCAACAAAATTGATTATTTTTTATTGTCTATTTTTACTGGGTAGATGTATCAATTTCTATTTTGAACCAACCTCCTTACTAAATATGAGCATCAATCAACTATATATTAATCCGATGTAAAATCTCTAGTTTTTTTTCACAGAACAAATATAATGAATGACAATATATTACCAATATGATATGATAAGGCTAAAAGCCTAAAATCGTTATCCATCCAATAACTTAAGTTGTTGCCACTGCCAGGACCCGAGTGCATTCATCATACACTCAGGTGTACCATGTGCATGGTACACCCAAGGCTATTTTTTGCACATTTGCTCATTTGGAGCTCTACCTATTACATTATTATGCTCATTTGGAGGTTACAAATGAGCAATAAGCAAAAAAATAGCGTTGAGAATACCATGAGCATGGTACACCCTGGTGTATGATAAAAAATCTCCCAGGACCCTAAAACTAGAGGAGGTTTATGTAAGCATTTGTAATCGATGGATAGATCTTTCAAATGAAGTATAAAAAAAAAAAAAAGGCTACCTAGTGTTTGGACTGTGCAACATAATTTGAGCATTTGCAGTTGATATTTTCATTTTGGACCGTATAATAATTAACAGCCTGGTTGCTGTGAATGGAGCTGATTGATCCAACTAGTTCTTTAAACTTCTTTTTGAGGGTTGAGCTTCCATGCAAGATTGCAAAAGTGGCCCACATACATGAAACTGTTGTCCCATTTAACAAAACGTTTATCAGAGAATATGCAGACTTTGGAATTCAAGGCCCATTATTATGTAAGACAAACTGCTCCACAGACCACAAGTATTTTGTGGAGTGCGAACACGAATAGAATTGTAGAATAGTACTTCGTTTGACACAAATTATTAGAATAGGCGGTTTAATTTTAATATAAAATTAAGAAAATTCAAGCCTATATTCTCATAACAGGCCTATCCATCTCACTTTAATCCATCACTATCCCTTGACATCTTGCACCAACTTAGCCGTTCCTTCTCTTCTGATCCTTTCTTTGTTTCTCGTTGAATCTCGAACTATAACGAACAATTTTATAAACTAACCCGGTAATATTACCGAATAGATCAAACTAGTCACTAAATAGATTAAAAAATGTGAAAACTAAATGGATTAAATTGGTCACTAAATAAATTAAACTGGTCACTAAATAGATTATACTAGTCACTATATTTTGAAAGATGGTCTGTTTACTTTTTAATATTGTGCTTGGACCGGTACCTAATTTTAAATTAAAAATAGGCTATCTATTACCAGACCAACTATTTGTTTGATAGATGAATCTGTTTAACACATTTGAGTTGCATTCTCTTTATCTATATTAGTTTAAATTTAACTTATTAGAAACTTTTCTTTTTCTAAAGGGGATAGGAAAATTATCATTAATAAATTGTCATATAGGCTATGACATCAACAACAATAATAACCTTTACCTAAAAGATGATCTAAAACATTAATATGGGATTCTTCATCCAATTAACGCTTCAGAACCGCTTAATTGATAAGGTTTCCGACCATAAACGAAATTCAATGACTTAATAATTTTTATGCCTGATGTTATAGTAAATTGAAATATGAGAACTTACAAGTTAAACAAAAAAAAAATAAGACTCTCACGGCGAGAGTAGATAGAAACATCATATTGATGGAGAGTAGTATTAGTTTTCGCAATTGAAATAGTATCGAAATTTTGATGGCGCCATTCCTCATGTTACGAATTTGTTCTTTTATGTGATTAATTGCTAAGTAACCACCCTTCCACTTCCTCATTCTCATGTAATTTCATATATGTTTTCATAAAGTGAACTTTGATATGATGTACTAAAAACTAATACTACTATACCCGAGAGCACCAAGTGTTAGCCTAATGGTAAAAGAATCACCTCTAATTCCATAAATTTTGGAATTAAGTCTCACCCCTAATAATATTAAATTTCACTTTGTCCCTATTTGGCAATTAACATATAGTTGTTAGGCGATAGTTTATAGCCGATTGTATTAGCTCATTAGCCGAGTTGACTAAATTGAATGTATTAGTTGTTTGTAGAAAAGTGTTTGATAAGTAGGCGATAGTTGATTGCTACATAATTGTGTAAAAGATCAATAAGGACATGTGCACAATCCATTGTAGTTGTACTTTTATTGTTTGTTAATGTAATTTTAAAAATCTCTAGGACATACATGTAATTTGGCTTACTCATTCCCAAAACTTCTAATGTCAAAAAGCTCCTCCCCTAGTTTTTTTCAAAAAGAGCTTTTTGGGCCTAGTCAGCTAATTGAAACCTCTCTTTACCAAACACTCAAATTACAAGATTAACTAGTCAAATCCTCTAATATGAATTCAAATCTCTAATTTTTACCCCAAACCTCTCTTTACCAAAATGTATTCTCTCTAACTAGTTACGACTTCTCCTTACTAATAACATGGATTTCAATTCCAGGCAAGAATTGTAGGTTAACTCGAGATATGTACCCCAGTCCGGGATCCAGACCCATATTTACCGATAATAATAATAACAATAATAATAATAGTGTGATCCAATGTAGCATATGTAAGGCAAGAGTGGCCATAGGGGTCCAATGGAAGCCTAACAACTACTCCCAAGTAGTACCATAAAAGTCTGCACGATTATTCATCAGAAGGCCCGTAAGGAGATTGCTACATCTACCCACTGGGTAGACTACCCATTAGAAATAGAGAATTAAAATATAATTAATTCTGCTGAGTTGGACTCCACTAATTATTTATGTCTATCTCTAGTGGGTAGATTACCCGGTGGGTAGACAAAGTTTTTCCCGGCCCGTAACATAAGCTACCCCCCAGTAGGCCAATAGTATGACTGTATGAGCCTATGAGTTAATAACGAGCCACGCGCCATGCATGTGAAAGTAGAATAAGAACTTCCAACTTCCAAGTATCTAAAAGTTTGCAATAATAAAGAAACATAGCAAAGTGGGAAAGAGGATATTTGTGGCTTCCCACTTTGACATGCTCATCCCACTTTATAGTAACCTCATTTGCCACGAGTCATTCGCTCTTTGTCTCACACACTTCTGCTTCTAAGTTCTACCCCCCTCCCCATAATGGTTTGCAAATGCCAGTAGCCTCCCACTACTCAACAAATTCTTGTTACTCAAAAAAATATTCTTAAGCTTCTATTTCTTGGTCTTTTATTCGTAGGAACAGTAATAAGGTGGCTCACGCTTTAACTCTTTTGTCATTTCTCTCCTTGAGACTTAGGTAATAGAGTTTGGAGCTCTGAATTCCTACCTTCTTTTGTTTCTTTGTCGACTGATGAACTGCAGATGAATGATAATGTTTAGCTGCTTCCTAGAAGCCCATTTAAAAAATAATAATCTGAAACTTAATTACATCAAGTGCTTATAAATATTCTAAGTTTTCTTTTGAAAGGATCAAATTGATTATATATATCTTGTTGTTTGATTATGAATGAAAGAAATTAACATGAATAATTTCAACTTTAAAATGATTTTTATAAAGTAATGTAAACTTTTTAGTATTTATTTAGGAGTAGTTCCAACTTTTGAGAGTATCTTCTTAATTAGAATAATACAAAGTATTGTTTTGCACTTCAAATGATTTTTACAAAGACCCCTTATAAGTTGGGATTATTTTATGGAACATAAGTAAAATTGACATTATACATGTTAAATTGTTCAATATAAAATTAGTTGTGTTTGACTACTATTAGGTTGTGCTCTATTCTATATATTTTGACTTATATGAAGTTATTGTACATATTTTTATAACCTATTGAAACTTATATGAACTTATATATTTTTGAAGTGACTCAATAAATATATGTTGATCTTCCGACAATAACTTCTATAGATAATAATAATACTAATAATAATAATAATAAATTGACATTTGTTTCATTTTAGCACTATTCCTAACTAAAATGGAATATAATTTTTTTCAAAATTATACTAACTCCTATCTGAAATAAGTGGAACACTTTTCTCAAAAATCTCTTACATAAAAGAGAGAAGTATATCACTTATTTAAAAGCAGAGGTAGTTCATTAGATCAGATATTTACAATATTGTTAAGATCAATTTATTAGTTTTTTTTATTTTTTAAAAAAGATATTTTATTAGTTTCAAAGATCTGTTAGCACTGCATGAGAGAAAGGGGTGGCCGGTGGGAAGCTAAAAGACGCTAGTTATATGGGGGAATGGCACTTAATAAGCTAAAAGAGTAAACCACCTCCATTTAATTAAAGTAAAGCTAATAATCCACTTATAAACATAACATTATGTAGGTTAATTTACTAATTGTTTTGCTTAGTGATTTCCTTTCTAATCATGTGAAGTCTACACGTCTACATTATGGCAATAATTATTTGTCATTTAATTAAAAAAAAAGTTTATTGAACACTAACATAATCATAGAATTCATATTAAGAAAATACTTACATAGTATAAACATATATACGTAGTAAAAGAATCTTTATAGCAATGTCAAAAAAAAAAAATTCTTTATAACATTAGTTTTTGATATTGTGAATTCATATCAAAATATAATATTTGCATAAATTAACATTAAGAACGTCCCTAGCTTATTTTCAGTTCAATTCAGTTCAGTTCAGTTCAATTCAGTTCAGTTCAGTTCCTAAATAATAATCAATACTATTAATTAGTTATAATTTAATTCAGTTCAGTTCAGTTGTTTTATACCGAAAAGAACAGACCCTAAATGAATATCAACGAAACGAGGCAGCTATTAGGAAGTGAAGGTAGTACAGTGACGCCATGCATTATGAATCAATTTCACATAGATTTACCCTAGTCAAAATTAGTTGAGAAAACTCACTTCTGTTCAGCATGGAATAAACATGTGTAATACTTACTATTCATTGAGTAAAGAGCTAGAGGAACTAATAGAACACTATAGTAGCTTCACGAGTTACCATAAACATCTTAAGGATTTTAGATGTAGATGGTAGAGCCGTAGAGGCGTGGCTATGCTCACATTTTACACAATATGAATGCTAATAGAGTACTTTGTTATACTTCCTTTTATCTTTCACACAACTTGGTAAGTCATGTTATATTTGGAGGATGATCATTATAGTTTTACTTGTACTAGCTAGGGTAGGCGAAATCGTCTTTTACGACATTATTATAGCCATGTCTCGACAATTAATTCGATTTTTGTTTCCATTGATTGAGATAAGTCATCCAATTTTATTGTTAATTGCAACTAAATAATTCTTGTGGTGGGTCGTATTTATGTTTGATTTTATGTCTATTTCATGCTATAGATCATTTAGTACGAGCACCCTATTACAAAATATTATGAATTGTAGCTTTTGTTTTGTTTAAATATATAATAATTATACAATACGAATACAATAATTCATTTTATTTTACCAAATATAACTTATATTTTGCAATACTACTAATACTGTCAGTACAATATATATTAAGTCAATTCACAATACTGATATGCCTTAAAAGAATATCATTATCACCAAATTTCTAACATATGTAGTGGCTATTATGTCTTTTCTTAATGTGATATTATATGCATTGTTATATATATGGGTTGGGTTCTAATGAGAACCCTCCCTCTTATCGTGAGAACAGTGAGAACCACTAAAATTGAGCAAAATATTCATAAAATGAGCAAAAAAAATAAAAAAATGAGCAAAAGTATAGAATGAGCAGAAAACATTAAATGAGCAAAAAGAAAAAATCGTGAAATAAGCATAAAAAAGTTAAATGAGCAAAACGTAAAATTAACAAAATGTAAAATGAGAAAAAAAAACGTTGTGAAATAAGCATAAAAATGTTAAATGAGCAATAACGTAAAGTAAGCAAAACATAAAATAAGCAAAAACGTTGTGAAATGAGAAAAATATTCGTAAAATAAGGAAAAACGAGTGGTTCTCACGACTCTCACCATAAGAGTAGTTCTCATATAAACTTAAACCTATATATATAGTCATAGGGGTGTTAACGAGCCGAACCGAGACCGAACATGTCCAAGCTCGGCTCGGCTCGAGAATGATTGAGGATCGGCTCGGCTCGAGCTCGTCGAGCCTCCAATATTTGGGCTCGGCTCGAGCTCGAGAGGACAAAGTCCAAGCTCGGTTCGAGGCTCGAGCTCGAGAGGACAAAGTCCAAGCTCGGCTCGAGGCTCGGCTCGAAACTTGGCTCGAAAAAGTTGGGCTTAGGCCCAACCGAGTAGGCCCAAGTCAATATCTAAAGCTTCACTGTGAGCTTGTTCACTCACCCACCATATGTTTTTATAACTTGGTTTCCCTCTTAGCATTGCTAAGATTTCAATGTGGGACTCCATGGTTTGTTGAAGAAAAACAAACTCATCCTACCATGCTTTTATAACTTGGTTTCCCTCTTAGCATTGCTAAGTTTTCAATGTGGGACTCCATGTTTTGTTTACCTCATCCTACCCATGTTTTTATAACTTGGTTTCCCTCTTAGCATTGCTAAAATTTCAATGTGGGACTCCAACTTTTGTTTAAGAAAAAAACTAACTCTACATATTCTTTTATAACTTGGTTTCCCTCTTAACTTCACTAAAGTTTCAATGTGGGACTTCAAGTTTTATTTAAAAACTTCCAACCTTGTAACAACAAGAAGTGCATTTAAATAATCAATTATTAAATAGTTTAATTATTAAATAATCAAATATTTTAATATATACTTCATTCCTTTTGTGAAGAAAATGGAGTATAAAGTTTGTTTTCCAACCAAGGAGGTACGAAATTAAACTCTAAGTTGAGGTAAGGAGTAGTAGCTATTTATAAAGAAAATAAGATTGGTGCTTGTTTTCTTAACCAATGTGGGACTTTAGTGCCTAGTGGAGTACTATTTGAGGTCCAAGTTGGATTACATATTAAAATATAAATAGTAATGTAAATTTTATCGAACGTGTTTGCGAGCTTTCGAGCCGAACTCTATTAGGCTCAGGCTCGGCTCGTTAAGGTCTCGAGCCGATCCCGAACTCGAATCGAGCCCCTCCGAGCCGAGCTTTGACCGAGCCGAATCCGAATAGTTTGCGAGCCGTCCTGGCTCGTTAGCACCTCTATATAGTCACATGCAAAGTCCTTTGTGGTTATAATGATGTTTTGTGATTTTGTCAGATTTTTGTTGTGTTACTTTAATTTTTATGATGTCAAAGATCACCAACTACAAGTCTACAATTATTTTTCAAAGTTGCACTCTACTAGCTTGTTCAGCCATTTCGATCAGTAAGCTAAGCTAAATTCACTTTTGAGCTAATTTTGACCATCATCATTCATGATATATTTTATTTCAGAATACCTAATTATAGTGACACCTACATTGACACTAAATAACAAGTAATTGACTTGAAAAGCAAAATTTAAGCAGCATATGGCATGGAAGTTGGAACAATAATTACATTTCCGACATTGATTAGTGCCATTCAGGCATTGACTCTTACCAATACACATGAGATTTAAGATTCAATAACTCTTTTGCAACAGTAGAAGTGCACTTAGTCACTACAAGTTTACCATAGAATTTTTGTAAAATGGTTTCAAGGAAAAATTCGATCACTAATTTCACTTTGTAAAAGGGCTAATAATTGCAGCTTTTTTCTCCTTAAGTCCAACTTAAGTTTCATATGCGATAACTCGGGATATCAATTACTAATACATATCCTAATATGCTTAATTAGGAAAAATAACATCAAATTATCTGAACTGCGGTCCAATGCAATAATCAATAGTTCAATACCCATATTGCATAATAAAAACACTTCAGAACTAATAGCACGGGTCGATTGGAACTTGGAATATAGCCTAGAACCTCCACGTCCTACTATGACCTTGTTCTTATGGGTTGAACTGAACTGAAGATATTTGAATTAAACTTAAGTGAGCTGAAACTGTAAGAAGAAAGTAGCTGAACTGAACTTTGAATCTTCACAATAGAGATGTAATTGGACTTTGATATTCTAAATTAAGAATATCACTTACGTGATATGGAAAATTCCAATTTTCACTTACCAATTAAGTAATAGCCTATGATTTTGAAACAGAATAAAATAGCATATATATAGGGTACATGATCACTTGTTATCAATTGGAACGACTCATGAAGCAACACTTAGATTATACAACAGGAGCGTGATGTGCAATAAGGTTTCGGTTAATGCTTTTTTCATCATATCTCCACATCGTGATACTAAATATACCATTATCTTGTCTTATTAATTGCCTACGTTCTAATTTATGGATAATACATTTTTTATTGAATAAAATTGATATAATTCTTTTATATTGAATTGTAGATTCTTTTTATTTCAAATTGCATGTGCTTTGGAAAGCATGTGACCAGTGGCGGAACTATGTAAGGTCACAGTTGGTCACCTGACCAACTATTATTTTGGAAAAAAAAAAATTAAAAATCTCTCTCTCCTTCACTGACTATATAAAACCAAATACTGCCCCTTTCTCTCTCTCACGTCTCTTCCTCTTCCTCTCTCCTTCAACCTCAAGTTGTTAACAAAAATTCTTGAATTTTGTTTACATGAATCTCCTTTTTCTTTCAAATCTTCAACTAAAATTATCATCTCGCCTTGATCTACCGATTGATACCCGTTTTACATTTTTCAGAGATAAAAAAATTATCATTCAAAACCCTAGAATTTGGGGAAAAACTCGTGTGTGGCCGGTGTTGGTGTCGTAACTATGGTGATTGGTGAAACTCGGCGAAATTCTTCTTCTTCGAATCGTCCTTTTGAATCTCCTATTTTTCGCAGGGTAGGCTTTTCGTTTTACATAATTTTTTTGAAATTAGATGATTTTGATTCGAGAATTCTTGGATTTATTGTTAAATTAATTGATTTGGTTGTTGATTTTAGTGAATGAATTGGAGGCCTTGTCAAAATTTCAGTTTCATGGATTTAGGGTTTTGCTTTTGCAATAGGTTTTCGTTGATTTTTCGCTCAATTAATGCTTCGATTTGTTGTATTAAGTTTGGTTTGGTTATTCGAAAGAAAAATCTTCGAAATTTCACAACTAGTCTATCGAAAAATTCATCTCTTTTCACTTCAATTCATAAACCCTAACTCTAGGATTTTAGCTTCAATCTGATTTCTACTCCACACATGAGGTTATACTGAGCTTCGATTTCCTCAATTTGGCAGCCATGGTTGACGCCATTGATAAGAAGCTGAAGAAAGTTGCAGTCACTGAAGAAGACGTTTGCACTCTCTTGCAGAGGTATTTTGTCTCTCCTATCTCTTTACATGTAATTCTATTTTGAATGTTATTTTTCTTTTCATTATTTTGTTCCTTTTTTTGGTTGTTAATTATGGTGAAAACTAGGTATTCAACAACAACAGTGTTAGCGTTGCTGAGAGAAATTGCGCAATTTCTAGAAGTGAAGATTGATTGGCAGTTGTTAGTGAAGAAGACAAAAACGGGGATTACTAGTCCTAGGGAGTATCAAATGTTATGGCGCCATTTGGCTTATCGTCAACCCTTGATTCATAATGTTGGTCATGAGGATCAACCTCTTGCTTATAATTCTATATCCTTTTATGATGATTTTTGGCCTTTTCATGTTGTGGCTATGCTATGATATTAGGAGTATTTTGTGATTTTTGTTGATACATCAATAGTTTGATGTGATTATTTATGGAGATAAAGTGATTTCACTCGGAATCGTGTACATTGCAAGTTTAGAGCAATTGTAACTAGCATATGGTGCTAGCCTTGGTTCTGCAATTGCAAGTTAAGTTGTTTTTTTTTCTTTTAGCTGAATTCATGTCGTACCCATTTTTAAAATTTTAATTTTGACGTTTTCCATCCTTGTACCCGTCCGGCCGTCCCTATATCCGTTTCCGTGCTGCCTAGAGTGTGACCAACTATTCCCAGATTCCTGGATCTGCCACTGCATGTGACATGTTAATGTGCGCAGGCAAAGCAACATACATATCCTCTAGAGTTGCAATAATAATGTGCACGACAATTCTTAGCTTTCCCAATAGAGTTGTAATAGTCAGGATTATAGATCATGGAATGATATATGGTCTTAAATGACCTCATAATCTTCTGTTGTTAAAAGTTGAAGTGTTTAGTTTTGCTGCAACCATATTTCTTTGAAATGAGCTCTAAACACTCCTTTAAACACTCCTTTAAACAAAAAGAAGAAGAAAGCAGCCATGTTATGTGGCTGGTAGCGGATATCCATTATCTCCTTTCTTTCGTCTTTAGCTCTCCTTCTCTACCTTTTTCTCTGATACTTTATATCTCTCTCAGCTCTCCAACAACTGTAAGAGAAAGATCAAGGCACAAAAACACTACGATTCTAACAACAATACAACATTGATGAGATAGAGCAAAGAGTTGTATAAGAGAATTGTAATACTGCAAGAAAGCATGTACTTTCTCAAACATGTAATTCCGTCCGCGTATGTATCTCAAGCACTAGCTAGCACGTGGGAACGGACACAAGGACCCACATACGAAAATGAAAACGTAATGTTTTGGAAAAACCTCTACGTCACACTTATTTGTACCATTATATATGACACTAAGGTCTTGTTCTTTTGAGTTGAAATGAGCTAAAGTGATGTAGGAATTTGTGCCTTGAATCTGGTTGAATATCGTCGAAGGGACTTGTTCGCAGGGCCGCCCGACCGGGCGGGGTCCAGTGACTTAGCAGGGGGTTTGGAAGGAAGGCGCCCGATGGCGTCGGGCGTGTTCGCCCGATCGGGCGAGTAACCGAATTCGACCGGGTGTGCGATCGGGCGATGGTCGCCCGATCAGGCCCGAGTACATTATTCGTTTGGTAAAGTGGTCCGCCCGATCGGGCGGTGGGCTTTTTGACGCGGAAACGCGTTTTCGGGGTTGGGTTATAAATAGGCTTTTAACCTAATTCGTTTTGTGTGACGATTAAGTCATTAATTACCTCTGTAATTCTGGTTATTCTTCTCATCAATAATATTATTCTCTCTCTGCCCGTGGACGTAGCCAACACTCCGTTGGTGAACCACGTTAAATCTGTGTGTGATTATTCTTTGTTTTGCATTCAATATTTGTTCTTTTTCACATCTGCCATAACATGTGAAATGAAGTAAAATGGTAAGAAAAAAAAAGTTGAATTGAACTGAAACTGTCCCCAAAAAAAAGGAAATAAATCTTATACATTGATATCAATTATTCTGTGCCCTATTAATTTTGTTAGAATAACAAGTTTGTTTATATTTAAAGATATGGACCAATAATATTGAGTAACACATATAAATATATAATGGTACAAAAAGTGGGACAAAGATTTGAAGTCGTTAAGTTAATGGGAAAAAAATCGTCTTTATCACTTTTTCGGTTTTCCCATTAATTATTCAATATGAAGAACTCCCATTTATAAGGTACAATATCTTGTTCTTCAAGAGCAACTAGAATCCTTAACATATATAATTTCATCAATCTAATAGATATCGAAATTTACTAAATATGTAAAATTTCTAACTCACAACGTTTCCTAATAAACACAATACGCTATTTTAACTGAGATACTAAAAAAATATACTTTTCTCCTAATATCACTAATATCTCTTCAGCATAAAACAACTGAACTGAACTGAATTGAACTGAACTGATTGCAACTGAACTGAACTGAATTAAATTATAAATAATAGTAATGATAATAATTTAGGAACTGAACTGAACTGATTGCAACTGAACTGAACTGAAAATAAGATGGGGAGAACAGGCTCTAATACATACTTTTGTTTGTGCGAGGTTTTTTGCATTATGCATTAAAACAATTGTTATATATTATGTAAAATAATTAGGACTTGTCTTAATGAAAATTTCAAAATATCAACCTTTAATAGTTTTATTAGCTAATAAACAGTTTAAAATATTAGTGATCAAAATTATGTACTATTAAGTGTAATAGTCAAATCATTGTAATTTTTTTTCCCTAAGGTAAGAAAAATAACATTAGGAGACCCTCCGCTCAAGGGTTATTCTTGATGTGTCGGTTACAAGTGAAGAATTGAGGTCTACACTAGCTGAAGCAACAAAGAAACATATACCAGATGGCTAAAACTTAGCCTTTAAACCTTGCACTCTTGCGTTAAAGATGAGTTCCTTTCCCTTTTTTTGGTTGCCATCAGTTGTTTCTTGCATGCTTTCCCTACTTATTGTTTAGCAATGCAAAATGCTGGTTGCTTTTGTTGCCTACTTTTGGTACATAGCACGTAGTCCTAGTCCTACCTACACGAAGTTCACGAACAAACGTGACCTCGCATGTTATAAGGGAAGTGTATCTAACATTCCAGCTTCAACCGCACTTACACTGGGCGTCCAATTTCAGGGCCGGGCCACATCGGGCCCCAACTTCTCTATGATCACTTTCTTCTTACCTGCGTTCTTAGAATTGCCTGAGAAAGAAGTAAGGAAATAGTTGTGAATTATTGAACAATTAAACAGCAATTAATGCTTGGATCACTTGGATATTGGATCACATATCTAATTTACTAGAACTCCATATTAATAAAATTGTCAAAGGACCAACTTAACCAAAAGCTTAAGCTGATGGTTGAGGCCCCACGAATAGATTTATACTCTATCACGCACCCTTACGCAAGAGCCCTTTAGGCTTGAAGTGTGGATGCAGCACAGGTCTCCCTCATACCTGGCGCTAAATATTCCACTGAGAAAGGAGGGGTGGAGGAGATTCGAACCCGTGACCTTTTTGTCACGCTGGCTCTTGATACCATGTCAAAGGACCAACTTAACCAAAAGCTTAAGCTTTTGGTTGAGGCTCCAGGAATTGATTTATACTCTATCAAAAATGCTTCCTTACATATATGTAATATAATGTCATTACTAAGGTAATAATGAGCCATGCATGTCAACCCAAAAGCTAGGCTCATGGTACGACCAATAGATCGAGCGTGTCAAATCATATGCTACTTTAAACATTTTCTTTTTCAAGTTATAGAAACATACATACATATAGAATAAGTACACTGACCAATGTGTTAAATACGAGTCGAACATCCTTATAGATAGACCAACTGATCAAACAATACCTGTACTATGACCAATGTGATGGCATGACCACTAGTCCACTACTGCTTGTACAGATTCTGACGTGCATACTCTAATACCTTGTTAAACCACTAACTTTTTCTATACTCTAATCTACTTAGGCTCTGTTCTTTTGGACTGAATAAGTCAATCGAATCGATCGATCTCGATTCGAACCGAACCGATCGATCCGAAATGAATAAGTCTCGAACCGAATCGGTTCGAATCGAACCGATCGATCCGAATCGAATCGATCCGAATTGAGTATTATTAATAATTACAAGTAGAGTAATATTTTTATCATCATTGATAATGATAATAATTAATATTATTAATGATAATGATAATGATAATAATAATAATATTAATACTAATACTAATAATATGCATAATAATAATATTTTTTTTTACGCTATAATAATAATAATATTCTTATGAATTGAGTAATATTAATAATAACAAGAAGAATAATAATGAATATGAAGTAATAATATTAAACTGAATGATGCACATGGCTGATGGTGAAGATAATAATGAAGATGAGGTGGAAGAAAATGACGAGGTTGGAGATCGTATGGAAGAAGATTATTAGGAAATTTAGAATACTCCTTTTGTTTCTTTTAATTGCTACATTTCCCTTAAATGTTCTTTTTTTTAATTGCTACATTGTTTAAACTTATTTATTTAGAGTTCTTCACCCACCATAAAGTAATACTCCCTCCGTTTTCGAAAGTTCTCCCTACTTTAACCAATTTTCTCTCACAAAATTATTCAAAATAGGAACAACAAAATAAATCGGAGGGAGTATTACTTTTCTATCTTTCGCTTCTTTCACCAAAAAATACTCTTTTTATCACTTGTCTCGCTCCCTTTTTTTATATTCAATGGGTTAACAAATACCCTCCAAAAAGTTTAAAAGTGACATTGCCAATAATAATAATAATAATAATAATAATATAATAATAATAATAAGAAGAATAATAAAATAACAATAATAATAAAAATAATAATAATAAGAATAATAAGAATATAATAAAATTAATAATAGTAATAATAATAATAGTAATAATAATAATAATAATAATAATAATAATAATAATAATAATAATAATAATAACAATCATAATAATAATAATAATAACAATAACAATAACAATAACAATAATAATAATAATAATAATAATAATAATAATAATAATAATAATAATAATAATAATAATAAGAATAATAATAATAAGAATATAATAATAATAGTAATAATAGTAATAATAATATTATTAATAACAATAATAATGATGATGATGATAATAATAATAATAATAATAATAATAAATAAAAAAAATCAATAAGTTGTAATCGAATCGATCTCGATCGAATCGAACCGAATAAGTCTCGAATCGAACCGAATCGATCTCGATCTCGAATCGAATCGATCCGAACCGATCGATCCGATTCGATCTCGAACCGAACCGAATTTCCATTTATTCAGTCCAAAAGAACAGAGCCTTAATATCTAAATACATTTGTACAGTACGTCTGAAACTTAACTTGATAAGAGACTAAAAAATAGTGCAATTTGAACCAAAACTAAAACTTGATTATTAACTATTAAGTGATTCTACAAAAGAGATATTATTTACCCATTAACGGCGCTCAATTGGGCAGTTGCCTCATGAAAAGTAAAAGGGTCCCACCAATACTTTAGAACGGAACCAACATGACACGTGGAACAGCCACGTTGCACTCCTCAGCGGTGGGCTGCCCCTCTTATGATGTGGCACCCATCATCTTTCCTTTATAAATTTTCCCATGATCCCATTATTTTTTATATATCAAAACTTTATACTAAAAACAAACTATATTACTTCTTATAGAAAAAAAAAAAAACTATATTACTATTAAAGTCCACACCCACCTCAATAAATACCCCCTCTCATTCATTCCCTCACTTCTCTCCATCTTCTAAACTCATAAACTCTCTCCCTACAAACTATTATCATTACAATTTCTCAATTTCTTCAAAAATCTTTAGCCAAACAATCCCTTAGTAAGAAAAAATAATGTCAATCTCTAATGAAAACAAGCACCCAAACCAAATCAATGGAAATTCACATTGTCATGATTATCAAACTCAATCACCATCTATTTTATGCTCTTCTTTTCCTATCACTCTCAAGGTATGTATTATATATATATGTACTAACTAATATTAATTAACCATTCATTTACACTTCTATTGTTCATTTACTTCCTTATTACGTTTGTCAATTTCATGTTGACTTGTCTTTGACTTTGTTATTTAATACTATGTACTATCTCTATCTCACATTTTCAACAATATGCATATCTTGTCTCCCCTAATATGCATGCTAGGTTAGTTTTTTCAGACCATTGTACAAATTCTTAGGTACTCCCAGATGATACAGTCCTTATTGGATAAGGGTCGTAGTGTTTCTGGTAAATTAACTCAATAACTCTAACTCTTAACAAGTGTGCGTACACTCGAATGAATTCAACATATATTGCTTAACTCAGGTCCCAAACTTGGGTTCTAAGTTCTAACCATAGATCAAAGTTAGAGTTCCAGAGGCTGGAATTATACTATATTATCTTTTTGGTATAGAGAGAGAAGGGGCGAAACCAGACTTGGTTGTGGAGGGGTCAATTTAGCAAATTATATTAAATATAGTTGTGAGGGGGTTCGTTTATCAATAAATAAGATGCAACCATTGATTACCATTGATTTTCTTCAAAGCTATGTTGAGGACTGCAGTCTGTAGGGCCCATGGTCCTTTTATTCCCCAAAATAACCTCGCCACTGAGAGTGAGTCACAAGAACAGTACAAATGATGTAGACGATATTTGATCTCAGGTCTTAAGCATCATATGATAGTGTAACACGTAAATTTGTATATATGTAGTACATATTTATGAAGTGAAACATTCTATAATAAATTTCTGAAAATTTGTTATGATTATTGTAGTTTATGGACATATGCTACAAAGTGAAGATGGAACCAACAAATGGCGAAAGTAACATAAAGCGTTTAATTTATGGCGGCTGTAAATCATCATCATCATCAAAAGATGAGTCATTACCAACATCCACAATTGAAGAAAGAACAATCCTAAACGGAATAACAGGAACAGCATCACCAGGAGAAATCATAGCCGTTCTTGGACCATCAGGTAGTGGTAAATCAACGCTTCTAAACGCACTATCAGGAAGATTACATAGTCACGCACTCACTGGATCAATTCTCTTAAACGACAAAAAACCCACAAAACAAACCCAAAAACGCACCGGATTTGTCACACAAGATGACGTACTTTACCCACATCTTACCGTCCGAGAAACACTCCTCTACTGCGCACTTCTTCGCTTACCAAACACCCTCACAAAGCAAGATAAAATCTCAGCCGTTGATTCTGTG
This sequence comes from Beta lomatogona, assembly GCA_947646795.1. NCBI lineage: Eukaryota > Viridiplantae > Streptophyta > Magnoliopsida > Caryophyllales > Amaranthaceae > Beta > Beta lomatogona. The sequence continues at coordinate 1,459,355 of CANSNZ010000436.1, forward strand.
ATGGGTGAGTTAGGATTACATAAGTGCGGTGACACTATAATAGGGAACACCTTCATACGTGGCGTTTCAGGAGGAGAGAGAAAAAGAGTAAGTATAGCACATGAAATGTTAGTGAACCCAAGTTTATTAATTTTAGATGAACCGACCTCCGGGTTAGACTCGACCGCGGCTTATAAGTTGGTTCAAAGTTTACAATGTTTGGCTCGAAGAGGGGGTAAAACGGTTATAACCTCGGTTCATCAACCATCGAGCCGGGTTTATCAAATGTTTGACTCGGTTCTTGTGTTGTGTGATGGACGGTCTATTTATTTTGGGAAAGGATGTGATGCTATGTCGTATTTTTACTCTCTTGGTTTTCAGCCGTCTTTTCCTATGAATCCTGCCGATTTTCTCCTTGATCTCGCTAATGGTATGTCATTTCTTCCTTTTTACTATTTGTTTTGCATAATTATTTGTTATATTTCCCTGGCCTCCCTGTATTTAGGACGTGTTCGACAACATCTCATATATTCATATGCTAGTTGCTGCTAACTTCACGTGTTTTTTAGGTTTAGGATATATTTGGGAACATAAGCTGAAATAGAGCTAAAACTGATAAGTTAGATGAAATGAGCTGAACTGATAAAGTAGCTGAAAATTTCAGCACCTTAAATTGAGATGCTACAATTGATAACAACTCAATTTCAGTCAATTTTTGAGTTTAAATTTTATTTAAGTTCTTACCCCAGATATGACTATTTATTTTTACGTGATTTAAACTTTTAGCACCTACTCATTTATGGTGACTTAAATGTGTGGCCAAACAGAGCCTTAGAACGATGACTAATGAAAAAAATACAGAGAAAATATATAGAGGTCGAGGTTGTATCTTTTTATAAGGTCAATCTTACTAAACAATTTGGGTGGCAAAATAACAATTTGAATAAAATTTTATAAAACAAAATAGTAAGAGAATTATAATTAAGTTGATGGTGATCAAAATTGCAACCTGAATATAATGTATTGCGTACACACAAGGTTATTTTAGAATTCGGCCTCATTCAATAGCATTATGAAATACTAAAGGAGAAAATTGTCGTGATAGGAAATTTGTTAATTTTCATTTTGTTTTGTGTAAGAAAATATTCTTTTTGGGATTGGATTGGATTGAAAAGTCAAAATAGCTGTTTAGGGAGCAAGAAACAAGACAAGTGCTTGTAGTAGTGATAGCTGAATATTGTAAGGTACATAGCAAGTTGTTATTTGGCACTAGCTAATATGAGAGTGATGGAATTTATGGATGGAGAAATATTTCGTGTTGATTAGTCAATTTTTTGTCGGATCATCGTACGATCATTATTAGTATTGGACTATAGAAGATTACTTATTCTTACAATTTTATTTTACTCTAGGAATAATGGGGGTACGGTAAATCTATGATATTTAAACTATGAGTGGGATTAATATATTGGTATAGAATTATAAATATCTTGAAGTAATATAATTAATTGTTATACTTTAAGTACATTCATTAACCTACATACTTCTTTTTAGTAGTGCTATAATTATGAGTGACCAATGAGCTTGAGAATTTGAAATTGTGGAGTCGTAGTACCATTTTCCACCTTAGAGCTAGAACCTTGTGGCCTAGGTTATTACATTCGAGGACATCCATTAACTTATATTCAATTATTCTATGATCCTGAGGGACTATTGAGCTTGATATTTTGACTTGAAGGAGTATATAGACATATAGTGTGTACACTAGACGAGACTTTTTTTTTTAAAGCAAAGCAAGGTAGACGAGACTATGGATCCTTCCAATAATATCGTAGTCGATGTATCCTTCATAAAACTATAGGACAACTTACATGGAGAAAATTGAGCTAATAATTGATTGGCTTATGGCAATAATTTTCCTCTCTGTACGACAATCTTAACAACTTGTAGACTTGTAGGACAACATGAGGGTCATGAGAAGTCACAATCTCCTTTTTTTTCTTCATGAATTTCAAATATAAATTACAAGACTAAAATTTATAAACCAATAAAATTATGAATAGTATGTAGACTGTAGTGCTGAGAGTGAGGGAGGGATAGCGCCAGTGGTTCCTCCTCCCGGTCCATAGGTTAGGGCGATCGATCGGTCACCTTAGCAAGTTGGGATCCCCTTTGTTCCCCCCAACTTGTCAAGGTTTCTCCTTACCTTATTAAAAAAAAAAAATTGTAGACTGTAGTGCTAACCTTCGGTTTTATACAACTTGAACAATATAATTTCTTATCAACCTGAGAAATAAATTATGGTCCAAATGTAATCTTAAAGAATAAACTTTATAGTAAAATTACTCCAGCTGTAGTATAAATATATATAGTGAATATACTCCATTGATTACAGTTAAGTTCATATACAAGTCTAGATTTGTTTTGAACTGCAATAAGTTCAATTTGCAGAATCACTCACTTTCATACATGGGCATGAAAAAGAGGGTAAATGCCACTTTCCTGGCATTGTGTAATTGCTTTACTTTACAGTTCATACATACCTATTTGACTAGAATATATACAAACCAAATCCTCACCTGGAGATGAGATTCGATTGCAGAAAATAATATCACTGTAACTCACTTGCACAACTCTACTATTCAAGTTAGTTGATATCTATGTAATCAAATAAGGGTTTTGTCGTTTTGATAGATCAGATATGTTGCTCTTAGGATTGCAGATAAGTATTAAATGCATTTTCTAAAATAGAATTATTTGAAGAATTTATGACTCAATCACACGTCAATCAACATAATTAATACTTATTTATTGCTTAATATTTCCATTTTTAGCTTCTTACGTATAATTTTTAATAAATTAATTTTAAAGTTTCAACTTAATAAATAAGAAGATTAATGTGAATTTATTGGCGCTTATTTTATTTGTGAAAATTATCAATAAAGCGGTTCTCAGAAAATAGGAAAAAATAGAGGATGGAATTAGTTGCTGAGGCGGATAGGAAGGAGTATTAAGTGTGCAACAGCATGGTCTGTGTGTTGGGAATATGCACTGTGCAAAAATAGTTATAAATATCCAATTCCCTCAATAAATGATTCTTGTTAGTGCTTTCTACTATGAGGAAATAAAAAATATATAGATACATAACATAATTCTAAAAGGCTTGGTGCATGCATATATATCAGAAATCTGTAAAGGACAAAGCTACACGTATTCACTATTCACATATTCGATAGATAGGTTGTCTACATGAGATAAACAGTTAAAAAATTATCACACTTTAACTAACAATATTAATAGCTTTTCAAATCTTTGAAACATATCGAGAATCGACTAATCATTTCGAGTCAATAAGTGTAACGACTTAAAAAAAAATTATCAACTGAAAATGGGCTTGGGCAACCCAATACGAAGGAGGAGAGTTCGGTCCACATACAAGCCCAAAGGAGGTTCCTTACTAAAACCAATTGGCAATAGTAGGAGTAACTCCTCTAACTTATATTGTGGTACTTTCTCTCATCTTTCTCCAATGTGGGACAACTCACATGTGTACAGTATATATAAGATTCAACAAGTAAACCTAGAAACTCTTAATATAAAGAGTGAAAACTTAAAACTTGCAACGATAATGAACATGACTTGTATCCAATGAATGTGAAAATGGTAGTAGGATTTTTGGTGTGATTAGCTCACCCCAAAATGCACGACAAAGACAGTGTTTGTGCGTAGTGTTGGAGGTGGTGGGAGCAATGTCCTTGGTTAGGATAGTTTGCAAAATGCAATTATTTTGCAAGAAAATTTCTTAAGAACATGGGAAAGTTGGTAGCTTTCTTTTCTTTTCTTTTTCTTTTCTTTCTTTTTGTGTTGGATAATACTTCAGAATCAAATAATCTTACGTTACCTTCTTGCCACATGTCGTCTTTTTCTTCATCTAAGCTTTCTTTTTCATGCTCTTTTTTTCAGTCTTAAGTCCACTAAGTTTTTTTAAAAAATCTTTTTGACTCTTTTTTTTTTCCTGTCTTTATTTCCATCAACTTTAACCATCCACCCACCACTTGTTTTTTTTTGCAAAAGAGTAAGCCCAATAATGTTGGGAATTATTTAAGCTACTTTCTTTTGTTTTCAGTCCTTGAAAATGTCATCACCATTTCTACCATCATTATTTTGGTAGAAATTTGTTGGATAAGGTTTCCTTTTCTAGTTTCACTAAATAGAAAATCTATCCATATATAGCTTTCTTTATCAAAATAGTATATAATATGTCGGAAAAAGAAGAAAGAAGTGTTGAAAAAACCTTTATATGTAAGGCTCTCTTTAGCTGGGCGTACATAAAACATATTTATGAAACGATCCCGCTAACGGACGTTACGGGGCGCTAGATAAGAAATACATTGTTCTACTTAATTACTCATATTTATACAAAATAATAGAATAATATATAATTCCAATGCAAAGCATTTAATGTTTTTCAATAGGAAAGGGAAAAACATTTAATTCCAATGCAAAGCATTTAAATTAGTTTGTATATGCTCTGGTACGTACCATGTTAGAAGACCAACACAACCAAAAATTTAAACTAATAGTTGAAGCTCCTAAGTTAAGATTGGTTTTATATTCTATCAGTTTTATCACTATAAAAGATACTTAGAAAAGGAATAATAAAATAGGGGAAAGACGAATGAGGAAACATGACATTCCTTTCTTTTAAATGGAAAAATTAGAAAATGATCTTCATTTAGAAAATTGGGAAAACCACTTTTTAAAAGATGTTTTCAAGAAATAGAATTCTCTTGCTTATCGTTGACCATTTAGTATACATGTTTTAAACAATTAATAACTCCCTCCTTAGTTTTACTCGTATAAGATAAGGAGCTAAAACCGTGATGGTAGATAAGCAAATAGTACCTAATATGACTATATGAGACAATACCATCACACTTTAATATTGGCTTATTTGATTGATGGAGCTCATTATTCCAAATTCCAAGTTACTTATACATTAATATCCTAAGAATCTTAGCATAAATCATACATCAAACTTTAGCATTTGAAGATCTCTTTAATTAATATGATTAGTTCTTAAGAAAAGAATTTCTCCATATATATGATGTAGTATATTTTATGTAATCCGATCTTTAATGACACGTCTTTCAAAAGAATAATGCTTAAGAATCATCTTTTATACTTTGAATCAAATAAAAGACTTTGTATGTCCTACCCTACTTAGGCAAAAAGAAAAAAAAAAAGAATTTCACGGCCAAAGTTGTCAAGCATTTCGGGCCACCTTGGCTTGATTAATTATAATCATTTTATGGCTGAGTTTTCATGCTTTACCAATTTAATCTCATTTAAATGCTCTAGGAAATGGACCCTTATTATTTAATCCATAAATTTCTCATTTGAGTACGTATTAACTACTCCCTCCGTCCCAAAATATAGTTTCCATTTCCCTTTTTTCACGGTAATTTATGCAAGTAGAATCTAAGAGGGATAATAAAGATTTTTTGTTTATTTAAATAAATGTTTTATGGGAAAAGATGATTTTAGGAGAGAGAATGAAGAATAATTAGTGAAAGAGCATTAATTGTAACACTTGGGTTGAATAAACAAAGCAAAAAAACAAAATTCAAGAAGCAAATAAATGATGGGATACAGTTTTTCTAGACAAATTACGGAAAAATGTGGAACTAATATGGAAATGGGAACTATATTTTGGGACACCCAAAATGAAAATGGGAACTATATTTTGGGACGGATGAGGAGAATAATTATATTCCTTCAATCATTTCATAAACATATAGTATGTTCTCTTTTGCATGACCATGCAAATTAATTTCCATATTTATAGTGATCATCAAGCTAAATGACTAAATAATCCTTTATTATCACAGTATTCATTATTCTGACCTAATAAATCAATACGAATATATAATGAGGGTGTCTTTTTCTTTCTTTCACGTTATTCACATAGCTGGAAATTTTTTATTGTGTCCTTTTATTATTGGTTAGCACCATAAGGGTTATATTCTTCTATCCTGTATAGCTTTAACTTTTCTTTTGGATTGGGGGGACATGTCTCAAATTTTTTTTAAAACAAGACTACACCATTATATAAATGATTGATCATATTTCATACTCTCTCTGTTTCATTTTAATTTACTCACTTCACTTTGGGGGAGAACCAAGGAATAAGTACAAAAGTATGAGAGAGAAACTGAAAAGGTGGAGAGAGAAACTGAAAAGTGAGAGAGAGAAAGTAGAAAGTGGGTTAAAATATTAAAAAGTGGATGACATGGGTGGAAAAAGAGGAGAAAGTAGATGTGACATGTTACCTAAAATGGAAAAAGCAACAGTGTGTAGATTAAAAAGAAACAGACCAAAAAGGAAAGTGTGTAGATTAAAATGAAACGGAGGGAGTATGATCTTTTCATTCAACATAATACTTTCTTGTCTTTTAAGCTTCTTTACATTTCTATCTCACATTATCTTCTTTTTAGATATTATTCACCTTTGAGCTTTGGTATGTCTTCCTTGTTCCTATCATGGTGTCTAGAAAAGCAAACATTTCAAAATTTTACTTCTATTTTTTAAAGTTCCGTTTGGTAATTGCATATCATAAAGTAAATATGATGATATGACATTGATTATAGAGATTTCTTGATAAGTGATAACACTGATTAGCAGGCTAATTTTCAACGTAGTCTTCGTTAATCACTATTAAGTGGGCACCATCATGCATCTCTTTACGTATTTTCATCAAGCGTGAAACTTTTAGTTAAATGCACAGTTAAACTGAAATAAAGTGCCAAATTTTTTGACCAGTTTGTCAGAACAGGGTTATACGGAGAATCTTGAAAACGCTCTCTTTTTACTTGTTCGGGGGAGAACAATTCTCCAAATAGTTCGACTTTTTGTCTTAGAGTTGTCAACTGGTTTTATGTCTTGACTTTAGAAGAGAAGAAAAACATATTCGCTCACATAATGACTTCAATAAACCCGAACAGACCTGAAATTGCACTGAATGATTTATCTCCCCCATATGACTTGGTTCAAAATTGATCCAAACATAACAACCCTTAGCCAATACTAGTAGCTAGGAGAGCTCGACTAACATAGTAGGGTTGTATCTAGTATCATTATGAAAGTTAAATATACGATAGAAAGCCAATTATAAGAGTTTTAGAGGCATATAAAACATGGGGAGCCGCTTTAATTAGTTATAATGCTCTTTTGACTAGGCAATGGATCTAAAAAATGTCATTGATAGATAGCCTTTATCTAGTTCAATGGATGATTGAGGTCATTGAGGAAATATGCAATTATTTACTACACAGGCAGCCTTTACAATACTGTTACGTACGTTCTTAGGCATACCATGATGAAGACATGGATTAAGTTGGAGTAATAGATGATTCGTGACGACATTGAGTACGTTAGATAGCATATTAGAATATTACTTTATATTTATATTTATTATGCTTACTCTATTGAAAGCACTAGAAAAATAGATTTTTTATTTGAGAAAAAAAAACACTGTAAAAAGGATAAATTGAAAGATTTTGCTAGTATTTTCTTCAATATTGGATGTGCGAATATAGTTAATGCAATGTATGTACACCCCCCTCTTCAATAGGAACCAATATTCTTGTCCTTTTGTTTTATTAGTAGGAAGTTGATAGGAGTTTTGAATATTGGATCCTTTTTTCTTTCAAATCATGTTAGATTTTGTGTTTATACTATTGGTTCAAGTTTCTCATAATAAGAGTTCTGAATATTTTCCATCAAATAATAAATTATAAATAAGAGTTATGAATATTGAGTAAGTTCACTGTATTATATAATCAATCATTTCCCAAGAATATTATTCTTTGTTTTTATGGGTGGTTTTCATTAACTTGAGGTTTAAAAATTCGGAATTGAAATAAACAATCTTGTTGTGCCAATGTGTTTAAGCTTCTTCTTCCTTTTTTTTTTTTACGTATATAGTCCTCTTTTCTCTATTTACATAATATTTTGTTTTAGGGCGTTTAATCATTTTATGTGCAAAATACTATGTTTGTTTCATAATGATTATAAATATATGAAGTATAATCAGTAAGAAACCTTCTAAACTCAAATATACAGCTCCATATGATCTCTCACCTTTCAATTAAAAACTTTGTATAGATTCTTAACCTTGTTTATATGCTCCTCACGTGGATTCTCCATTTTATTTTTTCTTTAAAAACATAAAAACTATTTTCATATTGCTTTTGACAAAAAAATTATGCCTTCACCACTTTCATGCTAAGCATCTTCAATCATGCTATTCCAAACACAATATAGGTGATAGTTTCCCAATCGATCTGATCTTTGACCTTTGTAATATTATCCTAACTAGGGCGCTGTTCTCCCCAATATTTTCGCCGGTTCGGTTGATTCGGTTCGGTTCGGTTCCTAAATGATAATCATTACTATTAATTAGTTATAATTTAATTCGGTTCGGTTCGGTTCGGTTTAATTCGGTTGATTCGGTTGTTCGATTCGGTTCGGTTCAGTTAGTTTTATCGAAAGAGAAACATGCCTAAAAACTATAGTATTGTAGCTAGTTAACACAAGCATACTTTATGACAACTTTGTTATGAGCATAAAAACCTTTCATTATAAATTATTGCACGTACACCATGTCATATAAGGGGTCATGAACGTAACATACAAGGCATGCATGGTAACATATTTCTCTTAAAAATACTAACTCAACAAAAATTACCTGGACTGACCATTATTATAGTAATTTATAATAGCATTATAGAAAACTCAACATTATTTAACCAAATTCTTTAGAAATATCATTGTAGTTGGAGTACTAATGATCTTTGATCATTTTTAATCGAACGTGACAATGATTTTCGGACATTCTAAACCTTTTTCTTTTTTAATCGAATCACTTAATTTTTGACCTTTTTTCGCTTAACTTTTGAATAGCTGGTAATAATCTTTCACTTTTTTGTGTAACTTTTAAATTTATTTTTTTTACTTAATTAAATTACAATCATATCAATGTGACGCTGTCAAACGATTTCACAGAAATTGTGAATTGTTTTGGATCAGGGAGTAATTTATTTTATCACTAAACTTGACATACTACTATCCTTTCCTTATCTAACTTTTGCATTATACATTGTTTAAATGTTTGCTAAAAAAGAAGTAAATCATGGAGTATGTATATGATTGCACCACGTGTGAGGCTACTTTAAAATTGCTTACGCCATCCAATGTGGAAAATAAATTAAAGGGCTTTTCTTTTAATTGAGTGACACTAATAAAAGCTTAATAAAGTGAAGTCCCACCATACTCCACCAACATTGGCCTCCTTTTATTCTTTGCTTTATTATTGCTTCTCTTTTTGGTAGTGACACTCACTAACGTTATAAATTATAATAATATATACTTGCACTATTGAAATAACATATGATCTTAATCATACTATACAAAGTAACATTTTATTATTATTAAGAGGTCGTAAGTATCCTAGCTCCCTATCTCTTTACTTTTTCTTAATTATAAACGTTTGAACATTATACTAACTGTTAACTAAGATGGTAATCATTTGTTACTCCTACTACTTGTGTATCTAATGAATAATTATAGGCTAGTGAGACATTTAAGTATAACCACATAGGCTCCTGCCTAACTTCATTAACCTTGACTCGACCTAGACGTTCGAAACCTACTATTGATCAGGTCTAATATGTATAACCATTTTATCATTTTAGGTTTCACCAGTTTCTCCTATATCGTTCTTATTTGAACTTATCTCTCTTATCCTAAGCTAAAAGTGCTAATCATCATTGTTATCAGGATCGGGATCCTACTTTGGATCGTAAGGGTTGGTAGAATCGAATCGGTGGGATCGGATCGTAGGATCGTAAGATCTTACAATTCGGTAAAATAAATATCATTATGCTAGAATATGGTGAGAACCTCATGTTAAAAATTTACACATATTAATAAAGACTTATTTCATTAGCAAATGGTGATAGTTTTCAATACTATAAGATTGAAATAACATGCAACCAATATCTAATAGGAGAAATATAATATGTGAAATTTCTTTGTGATTTTATATTTTACGATAGGATCGGATCGTAGAGTCGTAGGATCGTAGAATTGTATTAAGATCCTACCATGTGATTTTTTGTGGTTGGGTAGGATCGAAAGATCCTACAAAATTAAGATCCTACGTAGGATCGGGATCGGTGAGGTCCTTTCGGATCGTAAAATCATAGGATCGTAAGATTCGGATCGGGATTTTAACAACAATGCTAATCATAATTGCTTTGCTTAATGTGTGAACTATTTTTTGCTTATGCTGAATCTGCTATAGTGCTATTATAATGCCAATCTATGATCCTGATTTTTATCCTTGAATAACACATTATACTTAATAATATGCTATGCATCTAGTTTTACTATAAGGTGATTAATTCACTATAATCATACAAGCATGTTTCTTACGCACTTGGATATAATTATGCAGGCATATCTCACCAGCCTGATGGAGTAAACGAGAGAGATAGGCCGAATACAAAGCAAGCACTTACCTCAGCATACAACACTATATTATCTCCTAGGGTAAAAGCTTCCTGTTTAGAATACACAAGCAACAACAAAAATAGTTCGTCAAATAACACGGTAGTTGTGGGTAAAAGAAGCTCAAAACAATACATGAAAAACAGCATATATTCATGGTTGAATGAATTTTGTATCCTCTTCCAAAGGAGCCTGAAAGAGCGAAGGCACGAGTCATTCAACTCGCTACGAGTCTCCCAGGTTATTGCAGCTGCATTGCTAGCCGGAATCATGTGGTGGCATTCAGACTATCGAGAAGTTCAAGATAGGCTAGGCTTGCTCTACTTCATCTCGATCTTTTGGGGTGTATTTCCATCGTTTAATGCCGTTTTCGCCTTCCCACAAGACCGGGCCATCTTCATGAAGGAACGTGCTTCAGGGATGTACTCATTGTCTTCTTACTTCATGGCTCGAATCATTGGTGATTTACCTATGGAGCTCATTTTACCAACCATCTTTCTCACCTTGGTCTATTGGATGACGGCTTTAAGGCCTGAATTTTGGATCTTCTTACAGACCTTGGGAGTTATCATAGGGTACGTGCTCGTCGCCCAAGGCCTTGGCCTTGCTCTAGGTGCTATAATAATGGACGCGAAACGAGCTTCTACCATTGTTACTATTGTAATGTTGGGGTGTGTTTTGACTGGAGGATTCTACGTGCATAAGTTACCTAGGTGCTTGGGGTGGATTAAGTATGGATCACTCACATATTATTGCTATCGATTGTTAATTGATGTGCAATATGGTGGTGGACAAGGGATTTCGTCTATGTTCGGTTGTTTGAGCCATTCTAGTAATGTGGCTAATTGCAAGTTTATTGAAGAGGATATTCAAGGGCAAATCACCCCTTTAGCAAGTGTAGGGGTGATGTTGATTATGTTCGTCGGGTTTAGGCTATTGGCTTACATTGCCTTAAGGCGTATGAGGGTCTAAATATTTTTCGAGAGGGTAACATCATCATTCTACAAGAGAAACACATACTGAGAAAGAAATCTGACAAAAACGGAAACTGTTTTCAAAGTTATTGGAAAACACAGGAAATAGTATTGATCCTTAATAATTATTATTTATAAATTCCAAGTTTATCCAAGGGAATTTAAGATTTCATGCTTTGACCTCACTTTTTTACTAATTAAATTATAGTATAGTCTTGTGGGAAGCATGCATTGTGCTAGGAAGCTAATAATTTCCTGTTTTTTCTTTGTTTTGGAGTGAAGATTGTAAAGATTAGCTAAGATCGGCATAACTGAAACCTCCATTAAATTTGGAGTTGTAATTTTTTCCTTGGTTTTTTAATGTGTATATAATGTTATAATATATGTATTTTATATTTTACAGAAAGTAATAAAGATGAAGGTTCACTTTGGAAGTGACATATTTTGCTGTGTCTACTTTTGTATTCTTGTATTGGCTTTTCAGATAATTGAGAAGTCAGATTATCTCCATCAGTACAAAACAAACAAGAAGACTTTTTGCTTAAAATAAATGTTGTACTCATATTTTCATGAAATTGCTGATTTGCTGTGAATCAGTTATCTGACAGTTTGAATGTGTTAGTGAAAGCCATTTGGGTAACTGAGATATTGGATTAGAGAGAGATACATATATAGATTAAGATTTGGATTAAAAAAAAATCATATTTGTAATCTATACTAATACATTAAAAGGCGTGCGTGACAACATATACACGCCACGTGGCACCTCTGTTACTCAAATAGAATTGTCCAATGTGTACATATGTCATGTTAATTAACAAAAGTAAAATTGGCTTGCAACAAGATTTGAACACGTGACATCTTGCTATTATACATCGCACAATTTCCATCTCAACTAACTTTTCATCATGTTTTAAATGTCCATAGTATTATATTTGTACCTTTTAAATGTTGAGTTTTCTTTCATATATTTCAATGCGGGGCAACGTCTGGGCCCAAATACTAGTTTAGTTAGTAAAATTAAGGCATATGATGTAAGTTGTCAAAATTAAGTGCAATCATTACACACTAAGGGAACATATTGCATTTAGAATTTAAACGCATAGTGTCAAATTTCAATGAAGGAATTATGCTTTGGCATAGCCGCATAGGGAGTATATCCGACATTACCTACAGCTAAATATTATCCTTATTTTGTTGTTGGCACCTCAATTACAAAATCCTAGAATCAATCTGTAACAATGTAGCTTTGAGATGAAATTATACATCAAACTGTAGAAAATGAGTTAATAAAGATGTGGACGAAGTTTTGAGTGCGAATCACATAAAGCATGAATTCTAAAGTTATATTGGGTGACTAAGTAACAATATGCAAGGTGGACTTTGACAGTGTTAATGATTTATTGACTACTTTAATTTGTTCTCATGCACCAAAAACAATTAGCAAGTGTATGCCCAATACTCATGCGTCTACCAAGTATCAGTTCCTTAATTGCCTCTTATCATTGCTAAGAAATAAAGACCCTAATTTGCACATCAAGAGAAGAGGTTACAAAGAAAGCTTTGGGGAGGGGAAGGCAAAATATTTAGTTTCTTTGCCTTATGGGAGAACTTATTACAGATAATGTTAGACTGATAAGTGTTAGACTAAGTCTAACATTATCTCGTAGGAGCTGTACCTAAGCTATATGTTAGGCACTTTTACTATTAGATAGAGTTATGAGAAGAGAATGAGAGAAAGCTTGAGTTTGTATATTAATCATGTTGTGTATTTATACAACTTATGAACTTAGGAAGCTAATGAGATAAAGCTACGTACACTATAATAGCAAGTAGTTATAAGTGATAATCACAGAGAGAATAAAGGAGGAGAATTACATAGAAAATAAAAGATAAAACTTTGACTAACAAACTCATCTAAGATAATAGTAAGTGCCTAACATATAGCCTAGGTACGGCTCCTACGAGATAATGTTAGACTTAGTCTAACACTTATCTCTAATAGAACTTTGAATAATAAGAATTCATGCCAATTACAGCGCCACATAATCTATACTCGAATAAATTTTGAAATTTGCCTTTTGTTGATTTATGTCCTTTATCTCGCAATTTATATATTATTTGCGTGTCACTTTTCCTTGGTAATACGGAACACCAGTTTTATTCAACATTAGAAATCATTAATATAAGAGAAGCTATACACAAATTGTAAATTAATTATTGAGATAGAGGATCTGAGTTTGCCCACTATTGTACGGTTGTACCATAGTCCACAAGTTGCACCCAAGTTGATGATATATTGATATACTAGACAAAGTTTTTGTAGCATTATTACTTAGATCCCATTGTTCCTAAGCCCAATAAGTTCCTATGGCCTAGCAATGACACCATTTAGAGCCTTGGTGTGGCCCTTTCTCCACTAAGCTCGGTGCTTTGAAGAGAAGGCTTGCTAGATGTCACCTTAGTTTGTGCTTATTGGGAGTTTGGCCCCAAAAAGTTTAAGAAGTTCATTGTTGTTGTTAAGAGGGGAAACAAAACTGAAATGTATACATACACTTGTACTAAGTGGATAACTGGAAAACAAACTTCATTGGCCCATTCAGTTATGACACACAAAGATCCAAAACTTGTCATTTTAACATCTGATATATGGAAATCACCAAGCAAGTAGCTTGCATGCATGAGCATGACTGCATTCCCTTATTTACCAATACTTTTACGGCCCGTTTGGTTAGTGGTTATAAATAGTGGTAATGGTAATGAAATTTAGTATAAATTTGTAAAGAAGTTCTCATGTCAATGACTATGGGAATGAAACTTTATCACAAAACATGAGTTTACCTTTATAAATCTCCATTACCACCCAATACCACCTTCCCAAGTGGTAATGGATGGTAATGAGATTTTAGGAAGAAAATGGATATCTTGGGATGAAGTAGCATTACCGTAGGTAATGACATTGGATTTCTAGTACAAATTTACACTATAATGCATTACCATTCCCACCAATCATGACATCTTACCAAACGGGCCGTTACTATACACCCGAATGTACCGTGGTCCGTGGGCTTAGTACAATAGTTGTATAACAAAAATTGTGACGTTATGCTTACCTTTGTATCGCTTTTTTACTCCACGTCTTTTTTTTATTTTGATTTGTTGGGCACCAAAATTCAACAAGGGTTTTTTTAACCTATACGACAAGGCATACGTTAAGAGAATCAAAATTTCTATATAAGAGATCATTATACAAAAAGAGTTCATTTCAAAATCAATCACATTAAAATCTTATATGATTCTTTCTATCTTCAATATATATCTTTATTTATTATCCCCAAATAGAATCTTGGTGGATTATATTTTATTCTAATGAAATCTTAAAATTTTTAACCTATGCCTTGTGGCATAGGTTAGAAAAACCCACTCAACTAATCTTCCAAAAAAGCTAGTTTAAAGGGAAAGTTGATAATTGGAAACCTAATGGTATGTTCTCTTCACCTGAACTTATTTGAACTGAACTTTTAACCCTCATTGGATCCGATTAGCTCTGATTTCCCCTTATTATATATACCTGATTAGACCTGATCAGGATATGTTTTAATGATTACTAATTCAATGTAGATTTTGCACGAATCATATTGCAATGAATACTAAAATATGAATATGAAACTTAGGGCAGTATTGACAATCCGTAGATGGTGCACACGTCCGTATGGTGAGGAAAGTGCGCACATGTACATGATTAACAATCTAAATGTACATATGAACACATATACTCCCTCTGGTCTTTATTAGCTTACCCCTTTCTTTTGCACAGAGTTTTAGGAGGAATAGTATTGTGGGGCATACTAAGAGAGAGAAAAGATTAATTTATACTAAAGTTGAATGTATGTGTGATGGAAAGTTAGTGGGTCCATTCCAAAAATAGCAAAAAAAGAAAGGGGTAAACTAATAAGGGACACCCTTAAAAGGAATAGGGGTAAACTAATAAAGACCGGAGGGAGTACATGGCTAACAAGCCAATATGTGCATCTCTGTTAGTATATGTACATTGGTATTGGTCTTTATGTTCATAACCTAGTGCTTGATGTTTATCGTGTGCACGTTCCTCACCATAAGGATGTGTGCACCTACTAATTTGCACAGTATTGGGCCTAAACTCTAAAAATTGGATTGGGGGTCTTATAACATAGAATATGAACCAAAAAAACTCATCAATCAAATCCCAAATTCCCAATTCAGTCCATATCAATATTTGTGCTCAAAAGTTCAGCCCAGCTATTCTTTCAAACCTTCAACCCTAAAAACTCAATCTTTCTTTCTTATTTTTTTGCAATTCCAAAATTCTACATTGAGAAATTTCCAGAAGAAAGAAAACGAAGCAAAAGCTAACCCCTTTAACCCAGAAAACCCAGAAACTTAACTCTTAAATGTTGATCAAACAATAATTATCAGCTAAAAAAGAATGGAAAAATCGAATTCTCGAGAAATGCAATGTGTAGGAAAGATGGAAATTGCAAGTCCCAAAGCAGTGGGATTTCTATGTGGTTCAATTCCTGTCCCTACTGATAAATCTTTCCACTCTTTCAGCTCAGCACTTGTTCCTTCTTCACAAACGTAATTTTTCATTTGCTCTCTTTAATTTCATTGATTTTGTTGAATATTTTTTATCTAATTTTTGGTGGGTCAAATTGAATTATTGGAATTAGGGTGAGTGCACCAAGGTATCGGATGTTGCCGACGGAAACTGATCTTAATAGTCCTCCGTTGTCGAAGACGAGTGTTCCTGATGTGAAGCCATCTCCACCTAGTGAAGGTTGTAATGTGGGTTTTTTTTTTTTGATTGAATTAGTGCTTTTTATACTTTTTACTATGTTTTATGATGGTGTTTATCTTGGTAATTATAATGATTTGTTTGATCAATAGTGTATGCCATTGATTTTAGTAGTAGTGTATGCCATTGATTTTAGTAGGAAGGAAGTTATGGCTTTCTGAAATGCTCCATTTCTCTTGGTGTAGTAGTCTTATTATTTATTCTGTTTCGGGATTCTCGAAAAGAAGTTGTTATATGTATATTGGTAATTTTATCAATATTATATGCCATTGGATTTAGTAGTAAGAAAGTTGTGGCTTTCTGAAATGCTCCATTCCTCTTGGTGTAGGACTCTTTGTTATTTATGCTGTTTCGGAATTTTCAGAAATAAGTTGTTATTGTTTATAATTGGACTTTTCGAGTGATCATTGTAAAATTGAGTGATAGCGGAGTGTAAAAGGGTAGGGTTCTTTTAGTACAATGTTAATTTATGTTGTATGCTTAATTATGAAAGGTTGAGATCATGTGAAGCTGTTGGCGGACAAAGGGAAGTAGTATTCTAACTTTGCCAAAATGCCATTGATATACGACCGATTAGCAAGTAGTAGGATTGTAAGGGGTTTGGTTAAGTAGGGGCAAAAGGGAGTTCATGGAGTGTAGCCCTAGTAATGAGATGGACGCAATTGAGGATGTAGTAAACATTGGGAGGAAAGGAGTTGCCCATTAGTGAGTGTTTTGAATACCGTGGGACAATCTTATAGAGGAATGAAGATATTGACCAAGACATGACTCATAGGATACGCTGAGGGTGGCTTCGAAGATAATGGAGATGAGAACTCGGATTTTGTGATTTTGTAGCGTACCTACAAGGTTAGAAGGAAATTTTTATTGGATAACTATTAGATCAAGGTAATTATATGGTGTGACTGATGGGCGTTTAGGAAGGATCACCTTAAGAAAATGGGGTTACTAAAGATGCTTATTGATGTGTGGGAGCATAATGAGAGATTAATTTTGAAATGAAGATATTCGGAGCTTGGAAAGAGGGAGAATTAAGATAAGAAAGAATTGGTTACGCTAGTTTGGGCATGTGAGATGTCGACTAGGTGATGCACTGATTAGCGTAGCGGAGAGTTGGTATATTGGAGATTTTAGAAGAAATTCAGGAAGGCAAAAGATGACTTGGATAGAGGGGTTTAGGAACAAGATGATGAAATTTGGTTTGTGGGAGCATATAGTGCTTAAGACTATAAAATGCAGGTGGAAGATTTATGTGGACGACCACCAAAGATAAAACCTCGACTGATGCAGCCAACCCAACCTATTGGGACTAAGGCTTTGGCATTTATGTAATCTATATGACCAATTGCATATCTTAATTACTAGTTTTTATTCTTTTTCCTCCTTATTTATCCACCCTATAGGGTTGAGCGAACTCTCTAGTGTTCTGATAAATCAAGTTGTAGGATGTGGGTAATGGCCACAATGTGAGAGAGAGGGAAAAAATATCTTCATAATATAAACCTATAAATGACAATGCTATAGCATATGATGATGGAATTGGCTGCATTCACTCTTGTATACCACCAATGGAATCTAATTGCTTCTTCAAGCTCACACGGGCAAGGCAAGTCTTTGCATTTTTGCATGCTGTTTTTCTGATTTACCACCAATGAACTTTGTTTTTAATTCGATATCTCTTGTTGAGCATTTTTCCTGAAGCTTATTGCAGTCCTATCATGATCTGAAAGTGAACCTTGGAAAAGCGCTTATTACACTTTATGCTGATGGTTGGATGTCAGTAGTGTTGGTTTAATCAAATATGGTAGCTGTTACGTGGATAATTTTTCCTTTATATTCAGGATTTCGGGTAGTATTTTTTTTTTTTTGTGTGCTGAGGGCTGACTTTGTCCGCAGGTTTACCCTGGGATGATGATACTGTTCCATCTAATCTAGCTAGGAAGGGCGAAACGCTTGCTGTATCCGGTTTGGTGGAGTATGATGATGAGATAGATATCATTGCTCCTGCTGATATCCTGAAGCAGATTTTTAAGATACCTTACACGAAGGCTCGACTATCAATTGCTGTTCATCGTGTTGGGAAAACTCTTATCCTGAATGCTGGGTTAGTTTTAATCTATGTTTATGTTTGCTGGGTGAATTACATATAATATTTCAGTGACATTAGTTTTGATCACTCTTTTAATCTATGTTTATGTTTGCTTGGTGAATCATATATAATATTTTAGTGACATTAGTTTTGATCACTCTCAGGCCTGATGTAGAAGAGGGAGAAAGATTTGTAAGGAGAAACCAGCCAAATTGCTCAGACGAATCACTCTTCCTCAATTTCGCAATGCATTCAGTTCGAATGGAGGCTTGTGATTGCCCACCTAATCATTCTGCCAATGCAGAAGGACAACCTAAATCATTTGTTCTTCCGGAGCCATCTGATTCAAGAAGTACCTCCTCCAAATCTTCTGAATATCAGTCTCATAATATCTCTGCTGATGAAGGAAGTGATGGACATTCTGAATATTCGAGAATCAAACAGGACGACCTGTACTGGGAAAGTAAGAAGAACAAGAAAAGTAAGGCGTGTCATCCTGTAAAAAAGGCTTCTCATATTGGTGAAAAGCCCAGATGCCCTGTGCAGGGATCTGAAAAGTATAGAAGATGTGGCAATGACGAGTTTCTGAGAGTCCTGTTTTGGCAGTTCCACAACTTCCGTGTTATGCTTGGCAGTGATTTGCTCCTATTTAGTAATGAAAAATATGTATCTGTGAGCTTGCATTTATGGGATGTCTCTAGACAGGTTTGTATTATATGGTTACATTCACTCTCATCACACGATACACCCATGTCATGCTTCTTATTCCCTCTTTTTTTTACTCAAAATATCAGGTCTCCCCAATAACATGGCTTGAAGCCTGGTTGGATAATGTTATGGCAAGTGTTCCAGAGTTAGCCATCTGTTATCATAGAAATGGTGTTGTTAAAGGTTATGAGCTTTTGAAAACAGATGACATATTTCTTCTGAAAGGCGTCTCTGATGATGGCACTCTAGCATTTCATCCATATGTTGTTCAGCAAAATGGTCTCTCAGTTTTGAGGTTTCTTCAGGCGAACTGCAAACAAGATCCCGGTGCTTATTGGGTATCGTGTCACATTTCCTTTTAACTGTCTGCCCTCCTGTTATTGTCTGGCACTATCAAATTAATCTTGGGGTTCTATTTCTGTACTCTGACTTGATTTTTTACTCAGCTATATAAAAATGCTGGAGAAGGTGTGATTCAACTTTTTGATCTTTCTGTCATCCCCCAAAGCCATCCGCCTGAGACTGACAATGGTTGCTCAAGCTCTTTGCCATCTTTCATCCACAGAGGAAGATCTGACTCTTTATTGTCGCTTGGAACTCTCCTTTACCGTATTGCTCATAGGCTCTCACTTTCCTTGGTAAGCTTTCTCGTTTGTCTCTGCTTTCCTTTGCACGAATGTGAATTGCGTGTGACCTGTGTTCTGTGATGATCTCTTTGCAGGCTCCCGAGAATAGGTTCAGGTGTGCTCAGTTTGTTCGAAAATGTTTGGAGCTGTTGGATGAACCTGATCATTTGGTAAAATCATTTCCGTCCCACAGTCCCACTGCTAGTTTTGAATGAACTTTATTGTTTCTAATTATCGTTCTTGTTTGCTTTATGGGGAATATGCTGTGTGGTTGAAAGTTGCTGCTATTGTGCATTTGAAGTCCAAAAGAATTTTTTTGACCTGGTAATTATTTGTTCTGGATAGGTCGTCCGTGCATTTGCGCATGAACAATTTGCAAGGCTTATTTTAAATAGCGATGAAGAGCTTAACTTAGCTGCAGAAATTTTCCCCCTTGCATCCGAAGTGATAGTCACTGATCAAGAAGAAGAGTCCTTGGACATTGTTAGCATTATATCCGAATCTAGTATCCAGGAGTCGTCGAATAGTGATCTTAACAACACTCAGGATTCAATTTCTGAGGCTTCTGGAGGAGATATTCAGGATATAAATATCTCTGACACTAATGGTTTCAGTGCATCTGATCTTGTGGATGCTAAGAGTTCTGGGTTTCTGCAGCATCATCGAGCAGATGAAGGTCAGGCAGTACACAGTGTGACCTCAACTCCTGCAGATGTGATTCGGACCATTGCTGATCCAATCTCCTCGAAGCTTGCTGCTGTACATCATGTTTCTCAAGCTATCAAGTCACTGAGATGGACTCGGCAACTGCAGGGTTCTGAGTCAGAGTTTGTTGATGATGAAACTATGCAGCACCCAGTTCTATCTGAAAATTTTATGGTTTGCGCTTGTGGGGATACCGACTGCATTGAAGTTTGTGACATTCGGGAATGGCTCCCCACATCGAAGCTTGACCACAAGCTGTGGAAGCTAATTCTTTTGCTCGGTGAATCTTATTTAGCCCTGGGACAAGCGTATAAGGAGGATGGACAGTTGCTACAAGCCTTAAAAGTAGTTGAAGTTGCATGTTCTGTTTATGGGTCAGTGCCTCAATATCTCCAAGATGCAAAATTTATTTCCTCCATGGGTAATGGTCCAGCCTGGCAGAACCCAGCCAACAATAGAGAAGAACAGGGTCCTTTAATCAGTGATGAAAAGCGACCATACAAGACTTATGACGACGATATTAGTCCGGAGGATTTTTCTTCAACCTACCTATTTTGGGCTAAGGCTTGGATGTTAGTTGGGGATGTTTATGTTGAGTTCCTTACTGTACGAGGAAAAGAGACCTGCCCACCATCAACCCAAACACATTCTAATCAGGAGTTAAGAGTGTCATCGGAAGTTGTGAAGGAACTCGTACGGCTTAAGAAGAAGCTGAGTCAGGATGTAGAAAATTGCAGCACATGCTCCCTGGTAAACTGCAGCTGTCAGAATGATAGGGCCAGCAGTGGCATCAGTGCCAGTAGCAGCAGTGGAGGCACTACCCCAGTTATTCATGGCAGAAGACAGATTAAGAGATCAAGTTTGAGAAACGTAGCCTCGTCTGTCTCTGTGAATCCGGACAATAGAGATTTGGGAAGGAATTTTGTTTTAACGATGGATAAAATACACGGTGACACAACTATAGGAAACCATAACATGAGTATAGATGGCAAAGGGGAACAGTCTTCGTCTTCCACTTCCTGTAACAATGACCATGAGTTAAAAACACTAGCTTCTGCTACCATGGAAGGCTCAAGGGACACCTTAGACAATGCTGATACTGGTCCTTCTTTTGACATTGCAGTTGAAACCACATCTGGAGAATCACCTAAAATCAGAAATGGTGGAATATTTAAGTACCTTCAAGGTCCTGGAAGCACAGATACAGATAACATCCTTTCATTGACGTTAATCTGTTATGAATCAGCTACTAAGGCTTTGGGAGAGCTTTCTACTGGTTCGCATGAGTTGCAGTCTGTACTCAAGAAGATAGGGTGGGTCTGCAATGAACTCGGAAGATATAGGCTTGAAGGAAAGAATCTGGCTAAAGCTGAAGCTGCTTTTGCTAAGGCAATCGATGCGTTCAGAGAGGTTTCTGATCATACCAATATTATACTAATTAACTGTAATTTGGGTCATGGTAGGCGAGCATTGGCAGAGGAATTGGTATCAAAGATGCAGTATTTTAAATCGAAATCTATCCTCCGTGATGCATACATGCAAGCCTTGGACGCTGCAAAAGTGGAATATGGCAAGTCACTTCGATATTACGGAGCTGCAAAGTCTGAACTAAGCAACATCACTGGTGAAGCAGATGATTTGTTAACGGACCTGCGAAATGAAGCATATACTCAGTTTGCTCATACATACTTAAGGCTTGGTATGTTACTCGGAGGAGAGGATACAGTTGCAAATATTTATATAAATGGTTCTCTGGAAGACAAACCAATGGGGTCTCAAGGCCTTTGTGACAAAAGAACAAAGAAGGGACATAAGAAGAGTGAGATTTCAGCCAATGATGCCATTAGAGAAGCTTTGTCCATTTATGAATCTTTGGGTGAGTTACGGAAACAGGAAGCTGCATATGCTTATTTCCAGTTAGCTTGCTATCAGAGGGACTGCTGCTTGAAGTTTTCAAATTTAAGCCATAGCAGCAGTTATCAGTCAAAAAGTGAAAATGGCATGCTCCAAAGGGTAAAGCAGTATCTTTCCTTAGCTGAGAGGAACTGGCAGAAGGCAGGGGAGTTCTACAGTGCAAATACACATCCCATCATGTATATGACCATTTTGATTGAAAGAGCTGCTCTCTTGTCAAGTCTCTCTAGTGTATATCACTCACATACGGTACGTTTCCTTGCTGGAATTTTAGTTACTGATAATGAAAGATTCTCGCTCTTCTATCTTATCTTTTACTTTGAACCTTGCTGCTGTGATTGGGTGTTTCCATTTATAATGTCTTCACATATATTAGGCTGGCGTTGCCCTTCTCTCCTCCCATTTGTATGCTACAACAATTAAAGTTCCTAAAAGTTTCTTTACCCACCAGTATAAGTACTAGAATTGTGGTTACTAGAACTCCTTTTCATTACCTGTGACTAGCAGACGTTTTAAATGGAGATTGAAATCAGTATTATGCAATGCCATAGGCACAATATATTGGCTATGTTCGTTTTTAAACAAGTGGAGTAGTTTCCCGATGGAATGGCAATAGTTTGACTTTCACACTTTGAACTCATAATTTTGACCATTAATACCCACAATTATCTATCATTAGAAGTTATAAAAAGTTAATATTGTGAATTTGTGATGATATACATCAAGAATAATCCAACATCATCTTACATATTGAGATTTGTTCTTATATAATTTTCAAAGAAATTTGGTCAATGTTAGTGTATGAATAGTGCAGATGCTAGAAATATCATTTTACAACTAACATTGTCTTTGTTCAGCCTATTTGTTGACGGGGCTAACTATCAGCTATTTGCGCAGATGTTAGAAACTGCCTTGACTTGTCTGCTTGAAGGACGCCATGTCTCAAAGCAGTTGCATTCAGATTCTTCCACAAATGGCACCTCTGATGTTTCTGCTAAATTTTGGAGACAATTGCAGATGCTATTGAAGAAGATGTTGGCTTCTTCTCTGTTAGCAGGTCCGAACAAAACAGCTGTTGCTTCACAAGCAACTTCATCAGCAAAGAGGTCTGGAGATGCTGAGAAACTGAAAGAGCTTTATAAGTTATCCCTGAAATCCCCAGATTTCCGCCAATTGCAGTATATGAACAACATATGGGATGGAACCGTAGTACAGGATCATAAAACTAACTTAACTGGCAGCGAAAAAGTTACTGAAGGATCAGAATGAACAGCATGATTGTGGCACATTGTACTTATATCTCACATCATGATACTGTCTAGGACCTAGTGGCTGCTTGGGAGAAAATAATAGCATACGACTCCCCGACATGGCTCAAAGTATGTGCAGTTTGAAGTATTGTACCGCCTTTGGCGAAAGCTGTTTGTATCTTGTTCACTGTTCAGTTGTTCTCTTTTGTCTGCTGCACTGGAAGGCTTGTACATAATAGTGCAAATGTTGCAAACTAATTTCATGATGAACCATTGTAAGTATATGTGCACAAAAAGTATTATAGGAAAACAGCATCTAGTAGTTGTAGTTGTTCAATGGTTAATCAATTTAGGTGCATACTGGAATATGCTCAAAGACATCTGAATTTGAGTTCAAATGGAACCTTTTTTTTTTTTTCCTTTTCATTTTCTAAACTTGCCTAGTCCAATATGGTGTGCGGGATATTATGCGTTTATGTGGCATCAATTTATAGAGCACTTTTTTTTTTCTAAGGTAAGAGGAAGGGGACTCACTTGAGAGGGGATAAGGGGAAATCCTCAAATGAGTCCCATGAGGTTTGATCCCTAGATCTCAAGGATATGAGGTGGGAAGCGATGCTACTACTCCACCATCTCAAGCTCATAAAGTGCTTATTATGTGTATAGCTAATTCGTAGTAGTATTTTGCTCCTACACTGTTGTGCATACAACAATGTAGTCAATGAATTTGTATGGCATCTAATTAGAACTGGTTATTGGTTGGGTCGTTGTTTGTGCGGGTAAATCTGGTTATTGCATAGGGTTAGGGTTAATTTTATAGGGTTTTTATTAGACAGAACATTAATGGACGTGGGCATTATAGGGCCATGAAAATATCCCAATAATTTTGAAAAAATAAAATAGATATTGTAAAAAAAAATTACATGTACGGATTTATATTCAATTATACTCATTTTTGTCTTTCTCCGTTCACTAATTTTCTTGCTCGTTTATTGACCAGCCTATTAACGGGCCACTATTGGCCCGTGAACCGCATTGATCAGGCCCACTATTACTCTTTATGAGCCGATCCTTTTACGGCCCGATCTGCTTTTGACCCGACTCAACCTTTTGTTTTGGATGTGACCCACCCAAACAACCCTTGAAGTAGTTTTTCAATAAGTGAGCCTTTTTCAATAGGCTTAAAACTATCCTGTGTGCTACCCTTTGGTGGACCAAAATTTCAAAATTCTTATACTAAATAAAAAAAGATCTTGACACAGATTGACCTCGTTCGACCTGGGTCTGATGCATCCTTAGGTCCTTTTTCTTGGACTAAATTAATTGAAATTCAATTTAGTTCAATTCAGACAAATTTCTATCATAATATCAATTCCGTTAAAATTTCATTCAGTATTCTATTCACTTTATTTCAAAAGAACAGAGTCCTAGTTTCGCCTAGACTGACCCCGTGTTCTTTCCAGACCAAGCCATATGAGCTGGGCCGGCACATGATTAAAAGTTTGAGATATATGGTTTTGCTTAAGAGCCAAAACTCCGGTTAATCTTTATCCCAAATCCCAAGTGATTAACTAACTAATTTGGAATAAATCCATATGAAACGTGTGTGTGAACACAGAATTTGAGCCTGAGAAAACGCAAACATAATTCTCCTATAAAAGCAAAGCATGATGATGCATATAAAATGTTGGACCATCATTCTCCTCATCATCACACTCTCAATTTCATTTCCTGAAAAATCATCAAATTTAGCCATGGCTGAAGCTCCACCTTCATCATCTGGTGTTTACATCGTTTACACCGAACAGCCTACTGAGGGCTCTGATCATGAAGCCTTCCACCTTCGCACCCTTTCTTCTGTTCTTGGCAGGTACCCATCTTTCTCTTTTTCTGTCTAATTTCTATTGTATATGTTTAATTTCATAAATTTAGTATCTGGGTTTTCAAAAAAATTGTCTGGGTATTTCAGTTTTATAATAATTTGTAATTTTGGGGCTTGATTCATATTTTGTGCGTTTCTTGAAATTTGTAAATTTGGGTATTGGATTTTAGGGTTTGAATCTTTGAATTGAGGGAAAGTGAAGGAATTTGGTGATTCTTGGTATTTGGTTTTTTTTATTATTATTATTGTTAATTGCGTTGCAATTGAGAATGGAATTTGTGATTGTTGAGTTTTGGGCATGGAAATGATGGATATTGTACTTGTGGAAGAATGTTTTGTTGCTCTTTGTTGGAAATGGATGATCTCTTTATAATTTATCTTTTCATGAAATTTAGTAACATTATTATTAGTTGCATCAAAAGCAGGAAATTTTGCTTGAAGATTCTTTGGTTTGAATTTATATGTAGAAGCAAACACTTGTTCAACAATGAATTGAGAATGGAATTTGTGATTGTTGAGTTTTGAGCACGGGAATGTTGGATATTGTAATTGTGGAAGAATGTTTTGTTGTTTTATTGGAAATGGATGATCTCTTTATAATTTATCTTTTCATGAAATGTAGTAACATTATTATCAGCTGCATCAAAGAATTTATATGTGGAACCAAACACTTGTGCAACAATGAATTGAGTCTTAAGGATCTTCAAGTTGCGACTTTTTTTGATCTTGTTCCCTTTAAGATTGAAATTTTAGCTGCAAATGTGTTCTTATGTGCTGTTGATGGTCAACATTGAATTTGTTAATCATGATTTATGTCTGGTTACTTTTACAGCGATGATGCAGCGAAGGCATCCTTGATTTACGTTTACAAGAGTGCAGCCACCGGATTCTCAGCCAAGCTGACTCCTGAGCAAGTTTCGGAGATTCAGAGTATGCCGTTTGCTCCTATTTTTTTTATCACTAGTGTAGTAATGATGATAATTGAATTGTAGAGAAGGGCTCTCAAGCTGGAACATGTCCCAATTATTTAGCATGTTTCTGAACATGGTTCTGTGTTATTTGAACTCTTCTATAAGTGTAGGAGACATTGTCGCACTGGCACTCGTCCAAGTGTCAAACTCACCTACCTGATGAAAAGTTCTTTATGTTTTTAGTCTAAATTTAATTGTTGGTGCCTGTACCTTTCCATGTCAAAGTGTCGAGGATTCTACATGGGTACTAAAAGTAAAATTAAGAGTCGGGGTAACATAAGTATTATATAGCTTTGGGGGTGTGATCTTTTTTTTTTTAAATGATTGTTTATACATTTGATGTTGCTTGTTTCGATAGTTGTGATTGATATATGCGGTCACGTCTACTTTGTGAAGCGAGGAAGAGGGAATAATGTTGTATAATCATAAAATTTTTGCTTAACACCTAGTTAACCTAACCAAGTGCTGACTGTGCCAAGAATTACACATTCAAGTTTAATTAATTTTCACTCTTTAAGTTTAATAATGTAGTTTATTGTGGTTGAGAGAAACATTCATCTGCCTCTCTTAATTGTTTTTGAATCTGTGGTGATATATTGTGTTTCATGCCCTTTTCATTCTTCCAATGAAGAGCAAGGTCTTGTAATGTGTTCTTTTTTTGTGATATTTTTACCAAGTGCCTTGAAAAAGATCTGTTTTGTCCCTTTTAATATATGAGAATGGTGTGTTTTGTTGTTGTTCTTCCCTGGAGCTCAAATTCACCTTCAATAGCCTCACATGATTAAAGGTTATTAAGGATCGAAGAAAGATATATCAATTTATTGTCATCCATATTTTTTGATGACGTTTTCTCCTCCAGACTTGAAATTAACTTTGTTCTTCTGTTAACAGAACAACCCGGGATCCTTCAGGTTGTGGAGAGCAAAAGTGTGCAGTTACATTCGCCTGGTGGTGGCGGGATGAATGTATAATGGCTTGATGACATCTGTGTTACCTAGGCGTTGGCGCAGGTCTTTGTTCTCCTGACTAACAAAATCGACCAGTGCATACTGCTCATAAATAAAAAGAGTTCTACTACTAGACATGTAGAATTTGTAGTAATAGTAAACTTTTTAATGCATATATAGTTCTTGCAGGTATTGTGTGAGAGCCTATAATATGATAATGGTCATCATTTTTGCTTATGCAAAATGGATGTTGTTTATATGGTGTTCTGATTGTGTTGAGCATAACGCAGGTCGTTGCAGCCAAAATAATTATAAAAGTTTATTTTTGATAAAAGTGTAAATTTATCTTCATCTTCTAAATAGTGATTTATCATGATTTTCTTAAAAATTAATGATTCTGGCAAAAGTTTCTGATTATATTTTTTCTTGAATGACTGAAGTATACACTGTCAAATGAAGTCACTATTTTATTTTTACTTTTTTAGCAGATGAAGTCACTTTTTTTTGAGTGATTTCCTGACATGGTGTTCAAAAATAAAGAAAGTCATGTTTTGGTGCTCAACAAGAAATAATTCCATAATCTGGTGTTTGCATAGGTTTGGATTTTGGTTCATTAAATAGATTTTTCTAAAATGGTGTCTAAATAAAAACAATTTCCCATTTGTAGTGTTCACAAAAAATAATTCCACAATCTGGTGTTCGCACATTGATGAGTCCCTGCATATAATATCAATTTCTTCTAAAACAATTACAGTTTGATAAAACAAGCTGTTGGCTTAAAAATAAGAACTATATTCTTTTTACTAATCATTCTAGATTCCTTTATCCTAAAATCTATTTTTTTTTTTTTAACTTTTTCAACCACTAGCTATAAGTTCAAGCACTACTTTCATCATTACTTTTGACTTGATCCAAACTCTAAAAGCTTCTTTAAAAACTGTTGTGAAACACTCACAGCCCAAAAAAAAAAAAACTTTTGACGATAAGAAATCATGGGTTTCTTAGCAATAACGGATGAAGCGTTTTTGAAAAGCTAAGTAAACTAGCTTTCAAGATAGAGGAACCTTTTAATTAAAATAGATTTTGAAGATAAAATATAGTAGTTCATTTTAGTTATTTTTCTGAACCAACAACTAGTTTTGCTAAACCGTAATTATTTTAAAGAAATTGTTATTACATACAGTGACTCATTAATAATAGTTTAATACGTGAACACCAGGTTGCGAAATGATTTTATTTTGGACACTAAAATGGGAAATTCTTTTTATTTGGACACCATCTCACTAAATCAATAATACGAACCAAAATCCAAACCTATGTGGGTACTAGATTGTGGAATTATTTTTTGTTGAACACCAAAATGAGATTTTCTTTATTTTTAAACACCATTTCAGGAAAATGTTCCTTTTTTTTTTATTCAACAAATGAAGTCACTGCTAGGTATTACTACTTTTTTTTTTTATCTTTCTCACTTTCCTATGCGCATCTCTCAATACACATCTTTGAAGTTAAATATCTTTCATTATATATTAGTAAAAAAATTATAATGATTGAATATTAATAATGTACTAATCGAGACGAATCAAATAAGACTCCATATAACTATATTTTTTCTTATAAATTGAAAAAAATTGAGAAGATTTTCTCTAACTATGAATAATGTTAAAATTCTAAGTGAGAACGATTAAAAAAAAAAAAGTACATATTTACATTGTTTGCTTTTCCTAATATTATCCTTGTATTCTTTTCTTTTCTGGATTCTTGTGGAAGACGACAGACGTACAAAGGGATCTTGATTCATTTTAATGTTTTTGAAAATAATAATCTTGTTCTTATGCAAATAGGTAAAGTATATCAGTATCTAACTACTAGTATTTGATGTACGCCTCCTCTCCCTTATTTTTCTCTCTTCTCTATTCTCTCCCACAAAACCCTAATTTTCAACCTAGGGGCTACCGCTATCCTTTTGGACGGTGGTAAGCCCCTTTTCTCCTTTTGTTACTAATTTTTTATGTTAATGTTTCTAATAAACTTCAGTCTCTCTCTAATGGAGAGTTTTTCTACCCATTTATTGGGTTATATCTACCCATATATTGGGATTTATCTCTCTCCATGTGAGAGTTTGGAGACTTTGTTTTTGGGTTTTGTGTAATTCAAGAGGTTGATTTGTTGATTGAAATTTGTGCGGGGTTGCAACAGATGTCAATACTTCGTTTACAATCACTTGAATTGAATCCAGTTCTACTTCAAAATTATAAAAGATCGATAGACCCCCTTGCAGAAGGCTGCATCAGACAGCGATATGAAAGACGAGGGTTTTCAGAAGTGTTAGATCTACTCAACGATCGTGGTTTTGTCCTATTAGAATTGTATTTATTTCATTTTGATATGTATTTGTTTAGCTTTGACTTCTATTATAGATGTCGTATGACTTTGAATCAATGAATTAATTTTTAATTTCAAAAAAAAAAAAAGAGTAAAGTATATAAGTGAATGATATTTTTGGGTGATATATGTGCTACAGTGCTAGAAGCACCAAGAAAGTCCGAGAAAACTCCCGCCCTTTTTCTAACTTCTCGATTCTACTCCTCTTTTTTTTTTCCTCCTCACTTGTCAACTCCACCAAACTCTCGATCCTTCACTATTCTTCTCCTTAGTCCTTATACCGCCATATTATGCCATCTTTCTCCTATATAATCTACATCTTCCCAACTCATCTCACATACAAAAATCAACCAAAACAAACACATACCCAACAAAAAAAAACAACTAACACCCTTGTAAGTTTTAAACGACAACTCTCTTTTCACAAGTTCTGATCATAATTCATACACATTACCATTACCATGTCATCTCAAGGCAAAGCTATCGGAATCGATCTCGGAACAACCTACAGTTGTGTAGGTATATGGCAAAATGACCGTGTCGAGATCATTCCCAATGATCAAGGCAACCGCACCACTCCCTCCTATGTTGCCTTCACCGAAACCGAACGCCTTATAGGCGATGCTGCTAAAAACCAAGTTGCAATGAACCCTCAAAACACTGTCTTTGATGCTAAACGTCTTATTGGACGTCGCTTTTCCGACACTTCTGTTCAATCTGACATGAAACTCTGGCCATTTAAGGTTGTTCCTGGACCAGGGGACAAACCTATGATCATTGTTTCGTATAAAGGAGAAGAAAAAAAGTTTGCTCCTGAAGAGATTTCATCTATGGTTTTAACTAAAATGAAGGAAGTTGCTGAGGCTTTCTTGGGACAAACTATTAAAAACGCCGTTGTTACTGTCCCGGCGTATTTTAATGATTCTCAACGCCAAGCTACTAAGGATGCTGGAGCTATTTCGGGGTTGAATGTGATGAGGATCATTAATGAGCCTACTGCTGCTGCAATTGCTTATGGATTAGATAAGAAATCGTCGAAATCATCCGGGGAGAAGAATGTACTAATATTCGACCTTGGTGGAGGAACATTTGATGTATCTATTCTTACTATTGAAGAAGGGATCTTCGAAGTGAAGGCCACTGCAGGTGACACTCATCTCGGTGGTGAGGATTTCGACAATCGATTAGTTAATCATTTTGTTGCTGAGTTTAAGAGGAAGAATAAGAAGGATATTGCAGGAAATGCACGAGCATTACGGAGGTTGAGAACTTCGTGTGAGAGAGCAAAGAGGACTCTGTCGTCGACTACTCAAACTACTATCGAAATCGATTCGTTGTATGAAGGGATTGATTTCTTTGCCACGATCACTAGGGCGAGGTTTGAGGAGTTGTGCATGGATTTGTTCAGGAAATGTATGGATCCTGTGGAGAAATGTCTAAGAGATGCAAAGATTGATAAGTCGAAGATTGATGATGTTGTTTTAGTAGGAGGATCAACGAGGATTCCGAAGGTTCAGCAACTATTGCAAGACTTCTTTAATGGGAAAGAGCTTTGTAAAAGCATTAATCCTGATGAGGCAGTCGCGTATGGAGCTGCAGTGCAGGCTGCTATACTGTCAGGTGAAGGTGATCAGAAAGTTCAGGAGTTGCTCTTGCTTGATGTTACGCCATTGTCTCTAGGAATTGAGACTGCTGGAGGTGTGATGACAGTTCTGATTCCGAGGAATACTACAATTCCAACTAAGAAAGAGCAGATATTTTCGACTTACTCCGATAATCAAACGAGTGTGATGATCAAGGTGTATGAAGGAGAGCGGCCTATGACTAAGGATAACAATCTGTTGGGTACATTTGAGCTTAAGGGGATTCCCCCGGCACCTAGGGGAGTCCCTCAGGTTGATGTTTGTTTCGATATCGATGCGAATGGGATATTGAATGTATCTGCTGAAGATAAGACTGCTGGAGTCAAGAACAAGATTACTATAACTAATGATAAAGGAAGGTTAAGTAAGGAAGATATTGAGAGATTAGTGAAGGAAGCAGAGAAGTATAAGGCTGAAGATGAGGTTGTGAAGAAAAAAGTGGATGCTAAGAATTCATTAGAGAATTATGCATATAATATGAGGAATACTTTAAAGGATGATAAGGTTGGAGGTAAGTTGGATGTTATGGATAAGCAGAAGATCGAAAAGGCGGTTGATGAGGTGATTGAGTGGTTGGATAAAAATCAGTTGGCTGAAGTGGAGGAGTTTGAGGATAAACAGAAGGAATTGGAGGACTTGTGTAATCCTATAATCGCGAAAATGTATGGTGGTAGTGGTGGTGGTGGGATGAATATGGGAGGGGATATGCCGGGTCGCGGTGCCGGTACAAGTGGTATGGGTGGAGGTAGTGGTGGTACTGGGCCTAAGATTGAGGAGGTTGATTGAAAGATGGTTGAACTTTTGGAAAATGGTTTATGTATAATGTCTTCTCTGTTTTTTCACTCTGTTTTCTGATGCTTTTTTTTCTGTTTTTTGTGGGTGTGTTTTGGGGGGAGTTTGGGGTTAAGTTGTAAGGGATTGGGGAAATAAGACTTTGTTAGTGTTTAATACTGAAATGGGCAAGTATATTGTTATAGTTATTGTAAATTCTGCATCTTTACTGTTTCAATGAAGTAGAATTTTGTTAACATATTGTTGATGCCAAAACTTCAATTTTGATGATTATAGATCATTATAACTGGTGTTGCATGGTGTATTTGTTTTTTTTTTTTTTTGTGACACTTGTATGATTGGAAATTATTAGTCTTTCTCAATCTTGCGATTGTATTTTATTCCTCCAAGGATTGCTAAAAGTTTAAGACCACAACAACAAAAAACCTTCTAAACTTGAAAGAAAACTAGAACTTCAATTTTGATGATTGGAGATCGTTATAACTTGTGTTGCATGGTTTTGTATGATTGGAAATTATTAGTCTTTCTCAATCTTGCGATTGTATTTTATTCCTCTGAAGATTGCTAAAAGTTTAAGACCATAACAACAAAAAACCTTCTAAACTTGAAAGGAAACTAGAAAATACTAGATGATCACATCGGATAGCAAATATTCGTAATTATAGAATTGGTGAATAAAATATTTGTTTACTTGTTTAATTAAGTATTGCTTTTGATTCTGAATAAACTTCTCACAAAGCTCTCAATGTGTCATTTATTTAGATACTTATGAAGGTTAGTAATATTTATCCTTTTTGTGTATCAAAGATTCGGCCTTTTCTTTTATTAAGGAAGAAATTGTAACTTGTATTACTTGTATATGAAAGTTTAGTAGGAGTAATCATCTACCAAGCACAGGAGTAAGAGATTTAATTATCTTCTTTTTTCTTTTCGCTTTTTTAACTTAAAAAACGATTATATCAATAGAAATTTGAGGACCGAAGAGTAATTTTGTTGCGGAATATACTATATGAGTAACCATGATAAGCATGTTTTACCTTACTTAAAAATGAGGTGCATATATTAGTAAACATATATTGTCAAATAAAGGAGGCTATTGTAGAAGTTTGGTGTAAAAAGTCGAGTAGTCAACATCTTCATGATACTCTCGTAAAAAAAAAAAATCTTTATGATACTTTTTCATTCCAAGGGGTGTTTATAAAATTAGACTTGAGTTCTATTATAAAGGTATTCTCAACCCAGTTTGATTCTAAAACGGATAAAGGCATCTAGCTCTCATAATTCATAACTGTTCCTAATTAGATTTGAACAATTGACTCATAACATTAATGTGGCGAACACAAGCCGAATTGGGAACGCCATTCTTGGTATCTTGATGATAATAATCAATATGACACTAAAAGCCAAGCTTGATACTTAATTTTTTTTTTTCGCCCCCATCAGGGAACCCCTTGAGTAAGAATGACCCTATTGGACCAGTACCTCTCGCAGGTGCGCTAGCTCAATTACACAAGTCAATGCTTGAGAATAGGGGGAATAAGAGAATCCCTACTCCAAATACAAGTAAGTAGTGAGATTCGGTGAGTTTCCATTTTCCCACTACCTCCACTAAGCAAGCTTGGTATCTTAATGATGATTATTAATATGACAATGTTAATTCGTAGGTGGTGCCGGTATTTTCTCAAGTAGTTAATAAGGATGCTCAAGCCCCACATCAAAGGTGGGCCACTTAGTATCTTACCTCCTTTAAAACATGGGCCTATTGTCATCCCGTGATCCAAAACAATGAAACATAGATGTACCTTCCATTACAAAGCTTCATCCTTATCCCTAGGGCCTAGACAACTTTGTTAGGTAAGATATTTCAATCGACTTTTGGAACTTTTTTTTTTTTTTTTTTTTTTGGTAAGGAGAAATGGTCCGGACCCCGCTCGAGTCTTAATCGACTTTTGGAACTTGGTATTGGAAGTTGAAACTATTAAAATAAAACTTACACTTCAATGTAGTCTTTTTATGTGAAATTTGTCTTCTTCATCACAACGATTATAAATTATTTCTTGTAATAATTCTTTCGTATTCTTAAATTGTACTCCCTCTATCCTATAATATAGTGCCTGTTTCATTTTAGGAGGTCAAATTTTAAAATCTTTGACCAAATAGTATCATTAATATATACAAGAAAACATACTCATGTGAGATCTTGTTAGATTCGTCTCAATATGCACTTTTATAATATCAACTTTTTATATTTTGTATTAATAAGGAATTGAAGATATCGAATGTCAAAAGTCCATCTTGGAGACCATGTAAAAAAGAAATAAGCACTATATTATGGGACGGATAGAGTACTTATTTAAGATACATTGTTTATGTGTCTTCTAGTTATTTCTAAGAAGTTTGAATGAGAATTAGTCTTATATTATAGGTTATTGGAAGAAAAAAGAGGAAAATTGTTCGTCAAATAAGAAATAAAGCAAAAGTGAGTGGAACTTAAAATATATAGATATAAAATAAAGTAATATTTTATCAATTCAATAAGTCTAAAGTAATACTTTATCAATTCCATGAGTCAATAACGAGGGACGACCACCATTTATCATTACTATAGGTCATTTGTCTTGTATGTCATCACAACAATAGGATTTTAATTTAATTTTATGATTAATTTATATTCTTACTAGGGATAAAAAGAATTGGCAAAAAAATTCATTAATTTAAGATTGATGCATCTAGCAATTTAATTTGCCTTATTTCTCTAGTAGTTGTAGAGCATTGACTACCCTTTTTTTTTGGTAAGAAGAAGTGGTCCGGACCCCGCTCGGATTTTAATGGCCCGGGCACTTGAGAGTAAGGGGGAAGGGTAAGGAGAATCCCTACCCTCAAAGTGCCTCTAGTGGGGATTGACTACTTAACATCTTCTAAGAAATTACTCAATTCTTGACTTGGCACACTACCGTTGTCTACAAGTATTCATCCAGAGGGAGGGTTGGGAGGTTTTTTTTATCGTCTACTAAAATTGTATCGACAACGTCGCCGGTGACTTTTAGTTACATTAGAAACTGGCGCTTGATAGGTGAGAGAAAAGGTGAAACAGACGTAGAGAAAGAAGAAAGAAGTAAGAAGCAATGCATTTTTCTAGAGAGAGATTAGGTTCTAGATTCGACAATCTTCCTCAATTTGTACTTTAGATACATTAGTTCATCCAAAATTTTCTTATATGGGACCACCTCAAAAGAGAAGCATCAAAATTTCATAAAACCTCCCGATCAAAATGGCTTAGCTTTGATGGCTGTTACAATATAATATAGCCTTTTATAAGAGCTCTCCTTCGAGAAGTTGAAGGTAATTGTTGCAAACCCTCACTAATAATATCCAAAAACAACTTTTTGTTGCTCGACTATTCACTGAAGCGTTGTCGTTGCTCCTTTGAAATGGACTATCCCTACCAATCAAAAAAGGAAAAGAAAATTATAATTTCATAAAAAGGCGGTAATATAGTCATTATTACTATCTTACACAGTTCGTCCGCAAGGACGTTTTAGGTTGGCCTCCGGATTAGAAGGTTTTCCTAAGTTTTCTTTCTTTATACAAAAATAAAGAAAATTACTATCTTACACAAAAAAAAAGTTTTGATACCCTTGATAACTGTTAGTATATTCTGATAGACTATATACAAACCCTTTTATCTTCACAAATCACAATTTTGTTATAATTTAGCTCTTTCAACATTTCACAAGTCTATTTTTTTTTTTTTTTTTTTGGCAACAAGTCTATTATCCATTTATCCCAACTAAACAAGACATTAATTGCTTTCTAATAACAACATTTTCTAATAACAAGTACCATTCGGGATAGAGAGTAGTACACCATGAAGTATTATTATACAATGTTGAGACTTGAGAGTTGAGACAAACAGTATCGTAATTTCAGGTGTATGTTTGTTTGAACGAACAGACAAACGTATAAGAATATAATGTCGGATATTTACCGTATTTTCCTCGTGAGTCCACACCTACTAAAGCCTGCAACTTGCAATGAAAACACATAGTAGTATACTACCATTACTACCGTGTGTATAGCAGACCGAATATAAAGTCAATCTAAAAAATGGACGTATAAATTTATAAACCAAAGTATTACTCCATCCGTTTCATTTTAATCTACACACACACTTTGACATTTTACACTATTCACAAATTTCACTTTGACCATCATTTGTGATTTATACGCGGATGAAAATATAGTCATGTGGGATCTTGTTAGATCCATCATAACATGTATTTTATTAATATGTACTTTTTATAATTTTTACAAATACAAAACTAAAGATATATGTCCTCAAAGTTTTGCATTGACATGCGTGAAAAGTGTAAGTGTATAGATTAAAATGAAACGGAGTATTATTATTCATATTCACCGTCAAAACTCAAGATGACATGGAATTTTAGTGGTCTCCAACCAATCACCCACGATGTTGCACAGTCATCACCTCCCCCATCAAAGATATACCACAGATTCTTTCCCAGAATTAATCCATCAACCTTTTTATTACCAAAAGATAGACTTTTTAAAAAAAATTCAAGGAGAGAGAAATAGAGAAAATGATCTTTTTCCCACAATTATCGTCATCAAATTAGTACGTATAATTGAAAATTAAGGAAAACCCATTTCTTATTTCACAGATCCCATAATAACCCAGATAAAGACTTGTTCATTTTCTTTGAATTTTCCCAGAAAAATTTGATCTTGTATTGTCACATCATCAATTTTGTGGAAGAAGAAAAAACCCAGAAAAAAATTTCACTTTTTTTTTTTATTTTTTTGAGGAGAGAGAAAGAAAGAGATGTCGGAAAATAAGCAAGGGTCACCGGGAGCGCCGGTAAAAAAGCTGATAAGTTCTTCAGGGACGAAACCGACAGCGTCGGTTTTACCTTATCAAACCCCACGTTTAAGGGACCATTATTTGATCGGAAAAAAATTGGGTCAAGGTCAATTTGGAACAACATATTCATGTACTGAGAAATCAAGCGGAAATCTTTATGCTTGTAAATCAATACCCAAAAGAAAACTTTTGTGTAAAGAAGATTATGAAGATGTATGGAGAGAGATTCAGATAATGCACCATTTATCAGAGCACCCAAATGTGGTTAGAATAAAAGGGACATATGAAGATTCAGTTTTTGTGCATTTGGTTATGGAATTATGTGCAGGTGGTGAATTATTTGATAGAATTGTAGCAAAAGGACATTATAGTGAAAGACAAGCTGTTCAATTGATTAAAACTATTGTTGGGGTTGTACAAGCTTGTCATTCTCTTGGTGTTATGCATAGAGATCTTAAGCCTGAGAATTTTCTCTTTGATACACCTTCTGAAGATGCTAAGCTTAAGACTACTGATTTTGGTCTTTCTGTCTTTTATAAGCCTGGTTAGTTTCTTGTTTTTTTTTTTTTTTTTTTTTTTTTGGAATTTTTGCTTTGATTTTTTTTTGTTTGTTTGTTTGAGGTTGGATCTTTATATTGGGTGTTTTGAGATTAGTGTGATTGGTATGTTTGATCTTGATGGTTTTTGTGGATTTACTTTGTGAGTTGGATGGTTTATGGTTTGGAGTATGTTTCTGCTTTATGTTTTTAGTAATTGTGAGCTAGATGATGATTGTGTCCTTGCATTGTTGCTTTACTTTGTAAATCTGTTGTTTGGTTGAAATGCATGTTGCCCGGGTACGCATCTCGGACATAATTAAGTGTTGAAGTGCCCGTACCCATGTCGGAATGTCAAGGATTAGAAATGGGTACTTGAGATAGAATGAAGAGTCTGAGTAACATAAAACTCTAAACTTTGATGGGATTTTCACTTGTTAGCACAGGAAATTTGGCTTTTGAATTTGCATATCTTGAACCCATATACTATGTTGTAACCTTTTTTTGATGTAGGTGTCTTACTGATTAGTATCTCAGAACTTGTTCTGGAGTTTCTAGCTGTTATATATCATGCATAATCTAGCTGTATTTCTTGCTCCTCTGCTTTGTTGGTGATTAAGATTTAAGACAGTAATGTCTTTATGTTGTAACCTTTTTTTGATGTAGGTGTCTTATTGATTACTATCTCAGAACTTGTTCTAGAGTTTTTAGCTGTTATATATCATGCATAATCTAGCTGTATTTCTTGCTCCTCTGCTTTGTTGGTGATTAAGACCGCAATGTCTTTATGTTTCTTGAGGATTTATCTTTCACCATTGTGACCTCCCGGATTCCCACTTCCATAGTTACAGGCATAGCTATGAGGTCTTGCGCTGTTTTCTACCCAGAGAGACTTTCAGATTTTTGTTACTTGTGTGAGTTATTGCATACCTGAAAATATTCTCTCTAGGGGAAGAGGAGGGGAAGTATAGGACAATAGTTCGCTAACGCATTTTTGAGGAGTGTACCCGAAAATACCAGATCCATTATTATCTTTATTTGTGCAGCAATAATTTTTCTAAAAGTCATTGATTTGAAATTCACATTGAAATCATTATAACCAGATCCCACATGATCAATTTTTTTTTAAAAATAAAATCTATATTAGTGAAAAAGTATGGTTAAATTTGATGGACTTTGCCTATGAAAAACGCAAATGTATCCAGCATTTTGGATTGGAGGGAGTAGCTCTTTTCAGACTTGGAGTTAGCAGCTAGGGAGGAAACACTAGTGAATTCTTTAAAGAAAATACCCCTTTGTTTGTAATTGCAAAATAATGATGGGGTAAATTGCTGTGGAAGTTAGCTGGTGAAAGACTGAGAGTCTAGTGAGCTATGTACACAAATTACTTGAAGATTAACTATTGCCAGTGAAAGCTTGTTTACACCTTCCCTAAAATTCTTGTGTAATGAATTAACTTAACATTTACTTGTTTTCTCTGTTTGTAGGACAATATTTCAGTGATGTAGTTGGGAGCCCTTACTATGTTGCACCTGAAGTGTTATGCAAGCGCTATGGTCCTGAAATAGATGTTTGGAGTGCTGGTGTCATTCTCTACATTTTACTGAGTGGTGTTCCTCCATTTTGGGCTGGTAAATTCTTTTGTCATCAGCTCTGCAGTTGGAGTGATATAAAGTAAGATGTCATTCCTTTCTCTCTGCTAAGCTTGTAATAAATTTGTTCATTTACCTCCTATGCAGAAACCGAGTCAGGAATTTTTAGACAGATTCTCCATGGAAAGCTAGACTTTGAATCGGAACCATGGCCCAATATTTCAGATAGTGCAAAGGATTTGATCCGTAAAATGCTTCAAAGAGACCCAAAGACGCGCATAACAGCTTATGAAGCTCTCTGTGAGTCATAATTTATTAAAAGAAAAAAAAAGGATGACAGGAAAAATGTCTACTTCGTTGAGTATGGTTTGCCTAATTCTACACTGAGTTCGGAATGTGTCTCCTGCAGGTCACCCATGGATTGTGGATGACACCATTGCACCTGATAAACCATTGGACTCTGCCGTTTTATCACGTTTGAAACATTTTTCAGCTATGAACAAAGTTAAAAAGATGGCTTTACGTGTATGTTTATATCACTTACTATTCGGAGTCTTTATGGGTGTTATCAGTTTGGTGCTTAGCTTTGCTATTGATAAGATTGTCACATATGTAGTATATTGCAAAATCTACAATTCCAGGTTGAAAATGAGTGAACTTTTAGTGAGGAGGAAAACATCTTATGGCTTATTTGGTTTTCCCATTGGTTTCTGAGAGTAGAATATAGTTTTCCAAAGGATGAAAAATAGTTCTCCCAATGTCGGAAATCATTTTCTTCTTTTAATGGAAGAAATGCCACATTTTCCTCCATGTTCCTTAACTTCCTCATTCGCTCTACCTAATCCATCCTCTGCCCTGCATCTCCATTTTTCCATTTCTCTCTAATTATTCTGGCAAGGAAGAGAACTAAAATACTGTTGTGTTTTCCCCTGATTCATGTTTTGAGGGAAAATCAGTTACAGTTCAAACAAATGGACCCATTGTTTTTGCTGGTATTGTTATGTATTCTCAGTTCTAATATCAAATTTCTGCTTTTGTGTTCAAATCTCCTGGCTTGTAAACAAAACTCTGGAGTAAGTTGTCAAGAAAACAATTTTACTCTGAAACCGTTGATCTTCAGTTCTTATCCAGCATTGCAAAGATCTGTTCCTTTATTTTGCCTCTATTCTGTATATCACATCAGATGTATGCTCAAAACTCTTGCAGGTTATAGCTGAGAGCCTTTCGGAAGAAGAAATTGGTGGTTTAAGAGAGTTGTTCAAGATGATTGACACTGATAACAGCGGAACAATAACTTTTGAAGAATTAAAAGTTGGTCTTAAGAAAGTAGGATCTGAAATGATGGAGTCTGACATCAGATCTCTTATGGAC
Source organism: Beta lomatogona (assembly GCA_947646795.1). Classification (NCBI taxonomy): domain Eukaryota; kingdom Viridiplantae; phylum Streptophyta; class Magnoliopsida; order Caryophyllales; family Amaranthaceae; genus Beta; species Beta lomatogona. The sequence goes on from CANSNZ010000436.1 coordinate 1,500,007, forward strand.
GCTGTAAGTTCTTTTTAAGGACATTCAAAATTTGAAGGCTTACGATCTCTTTTTAGTGTTCAGCTGAGGTCTTACCTTATGATTACTTCTCATAGGCTGATATTGATAACAACGGAACCATTGATTATGGTGAATTCCTTGCTGCTACACTACACGTGAATAAAATGGAGAGGGAGGAGAACTTGATAGCAGCTTTTAAATATTTTGACAAAGATGGTAGTGGTTATATAACAATTGATGAGCTTCAAGAGGCTTGTAAAGAATTTGGTCTAGGTGAAGGTCATCTTGATGAAACAATAAAGGAAATTGATCTGGATAATGTGAGTACTTACATTCTCCTCCTTTTGTTTCTTTTTTTTCAAAATTCTTCAAATGATCATAGATTCTTTTGTTTTCCCCTTTTTTCTTGCTTGAGGATAGTTGTCATTCCTTATACGAGATTTATGCATAGGTAGACAGCCACAAAAACAATTTGCAAGAATTTGTTTGATATATGAGGTAGTGTTTAGTAATATTGCATAAAAAGTCAAATTGTTACGGTACTCTATCCGTTTCAAAATCGTAGTTGGGGACTTGGGGTCCTGGCGACATTTGACTACTTTGACCATTAATCTATTATGGTCTCGTAGTTAAAAATATCTCATGAAGATGCTTCCTGAGATGAATTTAGAAATGCTATTTTCAGATTATAACTCGCCATAATTTTTTTTCAAATTAGCATGTTTTAAGATAAAGCTACTGGTAGCAGTTTCTCCATTGTCGTTTTAATGAAGGGAAGTTGGAATATGAGCTCTGTATATGGCATACAGATGCATGTTAGCTCTCAACATCCAACTGTTCATCTGGCTTCATTTTTTTTATATTTCTCCTCCATAATATTGTTGAAACTTCTTTACTAGTCCCTAGCCTATTTTCAGCCGAGCACTAATCATTGGTGCGTAAGAGTGGACATACATAATTGGCATGTTGTCAGTGCAAATTGCAAAGCAAGTTAGCATGAGAATTGAGGGATCACTTGGCTTCTAGCTAGAGCTTTATTTCACCTTTTTTTTGGTTCAGGATAGCTTTTCACCAATTATATTGATAAAAAAATGTGCTCTGCCCAAAGTCCCCGATTCATTGATGATATATATGATCTTGTGCATTTTCTTTGAATGAATACACAATAACTAAAGAGACCTTAAAGGAAGGGAAAACCTGCAAATTAAATCCTACACACTGCATAATAATGTTCATACTCCCGAAAGCACATACAATTCAAAGTAAAAGAATATGCACTTTAATTTTTTTTATAAAAGAACTTGCATTTCATAATAAAAGAAATACTACGAAAAATTATAGTAGTGTGTGATTGAACAAACATGAAGGTACAGTGAAAAGAACATAACATCATACGCCTGGGGGTATAATCTAAGCATTGGGGAAAACCAAAGAAACAAAGATTGTAAGTTGCAGCCATTTGGTTAGATGGAAATTACCTGGGTTTAACAATGCTAGTGCATGGCACAAGCTATAATTATCATCTAGACATTATTCTTTTGAAGAGCTTGTTTTCCCGAGGAAATTTGGTAAGCATTGACGATGATCAGTATAGATTTTGATGGAATGACCATGTTGCTGTGGGTCTGGAAAGACGAGAACTATACATCCTTGCTTAGTCTAATGTTTCTGTTTTTCCATGTTTGCTTTAAGAATATGTTGTATCTGTTCATGCTGCATTTCTAGTTTTCCTCTATCTGAAACCCCTTTGTTCGCAATCATGTTACCATGATACTAAAATGCACAAATTAATATCTGTATTATTTAGGACGTGACACTCCAAGATACCTTCTGTACGATTACTAGACCAAGATAACAAGTTCTTACGTGTTTCTTATTTACACTACAATTATAACAAGTCAAGCCACATCTTTGTAATTTATCTTTCTCTATAGTAATACTTCCTCCGTTCTGACACAAGTGAAACACTTTATGTGAGTGCTTTTTGAGAGAAGTGTTTCACTTACAGAATGGAGGAAGTATAGAACTTAGTCTCCTTCAGTTATGCTCATAACTTTAATATGCAGAACTTATTTAAAGAAGAGATGATTAATGGTCTGTAACCTTTGCTGAACAATAGTCACTGTTTGAATATGACAGGATGGGCGCATTGACTTTGGAGAGTTTGCTGCGATGATGAAGAAAGGCGACTCAGGAGATGGTGGAAGAACCATGAGGGGAAATTTGAACTTCAACTTGGCCGAGGCATTGGGAGCAAAAGAACCGGCTTCAGCTTCTAGCTGAACAAATTGTCTGCTGTATAGCTCTGAAGGAGAGTGACTAGCAATGTTGTTACTGATCTATAGAACCTTCACGTTGCTTTACATGGATTGGATTGTGTGAATCCAATTTTTGAGATTTTGAATGTGGAAGAACTTCCAATTACTTTAGATAAATTATAGCGGAGTAGTGGAGAAAACTGCATCTAACTTGTAAAAGAATGATATATAAGCAAGTTAATTGATTACCAAGTTGGCTAAGATGTCGGAAACACCTTGTTCTTTTGAGCCAACTGTATACTTTCATGTAATTAGATGCTTTAGCAAGTTTTGCTGGTTTAATCAAAGTAGTAATTAACATATGAAATTTGATAAGTTATTATATCATTACACAGAAAAACTTGCAAGACTATCAAACCTAAGGTTGATGCCTTGATGGTGGCAAACTGGCAATATATATTATGGAGGGAGACCTCTTATTAATAGAAATCTTAAGGTTAAAATTCTTCTTCACTAATCTTCTATGGTCCCCAAGGGTTGATTTTAGTATTGTGAACTATAAGTTGATATTGGACCTAAAGATGGCACCGGCAAGACCCAAAAGTAAGGCCCGGAATGAAACCCATGGGCCCACTATACCGACCATCCATGCTTAGGTATGAAATTAAAATCATGATTTTGCCAATGCGTGTTCAGTTTAAATTCGTGCTTCGTGTTGTGTCATGCTTTTCCATCTAAATATAGCAACAAGACAGCTCGTAAAATATCATATCTGCCTCGTATCCATACCTTTTTCGTGCTCGGACATATCGTGCTTCAAGCGGGACCAACCCCAACCTCAAGTTCAACATTAAACCTAAAATTTTCCTCATTAGATTTCACAAATGTTAACCATACTATGAACTATTTGAACACTTTGGCCCTCATCTCATTTTAGTGAACAACAAAAAGAACTAAACCCCCCACAAGGCTACTCTCGTCATTTTACCTAAAGAGGATAGGATAACCCCCTTCATCTTCAACATCATCATCAAGAGAGTAAGAAAGAAAGAACAACTCTTGCTCTCTCTCTCTCTCTCTCTTTTACACACACAAAAATGGCGTTTGCAACCATGGCATTCTCTTGTTCTTCACTCTCTGCAACAACAACACTTAAAAATCAAAACCCACAAAATTCTAAGTTTCCAATTTCACCCTCCACTCTCTCTCCTCCTCAAAGAATCTCTCTTTTCCCAGTTTCAGCCTTTAACACTCGCAAAATCCGCAAACTTATTGAAAAATTGCCAGAAGATTTCGATGATTCTGATTTACCTGCATCATTTAAAAGAGCCCCCTTCACAAAACCCCAACTTTCTGATGTTTGGCCTGAAAATATTGAAGTTCCTAAAGAGGGTTCACCAGAATATGAAGCTATTATTGACAAACTTCTTCCCAAAAGACCCCCAGCTCCTCCTCGTGAAGAGATTTTTGCTGTTGTTATGGTGGGTAATTTTTTCATTTCTGGGGTTAAGATTGTTTTTTGGTTGATTTTAGTGATAAATTAACATATTTTAGATTAGTATTTGGGTAGTGTTGTTGTAAAATTGTAATTGTGTTAATTTTGTGGTTGCTTTTTTGGTATGATTGTGTTTGGTGGTTGATTTTTAAGCTTTAAACAAGATGACTGTTCTGCATTGTTTGAGCTAGAGTAAAAAGATTGAGTAATTGATGTATGTTGTGGACATTTTTATGTATTTTTGGAAATTAGAGTGACTTTACAGAGTACTAGTATTTTTGTTGTTGATTACTTGTATGATGTTTTATGGGTTGTGGTTATAGTTTTTAATTCGAGTTGTCGGTGTTGTGTTGTTTATCAGGTTGGTTCTAGGCAGTACATTGTCATTCCTGGAAGATGGATTTACACCCAGAGACTCAAAGGTGCTAATGTTAATGATAAGGTAACGTTTTCGCTTGAGTGTGTAATGTGTGTTATCTGAGACTTATCTTTCCAACTTGCTTACTACTGCTATTAACCAAATTAAATTAAATGTTTACTTTATGACATTGAATTTGCTGGTGGTTCGAACTGGTATGCTCGTAGTTTTCCTAGACTGGGTCACTGGGTGTGTTAGATCTTTGTGGCTTGATTTAAGATTAGGAAATAAAAAGGAATTGGTGACTGTAATCTGCTCTAGCTTTACATTAGATGTGATTGTTTAGGTCTTAAATTTATGGGACACATAGCAAGATTTGTTAAGCTTCTTGGGCTTGTGAAGAAAATTTGACGGGTATAGTGTGAGGATGACTTATAAGATCCGTAAAATTAGTTCCTTAACAAGAACTTGTATTAAAGCATTATATTGTGTTTAGTGGTGCAGTTGTACTGGTGTTATTCACTAAACTCCCATGAATCGCAATTTGGGAAAGGCAAGTTGTACATGTTAAGGATATACTATTGGGGCAATTTAACAAAGCTTGGTAGCACATTGTGTTCATGTCCCATTAATATTGTAGGTTTGTGTTTGTTGGGAATACAATAGGCTGTCTATTATTGTGTCTCTGAACTAGAGAGATGATTTGGGTGTGGCTTCTTGTATCTCTGATGTCAATAAGATGAAGTTTGGGGGGGGGTCGCAGGGGGGGCTTTTTTTTGGCGTGTGATCTTCTTTGTTGTGACGTTATTCATGAGAGAACAAATTGTGCTGCAATTACTCAAGTATTTATTGCTAAACGTGAAACCGGGCTAGTAAATAGTGTTCTGCAAATTTTTCTACGCGCTAGGTACCTGTCCTGGTTGGCTAGTTCTTCCTTCAAGGCTGATATAAATTGAAGCTGGTCTAAGCTCCTTAAATTTAGATACATAAATACAAAGAAGTTCTCGTCCGTTGACAGGGTTATGCACATAACCCTAGCTGAGAAGACTTGCTGTAAAAATTGTGATGTCATAGATACTTAATCCAGTTCAGCTTCACATCCGTCCCCACTCCCCCCCCAAACCCCAACAATAAAAAAAATGAAAAATAAACTTAAGAAAGGCATTACTTTAGGCTTTTTCTTAGTACATGATCCAAATGTTGTGTTGGTTCCTCAATCAGTTAATCCTACGACATGACTCCAAGCTCGGTTGAATTCCTATTCTGTTACTTGGCTTTGTAACTATTAGTCACTATGAGAGTCTGCCTTGCCATACGACTCACCAGTGGTCTTAGAATATCAGTTCGGATCATCTCCCTAGGTTGCTCACTTCAACTGTCAACCTCTACTTCTCTTTCTCATTCATACTATATGTTTGTTTACCAAAATGGCTTCTGAAAGCTCAATTGTTTACACATTGCAGATCGTTCTGAACAAGGTATTGTTAGTTGGAACTAAAACCAGTACCTACATAGGAACCCCCGTGGTCACAAATGCCACGGTGCATGCTGTTGTGGAAGAACAGGTAAGTGTTATATCCGCCTTTATCTGCTTCAACGTTTTCCAAGGCCCCCCTTTTTCTTCTCTCTGACTCTCTAAAACACGGAGTTTTGAAGTTTACACATGCTGTTATTCTTGCAGTTGCTGGATGACAAAGTAATCGTCTTCAAATATAAGAAGAAGAAGAACTATAGAAGAAATATCGGTCATAGACAGGTATTTAGATCATTCCATTGGACTAAAAAAATCATTAACAATATTACAAAAAAAATTTCTTAATTCTTTTTATTCATTTATGAAAAAATCGCTTCTATATGCAGCCCATCACTCGAATTAAGATAACGGAGATCACTGGTTATCAAGATTACCCAGCTTCTACTCTAGAAGCAGCAGAAGCTTCTCTAGCCGCAGCAGAAGCTTCACTAGAGCCAGCAACAGTTTCAAGCTAAAGAGCAATTCGGCAACATTATTTTCTTTTTTAAAGTCTTCGCCAGCAGAGTTTTTGATTTATAAAGCAGCGTTATCTTTTTGCCAAAATTAGGCTGTTTGTAAGATCTAATCTGATAGGATTCATGTTGGAAGAAGTTCCATTGACGAGAGTTTGCTGTATATTTCTCCCGAGTACAAATTCCAAAGCAATTATGTAAATTTATGCATTTCAAAAGAGACGGCTTTATGGTCATGAACAAATCTCAGCTTTAGGGCTACCTTCATTGCTTGATATCTTAGTTTGCAGTTTCTGCATGTGGAGATTTAAAGTACAACTTTGTTTTCATCTTAGTTTTCTGGTATTAGAGTACCAAAATGAAAAAGAAATGTGATGGAAACTAATCTCAAGTATTACCTGTGTGTACAGTAAAAATTCTTATAGTCAAGAAATTGTATCAATTTTTTTTAAAACAATTGTTTACTTGATTATGTAATTTCACTTTTAATTTTAGGGAGAAAAGGAATGTTAATCTCACACTTACGAAGTTTTGGTGATTCCCTAAAACTATTCTTTTGCACTTCAACTGTTTGATCACTAGATTAGCAATTAACCACAGTACATCTCTTTGAATATTACTGTAACAAACATTTGGTGCAATTTATTGTTCATTCGACACTGTAAGAATGTGAGTGAGACAGATTTGTATTGATTAGGGATGCAAGTGGGGCGGGTCAAGTAGGAGACCCGAGGATGGATCCTAGTTTGGTGAGTAGTGGGGCAGGGACGGGGATGAAAGTTATACCCGCCATGGGTGATGGGGCGGGGGTGGATTTTAAGTTGTACCCGCCCCATCCCCGCCCCGCTCCGCCCCATCCCCACTCACCCTATCTTACCCACTTAAAATATTAAATTTTCAACAAATTTCAAGTTTATAACACTCTTTTATAGTTTTTCTAGCTGTATATATTATTTGTTATTAGTATTTGAAATTATATATATATAGTATATGAGTATTATTTAGTGAGTTTCAAATGAGGATTAAGTGGATGGTGGGGCACGAAAGCCGGAAGGTGGGGATTTGGTAGGGATGGATATCCAAGTGGGTGATAGGGCGGGGATGGTTTTAATTGTGTACATGGCGTGACGGGGACGGGGACGGGGATGGGGATGAAAAAGTGAGGTGGGGATGGGAATGAGAATGCCAAAATCCGCCCCGCCCCGCCCCAATTGCATCCCTAGTATTGATTGTGCATCTACCTTCAAAAGTACAAATCAAACGCCTAAGAATTTGTAATAGATTATTCTACCAACTGTTTAGGAAGAATTGGATTCTGCAGATTTCTGCTAACAGTATTCACAAGTGAACATGGGCGGAGGAAGTACATTGAAAACAATCTAATTTTTTCAGATATATTGCTATAAGTAATGCGAATACTACAACGAACATTAATTCATACAATTGTTACACCCATTATCTGATGTACATAGGAGAGCCGGAAGATCAGCATCGCAAATTTGCCACCCACCTTGCTCTTCTATAAGTAATCCGCGGATTAAGACTACTAATTAAGACCTGCTGTAGCTCTTACTATAAGGTAGTGAGGAAAACTGTTGAATATATGATTTTACCACCCACCTTATGGTACACATACAAATATCAGAGACCAACTTCCATTTGAGTGATCCAAAAATCTTGCCAGCCATAACATCATCCAAACAAGAATATAACTTTGTCATATCATTATCTTCTGTTAGACCCATGAGGGTAACGGAAACATGTCTTTTATCATTCATAGGTTCGCTTCCTCTTCAAAACAGCGGGAAATATAATGACAGAACCAATGAGGAAAAGCACGGCGAGTGTTTTAAAATCATAGAGATCTTTCACAGACTTCAGCTCTCCGAGGGCAAGTCCAGCCTGAATTTTAGCACAAATTGGATGCATATAAGTAATCAGAGTGAGAACTCCAAGATAACTTACAAACATTGAAAAATGAGAGATATCTAAACAGTAAGGTAAGCCATTTACACTCAACTATTCATCAGGAATGCTGTTTGATAGACCTAATCTAGAAGTACCATGTTAGCCTCAGAATCTGTTACTACATTTAGAAATAAAAGCTTGGTTTTGGAGTTCAAAAATACTAATGTCTAGTTCAAACCTTCAAAAGTCATCCCCTTTCCATCTCTAAAAAGTTGAGATATCAGATGATCATCTGCTTAAACTTGAACCCACCCACAACTGATTATACTCGAACAAAAATCCCATTGCACCAGGATTTTCCAGTTCATGAAATGACCCAAAAAAATAAATTACATGTAGCAGTTAAAAAAAAAACCACAAGAACAGCCTTGCAATATGAATTTTCTTGTTGATGATGTCTAGGAAGGCCCAAAAGTATGCAGCCTTAAAAACATAGAGAGGCAAAAACCATAGAAGGAATGGATCTATTAGAATATTAAACATAAAAGAAAGGAAAAATTGTTCAAAATAAGTCAATTTTTGAGCAGTCCGTTATAAATAAGTCATTCTTTTGATTATTTTTGGATGAGTCTAACTTTAATACCCATTTGTTTTAAACAAGTCAAATGACCTATAACTGGTTTGATGGGTAAATTATTTCATAATATTTTTTTAATGTTTTTTTTACTCTCTCTTCCCCACCTCTATAAGACCACCACCAGGACTACCACCCCTCCTAAGTCCTCTACCATCGACAACCACCACAAGCCCACCCACAACTATCACACACCTAGACCCACCACCAAGACCAACAAACTCGATGAATCTGACACCGACCCCCTCAACCTCACCTTCAAAACCAACACCCAACAACCAACAAACCAAACACCACCTCAAGTATGAATTGCACTCTCTCTCTCTCTCTCTCTCTCTCTCTCTTGTCAATCTCTTCCGCATCATCTACCACCAAATCCTTAAATCCAACCCAAAACTCAATCAATTACTACCCGATTCACGGCAGGATTTGGGCCTTCATTCACATCCTTCACATCCTTCCCGCAACGCCGCCATTAACTCCATGTTTGGCGATTTCGATGTGGTGGTGATTCGTCAAAGGGAGTAGAAGTGACAGTAGGAGTTCCTTCTTTGATTCGATCAAATGCATTGATTCTTTCAAATTTCAATCTTTGTTTTACAAAGGTAACCCAAATCCTAATCTCTTCTTAATTCTCAATCTACTCACTTCTTTCTCACGTCACTCCTTTTCCTGTTGTTGCCAGAAACTAGCTCAGTAGTTAACCACCACCACCACACTCTCTCCTCTCAGCAAAATTAAAATTGATACCATTCCCATCCATATCTTCCCCTTTCATATTAATTTTTGTTTATCAAGCGTCAAAAAATCGAAGGAGTACTGAGATTGGATGAACCCATGACAGCGACTATAGCCCACGGTGGGTGGTGGTAAGGGTGGTCTGCGCATTTAAGGAGGAGAGAGGAAGAAGGGAAATGTAAATGGGTTGTGAGTTTGGAGAGGAGATAGAAAGAAAGCAAGTGACGTCGTGACGGCAAGATGGAGAAGAGCGAAAGCAGTGATGGAGGTGAGGGAGGAGAGAAAAAGCAGCGGTGGAGGAGGGAGGAGAGAGGCAGTGAAGGGGGGAGGATAGAGAAAGTGTGGAGGAGGGAGGGGAGAGAGAGAAGGTTTTTAATAATAATAATAAAGAAAATAAGACGAATTAGAATGCGACACCTGTCATCTTTAACCTGTTAAACAGGTTACCAACAGGTTAACACCCAATTTGAGAAGGTACCCCAACAAGCTTTACTTATTTTGAGTTAATCAAAAGGCTAACTTATTTTAAGAAGACCACCCAAAGGTTGACTTATTCTTGACAATTTTTCCTAAAAGAAAACAGAAAAATATCCTCGGTTAATTTTACTTTTCAGTAGTTATATCATTATATGGCCAAACAAGAGTAAAAGTTTGCTTGCCTCAAAACTGGAAGCAAAGAATAAATAAGATCCCAAAAGGAAAATCTAATGATAACGATATTTCCTAAAAATGCCAATAAATAATTAAAAGGTCTCAAAAACCAAAACCTATACCCCATGTTCGAAAATTAGAACAGGGACAGATGGCACTACTCATCTTGTCATCCAACAATCTAAAACCCAATAAACACATTGACATATTGCATCCATGATCCAACATAGTATATGCATGGTTCATTTGGGAACCACCACTGTCCATGTCATTAGTCAGAGAGGACATAGGTATAATATATCAGCACAAGATAACTTCTAAAGTGAACAGGAACTTACCCTCACAGTGATAAACGAGGACGGAATAAGACCAACAACTGTAGCAAGAAAGAAGACATGAAATGGTATATCCACTATAGGAGACGCCAAGTTGATAAAAAGATTTGGCAGAGTTGGGGTAACCCTCAAGAAAAGCATGTAATTCATTAGCTTCTCTCTACGCTTTGCAATCTGCACAAAAATCAGACAAATGTCATAACTAGGGAAGACAAGATCATCAGAGCAAGCACAATTTGAGTCACTAGGCGGTGGTTAAACTTTAACAATTTATAATGAAGTACCTCGCCTTGGAAAAATTTCAACTTCTCAGGCCACAACCAGTTAACTATGGGCCTGCCAATCAATTTAGACAGAAAATAGCAGCATGATGCTCCAGAAGTCGCATTAAACACAACCAAGACAAGGCCTCTAGTAACACCAAAAAGAGCCCCAGCCAGCAAGGACATAAAAATTGTGCCGGGAATCATGAATGTCTGCATGAAGATATATACTGAGCAGTAGCCAAGAATGAACTGCGCGGGATAGTCATTTGCGTACAATGCAAGATTGTCTCTGAAACAAATCAAAGAGATATGTTAAGAAAACATGTGATACAGAAAGGATATCACATATTATATTTACGCAACAAAACAATAAATGTACTGTATCTCATGAACCGTAATTTGGTTTGGTTTAAATTCTTTCTTCCAATGCAAAAGAAGCAAGGCAGAAAAGCTGAAGCAACTAAAAGTTCAAAGCACGATATATCTCGGAAAAGTAAAAGGGGTACAAAGGGTATGTTCCTTTAACTTCAGCTGGGAAGAAAATCAACCTAAGTCGAAACAAGGTGATAATCAAATGACCTATTAATTCACTATACTAAACAGTAGAAGGACCATTAAATGAAGCAATATTAAGTTTCTTTAAGTAGTTGGTGAAATTTTTATTAACTTCCACCAGGAGGAAACCACAAAGCATAAATACTTTCTCCTACCAAGACAAAACACAAATACATTTAGAAGCAACCAACTCTTGTAGATCACTATGCAATGCAACTAATGCTGATTCTAGTTGCTCTTAGATAAAATCAACATATCAAACTTTGTACTCCACTACTCCCTCTGATCCACATTACTTGTCCTATTCACTAACCTTTTCCTATTCCATTACAATAAGTCACTTCAAATATCAATGAACTATTACTTTTCGAATTAAAGTACGACTCGTAAGTTATCATCATCATAGCCAGCAGCCAACAACGCTAATCCATGTATAATGTGCATTACTTAATGATCAAGATAGTAGTAATTTCAATCACTGCCCCCTCTCTCGTCGGAAACTTGTCAACCAAAATCTCAAAACTTGCAAAAATCATTCCATTAACAAATAAACAAATTGCTTATAGTACAAGTTTGTATTTCCACAGAGCAACACATCCAGATATAACAAGAAACTAGACAAACCATTTCAAATTAAATCAAAGTATCATCAATTATATAAAAACACAACAATTTTAAGAGAAAGAGAGAGAGAGAGTACTTGAGTAATCGAAGATCGGAGATAGTGCGAGGCAATTTAACCTTGCCATACTCAGCAGCAGGCATTTTCAAGAAAATGAAGAACAAACCAATGGCGAAAACGAAGAACACCGCCATAGCAACAGCAAGCTCCCATCTCGTCAATGGAAATCTTCCTTCTAATCTAGGTTTCTTACTCGACGGAGAATCCTCGACTTTCGCGCTCTCTTCATCTCGAAACCTCGCTTCATCTCCTCCACCTCCAATCAAAATCCTCGGCGCCACCATTGTTTTGTTCTTCAATTAACTCCAAATTACCTTCATTCAATCATTCCTGAATCGAATTGAAGAAAACTCGACTCCGCAATTTAAACCTAAGTTTTAATAATTGAATACATTAATCGATTCAATCGAAAATTAAGGACCAAGCCCTAATTTTTGGGGATTAAATCGAACACAGTACTATATAATGCCTTGATTCAATGAACTCGATTTCTCTTTCTCTCTCTGTTATCGCTGGATTTTTGGTATCCAGATCTTTTGATTATGAGAGTTTGAGAGAGAAAGAGAATCCCAGAGGTTTTGGGAATTTTGAATTCTGGAAAAATAGAAAATGGAACAATGTTTTAAATGTTTATTGGAGGAGAAACTAGAGAAGGCCATCTTTTGTTTGCTTGCCTGAAATAGACGCGTGGGAGACGGTAAATAAATTTCTCTTTAATGGTTCTACAGTTGTATTACTATTTACTAGTATCAATTTAACCTAGGTAGCTTATAGTTGAGCTGTTATTGACGTCTATCTTATCAGTTAGATTTGTATCAAATTTCTCTTATAATAAGCCCCGTGAAAGCTGCTAACTATCAAAGAAGAGTCCGTTTTTGGAGAGACGGTCTCACGTTAGAGTTAATGTGAGACCGCTGATGTCATGCTGACATCACGCGCGTGCATCAAACCAGCAGTAGATTTAGTTAAGCGCTTGCACCTATTAGTTATGCTAGTCTTAAATTGCTTCGGGTGAATTAGTTAAGCAACAAGATATTAGTTAAACGTGAAGTATATTAGTTAATTAAGCGCTAAAGTATATTAGTTATATCATAAAAACCATATTACAATGCATTTTATTGGCCATAATTTTAGAATCACACATAAATCCTTAATGTAATGGATATGTTAACTAAAAATAATGAAGTCCACATATAAATTTCGAGTTCTAAACTATTGGGTTAAAATACTTAACTGTTTTGTCAAAATTATTAACTAATATGCCATAAACATTAATTAATATATCATGACTAGAGTATAAGTGCAAAGAACATAAATTAATCCAAACTAAAGATCTAAAAGTGTCAATTGACCTTAACTAATTATAGAAAACCACTAATTAATGTGATGAATAAGTTAAGTAAAAATAATGTAAGTCCACATATAAATTTCGAGCTCTAAACTACTGGATTAAAATGCCTAACTAACTCGTCAAAATTATTAACTAATATGCCAAAAATATTAACTAATATATCATGATTAGAGTCTAAGTGCGAAAGAACATCAACTAATCCACAACAACCAACAACTAATCCACAACCAATAATGTAAGTCCAAATATAAATTTCGAGCTCTAAACTATTGGGTTAAAATACCTAACTAATTCGCCAAAATTATTAACTAATATGTCAAAAATATTAACTAATATAATAGAGTCTAAGTGAGATTCCATTTTACCGTCCTAACACAATCTCTACCGGAAAATTCCTGTCAATTGTTCCTGCTCCAAACGGTAGTAAGTCTAGTAACGCATGGTGCTAAATTCGTCACCGACATCGTATTTGGACCGTCGTTACCAGCAGAGATGATACGTACACATCTTGAATATCGGAATATCAACACCGTCACTAACAGCAGCATCAAAAGCAGCTAAAATATCAGAATCGAAACAACCTGAACTCTTCCAACATGCTTTATAAACAGCTAACCTTGCTTTCGGAGCAACCCCTTTTGCAACACCAGGAGCATATCCGATCATATTCACGTTAAACGAGTACCTACCTGTAGCAGTTGACGTCGTGTGGGTCCCATGACCGTCGACGTCTCTCGGGGACTTAAGCTTCGAAACCGACGTCGTATTCCTGCTTCCGTGAGGCGGAAGAAAGAATGGCGGTTGGTAGTAGCATGACACCAAACCCTGGATTTGGACGGTCTGACGTTAAGCTTAACGTCAGACGGTCTTTTGCAAGACTTTGCGATCAAAGAATTACAATTGGCGGAAAGTAGTGTGAAAAGGAATTTAGAACTCTTGAAAACCCTAAACCTAGTTTTTCTCTCTAGCCGCCTCCTTTTTTCCCTTTTCCCTTCATCAGTAAGGGGCTACCATGGATGATCTCATCCATGGTAAGCCCCTTTTCCTCTCTTGTTTTCACTTTCTAGTTTGTCATTTTGTTTTGTTGAATAAGTTAGTCTCTCTTTATGAGAGTTTCTTGTGCCCTAATATGGGAAGAATAGTCTTCTCTGTTGTGGAGGTCTCCTTCTCCCTTATGGGAGTTGTGAGTCTAGTTTTTTTATTTGTAGGTATGAGAAATTGTTCTCATTGGTTGAAGTCCAAAACTATCAACATGAAGGTATTGGAAGCTCGGATGCGGTCAATATGGATAGATCAAGAAGGTTCTTCTCCAAACTATGTCAAAATGATAGACGGTTCCATTAATAGTTGCTTGGGACAACAAATACAAGGGACTTGCGCCACAATATTCGATCTGGTTCATTGTAGTTTCATCGAAGACGAAGTTGATCTGATCTTGTTTGATTGTATCATGTTTTTCTTTATTACTTATTGTAGATGTCGTTTGGCTTTCAATTAATGAAATTTCTCTTTCAAAAAAAAAAAAAAAAAAAAAAAGCCCCGTGAAAGCTACTTCGAGTATTATTGGCTCTAAATTTAGATTGGCTTATGAGCGGCTTATTTGAAAATTTAGTTAACTAAACTTGACTCCTGGTTTATTCACAATTTTTTTGTTATATAACGAATAATAACACGACCGTATTCTGATTGTTTTTTATTTTACATTCACTCGAAGGCTTTCTTTTCCTTTTAACCTAATTACTATGTCTAAATACTACTAACACTAATATCACGTCAATATTATTTCTCTTTAGTCTTTTATTGAATGTGATATGATATTGGATTATATTGTCCAAAAAAAAAATATTCTTTTAATCATTTTTTGAGGAGTTTTTAATTGGCATCTAATAGTTTAATTTAACTAATTAGATATTATTTGTAAGATCATAATGCTTCAAATTTCTTAAAAACTACCCACTTTCTATTCGCGGGTATTAGCCAATCTATTTTGATAGTAGATGAATATTAAAAGTTGTTATAAAGTAAGACATACTCCAACCACCATACAATTAATTAGCACAAATCCCACTAGGGGCTCTTTGGGGGTGAGTTTTCCCTTACCATCCCCCCTCCCTCCAAAGAGTCTGACCTGCAAACCCTGGTTGTGCACGTGCGAGTCTTGGGTTCGGTTGGGTCGCCCTTCATCTTACCAACTTAAAAAAAAAAAAAAATAATCTCCATATTGATATATTGTAACATGAATACTAACTTTTTTGTGGTTATTATATGTCAATAATTGATAATATGGAGTGGTTAGATATATAATATTCTACACTGCTGAAGGATTGTTCCTTGAATCATTCCGAATTTTGTGAATAAAAGTATCAAAATTTCCGGACAAAAAAGTATATTCTACAACTACAAAACAAAGGTTGTCGCCTAAAAAACGTCAATTTCTTGAGAGCATCAGAGAAGTAAGTGCCTATGTTTTTGGGAAATCAATCTCTTACTAGAGTTTGTAAGCAACTCATCATTGGCCCACCAAGTTTGATGGGCTATTGTCGCAAGAACAAGCAGAAATTATTATTTGAACAATCCAGTTCTAACAGAAGTTGGGCTTGGTAAGTTCATGGCTTCATGCATGCCCGTTTGGGTGTTTAATGTCATTTTACACTTAATGTCATCAGTTGGTCTTGTAAGAGACCGTCTATTTTTAGTTTAAAATTAGGCACGGTCCAAGCCCAATATAAAGAAGATAACATATTACATTTTTTAATATAGTGACTAGTTTAATCTATTTAGGGACCATTTTAATTTGTTTCGTAACCAGTTTAATCTATTCAGTAATGATATTCTTTAACCCATTCAGTGACTAATTTAATCCATTTAGTGAATAGTTATTTTTTGAAATTGTCTGTTGTAGTTCGAGAATCAAGAAAACAAAGGAAGGAGAAGAGAAGGGATGACTAGGATAGTGTTGGGTTAGAGTGAAATGGAATGAGTTTGTTAGAAAAATTCAGAATTGGGTTCGTCTAGTTTTATGTTAAAATTAGACCGCCTATTCTAATAATTTGTGTAATGCCATATAGCACTCATATAGCAGTACTAGTGAGCACAAAAAGTCCATGGAATCCCTTAATGTCATTTTACGCTCGTATTTTTTTTTTTTTTTTTTTTTTTTTTTTTGAGGGGAACAGTGAAATCATTCATTAATTTAGGGACAAAATGTCCGCAAGTACATAAGGCCTAAGGGGAAATCACATCAGGACTGTGATTCTCCCACACTTGTTCCGAGCCAAAAGGAATTAACTTCGCAAGATGATGAGCAACGTAATTGCCATCTGTGCGGACATGAGACCAGACTACAGAAATAAAAATAGAACATAAAGAGAAAATATCTTCTAATACAATATCTAAATCAGCAAGAAAGGTGACTCCTTTTGAAAGTCGGTTGATATATATAGTTTCTGCTCCAATAAAGGTTATTATGTTGTTTTTCTTGGAATGAATCTTATATTCGGGCGCTCTAAAGAAACAACGCGATGCGTCCAAATCTTGTACTGCAGCTAATTTATCGAGTTGTTGCCTTACTTAGCTTGCCTACGCTTTTACCCCTATGTACTCTCGGACACTTTGTCCATTAATTAATGCACTATTAAGCTTTTCCTCTCAAAAAAAAAGCTTGCCGACGCCGCTGCTGAAATAATTGCTCATGCAAACTGCTAGTGGATGTTGCAACATACCCTACAACAATCCCGTATGACATGATGAGAGGAAACATGTTGAATTGTTGATGTTGATTTTTTTTGGTTGCGTAGAAGATATTTTGAGGCAATGTAGAAGATCCCAACAATTTAGGATTCATCATAAGAAATCGTGCGTCCATCGGATAATTCTGGGTAAAAAACATTGTCGGGCTCGACAAAGTCCGAAAATAGCCCCAAAATAGTCGAATTTGACGGTTACACTATGAGCATAGTTATACTACAAGAGAATTTAATTTTGATCATATTAGCAGTGGCGGAGCCACGTGGTAACAAGGGGTAGCACGTGCTACCCCTGTTTTTTTCAAAAAAAAAAAAAAAAAAATCGAAAAAATCGCGAAAAAATCGCAAAAAAATGCACGCGACCTAATACTCTTCAGCGCCGCTTCTTTGCAACGTTTTCACTCTCTCAAGTCTCAAACTCAGTCACTCTCTCAATTCTCGGAGATTCTCAGTCGTCGGAGATCGCTCTTCAGCGTCGGTCGTCATTCGTCGGTCGTCATTTGTCGGAGTCTTTTCTCAACTCTTCAGCGTCGGTCGTCGGACAAAATGGTAAGTTTCTTTTTCCTCAAATTGTAAATCTAGCATCCTCGGAGTCGCCATTCTTCTTCAATCTTCATATTGTGTGTGAGTTAGGGTTGGATTTAATCGCAATTTAGGGTTTTTGAACTCAGATTGTTGGGTTTAATAGCAAATTAGGGTCCGTGGCTGTGGCGAAGCGGGGTTTTTTACCAATTCTGATTGAAGATACAGCTTCGATTCAATATATACTCGTGGCTGTAATTGAAGTTACAGATCTAAATTGAAAAACGCATTATGCAGGAATTTATAATCTCATTGTTAGTTTATTCCCCTTTATTTCTGGGAGATTATTTCGTGTTTGATTTTTATTTATAATTTGCATTTTACAGGGAGACCCAAATCACATGGAAAGATCAGCAGAATATTAACAAGTTCAGTCAACTTAATAATCGATTTCATGAGCTTGAAGATGAGATTGAATTTGCCAAGGTATTTCTCTCTCTCTTACTTAGTCTTGAATTCTCCCCCTTTTTTTCGTTTATTGGGTTGATTTTGTATTTGGGTTTTTGATGTTTGGAATTAATTTTACTGGGTAGTAGGTATTTGATTTGATTACTGTTTTCTGGTTTATAATTGGTTGAATGCTAATTGATTGTTTTGGGTTTCATCATTTCATGCCATTAACTTGATTTTTTGTGGGTTTGTTAGTTGCTGTAATTTGAACGTGTGAGAAGATGACGGAACACCTGTTGAATACGTTAGTGAAGTAGGGAATTTGGATTTTGATCTAGGGTTTGAAAGATTAGTCACTTTTGGTTATGTAATTAACACTATAAAGTGTAATAACACAATGTGGAAAATTGAACATTTAGTTTTGTCAACAAGTTTCAACTTTAGGAGCAGGCAAGGATGAATATGATGGACTCAAGGGTGCAAAAGTTTGTATATGATGGTGATGAGCTAGATCTTTTTTAGAAATTTCAATCTTGATAGAAGTTGAATGATTTACTTAGACCAGTCTTAGTTTGGAAACTTAAATATAGCTAAATGGCTAAATTTTGCTGCTAAATAATTGTATTTTGCAAAAAAAACTGCACGTTTACTTTTTTTTTTTGAGTTTCTAGTAAAGTAAAGTTACGCTACCCCTGGTCCAGAATCCTGGATCCGCCCCTGCATATTAGACTATTAGTTTGAATAATAACATGATTTCTGATTGTAAAAGCAAGGAGCGTGTAATTAACATATAGACATTTACCATCATATTGTATAGAAAAACTTGAATAAATGTTTACGGGTTTGAGCTTATCAAACCCTACTAACTTTACATTTAAGAACAATTATTGAAAAGAAGATTAAAAAAAAAAGAGTTACATTTGGGATACTGGGATACTTTAGCATGCGTTATTAACATGCACATTACATGAAGAATTAAACGTCTAAGGACTTCCATGTTGACAGAAGTTGTCCTTTTATCTAAAGCACACAATATATATCCTGACTTTAATTTCCTACCATGATCCAACCGTTGAATATCGATTGTCACATTGATCGTATAATTTGAACTAGTAATGTAACAACTGAACCCGAACATCGATTGTCACGTTGACTGTATAATTTGAACTAGTAATGTAACAACTGGACCCGAACAAAGGTAGTATTATATGTTTAGCATGTCCAAACTCAGCCAAACAAGATTCAGGGCCACCACAATTTCTGTGTTAGCTTTAGAAACATATCAATATTTTTGTGTGTTTTTTTTGGATGAATTAACCTTTGCTATAAGTTGGGAAAACATTCCAGAAAGCTGCCAAGTTGATTCTGAACCTCAAGTTCATAATCATGAGAGTTCAACTGCATATTTTGTGGCTTAGAAAAAGATGAAGAACTTGCTGTTATTTCAGGTAATATTATTTGTGATGAATTTCCAAGAAAACTATCCAAAGATTCCCACCTGTTGTTGCTTCTTTCATGATTATCATATGATTGATCTTGTGCTGCAAAGCTTGTGGAAAGGGATGGACTATCTAATCGAGGGAGATCGATTATTAGTTGATTTTCGATCAGATTAACTCCACCATTAGAAGAGATATAATCCTGATCAAAGTTATTAGTATTGTAAGGCTGATGTTGTTGCATAGAATGTTGAGGAGTGTGGAAGTTTGAATGGCCTTGATTAAAAGAATCAGAAGGACTTGATGATATATCTTGAATTGAAGGTGACCCAATAAATCTGTCATAGCTGTTGTTGTTATTTCTCATGTAGTAGTTATTATTATGATGATTCCAAGCTTCAAATCCTTGTTTGTGACTTGGACTTGGTTTTTTGAATGCTCTGCATACCACCCATCCTTCTTCCTGCATATTACTCTTTTTATTAGTCATGCATCATTACAATAACAACAATGAATAGGGTTTAGAGAGGTCCAGATGTATGTAACATTAGTACGTCATCTCTAACTAGTATGAACCATCTTTAGCGTGTTACTGAGAAAGTTTATTTGCTACCAAATCATACTAGAGTTTGCTATAGTAATAACTTTTCACTCTTGTTAGTCGCATAACTGCTAGACAATTAGCCTGACTCTTAGTAATTTAATTATCATAAATGTGACCAACTTTTTTGAAAAGTATATATAGGTTCAATAAATCATATATAGTACATGATTTGTATAATATTCTTCATTTTTGTAATATTTTAAACATTTATGAAAAGACTATATGATTACGATGACCGCTATAGTCAATTCAAAGCTCCTTTTTTTTTTTTACCTGGGACCTAAAACATGCAAATTAAAGATGTTTATGCTAGCTTTTACATATATGAACAAGAAAAAGGTGGTTTTGTTTATAAGAAAAAACCAACTAGGTGATATTTTTTTAAGAAAAGCACTATATATGTAGTACAAAATAATAATTGGAGTATAGAATATGTTTTTTTTTTTTTGATCCATTGGAGCCACGAAGGCAGTACAAAGTACAAAGAAGGGGAAGGGGGATTCGAACCTGTGACCTATCATTCACAGCACCTAAATCTTAACCACTAGGCCAAGACATCCTTGGTTAGAGTATAGAATATGTAAAAGGCCGCACAACATATTTTACGTGTTATATATATGGAGTATATAAGTTGGAAGGAGTAAAATTAGAAAGACTTGCCTGAGGGGGAGCATGCTCAGATGTTTGGAGACGATATTCATGCATGATCCAATCAGTTTTCCTGCCATTAGGAGCACGACCTTTATAGAACACAAGGGTTTTTCTCATGCCTATGATATTATTCTTCGATAGCACTGCCTTGTCTCTGCCCGTCGCCTTCCAGAATCCGGCCGCCGTCGCCCTGTTTGTGCGTGTTCCGGTCGGGTATTTCCTGTCTTTGTGGCTGAAGAAGTACCATTCATTTGGCTCAGTATATCCCAACTTGCATTTATCTGCACCGTACCATTAACAGGGTCACAACTTTGTCTTTAATACTTAGTACTAATACTAATATTTTCTACCATATGGCAAACTCATATTTAGGCATCATATGGATAAAAATGAGGTGCTAGGTTTGGTGATATATACTCCCTCCGTTTCCTTTTAATCTACACACTTTCTTTTTTGGTCTGTTTCTTTTTAATCTACACACTGTTACTTTTTTCTATTTTTGGTAACATGTCACATCTACTTTATCATATTTTTCCACCCATCTCATCCACTTTTTGATATTTTAACCCATCTTTTAGTTTCTCTATCTCACTTTTCAATTTATCTCTCCACTTTTTAGTTTATCTCTCATACTTTTGCACTTTCTCCTTGGTTTTCCCCCAAAGTGAAGTGAGTAAATTAAAATGAAATGGAGGGAGTATCTATTTCATAAACTACATGTGAGAACATATATAATATATATATACTTCATCTGTTCTGAAATAAGTGAAATAATTCTCTAGAAGCTCTCACACAAAAGAGAGAAGACGAGAAGTGTTTCACTAATTTCAGAATGGAGGATGTATATATGAACATAATTGTCACGATTTTTGAACTCTTCAAAATTACTCCTTTCGTCTTAAGATAACTTCAATATTTGTTTTTTTCCTAGGTTTCTGAAATCATTAATTTTCATAAATGTATATATAATACATACATATGTATGTTACATATGAGAAGATACAATATAATAAGAATTCTAACAAGATTTTACGTAATCATTATATTTTTTTTAATGTATTCATAACGGACTATGATTAAAGTTAATGAGTGTAAAAAGCAAATTTGAGAAAAAGATAGTATAATTATCTTTGGAAAATATTAAAGTTAGATACTTTTTTCCATATAAGTATATATAAAGTATTAAGTATTGAGTATATGTGGCTTCTAGATGTAAATGTAGAGAGGGAGTATATAGCAAGCTAATACCTTGAATGTCCCATGGTTCTATTCTGTAAAGATCAATGTCAATGATGACATCTAGATCAAATTTGAGAGAGTTGACCTTGTTCTTGAGGTAGAACCCCACTAATTCTTCTTCTGTGGGATGAAACCTAAACCCCGGTGGAACACATGATTCATTATGATCCATGATCTGAAAATTAAACCCAAAATATATAAAAAAAAAATGTGAGAAAAGTGATTTACGTTAACAGATCTTTTAAGAACGCAGGGAGTAATATACTGTATAAGGATAATTACATCGATATAATAAGTGAAGTATTATGTTGCAATAACATGTATTGTGTTTGTAATTTTAGAATAAATCATTTAAATTGTAACAAAATACGATATAAGCAAGTTAGTCTTATTTTCTCATGCTCCTATAAATAATATAGTTGCTCAAGTAATTTTCATATATATCCATATAATAATCGCGAAATTTGCCTTCTGATTTCTTCCTGGTACAAGGGTTATTATTTAAATTTTCTCAAACTAATGCTAGCAAAAATAGAAATATATTTTTGCAAGGCTTTATACTAAACATAATTTTATTCTGAAATTTTCTACCACATAACATGAGAATAATCCCATCGAATTATGTTACGAAAGTGAAAAGAAGGTCAATGGGATTGGTCCTGTAGCGAGTTTCTATTCTCGTGGTTGCTTTGTTACCCCGTTCGTGAATTTAGCCTCTCCTCTCACTCCGTTCGTCAGGGTTCTGGCGCTCATCTTCTACCAGCAGCAGAGTTTTTCTACAATTTACTATCATCTCAGCCTTCCAACTCGAGCAATTTTATCCTTGTTTAAGTTATTGATGCTTATGTAATAGTTATGTAAGAGCGAGTATCGCTCAGTTTAGTTTCTTTGTGTTTGTAGGGTTGTATTAACATTAGGCTGTACTTCCTTTTTAATTAATGCACATTTTCCCAATTGTAAAAAAAAAAAAAAAAAAAAAACAACGAAAGTGGAAAGAACTGTAGCATACATAAATTTCAATGCATGGTAATTGGTAATCATGATATCATATGCATTATTTGTAGGCCAATACTATACTCATATTATATAATATGCTTTTCTACTGGTCCATACAATAATAATGGTCCTATACCTAAGTTCATAGCCAATCAACAAATATATATGACCCACCAAAAACAAAGGATAAAAATATCTTTGAAATAGCAAGGGTTTTCAAGTAGAATATATGTGCATGAGTTGAGAGGTAAAAAATGTGAGGAAGCAAAAATAAAAGAAGCCGAAAACATTGACTTTGGCAGGGGCACTAAAGCACGCACGTTGAGTTGTCTTTTGAGTAGAGTGCACTACATTCACATACGCTTACTTTTTGATTAGCTTTTGTACGTCTTCACCAAAATATACATCACTTACCCACCACCTTATTTACCCTTCCAAAAAATCTACTACTATATGAATATAAGTCAATGTCAAACATGATCAATGTAATCTAGTTTGAGCCATGCAGTACACCAAAAACCAACCAACTTAATTTTGACAACGTACATGAGGTTGACAATTATGTAATAGAAAGATGAATTTGTCTAAATGTTTGGCTAAAACATGTTATTCTGATGATATTTTTTTCTTTAAAGATGCCAGCTAGGAAGAATTCTACAAGCTTAGGTCGATCTCATGATGTTAGTCTAACAAAAATAGTCAAGTGTGTAGAGGAGAAAAGATCGTAGTACATAATTTTGTCGGGTTTTTGAACTCGATTATTGGTGACCAGATACCTCTAACTTCTCATCAGACAAGTTAGACGACTTTGCAGCTGGTTATATATGGTGACAAATTGAGTAGTATAAGTAGAGTATAATCTTGATTTACTGCAATTGGTTTGCTGATCTCATGATGTTAGTCCCATAGTAAGTGGTCAAGTGTCTAGAGCGAGAAAAGAGCATATAGGGCATTCTTATTAGGTTTTGAAATTGACTTATTGGTGATTAAATGGTGAAGAAAAAAAACACTTCTAACTTCTCATCCAGCAAGTTATAGCTAGACAACTTTGCTGGTTATGTTGACAAGATAATAGTAGTATAGATAGTATAAATCTTGATTTAATCAATATATATAATTGGTTAGCCAAAAATTGCTTAACAATTAATTATTTGAATTGTATGTTTATGTTATCGAAATATATGATCATAAGACATGTATTAGAGTACTGATTATTCTACTCAAGAATGAGTCCTGTTTAGCTATAACAAAAGCATATACTTAATAAAGTAAATAATGGACAAAGCCATTAATCTTTATCATTTTACTTTAGCAATCACAAGTGGTAAAACCTTGATTAAGTAGCAATGCATAATCTCTTAAAAGTTAGATCCTTCCACCCCTATTAATTCTAACTATCATCTATGGTTATGAATAACTAAATGCCTCTTATATATTAACTATCTTCTCCATAAACAAATAACTCTTACTCAAAGAGTGTCATCAAGTTTACTTAACTGTCTGAATCCTTACAAGAACGTATGCAATAACCTAGATCTTGTTATATAATCTAATAAACAAACTTAGATCCTCACCATCCTATTCCATGCTATAATGAACCAGTTTATTTGTGTATTGGATTATAACTCGAGCTAAGGCATCATAATAACAATAAATAACACATGAAGAAAATGAAAACTAACCAAAGAATGAATTGATCTTTGTCCTAGAATAAGATCTTGTCCTCTCCTCCTCCTTCTTCCACGATTCAAATTCGACGAATAAATGATGAACAATAACACCCACAATGATCAATAGTTGCTTGAGGTAGAGATGAATATATATCTTGGAGAAAAATGGCAATCATATATGTGTTTATATGTATATATATATATATATAGATATGGTTATGTTTGTGAAGTTAAAAAAGGAAGGTGAGAAAGAGGGTTATCAATTACGCATGGGGTTAGCAGATTGCTCAAATTTTTACCATATATTTTTGGACGGCGTGACACCCAACTCTTTTCACGCCACCCCCCTCTTTCTCTCTCTATATCTCTCTAGTAACTTCCACTGTAAATAATTTGTGTTACAACACCACTATACTTCTCATATATATACTTCCTCCTATCATTATCCTATGTTATCTTAACCATAAACCCTTGAGAAAAGTAAATTTTATTAAAGACTAAAACTTTAACTTAAAACTATCCAATAGTTTTTTTTCTTTTTGCCACCCCCTCTTATTAACAAACAGTATATGTTTAATTCAACTGTTGATTGTCTGTTTGGTGCGCCGTCCTTTGCTGACTTGTCACCTTCCGTCGTTCGCCATGTGGAGGACATGTCAGATATTCTTACCTGGCTTAGCTGTCCACATCATGCAACTAATGATTAGTAAAATTGTCATCTTCATTATATACTTTGTTTTTGTTTTATATATATGTATCATCTTTTGTAGCTAGACATTACATCATATGAGTCCAAGAGAAGTTATAAACCTTCTTTTTGCCCTGGTTTTTGGGTTTGTCCTCTTCTATGCTTCGAAAGGTTGGTCTCTTTTTGGTTTTTTATTAGGGTATTGTAATCTCTTGACCTATGGCTTACTCCTTTGTCGTTTAAAATCATCAAACATATAAAATACTCTCAATACATAAAAATATTTATACAAATTCTTTGATCCAACGCGCCATATACAAACTACTCGATTAACATTTTTTTAAGGTAAGAAGAAATTCTCTAAGTTGCCCTCGCACAGGGCCCCCACCCGGAGGCCCATTCAAGCCCAAACATTCCCAACACCCCCCCCTTTAATACTCAAAATGAACCCTAGGCTTTGGCAGGTAAGATGGAAAAACTCACTACTTGATCCAACCCTAATTCCTCTAGATTAATATAAACGAGGGTACTAACAATCATGCATGTCTAGACGAAATATTGATAAGAATTACTAAGGTCATAAGGTAGATTTTTAAATTTTTTTATCATGATAGAAAACCAGACCGTGCTTAATTACTGAAGTAGTATACACCCACCAAAATCATTATTTTTTCAAATGAGATAACAGTATTAAAATGATAAAACAATATAGAAGAGGAGTAGAGTACTATAAAACCCTAACTATAAACTCGGTTATCTATCCTAGACAGTAGACCCACTTCCAGAAATACTTTTACTATTGCGCTATCTTCGACTTATACTCTTTTCATTTTCAACCAATAACAATCTAGTACTTAAAAAAGATTAGTAATATGTTATTAATTGGTACCTCAAGGTGACTTAACATCCTTATCTGAAGCACTAGGCCATCTATTCAAACTTATAATTCCTCGCTCCCCCCGAAATATATTAAATATTTCTTCCTTTTATGTGAGAGTTTCTCAAGAGAAGTGTTCCATTTATTTCAGGACGGAAGAAATATATTCACATCTTTTTTTTTGGGCTAATTGGAGCCAATAATTCACAGCTTTTTTAAAAAAAAAATACGCAGGTGGATTAAAGGCTCCGTTTTTCAGGTAACCGGAACCCTTCTTAAGTAGCACTTGCTTTTTTTTTCCTCTCTAGTTATAAAGAGAATAGATTTATTAGAGTAATTGATAATGTGAATTAAGTTGGTTGTATGGATCGGACGATAATAAAAAGAAAAGATTGTAACAGTATAACATCCAAATTCCAAAGTAACAAAATTTGAAAATTATTTAAAATATTTAGCTTTCTAAAGACATATTTACAAAACGAGTTCAATATAACTTGTACATATACGACCTTTTATATCCCTAACGATATATGATTTCTCATAAATGACTGAAAAATATAGCCTGGACTCAACAGTAAGTCTTCAAAGGACAAGTTTCTTTAATTTGTAATTGTTGTCTAAGAATCATGTTTCTTTTACGCAGTCTCTATTATGATCGCATGACGTAATGGATTATGCCATTCCCTTAATCTTTCTTTCTTTGATGAGTTTCATAATCTTGGTTCCTTGGATCTCATCGAGCGCAATTCTAAGTAGCATTTGTATAATAATCTCTCTCCCGGTGAAAAAAAAAGTGTCATGCTATATATTTTATCTAGGGAAATTTGTCAGAAACAACCTTTTATCAGACACTTTTTTCAGAAACAACCTTTTAAAATATTTTTTTTGTCAAAACAAACCTTAAAATTAAATTTTTTTATCACATTAAACATTTGGCCGGAAAAAGACCCTTGACTTAGTTTTCGGGCGTTGACCATCCCAGCCCCACCCACGAAACCACCCCCACCCCCACGAAATCGGCCCCTCGCTTTCCCCCCCCTCGAAACCACCACTTTCTTCCCCCCACCCTCAAAACCACCAACCCTCATTTCCCCCCCCCGAAACCACCCCTTCCTTTTTTCTTCGTTAGGGTTTAGGTTTGTTCGGGTGGGGATTTAGGGTTTGAGGGGCACGGTTGAGGGTGAAGGGAGGGGTCGGGGGTCGTTTTGGGGGTGGGGGGAAGTGACGGTTGGTGGTTTTGAGGGTGGGGGAAGAAAGCGGTGGTTTCGAGGGTGGGGGAAAGCGAGGGGGCTGATTTCGTGGGGTGTGGGTGGGCTTGGGATGGTCAACGCCTGAAAACTAAGTCAATGGTCTTTTTCCTGCCAAAGGTTTAGTGTGACAAAAATATTTTGGTTTAAGGTTTGTCTTGACAAAAAAAATTGTTAATTTAATTGTTATAGGCATTAAGTCAGATTATATTCAATTACCTTGGTTGGGTAGCCATTAATGTTAATCAAAACTTTTTTTATAATTTACGCGTGAAGTATATAATAAGATTGCATTAGATAGCAGTATCGTTTTCAATTTACGCGTGAAGGTTTTTTTTTTTCCAATAAAAGTGGGGAGACGAGACTCGAGAGCATTTACTTGGAGGAAACTAGAATCACGTTGTTAAGAAGTACAAAAATATTGCAGAGATTATGACCGCCGCATTTCTAAGGACACATCACCACTAGCATTCAAATGCACTTTCCGTTACTAAGATACGAATTTGATTAATGGAAATGATTTGATGTTGCTCAAGTAAGAAGGTAGTAGATACTATGATTAATTCACAATATATACATTATTGTTATTATTATGCCAAATATTATTGCTCCCTTTCTAATTTATATTGTCAAGTTATTTAATGTTGCAGAGATTATGTCAGAAATCTTTCGAAAGCCGCACAAGCGGTCGGTAGGGGGGCTTGCCTTTCGAAAGCCATGTTCTGTCAGTACGGGGACCCCTAGCGTTTTGGTGGGATGGTGATCCTACCTAAAAATCAGTTGATGGCCGATGAACGGACATGCCTTTCGAAAGCCGCGCAAGCGGTCGGTAGGGGCTTGCCTTTCGAAAATCGGGCCCGGTCGAGTGTGGAGGACCCCTAGTGCTTTGCGATGGATGGTGACTCTAGAACATCAGTTACGTTCATAGTAAGTACTCAGAATATATGCATGTCTTCCTTTCTTCAACTGGCCGATTTGATCACTAATTAAGTGGGCCTAGATTTAGAGTTGATTTGGCCCTAAAATTTATCATAAAAACTAATGATAGTCGTAAACTCCTAATTGTGTTCGAAAATCTATATATATATATATTAGAATTCTATTTACAAAATATATATCCACAGAATTAGAGGTGGGCATGGGGCAGGCCAGCACGGTTCGAGCCCGCTCGAGGCCCGTTGGGCTTGTTGTCCGCTACGTGGGCTTGCCACGGTCAAGAAATTTTATTTCAAGTTCAGCCCGACACGAGCCCGCCTATATGATCCGTGGGTTGGCCCATAGGGTGAACGCCCTTTCTCTTTATTTTTTAGTCTAAAATTGCCAAGAATCCAAAAAACAACATAAAACACGGGCTCGACCCGGGGGCCAATGGACAAAATAAAACTCGGAAACTTTAGGCACGGCACGGCCCGCCATTGCCCCAAGCCCGCGGGCCGAGCCCGTGAACCGGCCTCGACTTCGGTCCGGTCCATGCTTAGGTCTACACAGAATATTCTATTCTATCAGCTTGGATCATTTGACAATTTTCTTTTTTGCTTTGTTTTCATCTATATGAGGAATGATAAACATGTAATAGGTAGATATATCTCATAAAGTTTGTGCTTTTGTAAACATAATTTTTATGTTGTACGTTTTTCCATTACTTAACACAAACACTATTTGCTTACGGACAAACACTATTTATTTAAACACACAAGGACATTATTTGTTAAAAAAATAGTAGTTGTATATAAACATATAAGATGTCATACTCTCAAATTTAAGCTTTGGATTCCTTCTTCCATAGAAAAAAAGAAATTTCAATATCCTTCTAATAAGTAGATAATTTGGAGGGGTGTAACAACCTAGCTACATATAGCTCATCCTTTAATCCAATATCCAACAAACAAGCTCCTGAAGTTGTCCCCACACATCATAGAGACAAAATTAAAACACAAAATTAATATTTACTTAATCATTACAATCTTCCTTAATCTACCGTCCAAGTTTCTTACCAAATTTACTAATATAGTAAGCAATTAACATCGTTAATTATAATTGAAAGAGACAGTAACTATATTCAAATACGTGACTCCTTATTATATGTGATGCTACTATTATCCTTAATTTTATCTAAAAATTCCCACCAATTACAACAAGTTGGTCCATAATTAATCAACTTAATTAATCAACTATATGGGCCCCTTATATGATCCATTCCTCTTTGAATAGAAACATCGTATTAATTAAAGACTATAAAAACAAAAAGAACATCTAAAAATTAAACTCAAATGTAGTAATCACCAAGACACGACAACGTATAGCCAAAATTAGTCCTAGAGAGAGAAAAAGCTAAGAAAGGGGATGTCACTTTTTTTCATTTTATTACATATTTTTGAAATGTCACTTAATCCTCCATCATTGTCTTATTTTTGGTTGTATCAGAGAGAATGAAGGAATTTCAGGCATCGCGTGTTAAAAGGTTTTTAATAGGATCTTGTGCAAGATTCTGCTATAGACTAACTAAACGTAAAAGTAATACTCCATTTTCTTTTTAACAAATTTGTTAATTAATCATTCACTTGATGTTATCATACCTTGATTTGATAAATAATTAATTATAGACTAATTGAACGCTGAAAATAATTAGTAGTAAAGGGGTTGTTTTTTTTAGTTAGAGGTCTTGGTCTCTCGAGCTAATTGAACGCTGAAAATGCATTAGCACTTGATGGGAGAGTTTTATCCTTGCTTATATATTAGTCGAATTGAAGTCGACGAGTAGGCTCCCTCGAATAAAGATAGATTTTTTTAAAATTAAAACTATCTATCTATTTATACTAATATATTAGAAAGCATTCTACTTCCTCCGTTTCAAATTACTCGCTACACTTTCCATATAGAGAAGTTTCATATTACTAACTACACTTCCTTTTTGGGCAATAAACTCTCTCTATCTCTCTCCTCTCACATGGGTCTCATTTCTTTTTACTCTCTACCTCTCTCTTCTCCAAAAATTGCCTAGGAGTCCGTGAATTGAGAAGTGTAGCAAGTAAAATGAAACGGAGGAAGTATATAGTATTATATGTGACCTTTAAAATGAAAAGTGATAACTTAACGTATGAATCCAATGTAACATGATTGTTTAGTATTTTAAAATAAAATATAATAACATCTCATAATTGTATTCATTAAAAGACTTACGTAAGTAATTAGATCTATCTCTAATATTTTTATGGTAATAAAGAGACTATTATAAACATATTCTCTTACCCCAATTAATTCCTTGTAGAAAGCTAAGATATTGCTTTCGTTCCCAAAATTTTAAGGATTTATTTTTAAATATCATGAAATTATTTATTAAGGCATGAAATTAATTATTTCTCACTAGATAAAAGATTATGAAAAGTAACAGTCCCTTAGACTCTCACTAATCTATACTAATATATTAAAAGGCGTGCGTAAACCAGGAACGGTGCCACGTGGCGCTCTCCCTCGGGAGTTTTAGTTCATGTAATCCATGTACAATAAAAAAAAATTAGAAATTGCATAGTATATGTTTTGATCCCGTGACCTCAAGTTCATGTACTAAAGTTTTAACCACTAGACCAAGTTGTATTTAGTGTTATCATATCAAAGTATAATATTAATAAATGAAATTTTTTCTTACCCGGGGCATAGCCCGGGCCTAATAACTAGTTGGATATATTAAAAAAATGAAGTTGTTGTGATCTACGTTGCCACACGGCAGGTTGTTGTTACATATATCTAAAATAGTATGTTTCTGATTATTAAATTCGATTAGTATGCTTGCAGTTTCTACTTAAACTTCCTTTTTAGGAGTTGTTAAGCTGGTTGATATATATATTTAATTTGGTGCTATGTGCTAACATTCATGAACATGAAAAAGAATTTACGCAAATCGGAGCAAATTTTTTATAATTTTGTGGCTAACATTGCTCCATATGGCAAGGTATGAATGTTGGGTATACCTAAATTAGTAATATCAAATTGAAGTATATATAATGTCCCCCACTCTGAAGGATAAAGTATGATGAAATTAAACGTTGCTTAGCTTAAGAAAAATGAAGAACTAAGGACAATACTTCACATTACAGGTCATAGTTTTTTTTTTTTTTTATTTTTTTTGACATCGAGAAAACGTGCATTGATTAAAAAAACAAAGTACAACCTATTACTAATACAACCACACAAAAAACAAAAGAAAACCTAAAGGAGCTTTATGAGCTCTTACATGTCCTAAAAAACATAAATAAGCAAAGCTGATAAAGAGTCGCCAATGAAATAAAGCGCCGTTGATCGATGAATGTGCTGGTGGAAGCAAAACTCGGATGACTACAGGTCATAATTTAAGGTTCATATTATACTGATTTGAGAGATGGAAGTTCGAGGAGTCTTAAGCCAATAACCAATTTTACTACTAGAAAAACGTGGTTTCAAATGATGGAGAAAAGTGTTGATATATTGCCAATATGCTATCATTAACGCTTTCGTAGATGAAAATTGTGTGTTTTTTTTATAGGCCCCGTTGATATTAGTTTTAGATATGAAGAAAAAGAATTTACTAGATGTTTATAGAAAATTAAAAGTTTCTTAAAATGAAAATTTGTGAATTTAATTCGTTTGGTTTAGATAACATCGGATCAAAAGAGTTATTTTATGTGAGTTACATTTCTATAAAGTTTTTTATTTGTTGAGGCTAGTGAAACTTTAATTTGTGTAAAACATCTTCTTTTATCACCGTCTATCATAAAACTTTTTGTAATTTGTCTTTCCAGAAAATAGAACTACTTCCCTAGAATTGCAATTTTTCGGAAGTGCCATATAATTGCATTCAACCAATTAAACAAAAACTACGTACCATGATTTGATACATTAAATGATATTAAAAGTTAATTGATGAATTAAATTTAGGCAATGGATTTTAATTCATTAAACTAGTGAGTATCCCGGGCGATGCCCCGGGTTATTACTTTTCGTAATTTTTTGTCTAGTGAGGAAAAATTGACATGATAAGTAATTGCATGGTATTTTTAAAAATAAACCCTTAAAGTTTGGAGATGAAAGCAATAGCTTACCTTTCTACAAGAAATTAGCCGGACTAAGAGTTTATGTCTTAGGCTCTTGTTATCACCATTAAAGTGTTAATATAATAAGATATAAATACAATACCTTATTGTATTTTATTTTGAAATAGTAAACATGGATGTAATGTTGGATTTGTTGTTAAACTCTCACTTTTCATTTCAAAGGTCATGTGTTCGATACCTCGTAACTACATAAGGTGGCACCACATAAACTTTGTTATATACCCCTTTTAATATATTAGTATAGATGATATTCAAAGTTAATGAATGAATAATTTAGGCAATGAATTTGAATTTGCAAAGAGAGAGAAAAAATAAAAAAGAGGATGAAAAGTGAGGTGGCTTTTAGGCGGACAAAGATACAGTGTAAACCAAGTATAAGTCAAGTGGGTATATTTTTCTTCTTTATTCTTCTTCTTATTTGTTTTGGGCGGTTTGTGGGACTCTTGCAACACTCATAAGGCCAAGCTTATCCTATACTACTGCGTCTGTTGTACACATAATAAATTCAATTAATATTTTTGCTATTTTATTATTATGCTTCTAACAAACAAACATTATGCATTTGTATAAAAATTCAACCTTTTCCATCATAACCAAATCTATGTACAACAACAAACTTCTAGAAACTAGCAAGTTTATTTGTTCTTTGTGAAAACGACCCTTAACACCTCGTCACCATCTAGCTAGTCAGAGAAGAGCAGATAGAGAATTTGGGTAGCCATGGTTTAACTAAGTCTGACAATGACTTCCTATATTATAGAAACGTATATGCATTCTCGCTCTCCTTTGATAATCCTAAGAAGCGAGGAATGTTTCACTTATTTCAGAACGGCAGAAGTAGCATTTTTTTCCACTTCTTTTAAGAATATTTTTCTCTAGCTTTATTGTAAGTACATTGTTTACATATTTGTTCGTTCTTTTGGTAAAAAATTAATGATATCCTTTCTCTTGCTCTATACCTAGCTTATGTCAGATTAATCATTTCCTCTGCGTTACAATACTAGCTATAGCTAGAGAAAATTAGTTAGAGATAAGACTACTACAACGAAATATTTCAAATTTTGTGTTTGCGTTAAGTAGCCTTTTTATTAGTGAACTTAATTAGTCGATCTTTTTTTTTTTTTTTTGAACTCTATTATTCTAGATTCACCAAACCTAATAATCTTATACTTCCTCTACCATATATGCAAATGTAACTAATAACACATGCATTATTAGTAAACCACGTAGATCCATGCATATACATCCGCTATGATAGAGGAGATTCACCTTGCATTGAAATTACTTATATTATTATCCCTTAATAATGATTTTCTTTTTCTTTCATGTTTATTTTGGTGTTAATTACGACCTATGAAGCACAAATATCTCTAGTACCTAAGTTTGCTTTGATTTTCAAACTAAATTCCAACTACTTTTATGGTAATGAAGTCCAAAAATGATTGGAACATGCCATTTTTCTTTTTCCAATAATTTTGTTTTGAAAATCCCCCAACCATTTCTGTCCAACAGAGGTGTGATTTCTAGTTACTAATCCTGTCAGATTCACGCTGGACAGTAAAACTTTAGAGATGTATGTCAGGGAAAGAAACCACTGGTGGAAAAAGTGCCATGTTAGAGGTAGCTGAAGCCTGAAATGTTTTCACATATGTCAGACATTAGTAAGTTCAACAAAAAAAAATGCTTGGGTCTTTCTTGTACTTCCTCCGTTTCAATTTAATTGCGACACTTTTCAAATTACGGACTCCTAGACAATTTTTAGAGAAGAGAGAGATAGAGAAAGAAAACAAAAGAGTCCCATGTGATAGGAGAGAGATAGACTGATAGAGTGAAGTTATTACCCAAAATAAAAGTATAATAACTAATTTGAAACTTCCTAAAATAGAAAGTTTCACAACTAAATTAGAACGGAGGAAGTAGTATTTTATGTTCACTTTTGAGTTGTCATGATGACCTAAAATTTTAACTATAGTATTCATCTCTGCTAACTTACATTCCAAGTCTATCATCCAAAGCTCGGACATGGTTTACAGGTAAAGGCCACCATCATTTAATATAAGGATTATATATATTTTACTGTTAGCTTAAAAGTTTACACACTTTCTGCCAATCTTTTCATTTAATTTGCTGGAAGTTTTCAGATGCAGTTTTACCTTGAGTTTTAATTTATTGAAACTAATGAATTTGGATATTGTAAAACTCACAAATTTTTTAATAATCTTAACCAAGTACAACGATTAAATTTTAATATTGTGATTTTTAGATTGATCACTTGGCTAAACATAATGATAAGTAATTGAGGAAAAGAAGAAATCACTAATAGCTCCATTGATATTGACTAGGACGTAATTAAGGAAAACGAATTACCGTACCTCAGCACTAGTAAAAGGTGAATTAATCATAATGTTAATTCTCATTTTGAAAATACTCATTAAAAATATATATAGTAGCAAAAAACACATGCAATGAATAATTCTCTCTCTTTTTCTCCCCCTTTTATTATACATTATGATCAGGGGGTAGATGAGGGTGTGCAAAGAGCCCAACAGCACAGAGTCCCAAAATTATAAGGACCCTAAAATATATTATTTTAAAAAAATTACTTCAAATTTGAGGAAATCACCCTTGTTTTTCACCCTTAATAAATTTCAGTGATCAATCTTTAAATTTTCAATTTTCCATCTTTAATATCCAACCTTCCATCTTTATTTATTTTTTTTAAAAAATTTGGGGCCTAATTTTCGTGTTAGAACAGGGGCTCCTAGATCTTCAAGACGGCCCTGATTATGATCAAAAGAAAGGATCGAACATTAATGTTTTGTAGAGATTGTTTCATAATATATCATCTTAGTAAAAAAAAATTACAATAACGTCATGCTCGCGCATAAAAATTTGACACTTTTACAACTCTAACATTAGTGTTTAAGGGCCTAGCAAAAACTTTTTGTAATAGATCATTAGAAATCCTGTACATGAAATTTAGAGCCAAGAATAATTGGAGAAGAAATGCACATAATCGATTCAGGTTAACCCCACTAAATGAGCATAATTATAGTAATAATTTGAGATGACTTATAAAATTCAAGCACTATGTCTGATATTTTGGGTGAAAATATCAAGGTTAATTAACCTTTTTCCACCTTCGGTGAAATTGAGTGCAAACACGTGCAAACGCTAGGGATCAAAAAGGAAGAAATCAATTTCACAAAATATATGGCAAATAATTGCAGGGCCACATTGCATTATAAAAGCATGCACTCCTCATTGAATTTTTCATCAATTAATTCTCAAGAAATTGGGATTAAATATATATTTAAAATATTATACTTTTTGGTCGTACTTTCGGTCTTTTTTAGTATAAGATAACGATTGATTGATTGTATTTTTAAAATTAGGAGTTAGAAATTCACTAAATTACAGTTTTTGGGTGATGAAATATAGAGGCATTATAATTGTTTAAGCTCTTTTGTCGGGTCTTTCTAATATAGGCCACTCATTATAAGTTACACTACGTATAAAGAGAATGTGAACATATACAAGTAGGCTAAGCTGCTTAGATACAGTACTCACTAGATAATCTGTAATATTGGGATGTATTCATATTTCATCTCAACTAAACTAGTTCCAAAAGGGTCATATGCTTCAAGTCAAACCGGTATGGTGTTTACAATGGCAAACTTCAACTCCTACGAAGAACGAAGGACAGGAAGTAACTTTCACAGTAGTAGGACTTCAGGCACAACGTACGGTCTTTTCGGAAGGCACAACGTACTTTTAATGTATTAATAAAGTGGTGTCGGAAACAGATCTGACCGCTGGGTCAACCTGATTCTGACCTGACTTGAACCTGGTTCGACCTGTGAGGGTCAGTCCCCAGACCTGTGATTAACTGACTAAGTATTAAGTTACCATATGGTTGTTAACAAGTACTATCTAGACCTGGGCATGGGCCGGGCCGGGCCTGTCATGGGATCGGCCCGCGGGCTTGAGGAAATGGCGGGCCGGGCCTGGCCCCGAGCCCATGAGTAGTGGCCAGTGCCGTGCCGGTCCTAAAATTTCTAGATTTTGTCCACGGCTCGGCCCAGGCCCACGGGCCCGCGGGCCGGGCTCGTGCCTCTTGCGGGCCTGGCCCGTGTTTTATGTTGTTTTTTTAGGATTCTTGGCTGTTTTAGGCTAAAAAACAAAGAAAAGGGGCGTTCGGCCGGCCAGCCGGCCCACGGGCCATATAGGCGGGCTCGTGTCGGTGCGGGCCTAAAATAAAATTTCTTGACCGTGGCAGGCCCACGGCCCACGGAGCGAACAACGTGTCGCTTCGGGCCTTGAGTGGGCTCGTGCTTGGTCGGGCCAGCACGCGGCCCGGCCCATGCCCACCTCTAGTACTATCTAGTAACTAGTAAGTATTTGTTAACTTATTTACTTATGGTTGTTACTTGTTAACAGTTAACTTATTGATTATACTTTTTAATAAGTTATTTAGCTTTTATAGGGGAGAATGATTTGGGGGTATGTTATTATGTTTATAATTATTATTGTACAACATATGAATCGTCGTTATAATCACTTAGGCCTCATATGAACCGTTGTAAACATATATATGAATGTATGATTGCCATTTGTTATAATATTATAACATATCAAGAGTCGTTATACTAATTTATAATCAATAGAGTATTATAGTAGTTTTACAATTATTTTGATAGCAATGTACTACTAAAATGATTAAACATATTGATAAAATAGTTTGTTTATACTTTATCATATATAGTCACAACATAATACATGTATATCGCGTTTTGTTTGTTATTGTTATTGGTATTATTAGCATTGTTGCTACTATTACTATTAGTATTTGTATTGTTATTGTTAGTATTCATGTTCTTATTTTGTATTACTATTGCTATTGTTAGCATTGTTACTATTACTGTTATTATTTGTATTATTACTATTTTCTTCATCGCTTTATGTTATCATTACTATTATTCTCATTATCATCATAGCTATTTACGAACTTATATATCAATCATAATGCTTATAATAATAAATCATTTATATAAAGTTTGGAATTGATCATCTACTCGTTATTATTGTCGTTAGTAATAATCTCTATTATATAAGGCAACTAGGGGGGGACACCAAAAATCTAAAAACCCCTATTTTGCCCCCACTAAATGAAGCAAATTACATCTAATAAAATAGAAAAAAGAAAAGAAAAACAAAATAAAGGGAAAAACTAACTACTTAAAATTAGCGGAAAAAAACATCAAAAGAAGAAACCGTTCAATTTAAAATGCACAAGGCACAAACCATATTATCAACTCCATGTATAACAGACTATAGAGGAAAACCGCCCTACATTTTGCCCCTTTTCGGCTTCAAACTTCGTCATTCATCATTCATTTGCTTTCTATACTACAATATTCTCTCATATTCCTTCTCTTTCTTTTTTTGGTTTCGTGTATATGGCAGAAGAATTGCTATTGCCTTCTAATGTCTCTCCTCTTTTTTGTTTCAGTGTAAATTTTGAAACGAAAATTATAATACACAAGATGCAAGCTATCGTCATCTTCTTCAATTCCTCTGCCATAA
This sequence comes from Beta lomatogona, assembly GCA_947646795.1. Lineage (NCBI taxonomy): Eukaryota > Viridiplantae > Streptophyta > Magnoliopsida > Caryophyllales > Amaranthaceae > Beta > Beta lomatogona. The sequence continues at coordinate 1,538,026 of CANSNZ010000436.1, forward strand.
TTTTATTGCGGTAGAGCTCGGTGAGGAATGTCGTTGAACTAGAGTTCAAAACGCTGCGTTGACCCAAGCCGAGCAGAAGCTAAGGTATCTTCTTCACTATACTCTTGCACCCATCTCAGTGTATAATTACTCTAAGAACATAGCTCTAAAAACACAGCAACAAAAGATTACTAATGCAGAGTTTTTCAGTTTTGAGCAAGACAATAGTACAAAAAAAATGAAGTATTATATTAAAAACAATACATGCAAGTTGCAACAAATGAAAAATAAATACCTGCATTTTATGGATTTCTTGCTTATTCATTTTGGTACGTGTTTTTAAGTGAAAGAGATATGAGAAAAGAAGGTGCAATAGAGGGGGAAGACTTTTATAAGATGAGTTTTGAAAGAAATAGAGGAGAGAGAGAGAGACATAAACTGCCTCTGATTGCTCACAAATAGAGATAAGAAATTGAGTTATCCTTCATATTGAAACCACTAAAAGCATGATGTTGGTTTTTGGTTGGTTTTTTTTTTTGTGTTAAGCTTTGGTGTAAGGTTAGGGTTTAAGTTTTGGACTATTGGTGTTGATTGGTAATGGTCTACTGGAGTCATGGAGATCAGGTTACCTAAAATGCTTGAAGGGTGTTTGTGGTTATAAGTTGCTCCCTCTGATAAGTCAATTATTGAGTTGGAGGAGATGTATGCATGTAAGGTTGTATTTATGTTATGTAGAAAGTGAGGACTTTTTTCATGAGGAAAGTATTTGATTGACTTATTAGGTGTTGTTTGGTTGGATATAGGAAGTTTTAAAAATACTAAATTCTCACTCCTAATCTTTTCTCCTTGATATAATTGTAGAATGTGTAGTTTCTAACAAATTTATCTCTTTGACTTTACCAAACATCATATGGGTTGTTTTGTTAATTCACACTCCTAATCTTTTCTCCTTAATATTTGTGTCATACGCTTTGGGTACAACTAAAAGAAAATAGAGAAAGTAATAAAAGGTAACAATATGTTGTAAAGATCTTTATCATATTCTTTCCTTTTTAAAGATCTCTACATAGACTATTCAAGTGGTCAAAGTTCTTTCATATGTGATAATTAATATATATGTCAATGAAATGATTAAGGGATGTTTTGTTGAATTCATGACAATGTATATTTTTATTTTTATTCTTCATAATTTTTACAAATAGGCAACGGAATGCATTGGAGTCAACGTAAAACACAAGTAGGTATCTTTAAAGAATGAAGGGAGTATCAAAATCTCTATTATATAATGAAAGAGGCGGGATTTGACGTTCCCCCAAAATGAAAACTCTACCATACAAGGGAATAGTGGAGCAGGAACACGAAATCACCATAATAATAATATTTCAACTTACTAAAAAGCAAAATAGTTGAAAAAATTGCAAATAAACTGACTACATTATGTCGAAACATTAACTTTTAAATCAACATTATCAACTTTGATTATTTTTCCAAAAAATCCCTAATGTAATGGCACAACTCTTTCTCCATGATTGTATTACACACAACATTACAATTTTTATATTTACTTTTCTTTTTAGGAAAAAAAAAACACTGTAAACAAACTATCGAATCTTTTTCTTCTCCCTTTCTATAATCTTCTTATAAATTATTTCAGGAGATTAAATGTAACTACACAATTAATTGAATTTTCTAAATATTTTCGCACGCATCGCGTGCATACAAGGCTAGTATATAATATTAGAATAAATGAAGAGTCGTTCTACTCCTTTACTCATTAGAGTGGTTTTGCGCAATTGATTAGTCGAAATAAGAGTTGACTAAGAGAATACACTAAACTATCTTATAAGATAAGATAAGATAAGATAAGATAAGATGAGATCAGATCAAATAAGATAAGATAAGTTAAATAAGATGTTAGACGCATACAATAAACTATCTTATAAGACAAGATAAGATAAGATAAGATAAGATAAGACAAGATAAGTTGAACTAAACATACCTTAAGTGGACCGATATTGGGGGTGTTTGGCAAAGAGAGTTTGGGGTGAAATAAGAGTTTTGAACCCATATTAGAGTTTTTGACCGGTCAAAACTCTAATAGGAGTGTTTGATAAAAGGGGCGATTTGATAGAGTTTTAGGGGTTGAAACGCTATTTTCTAGAATACTGGGAAATGCAGCGTTTCAAAAAGAGAATTGGAGTTATTGATTGCTAAAAGACATATCTACCCATCTAACCTAAGGAAAAAACACTCTTGCCTCTATAGGAGGAGCTTGTAAATTATTGAGGTATGTTCAAAGAGGTTAGTGAATTTTTATTTATTATTTGCTATTATTTTCGTTCTCCCTTTTTTATTTAACAGAGCCTCTATGAAAAATAAACCGCCCCTGATCCCTATATCACAATGCACTGATGATCCAATGACATTTTTATGCTAGGTGTTTGTGAATATTTCATTTTTTGACATCGGCAAATCATACAACTAAAGTGAACGTAAAGCAAGAAAACCAGAACTACGAGCCCTTTTGGCTTTTACACGGATTCCTACTCGGTTGCAAGGAAAACGATAAAGATAACTTCCGCTTATCACCTACGCTTTGGAAGCAGATAAGTAAGACAATTTGTAGTAGAGCTTCTTCCGCCCTCACCATTGCTGGATGTTTGTGAGTAACATAAGTCGTAAAAGCACAATAAATTCTTATATTCATTTCATTAATCAAGTTACGGTGCAATTTACAATATCGTTTGATTTTTTACAAGTAGATCTTAAGGAAATAGTGTAGACTGGTAGTAAGACATACAAAATTTGTCAAATTTTCCTTATAGAAAGCTTCTCTGGACAGACCCGGAAGAAAATCTGGAGGTTAAACCCTGAGCCAAGTTTTCCTTATCAAGTTTCACATTCTGCCGTCCAGCTGAGAGATCTTTCTCCCGGTCCCAAGGTTTCCAGGGGTGTTTTCCGGCCCAATCATCCTCCTCAGCCTGCTGCACCTGCTTTGATTTCTTTCTAGAACGCCTTTTCTGAGCCTCTTCTTGGTGCTTCTGTACCAAGGACTTCGACCTCTTGGCTTTATTATATTGGTCAACCAAATCAGCACCGACAGCAGATGGTTTCTTGTTTTCTTCATTGGAAGCCAGTGCCGATGCCTCGTTATAGGCTTTTATGTAACTGAGACGGAAACAATGAAGGCATCAGGTCTCTAATCACCTTACAAAAAAAAAATCATATAAATAAGAAAAGGTCTAAAAGTGATACTTCGTCTTTGCCTTCAGAGCGCGATCTAAAGGGCTGTCCGTCCAAGCACTGGTATCGCCACGCCCTTGTTTAGTAGTTCTGCTGAAATTTGTAGTGCGCGTAGGCATACCACCAGACTGAAAAAATACCATATGCAAGTCAATATCAGAGCAAGATGCAAAACTCTATACTGCAATCAAGAAAACAGAAGCCAATACTTTTGATGACCTCTCCCAAAAGTCCAAAACAAATCAAGTTTTCCCATAAATTCCAAAGTGTTTATACTTGAAGGTATTTAAGAGGTAAAACTATATGCATATATAATTGTGTCAATTATAATAAATGATGGCGTTGAAGATGAGATGTTTTAGTTAATAATAGCATCTTGATTTACACCCTTTTTAACTTTCGATAAGAAGCACGAAAAATGATATAAAGTCCTATCCAAAAAAATTCTACTCCCTTAATGGTGGCTTTTTGAATAGTCTGATTCTCTTTTACAAGTATCATATTTTCTTCATAGGGAATCATAGGATGATGAGAAAAAAGAGCTCAAAATATCGAGTCATACCTTCCTTTCAGGAGGTAGGGTGGTCATCCATTCATCTCGTTTTGGTGGAGCTTTCATATCCAACTCTGCCAGCAGCACATCATCCCCTTCCATAGCCAAGCCTGTCAAGAGCAAGATGATAAGCAGCTGTTTCATTCTTTGTCTATCCAGAATTGTTAATTCATGATTCATGCCTATATCTCATTAATCCTAATCAAAAAAGAAAAAGAAAAAAGGGGGAAGGCTCTGTATGCAAGATGTGCCCTGCTTCAATCATTCTATGTTAAGGCTCAACTTGAGCATCAATCACTCAATCAGACATCATTTTATCTGAAACTTAATATCTTAATTCATTCTTATAATTATTCCTCACCTTGTGACCGCCTCCAAAGAGCAGCTTCTCGCATAGATTTTAGGGACGCCTTCAATTCTTCTTCCGCTTCCTTTTTCTTAAGAGTATCATCTAATACTTTTCTCTGCAAATTAAAAAGAGAAGCAGATTAAAAAAAAAAGGAAGTAAAACCTCCTCAACATTCAAAAAAGTATATCTAAACTCCAAAGCCGTGATTGAATCGGCGCAGGTAAATGGCAAAATCTAGAATATATCTAGACTTTAAACTCTAAAGCTTAATTCATAACATCAAGGTTCCCTCTGTCAAACTGCCGAGAAGCTTCTTGAAACCTGTATGTAGTCAGTGTACAAGACTCCAACAGCAAGTGATTGATTACCAGTAAAACACATGCAAGTAAAGACAATACAAAGTGACAAAACTATACACATTCATTCCCCATCTCCTCTGTCTACAAAAAACACAGAAAAGGATGTCTAAGGCAAGGAGCATTTTAGTGAATATTCCGGCTCTTGATGTCTTCCAAATACATCTAGAAAACTAAAAAAGTAATTATTAAAACAGAAAAAGTTTCATGATAAGTTAAAAAATGCTTGAACTCTTTAGAGTTTCCACCCTTTTGATAATTGAAGACTCCTTTCAGATACGCTTATCATTATGAGCCTCTTAGAGGCAGCCACTTGATCTTTTGCAGGCACCACCGTTTACTTACTAATCTCAACTTAATACCTATTAGGACATCTACTTCCTCCGTTCTCATAGTTGCACCATATTAACTTTTGACAATAATAGTTCACTTTGACCCTCTTGTTCATTTATACGCAAGGACAAAACATAATCATGTGGGATCTTATTAGATTCTTCTCAATATGTATTTTTAAAATATCAACGTCCCATATTCTGACTTGTGCATGAGTGAAGATATTAAAGCTCAAAAATGTGCATCGGCAAACGTGCAATATCCTTTGGGTACAGCAGTAAAAAGTAAAAACCGGAGGAAGTATTAGTAAAGGTGTGCAAATCTGAGCCACCCATGGCCTACTTTGTGCGAATCTTCACTGGATTCTTGTGGCACCCGGGTATGACTTCAGATAATGGCTAAAATTTGATAAGGAACGAGTATGTAAGCAGAAAGGTGGGGCTAAGATCAAAGAACTCTAAACAGCCCCATATTACAATATTACATTAGGCACTCACCTTATCTGGATCTTGCAGATCTTTGAAAGCCTTGCTCAGTTTAATAAATGCTTGGTGCGCTTGTAGATGAGAACATTTGTCAGGGTGCACCAAGAGTGACAGTTTCCAGTACCTAAATGACGTAGACAATGGGAAATATAGATTATTTAATATAAGTAGGCAACATCATCACAGGTTCTCAACAACTGAAATCATCCTCAAACATGATCAACATATCAGAACCAATCAATAGATTCACAACAGAAAGATCAAAACCAAACTATGTATATCAACTGCAATGCTAAGCTATGAAGCTACCTACTGAACTGACCAGGCTATCAGTTACTTGAACTTCAATCTACAACTCAACAAATGTGATCTCTAACAGTTGCATGCTAGTACAGAGAAAGTAGCAACTCATTTGTTATTGTGCTGTTTACTATAATCTAGTTTTATAAGGGTACTATTATTTCTATCATACTATAAATTTTGTAATTTCCTAGCTCCTTCTTTATACTAAGGTATATGTGTTACTATTTGCACTTATTCAGAAATTAAAAACAATCGTTAGGATTAAATAATATATCTAATCAGTTATACTCACAAGCAAACGTTTATAAACCACATACCTCTTCTTCATATTTTCACCAGGCATTTTGTGGTTTACTCCAACTATATCATAAGGATTATCAGACTCCACTCCCATTATTCTTGTAACCTGGTGCAACAAATTGCAAAATGGTATATTAGGAAGAACGAACATCTCTTATTCTACACACAGTTTTATGTGTGCCTACAAGCACGCATAACTATAACTTATTGCATAAATAGAATGTAATAAGACTTATGAAATTCAACAATAGCATAAATTTATATTCAACTAGGAGAGAGAAAACAAAGGATGATGTACAAACCTCTTCAAAACGCTCCGCTTCGTTAGCTGATTCAGCCTCAGTTACAAAAGCAGGAGGAGGTGGCCCGATAAATATTCCACCATCATCATCCAATTCGGCATCCCTAAGCTCAGCCTCAGCTTCAGTCAGTTTAGCTGCAGCAGCAAGTAACTCAGCAGAAGGCATCTCAGGGCCAATCACCCTCCTTCGGCTTCGAGGAGCATAAGCTTCCAAATTAGGACCAATAGTCACTGAAGGAACAGTAATTTTTCGGAGTAGCGACCGCCCTGGCCCCGGGGAGAATAGGTCATTCATTCCAAATTTCAGAAATTGATTTGATGAAACAAACAAGAACAGATGAACAATCGCGTGAAATATGCGCCTGTACAAATTGTAACGTAAAACAAACATGAATTAACAAGTTATACCAAAAACTCGAATCATAAGACATAAATGTAGGTTATTCCTAAAAACATGAAATTACATGAGATAAATTCCAAATTGATTTGATGAAACAAACAAGAACAACACGCGATTGTTCAAATTGTAACATAAAACAAATATGAATTAAGAAGTTACACCAAAAAAAAAAAAAAAAAAAAAAACTCGAATCATAAATATAGTTTATCCCTAAAAACATGAAATTACATGAGATAAGAAGGGAAAAAAAAAGTTGGATTCGTGAAACAAACAATGACAATCAATCGCATGAATAATCAGGTCAAGTAGTTCTTACAAATCAAAATCGCAAGTAGTTCTTACAAATCAAAATCGCAACTAAAAATCCTCTAAACAAAGTAGATTCATCTAAGGGGGGAAAAAAGGAACACAACAAATACCTGGAGATCAGTTCGAGCCTCGGCAGAATTCCGGACGAGTGAGAGAGACTGAGAGGTTTCTAAAAGTTTACAAATTGGGACTTGAGGCTTGGGAGGGTGTTGATTTATGCACCCAAAGCGAATGTTGAGTTGTTTACCTCAAATAGAATACCTAACCTAAGTTGAATTGGAAACATATATCCTAAACTTAATAGTAGTGTAATTCTAATACACTTTTAAATAGATTTAGGAAATACTTGGAGAAAAAGAAATTATATTATAAGTAGGTTGCATTGGTATTGTTATTAGCCTAAACCTGTTTGGCAAAACTAGCGGTTGTGGTAGCTCGTAGCTGGTAGATGTTGCAGTAATTGTTAACGGTTTGTGCAGCTGTAAGCTGTCGGCTAGTAGCAGTTAGTTGTTAGCGTTTAAAGTTGTTGTGTAAATTATAAGTATTTGGTAAAAGTAGTTGTTGGAATTGGAAAAGACGATATTGTACACATACTAGTAACTAGGTGTCCTGCCCGTGCAATGCATAGGTTAATTTAATACAAATACTGAATTAAATTGACAAAATGAATTCCAAAATATTTTCTAGGATATGTTTAGAATATTCTGGTATTTTATCTTTTTATATATTACTATGTCATAATCATTATTTCAAAATTATATGTTGTGAAATTACAATATCAAATATATACTCTAACATGGCAATCCTACATAAAATTGAAAAGATATAATCATTTCCAAAATAAATTTAAAAAATGGTATATATCAAATAAAAACTTAATACAAATAAAGACTCACAATTAGTCAATTAAATCGACCCACATTATTACTCCATATAGAGAATGTCGAATGAAATTGAATTACTTAGGATAATAATGACAAAAGAAAAAAAAAACAAGAGGTTTGCACTATGTACGATGTAATAAACCCTAAGAAGACTGAAGATACTAGAATAACACTTGTAACATCTCAAAGGAAAACATATTTTAATACAAAACTCTTTGACAAACTTGAGAATATTAACTCCAAGTATGACGTTAAAGGCTTTAATGCTAATCACAAACCGAACTTTAAACAATGTCGCGAAATAACTGAAATAACTACTTTTATTGAAATAAAATTATTATCCAACAATAACAATGAAAATTGAGAACAATGAAATAACACTCCTAATCTAATAATTATTTCTCACTAGCTCCCCCCATCTGAAGTATGCACATCATCAATATGTAAACTTTGCTCGTCAAAACAAGGTCATTACAAGGACAAAACCAAAAATAAAACAAAACATATATAAAAGTGTGTCAATAAAAATATTGAGTACATCAAAACTTTATTTAATTAAACATTCGAAACATTTCTTGATACTTAATAATATCTGTACAATATAGAGTATAAAACATTTACAAAAAAAAAAAAAAACATTTGTCCTCGCCTAGCTTCCTTGTCCACATGAGTTACTATAAGAACTAATATTAGTAATCAACCACTTGTTGCTTCTTTGTACTTGCAATCATAAAATATCATATATCTAAGGGAAAATTTCAAAAAACTACCTTTTATAACCAAATTTTTTCAAAAAACTACCTTTTAAAAATTTTCTTTCAAAAAACTACCTTATATAACAAATTTGTTTCAATATACTACCATTTTATCATAAACAGGGTTAATTACTAATAACTGAGTCACCTTAAATTGCTTTTCTTTCTTCCCCTCTCGGATCTCTCTTCTTTTCTCGCTACCCCATCGGCAGCAACACCTATAGCGACTGTCATTTATTCATTAGTATTAAATATAAACGTAAAATGGTAGTATATTGAAATGAATTTGTTATATAAGGTAGTTTTTTGAAAGAAAATTTTTAAAAGGTAGTTTTTTGAAAATTTTTTATTATAAAAGGTAGTTTTATGAAATTTTCCCTATATCTAATAAAACTCCTTTAGAAATAATCCTCCTTTCAAAAGAATAATGATTCTTATAAAACTTGGTCGTACGAGACCCTATTTTCACTACAGGGTTTAGTTAATATGTGAGATTATCCAAGTATCCAACTAAAATTAGGAAAAGACATTAATTATCCCAAAAACACAATACTAGAAAATAAGAAGATAATACAAAAAAAAAACACAATACAAGGAGATTTGCAGCATCACTGCCGTTCCTTCAGCAAAGCATGCCGCATGAAGTAGTGAGTTTGCGGCAGCCACAATCTTGTTCTTTTTTCTTTTTCTTTTTTTAAAAAATACTTGGACTCAAATGCTAGTGAAACTAAATCCCATAAATCCATTAGGCTAAAATTGTTTTAGATATCCAAAATATTTTTATAAAAGCCTCTTATAAAACTCTTTTTAATAACTAAACGACTTTTTATTATCTGTTTTAGGGCTCTTTTCTTTTGGGGACTGAACTGAACTTAATTTGTCTGAACTGAACTTAACTTAACTTAATTTGTCTGAAGTGAACTAAATTGAACTGAATTCTACTTAACTGCATTAAAATTGTGAGAGAAAACTAACTGAATTTTCCTGAACTGAACTAAACTAAACTTAATTTGTTTGAACTGAACTGAATTTTCCTGAACTAAACTAAACTGAATTTGTCTGAATTGAACTGAATTTTCATTAATTCAGTCCAAAAGAACAGAACCTTATCAACTAATACCCTCTTAAAACTATAAGGGATATTACCTCATGTACTCCTGAGGTTTGGCGTAATTCCCAAGATACCCCCCACATTTGGGGAATTCCTCATATACCTCTTAGGTTTGTGTTTGGGCTCAAGATACCCTTACTATGGACGGAACCCTAACGTCATTAGGTTTTCCGTCCATAGTATCCCCAATTTTCTCTCTCCTCCCATGCCTTCACGCACTGCCAACCCCCCTCCCCCAGCCAGCGGCCGACGGCTGGCGACCACCACCCACTCGGTGACCCTATCCCTTCCCTTCCCCATTCCCGATTCCCTCACCCCCGGCGTTGGCCCCGGCCAGAACAGCAGCACCCTAGGGTGGTTTCGGTGGTGGGTTTAAGGGTTTGGGGGCAGCGTATCTGGGTGGGGAAGGGGAGGGGGTCGACTCACGATGGGGGACAGGGAAGGGGGCCATTTCCGATAGGGGGAAAGGGGGGAAGGGGTGGTGTTGCGGTGGGGTGGGGTGGGGTGGGGTGGGATGGGGGAATTGAGAATGGGGAAAGGGAGGGCTAGGGTGGGGTGTCGAGGGTTGGGTCGCCGGCTCTAACACCGGGAGTCTTCTTTGTTCTAGCCGGCGAAGGGAGGGGGGTAGGGTCGCCGGCGTAGAAGTAGGGGTGGTAGTCACCGGCCGTCGGCCGTTGGCTGGGGGAGGGGAGTAGGCAGTGGGTGGGGGAATGGGAGGAGAGAAAAAATTGGGGATACTATGGACGGAAAACCTAACAGCGCTAGGATTCCGTCCATATTAAGGGTATCTTGAGCCCAAACACAAACCTCAGGGGTCGTATCTGAGGAATTTTCTCTATTCTCCTCATATCAATGACAATGGGCATATATCATATTCCCTCTTGATTAGATCTGTTACAGCATTCATCTCCTTTTAATCCCCTGATTAAGAATACTTAATCATTATTAAACGGATAACATATGCAATACAACGGTTATAAACCGTCCACGCAAAAGTTCACGCCCCAAGTCAGACTACACATCGCGACCCGCGATATAGATCGCGAGTCGCGAAAGGGCGCTGGTCGCGACCCGCGACCAGCCTCCCGACTTGCTTGATTGATTCACGTGATTTTGCGCATTCTAATCTTAGCATACTGGACGTCCTCCTCTTCTAGTATATAACCATATGAACTTATAAAACCCATTACCTTATAAATGTTCCAACAAATATTGATGAAATGCTGATAAAAACATGAAGTTGATGAGAAATTAGAGGAAATAATAAAAGAAAGTTGAAAAAGGGGAGAGAACCAGAAAAATAATTAAAGGGGGAAGTAATGAAGATTTTTAATCTTGTTTGCCGTGCCATTTACAGAAAACTAAGAAGAACTTTTGCTTTTGGGATAGGGAAAGACTGAAATACAGTAAGCTGATACAAAAACTAAAAAATAAAAAATAAATGGGCTCCAAAATTTGAGGCCCTAAAAATTTTGGAGCCCTGTTCTACTGGGCTGTTGGCACAGCCTTGTAGCTGGCCCTCATTGATAAAATGGGGGAGAACCAACAAGTTTATGGTAACTGTAAACTTACACACTATTAAGAAATACAATGATAATTAATGTCCAAGCTAGTCCAAACCAACTACAACAAACAATCATTTTCAATTTCCTATAAAGTATATTCATAGCATATTGTTATACATAAGACAAGAAAGAAGTAAGTTGAAAATAGACGATGTATTTTGAATAAGCTAAGAAAGATGGAGTGGAGGATGAGTTTATATGATAGAGATAGAAGTGATGCTTACTTTCTACATATAAAATTTTTTGATTGGTGTGGATCACTTGTTGATACTTTTCCAAATTTTTAGATTTGACATCCATTGTGAATAATGATTGAAACAATCGTTCAAATGATTGAGGTAGGATAAATTCATGCATAAATAATGAATTATAAACACCGGAAAAAGGGCTTAGGTTTCATCTTGCAAAAAAAATTACTTTTAGGTTGTAAGTTGGAAAAAAAATAAAAGATTATTTCTCGCAAAAAAGTGACTATAAAGGATTGAATCTGACAAAATTGTAATTTTTGCACCATTGAAAATAATTTAATAGTACATTAAAACAAGACCCATTTATAATATATATAAAATTAGCAATTTCACTATAGTTCCCTAATATATTTGAACTAAAAATATTATCATGGAATATTTATTAAACAACTAATTTGCTAAGAGTTTGATATGGCTAAGATGCATGTATGACATTCCATTATTTGTTTTAAAAATAAAATATTGAACAATAAACAATCATGAGTCAACTAAAAGTAACGTATAAAAGAAATTACGGTGTACTATATATAGTTTGTTGGTTTTCATGTTTATCTTTTCTAAAGCCTATTACAGTTAGGATTAGAGATGGTCTCCGTCTAAAAAAGTAATTCGTTTTCAACTTCTTCTTTCCTAAATTTTTTATTTATTTTAGAATTAGTACTTCTTAAGTTATATATATAAAATATTATTTTTCCAATATTAACCTAATCACATATTCACATTTCCCTTTTGATCAAAGTAATTTTTGTTGAGTTCTTTCCCCTAACATAAGGTATGATCTCTATTTTTATACTCTCAAAATCATGATGTATTCTTAGTTTAGCTACTACAATAACAATTTCATGGTATATGATCTAAGCATGTGTTTGAAATAAAATTACAGTTATTACATACTATATATATATATATATATATATATATATATATATATATATATATATATATATATATATATATATATATATATACAACGTAGCAGTATCAATATCTCTCCATTAAAACTTCATGATTTTCAGTATCTCAAATCTCAATCAAGCTTCATAATCTGCCTAAGTAATTGTGAATCACCAAAAACAAAAAATATATATATACGAGAATATGCCTATGAAGCACCATAAACCAATATTTCATAATCCGCCTCAATATTAAGTTTCCATCGAATCTTCCTAAGCGCCTCAAGAAAAAAAAACATTATTAACGAAAAATGTTCAATTATAGTTCACTTGATTTGTCAAACCAAACGGTCATTAGCATTTTTCTTCTTCTAGCATCAATAATGAGTCGGATTTATCAATATTGTTGTATATTTTAGGCGCCACAGAGCTTAAAAGAGAAGAGAAAAGAAACATCATGAAGTAATATGGAGAGTCCACATGCTTCATGTCTTGGAGATTCAATGAAAAAGAGATAGGGCTAGTATAGAAAGCAAAATAGGGAAATAGAGAAAGCATAATCTAGATTTCATAAATACAAAAATAATAAAAACAAAAACACCAAATAAAAAAGGATCTTTAAATAATTTTATTACATATTTAACCAATTGAACTAAAAAAAACTAAAATTCTTCACTTATTAAATTATTAAATATCTGATTTCTTACTACCTCCGTCCCAGAAAGATCTTAACACTTGTTGGGACACGTAGTTTAAGGTGATAAGTTGTAGTGTGGTTATCAAAAATTATTTTATTTAAAAAGTAGATGTGATAGGGGTTGGTGGGGTATTTTTTTTTAGAGGAGAGAGAAAGTTGGGTACCTTTTTATTGATAAAAGGTAGGGTGTGGGCCAAAGATGTGTAAAAGAAATAATATATTAATAGTGGGACCATGCCAAAAATGGAAGTGTTCAAACTAATTTGGGACAAACATAAAAGGAAAGTGTTCAGACTATTCTGGGACGGAGGGAGTATGTAACAAATTAATCAAAGAAATAATATGTAGTACTTATTTCATTTCAAAAATAGTTGCACCACTCTCCCTATAATTCTTGACATTGAAAAACTCTAATCATTAATATCTTTGCTTTTGTATTTATAAGAATTTCATAAAGATGATATTATCAATATATACATACTAAATAATCCAATAACATATTACATAATAACTTTCATTGTTGTATATCGGACAAAAAATACGGTCAAATAAGGTATGTGAATATATTTCAAAAGTCTACATCTTATTCACGAATAATCTGGGCATTTGTCCGGCTCCCTGTAGTAGTAATTTAATAAACTTTGATCAAATAAAGTCTATAGTTGACAAAATAATTTTATTTTCAAGTTTAAATAGTCAACTTAAGGAATTCCATGTATAAATAAAATACAAAATACTTATACATACATTTTAAATTCACCAAAATACATTTATAAGATCCATAAAAATATGGGGAATTACAAGTTACGTCTTCTTCCCCCTAAAATTTGACACAAGTTTATTCAGCTTAAAATATACTAGGATCGAACCGAAGACCGAAAAACTCAAAATTTCCTAAATAAAGGCTAGACAACAAAATCTGGTCCAATTCCTGGTTTGAATCTACTTGGATCAATTTTTACATTGTTTTTATTTTCACGTTAAAAAAAATATCATTTTTTTGGTTTATAATCATATTTTATTTGATAAATATAGCTATTAATAATATAATAATATATTTTAAATATATTTACACGAACGACGGTGGGATTTCGGGATTGAAACAGACTTGAAAAAGTGAAACAACAAAAACTTGAAAAGAAAGAGTATATACTTGCCGGTGATTGAAATCGGGTCTGAATCTTGATTTTCGATCAAACTTGAAGAGCATAGTACCAAGTAGCAGTGCACGGAAGCGTTCAATAAAAGCAAAGGAGAGAAAGCATATTTTTTTTGTTGGAGAGAAAGCATAAGCGTTCAATTTTTTTTGTTCTCTCCCCTTCATATATGAAGGATAAGGAGAGAGAATCAAAATCTTTTTAATTGGTTAGTTAGTTTAAACTTAGTCAAACTCTGATTAACTAAGGATTACTAAGTCTAATAGAGTTAAAACTCTCATCTCTCCCTTAACTTTGAGAATTAAATTAAGAAAATATTGGAATTGTGATATTAAACCTTCTATGTTCCAAATTAAAACCATTAAATATAAGTATTTCATATTATAAACTTTTAAATTTCATGAATTGGAAAAATAAGACATGTGCGGACCGAAATTTCAAATTATAATTCTATTTATAATATTATAATTTTATAAAAGATCTAAAAATACAGAATTACAGGTGCGGACCGAAATACCAAAACCTTAAATTGACCAAATACCGGTCTATTTTTCGACCCATAAAGCAAACCAATAACATTTGTGCATTAATAACAATACTCTAGCAGAATGTCTGATGCTAACTTTCTAACTAGAAGCAAATAGTAAAACTTTCATGTCAACAAACTCTCCAAAACTTGAAATACTTTCATGTAGATTCTCAATTTTAAGCTTTCTGAATTATAACCTATTAACTCCACAAGAGTTATATATTTGAATAATTACATATGGTTAATAATTTCCAAATTACATGTAGCTTGGTTTTCGATACTGTATCATGAAGCAGTGCCAAAAACCTCTATTAGACTGGAAATTGTTGAGTGCTGCAGATATTGTGACTTATGAATATTGAAACAACAACTAAAGGGGTATATATTGACCGTTAATATCATTATCTCCTACTTTAACAAGTAAAACTGAATATCCTAATTCATTCATTACAATGGTAAGAGTGAAACAACAATTAGATGGGGGTATATATTGAACATTAATATCATTAACCCTACTTTAATAAGTAAAACTGAATATCCTAATTCATTCATTACAATTGTTCCTCACCTCGTGACCGCCTCCAAAGTGTAGCTTCTCGCATAAATTTTAATTACGCCTGTAGCATCCAAACACTCCATAAGAAATCTTATTCTACAAGTTAAATAAAATAATCTTTAAAGGTTGTACACTTGTACCTGAAGTTTAACTGAAAAGCATTAACTTCATTTCTTCTTCCTCTTCCTTTTTCTTAATAGTATCATCTAATGCTTTTCTCTACAAATTAAAAAGAGAAGACAAATTAAAAAAAATTACAACATTTTCAATAGTTAAAAAAAAAAATCTAAACTCTAAAGCCATGATTTCAAAAAACTCTGAAGCCTCAATTGAACAAATTGTTCAACAACAACAAAAATCAACAATATGAAAGTAAGTGCAATTAACGGGAATACCTTCTCAACGTCACCAGAAACTCCTAGAAATTCTTGCAACAAATCCCTAACAACATTATCAACCTCCGACAAATCATCACTGGATGATACGAACTCACTTTCATCAGAATAAAAAAACCTCCTTCTTCAAAGTTCGAACGTCTACTAGATCGTCGTTTGCTTTTCCTATGTTTGCGATGTTTTCTCAATCTACTATCTTTTTCGCGCCTCTCTTTTACCTACTTTTCCAGCGCCTGTCGTCGTTGTCACGGTGCCGCTGCCGACGCCGTTTTTAGGTGTGTTACACTACGTCGGAGCATGAAGGTGATGATGATGATGTACGCTATGTATCTATGTCGTTTGATTGCTTCTTCTTCGTCTTTGTTTTTGTGATTTCCCCCATTGTTTAAAAAGGTTTTGGTTTGTGCAAATTATTAGCTCCTGCCTCTTTATTACTTCCTCAATTAACAGGGAAAGTGAAGTTTAGCCAATAAATGAATTTGAAGAGAAATTGACAATGCAACTAGAGGTGATTAAATGGCGAACCGCAACAGATCGTGTTCAGGCCATACAACACGCAAAAAATTTAGCCCACCATGTCGGACCGAACCAAGTTTTGGTCCCTTTTTTTGTGCCAAAACCCGCTATTTTGGGCCAAAATTATTAAACCTAGAATACCCAAAACCCGTCCCAAAAAACTTTAAATTGGGTCGGGTCAAAACCTGTCCAAAAACTTTAAATTGGGCCGGGTCAAAACTCGCCCCACAAAACTAAATTATGAAATTATAATTATATATACTTTAAAATGTAATTAACAATAGTTGAATAACAATCTAAACTAAGCATTGATCAGGTATTACCTTTTTCTTTATAAGGATGATAATACCTAGTTAAGCATTAAAGTTCGGACATATGAATATCCAGTTTTCGATTATTATAAGAGCCCCTCTCAAAGCCATAGTCAATAGGATTCGGTCTAGAAAAATCGACATAGATGTTGTATCCTGAGAATTCTCATGATTAGGGCCTCTATACTGCAACGCCCACAAACCAACAATCCCCCATAGACACTGACCCATCGCACGTGGCTAGAATATTACCAATAACAACCATTTAACATCTCATAACCCTTCAGTCGAAAAAAAAATTTGATAATCCTTACTAGAGTAGAAAAATAGATGAGAGTTTTAGGGTTTTTCAAAAGATGTAAAATTTGGGATCAACCCCTATTTATAGATTTTGGAGCCCTAGTACAACTAGGAAACCAAAAACTTATTAGAATCATACTATTAATATATAAAGCATAGTCGAAAAACCAACGGGCTAGATCGCGACATTTAATGTTCTTATTATATGTTATTTGTCGAGCTTATTAAATGTCATGTCATTATTTAAAAAAAAAAAATAGAGTACCAAATTAATAAAAGTACACATATAGAGTTTAGGATAGGAAGAAATATAGTTTGGTTACAATTAAAAAGTCAAGTATAATAAATTGATTAAAACTTTATATATATATTTTGAAAAAAGGTTTTTTTTTTTTTTTTGCGAAACAACCTTTTTAGTCACTTTGTTTGCTAGAAATAACGTTTCAAATTTTTTTTGCAACTTACACCCTAAAACTAATAATTTTTTTGCAAGATGAAAACCTAAGCCAATTTTCCGGTGTTCACTTCATCTTTTCCGCCATTGACCATTACTTTCTTTTAATTAAAATTTATGGAAGCCTAAAAGATCATATAATCTCTTCAAAAAAAAATACACACTCTATTTATGGAAACTGTGTGTGGATGAGAGATAGTGAAGGAGAGAGTAAGGAGGATGTGTAATGGGAGTATAAAAGGGAGGAAAATGAAATAAAAGAATTGTAATCAATCAAAATTGACGGTCAATGGTGAAAAGATCCAAATTTAAACTTTGTCAAACTCTGATTAAGTAAGGATTACTAAGTCTAATAGAGTTAATAAAACTCTTCTCTCTCCCTTAACTTAGAGAATTAAATTAAGAAAAATTGGAATTCTAATATTCAACCTTCTATTTTCTAAATTAAAACCATGAAATATAATTCAACCTTCTATTTTCTAAATTAAAACCATGAAATTTAAGTATTTCATATTATAAACTTATTTAATTTCATGAATTGGAAAAATAAGACATGTATAAACTTAGAAACTTCAAATTAATAACTTTTTTTTATAATATTATAATTTTATAAAAGATCTAAAAATACAAAATTACATGTGCGGACCGAAATACCGAAACTTTAAATTGACCAAAAATTGACCAAAGACCGAACTATTTTTTCGACTCATAAATCAAACCAATAACATTTGTGCATTAGTAACAATACTCTAGCAGAATGTCTGATGCTAAGTTGCTAATTAAAATCAAACAGTAGAACTTTCATGTCAAGAGACTCTCCAAAACATGAAATACTTTCATGTAGATTCACATTTTTAAGCTTTTTGAATTATAACCTACTAACTCTACAAATAATATATATTTGAATAATTTCATATGGTTAACAATTTCGAAGTTCATCTCTAAGTTCAAACTAAGTTCTACAATACAACATCAAATTTATACCTAATCGAATAGAACTAAATTAAATAAATTGCTTAACAAAAGAAAATCAACAATATGCAAGCGTAATTAACAAGAATACATGCTTATGGTCACTAGAAACTCCGGGAAATTCTTGCAACAAAACCCTAACAACATTATCAGCCTCCAATGAATCATCACTTTGGATGAATCGAACTCGTTTTTATCATCTGAATTACAAGTCTTATTCAAAGTTCGATCCTTTACTAGATTACCTTTTTTCTTTTTGCTATATTTGCGATGTTTTATATCTCTACTATCTCTTTTGCGTCTCTCTTTTCAGCTTTTTTTTCCTGCGCTTGTTTTTATCTCTCTTCAAACTCGCCCTCGTTATCTTCATCGTCGTTGTTGAATTTGTAGGTGTCTTGTGCCGACAACAATGCTGTTTTGAGGTGCATTTTAATTCGTCAAAGCTTGAAGATGAAGAAAATGATGATGGTGGTGTGCTCTGTATCTGTTTCGTTTGATTGCTTCTTCTTCGTCATTATTTTTTCATGGTTATCCCCATTGTTTAACGGTTTTGGTTTCTGCAGAAGATGAGCTTCTGCCTCCTCTATTATATCCTCGTTTAACAAGGAAAAGGAGTTGAACCAATATATGAATTTGAGTCAATCTTATTAAGAAGAAATTGACAATCCAATTAGAGCTGATTAAATGGCAGACTATGCGGATCGGATTCGGGCCATGCTGCATGCAAAAAAAAATAGCCCAGCATGTCGGGCCGATTTTTTGTGATCAAAACCTATTATTTTGGTCCAAATATAGCGGCGGACCAAAAGTAAAAAAAAAAAAAATTCTTCTTTGAGTTATCCAAAACCCACTAAAAAATTAAAATTGCCCAGGCCCAAATTCTGCCTAAGCCCAAATATTTCTCGGGCCAGGTCGTCCTTGATCAGCTCTAAATCTAAACCCAAGTTTTAATCATCTTCTCAAAATAATCTAAACTTTGAATTATTCTAGAGTAATCCCAACTTTATGGGCACCTTCTCAAGATAATTTGCACTAATAATGAAAATAAATAACATCAATCTCATAATCGATCACAACAAATATATCTTAAATTGCAATAGAAGATCGTCTAAAGAATGGAAGAAAAAGAACCTCGAACAACGTAATGGAGATCAGTACGAGACTCAAAATATTGTATGATTGAGGAAGGCTGAGAGAGTGAGCGTTTTCTAAACATAAGTACGACCAAATTGTTCGCCTACTTCACTCAATTAACTCAAAAAAGCATCAATCGAAATTTCTAAACAGTCATTTTTGCAGTTTAACTGAATCTTGATGAATCAACATATAAATTAAGGAACTTTAAAAAAAAAAATATAAATTAAGGAAATAAATGTAATTATCCAATGAGCATAAATCAATATGAGTGAAGCAGAAAAAAGAGGAGAGAAAAAGAGAGAAGTGGAGAGAAAGAGAGAAGTGGAGGAAAAAATTAGAATTTATCTATAGATTCCCAATCTTGGTTTACCCATATCTTTCCAGGGATTCATGGTAATTCTTCTCTTTGTTTTTTTTTTCCTATGAGGAAAAAATTTAGATTATATCATGCAAAATCACACTTTCGATTGGATCTTACGGATATCATTCATTATACACACGGGGTACCATGCACCCCTATTGTGCTCATTTGCTTATTTGCTCATTTGAAGCTCTCCCTATTGTGCGGATTTTGCTCATTGGGAGATTTTAAATGAGCAATGAGCAAAAAAAAAAAGTCTTTAGTCCCAATCTATAATTACTTTAAAGTAAGATTAAAATCTTAAATAAATACTTAAATAAATTTAAATTTTAATGATATAATAGTCTGTAAATATTCGAACTATATATTTTCATGACAATTTATATAATCAATGTTAAAGAAAAAAATAGAGTCAATATAATATAATAAGTTAAACTTTTTGTAGAAAGTCTGGAGAGAGTTTGAGGGATAAAACGTAAAACTGCAATCGTTTGGAGTGAGTCTGAAGAATAAAAAATGGGTAAAAATTGGTGGAAAGCTGATGTTCTGTTTGAAGTTTGGCATTGAATATGAAGGATAAACATACCAGGACTGGGACTTGGGATTTAATGGACCGAAAATGTTAGGCAAAAGGTTGAATTATTATTAACCAAAAGCAGATATTTACAGTATAAACTATGTATAATGGCTCTATTTGGCAATACTACCTATAAATAAAATGAAACTGATAAGTTAACTGAAACTGATAAGATAAAGATGAAACTGATAAGGTGTTGGAATTGATAAGGTAGCTGATTAGCTTAACTGTTTGGGAAAATTAGTTGCTTAAGTTGATAAATTATTTGGCAAAATTATTTGTTATCGAAATTTTAAAAGATTTTTCAAAATTTCAGTCACTGATTTTGAAAAGGTAAAAATTTAACTTATCATTTAAGTCATTTTAACCACCTGAATTTTATTTTAGGTACTCCCCAAACACTAATAATCATTTTAGCATCTAGAATATGTTAGTATCTTTCTTCCTCCAAACACGTAGTATTATTTAAGATAACTAAAATGTTTCCCCAAACAGAGTCAATATCAAGAAAGACTATCTCTAAATAAACACTTAATAACTAAAACCCACATAATTGAAGATTAAAAAAAATCTATTATGAGTGTGAGTTGCATTGATATGATATTTATTATTAACCTTATATGTACATGATGTGTACATTTAAAGACATAATCACTTTAAAAGACAATAACAAACATATATTGAATTCTATTATTATTATCGTCACTTTTGTTGGTGCTAAGTGGAAGATAATTTATCCAAATGGTACCTTTTTTTTAATAGTAAGTAACAAATTTAGTAATTGTAGTATGAAAGTTTTTAGTTACCATAATTACATCGTGATGATAATAGATAACCAATATTAATTAGAAAAAAATCATTTATATTGTGTAAAGTCATACTACGTGTATTTTTGTAATTGTAGTATGTAATAAATTCTAAGAAGATACTCAATAACACTGGAAAAAGTAACAAAAAAGACATATGAATATCATTTTTGTATATTTACTTTAATTAATAATTGATAAAATGGAGAGAGCACCAACAACTCTATGGTAACCATAAACTTACACGCTATTTAGAAATATAGTGATAATTAGTGTCCAACCAACTACATCAAATAATCATTTTCGAGTTCACTCATGGTACACCCGGGGGTATTTTTGTAATAAATTACAACTTCAGGGGGCACGTTCGTAATTCGCTTACTCTCTCTCCTCTTCCTCTTCCGCGTGCTTTGTTGCTATTTTTTCGGCGATGTTGCCGCTGCTTTTTGTTGCTGCTTCATTTCCGACGATAAAGCGTCGTTTTCATCGTACGTCGTCGTCTTCTTCGGCGTAACGTTTTGGGGGGTTTTGGTACTGCGAGAATATGGAAAGCTCGATCGGTGATCCATGGTGAAATTGAAGATCAAATTGTCGGCGAAAACGATGGCGGTTTCTTTCTCGCCGGAATCATGAATTCAAAACTTCCAGATCGTGAAACTTCAAAATCAAAACTTCAATTTCCGGATCTAAAATTTGAGAAAGATCAATAAAAATGCCGATACGCTCGCACGAGAGGTTGAGGCGTGGGAGGAGGAGAGAGAAAGTAGTTTGTTCATGGTGGTGGTGGTGTGGAGCAGTTGCTCATTTACATAATTTGGCTCATTCAAGTTTGCTCATTTTCTTAAATGAGTAATTTATGCTCATTCAAGTTTGCTCATTTTCTTAAATGAGTAGAAAATGATTGCTTACTTGCTCATTTGCTCATTTTGCTCATTTTCTCATTTTACTCATTTTACTCATTTTGCTCATTTTGGAGAAAATAGTCTTGGGTGTACCATGAGTATGTTTATATACTAGTGTGTTCTTTTAAAAAACAAAAAAAAAAACTAATTATGCTATTATTAGTATTTATTATTATTATTATTATTATTATTATTATTATTATTATTATTATTATTATTATTATTATTATTATTATTATTTATATTATTATATTATTATATTATATTATTATTATTATTATTATTATTGAAAGTTGTAAAGAGCATGAATAATACTTTCCTCTGCTTTTTTTATCCTTCTCACTTTCGAGGTGCCCTGTCTCCCATTGCACATCTTTTTGAATTTAAATATCTTTTTAATATATATTAGTAAAAATTATAACGATTGGAATATTAATAAAGACCCATTGGAGACGAATCAAACAAGACCCCACATGACTATATTTTTTTTCTTATAAATTGAAAATAATTAAGAAGACTTCAAGTACGAATAAGTAATAAGATTCCAAGTGAGAAAGATAAAAAACAGAGGAAAGAAAACGATAAGAATAGTAATACTAGATTACTAGTAATGAAATACAAAGTAATAATATGTTTTGCAAAAGATAAACGCATCGATCGCATAATATCGCTCAGCCCGCCCGCATCATATCGCATGTTCAAATCAGATCGTAAGAATTTAAGGTGAACTAAATGTTTCAAGTTTAATATTATAACATATCAAGAGTCAGTTATACTAATTTATAATCAATAGAGTGAATAGAGTAGTTTACAATTATTTTGATAGCAATAATAGAACTAAATTAAATAAATTGCTTAACAAAAAGAAAATCAACAATATGCAAGCGTAATTAACAAGAATACATGCTTATGGTCACTAGAAACTCGGGAAATTCTTGCAACAAAACCCTAACAACATTATCGGCCTCCAATGAATCATCCTTTGGATGAATCGAACTCGTTTTTATCATCTCGAATTACAAGTCTTATTCAAAGTTCGATCCTTTACTAGATTACCTTTTTTCTTTTGCTATATTTGCGATGTTTTATATCTCTACTATCTCTTTTGCGTCTCTCTTTTCAGCTTTTTTTTCCGCGCTTGTTTTTATCTCTCTTCAAACTCGCCCCCGTTATCTTCATCGTCGTTGTTGAATTTGTAGGTGTCGTGTGCGACAACAATGCTTTGTTTTCGAGGTGCATTTTAATTCGTCAAAGCTTGAAGATGAAGAAAATGATGATGGTGGTGTGCTCTGCTTGTCTGTTTCGTTTGATTGCTTCTTCTTCGTCATTATTTTTTCATGGTTATCCCCATTGTTTAACGGTTTTGGTTTCTGCGTAAGATGAGCTTACGCCGCCTCTATTATATCCTCGTTTAACAAGGAAAAGGAGTTGAACCAATATATGAATTTGAGTCAATCTTATTAAGAAGAAATTGACAATCCAATTAGAGGCGATTAAATGGCGGACTATGCGGATCGGATTCGGGCCATGCTGCATGCAAAAAAATAGCCCGGCATGTCGGGCCGATTTTTTGTGATCAAAACCTATTATTTTGGTCCAAATATAGCGGCGGACCAAAAGTAAAAAAAAAAAATTCTTCTTTGAGTTATCCAAAACCCACTAAAAAATTAAAATTGCCCGGGCCCAAATTCCGCCTAAGCCCAAATATTTCTCGGGCCGGTCGTCCTTGATCGCTCTAAATCTAAACCCAAGTTTTAATCATCTTCTCAAAATAATCTAAACTTTGAATTATTCTAGAGTAATCCCAACTTTATGGGCACCTTCTCAAGATAATTTGCACTAATAATGAAAATAAATAACATCAATCTCATAATCGATCACAACAAATATATCTTAAATTGCAATAGAAGATCGTCTAAAGAATGGAAGAAAAGAACCTCGAACAACGTAATGGAGATCGATTACGAGACTCAAAATATTGTATGATTGGGAGAAGGCTGCGAGAGTGAGCGTTTTCTAAACATAAGTACGACCAAATTGTTCGCCTACTTCACTCAATTAACTCAAAAAAAGCATCAATCGAAATTTCTAAACAGTCATTTTTTGCAGTTTAAGTGAATCTTGATGAATCAACATATAAATTAAGGAACTTTAAAAAAAAAAAAATATAAATTAAGGAAATAAATGTAATTATCCAATGAGCATAAATCAATATGAGTGAAGCGAGAAAAAAGAGGAGAGAGAAAAGAGAGAAGTGGAGAGAAAGAGAGAAGTGGAGGAAAAAAATTAGAATTTATCTATAGATTCCCAATCTTGGTTTACCCATATCTTTCCAGGAATTCATGGTAATTCTTCTCTTTGTTTTTTTTTTTCCTATGAGGAAAAAATTTAGATTATATCATGCAAAATCACACTTTCGATTGGATCTTACGGATATCATTCATTATACACACGGGTACCATGCACCCCTATTGTGCTCATTTGCTTATTTGCTCATTTGAAGCTCTCCCCTATTGTGCGGATTTTTTGCTCATTGGGAGATTTTAAATGAGCAATGAGCAAAAAAAAAAGTCTTTAGTCCCAATCTATAATTACTTTAAAGTAAGATTAAAATCTTAAATAAATACTTAAATAAATTTAAATTTTAATGATATAATAGTTCGTAAATATTCGAACTATATATTTTCATGACAATTTATACAATCAATGTTAAAGAAAAAAATAGAGTCAATATAATATAATAAGTTAAACTTTTTGTAGAAAGTCGGAGAGAGTTTGAGGGATAAAACGTAAAGCGCAATCGTTTGGGAGTGAGTACGAAGAATAAAAAATGGGTAAAAATTGGTGGAAAGGCGATGTTCTGTTTGAAGTTTGGCATTGAATATGAAGGATAAACATACCAGGAGCTGGGACTTGGGATTTAATGGACCGAAAATGTTAGGCAAAAGGTTGAATTATTATTAACCAAAAGCGGATATTTACAGTATAAACTATGTATAATGGCTCTATTTGGCAATACTACCTATAAATAAAATGAACCGATAAGTTAGCAGCGATAAGATAAAGATGAAACCGATAAGGTGTTGGAATTGATAAGGTAGCTGATTAGCTTAATTGTTTGGGAAAATTAGTTGCTTAAGTTGATAAATTATTTGTTATCGAAATTTTAAAAGATTTTTCAAAATTTCGCCACACCCGATTTTGAAAAGGTAAAATTTAACTTATCATTTAAGTCATTTTAACCACCTGAATTTTATTTTAGGTACTCCCAAACACTAATAATCATTTTAGCATCTAGAATATGTTAGTATCTTTCTTCCTCCAAACACGTAGTATTATTTAAGATAACTAAAATGTTTCCCCCAAACAGAGTCAATATCAAGAAAGACTATCTCTAAATAAACACTTAATAACTAAAACTGTAACGCCCCGGAAATACATAACCTTAATTGTCAGCGGAAGCACAACTTAAGCCTGTGGGTTATGGCTCACTAATAAAATAATAGCCTAAAACGGCCTCTTAAACGTACAAATCATCGTCTTTAAGCTATAATTATTACCCATAAATACTAAGAGGGTTCTAAATATCTCTAATAATTATCGAGTCGCTTGAACTTAACCTTCGGGAGCATTCTTGACATACTTTGATCCCGCATCATCTCGGAAAAGATGCTCCGAGGAACTTAACCCGAAACTATTGTGCTACTCGCCACCCACCAAGTGACAAATTACGTAGTGACAAAACAAAACATTGACATATACATATCGGCACAATGCTGAGTACTAACCCATAAATCATTCTTAAAACATGCTTTGGTGTCTACGACTCTCACGTAATCATCATGTTCTCATCATTCATAACCATATCATAACAACCTAGCAATATTCACATCATCCATTATCATTCATCATGTTTCATGACCTTTCAGTACTCTCAGAAATCATAGCAGAGTAGCAACATCTTCAAAGTTCTCTCATATCAAAGTAGAAGGCATACTTTCATATCATTAGACAATAAACATTCATAAACATACACTTTAAGTCATACATGATATCATAAATCATCATCATCATCTTTCATTTACTTAACTAGTAATGATCATATCATCTTAATAACATAGTTATTTCATAGCATTCGTTCATACACATCACCAATCATCATATTCCTAAAGCATTTCGTATTTCCTAATCCAATCATCGATGACATAATGTGTGAAATCATAAAACATAATCACAATCATAATCATACTTTCGTAACATCAATGTCATCATACTTCATAGCATTAGATCATTTAATACATCACCTATATAGCATATATTTCATATCATATCATATGCTTCATCACATCTTTTCCATCTTACTTAAGTCATATTGGTAACTAGAAAGAGCATGCATCTAATAGAGGGAAATACAACATAAATCCTTTCATAACATATCATATCGGTTTATATCATATCATAAGCTTCATCATTATCTTTTCATTTGCTTAATCATTTTGGTTACTTGGCAAGTATAACGTACATTCATTAACCAATAGGGTGGCCCCAACAAAGGTGACACTTGCGGTACCCAATTCATTAACCAGTGGGGTGGCCACAACAAAGGTGACACTTACGGTACCCCAAATCATTAACTTGAAGGGGTGGCCACAACAAAGGTGACACTTGCGGTACCCAAATCATTAACGGTGAGGGTGGCCACAACAAAGGTGACACTTGCGGTACCCAATTCATTAACTTGATGGGTGGCCACAACAAAGGGTGACACTTGCGGTACCCGATTCATTAACCAGTAGGGTGGCCACAACAAAGGTGACACTTGCGGTACCCAATTTAATTCATTAACAAGTAGGGTGGCCACGACAAAGGTGACACTTGCGGTACCCAATTTAATTCATTAACAAGTAGGGTGGCCACAACAAAGGTGACACTTGCGGTACCCAATTAAGTTCATTAACAAGTAGGGTGGCCACAACAAAGGTGACACTTGCGGTACCCAAATATCTTTGCCAAGAACCATCTTTCACTTAGCTTTATCATGTTTCATTGCTTTTACTGAATCATATTCACATTTCATAATCGTAATCGTGATACGTAATCATCATCATAACGTAACATAATTACATTACATCATCGTAATCATAATCATGGGAAGTAATCATATGTATGACATATTCATAATCATGTTCATAACATATACTTTTGCATAATCAGATATTCAGAAGCATATCTCATAACTTAAGATACCTTTCAAAATACATAACAGAAGCATATCTGAAACATAACAGATACATAGCAGAAACATAGTAATCCTTTCGTATTTTACATCGTTTATGAATCATTCATGCTTTCAGATTATTTCGAATTTAAAGGCATACTTTGGCATAATCGAGACTTTATAAACATAACTCATCACCCAAATATATCGGAAATACATAAGAAAATCATACATAAACGTTGTAAGAATCCTTTCATACTATCAAGTCGTTTACAAGAACGTAGCATAAGACACTTTTTATAACATCATGGTCTCACATATGTCATTGCAGAGTATACGTTTCATCTCTCGTAATTCACAAATCATCCTTACGTACTTTAAGATCATTTCGAGAAACATAAAGCGTACTTGTTTCATCTTAATGATTCGAACTCCATATTAGCTTATTTTAGTGAACATAAACACTAATGATACTTTACTATTCTGCCTAGCAATGACTTGTAGATACACAAATAGGAATCTATTTCCAATAATCCATCTTTAGTAATCATAACACACCATCCAGTTCTAATATTCGGTTCACCAACAACAATAATTGACCCCATCAATGCCACATAATCAACAACCACAATTCATCATCAAATTAGCAACCATTACTCATGATTCAAAGAAAGGAAATTAAGATCGAAGGAAGAATCGGAGGGATTAGCACCCAAATTTCGGCATTTATAAACTCGATAATACCCTCCAACATGAGGAGAATAGAAAGAGAAGAAGAAGGGGGTGTAGTACCTCTGCTCACTTGGAGCGGGGACGAAACGAGCGCGCGAGGAGGGGCCGAGCTCGGCCGATCGACATCGGGCGGCGGTACGGGGAAGTCGGCGGCGAGCGGGGCCACCACATCAGCAGCAGCGTCCAACAACGAGCAGCAGCACAACACGCAGCATCACAACGACAACAAGCAACAACAACGACGCCCAGCAGCAGCGTCGCACGAGCGGAGCTAAGCGCGGCTCCGGCGAGCAACCACCACGAAGAGGAGAGAAAAGGCGCCAGCAGGGGTTGGCGGCTCCGGCGAGCTTCAGGAACGCCGGGAAGGAAGGACGAGAGAGGAAGGAGGGAGATCGGGAAAGAGGAGAGAGAAAATTTGGGGGTTTGGGTCTTTGGGGTTTTTCCACCGGGAGAGGAGGGAAAAGAAATAGGGAGTTGGGGGTTTCCTTTTGGTGAGAGAGAAATAACAGAGAGAGAGGATTTGGGGTGGGGGTTTTGGTTATCATTTTGGTGAGGAAAATCATGAGAGAGAATTACTAATTCAAATTGGGTTATTTAAAATCCAAAATACATTATTCTTAATAATAATTTCGTAAAACAAAATATATTACAAATACTACAAATAATCCAAACTCAAATAAAATAAAGATTTACAAAACATAATTAACTTTGTAATTATAATTAACGCTAATTAAAACGCTCTTAAAAATCGGGGTATTACATCCTACCACCCTTATAAAAAAGTTTCGTCCTCTGATTCTCCTCATGTTGGAGGGTATTATTGAGTTTATAAATGCTGAAATTTGGGTGCTAATCCCTCTGATTCTTCCTTCGATCTTAATTTCTTTTCCTTGAATCATGAGTAATGGTTGCTAATTTGATGATGAATTGTGGTTGTTGATTATGTGGCATTGATGGGGCTGAATTATTGTTGTTGGTGAACCGGTATATTAGAACTGGATGGTGTGTTATGATTACTAAAGATGGATTATTGGAAATAGATTCCTATTTGTGTATCTACAAGTCATTGCTAGGCAGAATAGTAAAGTATCATTAGTGTTTATGTTCACTAAAATAAGCTAATATGGAGTTCGAATCATTAAGATGAAACAAGTACGCTTTATGTTTCTCGAAATGATCTTCAAGTACGTAAGGATGATTTGTGAATTACGAGAGATGAAACGTATACTCTGCAATGACATATGTGAGACCATGATGTTATAAAAAGTGTCTTATGCTACGTTCTTGTAAACGACTTGATAGTATGAAAGGATTCTTACAACGTTTATGTATGATTTTCTTATGTATTTCCGATATATTTGGGGTGATGAGTTATGTTTATAAAGTCTCGATTATGCCAAAGTATGCCTTTAAATTCCGAAATAATATGAAAGCATGAATGGTTCATGAACGATGTAAAATACGAAAGGACTACTATGCTTATGCTATGTATTTGTTATGTTTCAGATATGCTTCTATTATGTATTTTGAAGGGTACTTTAAGTTATGAGATATGCTTCTGAATACCTGATTATGTAAAATTATACGTTATGATCATGATTAATGTCGTGTTTTATATATGGATTGTGGGAAATGAAATGTTTTATGATGATTATGATGACTCGATGCTATGAGATGATGATGATGATGGTGTTATGAGAATATGATTATGAATATGTCATGCATATGATTACTTTCCATGATTATGATTACGATGGTGTAATGTAATCATGGTTATGTTATGATTAAGATATGTTCCATGATTATGATTACGATGATGTAATGTAATCATGGTTATGTTATGATTAAGGTATGTTCCATGATTATGATTACGATGATGTGATGTAATTATGGTTACGTTATGATGATGATGATGTAACATAATTACGATTACCATGAGGTGATGTGATTATGAATATGTTTGCTTATGATTACGTTCCATGATTATGATTACGATGATGTAATGTAATTATGGGTACGATATGATGATAATGACGCATCAGGATTACGATTACCATTAGGTAATGTGATTATGATTCGTAAAAGCGATGAAACATGATAAAGAAAAGTGAAAGATGGTTCTTGGCAGTATATTTGGGTACCGCAAGTGTCACCTTTGTCGTGGCCACCCTACTTGTTAATGAACTAAATTGGGTACCGCAAGTGTCACCTTTGTTGTGGCCACCCTACTGGTTAATGAATTGGGTACCGCAAGTGTCACCTTTGTTGTGGCCACCCTACTGGTTAATGAATTGGGTACCGCAAGTGTCACCTTTGTTGTGGCCACCCTACTGGTTAATGAATTGGGTACCGCAAGTGTCACCTTTGTTGTGGCCACCCTACTGGTTAATGAATTGGGTACCGCAAGTGTCACCTTTGTTGCGGCCACCCTATTGGTTAATGAATGTACGTTATACTGCCAAGTAACCAAAATGAACAAGTAAAATGAAAAGATAAGGATGAATCTCATGATATGATATGAACTGATATGATATGTTATACAATGATTTATGTTGCTCTTCTCTTTAATAAAGAGGGTTCTAAATATCTCTAATAATTATCAGAGTCGCTTCAACTCAACCTTTCCGGAGCATTACTGACATGACCGATCCTGAGCTATCTTCGGAATACCTGAATGATTTCATAAAATAGGGAAAAGAGAAAACACAGAAAATAACCTAAAATGAGTTGAAAACTCAGTAACTTCACTCCAGCCCGTAAAAACGGTTTTAGTTCGTAAACATTTTCACACATAAGCACATACAGTAACACTTTAGTAATCATTAACATATAACGTTATCATTAGCCTTGAATAGTCTGCTGGCAAGGACCATTTACGTGACTTTAGCTCATTGGCAAGTACAGGTTTTGGACATATCATAACTTTCGTAATTCGTAACATTAACATCATCATATGACCTTTTTGGTCCGTATCGTTCATCGTAACATAATTCCTCCACCCGTGACTTGCCCATTTACCGGATCATTTCATGACTCCAAACCCGGCGAGAACCATCCACTTTTATAATCATCACTTATCATACATCATATATTCTTAATTCGGAATCATCCATAAATCGTAAATAGAATCATAACAGGACATTTTATAACATACATCAGTATCGTCACATCATAACGTGTCTTATCATGCTACATAACATATTATAACACATAATCATATCATCATAATCAGCATCATATACTTGTATTCACGCATTTGAGTACATGTAAAACATCACATATAACACATACGGGCAATCACATAGGGTCTTTGGACATAAAGGTTACACATAACACATACGGGCACGCATAGATCTTTGGACATGAATATTACCTCATACGCAATCCAATTCCTTAATTTCCAAGTCCAATAATTGAGAACCACTAAGCTTCCTTGATCGCTTCCAATTCCATATACCAATTTCAGCAATTCACGCACCTCATAATGGTAAGCATAATTAATAGCCGCCCATACTAAAGCGATAAACTAATAACTCTTCATAAAAGCTACTATTCACTAACTGAAGACACCGAGCATAATTCAAGTCATCTAATTAACTAGAATTCCATAATCGCTTCTCCATGATCCATCATAAACTAAAACTACGTCCTCATTCATAACCAAAATTTCCATTTCTAAATTCTCTAATCGATTATGGAATCCCAATGATAATAGTAATCTAGTTTAGTCATTACAACCTTAACCCAACTAGTTATCTATCCTCAATTATCACTAACAAAATTCAGATTAGGGCCTAATGATTATTTAACAAAATAGCCTAACATGACTTAATTGAAACTAAATAAGTTTCTAAGCCCAAATTCAACCAATTAACTTGGATAATAATTGGGTTTAAGTTCTAAACATGAAATCGAACTTTAGAGGGGAAGGAGGTTATTATACCTCTGCTCCTAAGAGCGGCGACGAAACAGAGCGGGGAGTGGAGCCGAGCTCCGCGAGGCGACGACAACGATGATCGGCGGGCGTGGAGGCAGCGGCCCGGGTGGTGCGACACGGTGGGCGTCGACCATCACCGCAGCCCCAACAACAAGCAAGCGGCAAACAACGGCGGCGCAGCAGCCGCAAAGAGGAAGGGGAGGACGAGAGAAAGAAAGGAGGAAGGAGAAGAGGCTGGGTCGGTGTTCGTCGAACTCCGGTGGGCTGGGAATCCGGCGAGAGGACACGGCGGCAGAAAGCAGAAAAGGGAAAAGAGATAGATCGGGGAAGAGAGAGAGAGAAAATTTGGGGGATTTTGGGGTTCTCACGGGTGAGAGAGAGAAATATGAAGGGGTTTGGGGTATTTGGGATGACGAGAAAATGACGAGAGAGAGGAGAAGAAATTTGGGGTTTGGGGCTTTGGTTCTCACGGGTAGGAGGAGAGAGAAAGACATGAGTTGGGGTTTTGGGTGAGGAAAATGACAGAGAGATAATGGGGTTTGGGGGTTTTTATTTCCCAACTTAAACCGACAAACATAAATGGATACCGACTTTGGTTATTTAAAATCCAAAAATATAATTCATAATAATAGTTTCATAAAACAAAATATATTACAAATACTATAAATAATCCAAACTCAAATAAAATAAGGATTTACAAAACATAATTAACTTTATAATTATAATTAACGCTAATTAAAACGCTCTTAAAAATCGGGGTATTACATCCTACCACCCTTATAAAAAAGTTTCGTCCTCGAAACTTGCAATAAGTAATCGAGGAAATAAGAAGCTAAATTCATTTAGACAAAACCAAGATCTCAAGCTTTCATGGCTTCGTTAGGAATTCAGCCTCCATTCCGCCATCATCTTTTGTATCTCTACTTCAACTCGACTCGCGAAATCGAGGAGCAAAGAAAACAAAAGGGGCAAACTTGTTGGCAATGAATTCCAACTAACTCATTCAGTGAGATCTCGTTTGAAATTCAGTTGTTTTCGCAAATCATATAAGTTTTAATTAATCGAAAAACTATTAAAATTCACATAACGTCACGTACATCATAACAATCATATAATCATATAGCTTAAGACCAACTAGGTCCAGGCATAACCACTTAAACTCCAAAAGGGCATTCATAACACTATTTCTCATATCTTAAACTCTATTAACCCAATTAATCATCAAAATGAACTTCAATTTCCTTATCGTCTAATTTCCCAAAGGATCATACCTAGGCGATGCAAAGTCTAAGACTCCGCACTTCCGGCTAGGTTTCGGCTCTGATACCAACTCTGTAACGCCCCGGAAATACATAACCTTAATTGTCAGCGGAAGCACAACTTAAGCCTGTGGGTTATGGCCCACTAATAAAATAATCGCCTAAAATGGCCTATTAAACATACAAATGTTCAATAACAATTCATAATAATTACCCTTAATAAAGAGGGTTCTAAATATCTCTAATAATTATCAGAGTCGCTTCAACTCAACCTTTCCGGAGCATTGCGACATGACCGATCCCCGAGCTATCTTCGAATACCCGAATGATTTCATAAAATAGGGAAAAGAGAAAACACGAGAAAATAACCTAAAATGAGTTGAAAACTCGGTAACTTCACTCCGGCCCGTAAAAACGGTTTTAGTTCGTAAACATTTTCACACATAAGCACATACGGTAACACTTTAGTAATCATTAACATATAACGTTATCATTAGCCTTGAATAGTGCTGGGCAAGGACCATTTACGTGACTT
Organism: Beta lomatogona; assembly: GCA_947646795.1. Taxonomy (NCBI): domain Eukaryota; kingdom Viridiplantae; phylum Streptophyta; class Magnoliopsida; order Caryophyllales; family Amaranthaceae; genus Beta; species Beta lomatogona. The sequence continues at coordinate 1,571,744 of CANSNZ010000436.1, forward strand.
TAGCTCATTAGCAAGTACGGGTTTTGGACATATCATAACTTTCGTAATTCGTAACATTAACATCATCATATGACCTTTTTGGTCCGTATCGTTCATCGTAACATAATTCCTCCACCTGTGACTTGCCCATTTACCGGATCATTTCATGACTCCAAACCAGCAGAACCATCCACTTTTATAATCATCACTTATCATACATCATATATTCTTAATTCGGAATCATCCATAAATCGTAAATAGAATCATAACAGGACATTTTATAACATACATCAGTATCGTCACATCATAACGTGTCTTATCATGCTACATAACATATTATAACACATAATCATATCATCATAATCGGCATCATATACTTGTATTCACGCATTTGAGTACATGTAAAACATCACATATAACACATACGGGCAATCACATAGGGTCTTTGGACATAAAGGTTACACATAACACATACGGGCACGCATAGATGCTGGACATGAATATTACCTCATACGCAATCCAATTCCTTAATTTCCAAGTCCAATAATTGAGAACCACTAAGCTTCCTTGACTGCTTCCAATTCCATATACCAATTTCAGCAATTCACGCACCTCATAATGGTAAGCATAATTAATAGCCGCCCATACTAAACTGATAAACTAATAACTCTTCATAAAAGCTACTATTCACTAACTGAAGACACTGAGCATAATTCAAGTCATCTAATTAACTAGAATTCCATAATCGCTTCTCCATGATCCATCATAAACTAAAACTACGTCCTCATTCATAACCAAAATTTCCATTTCTAAATTCTCTAATCGATTATGGAATCCCAATGATAATAGTAATCTAGTTTAGTCATTACAACCTTAACCCAACTAGTTATCTATCCTCAATTATCACTAACAAAATTCAGATTAGGGCCTAATGATTATTTAACAAAATAGCCTAACATGACTTAATTGAAACTAAATAAGTTTCTAAGCCCAAATTCAACCAATTAACTTGGATAATAATTGGGTTTAAGTTCTAAACATGAAATCAGAACTTTAGAGGGGAAGGAGGTTATTATACCTCTGCTCCTAAGAGCAGCGACGAAACAGAGCAGGGAGTGGAGCTGAGCTCCGGCGAGGCGACGACAACGATGATCGGCAGACGTGGAGGCAGCAGCCAGGTGGTGCGACACGGTGGCTGTCGACCATCACCGCAGCCCAACAACAAGCAGCAGCAAACAACAGCAGCGCAGCAGCGCAAGAGGAAGGGAGGACGAGAGAAAGAAAGGAGGAAGGAGAAGAGCTGGGTCGGTGTTCGTCAAACTCCGGTGGGCTGGGAATCCGGCGAGAGGACACGGCAGCAGCAGAAAAGGGAAAAGAGATAGATCAGGGAAGAGGAGAGAGAAAATTTGGGGGATTTTGGGGTTCTCACGGGTGAGAGAGAGAAATATGAAGGGGTTTGGGGTATTTGGGATGACAGAAAATGACAGAGAGAGAGGAGAAGAAATTTGGGGTTTGGGGCTTTGGTTCTCACGGGTAGGAGGAGAGAGAAAGACATGAGTTGGGGTTTTGGGTGAGGAAAATGACAGAGAGATAATGGGGTTTGGGGGTTTTTATTTCCCAACTTAAACCGACAAACATAAATGGATACCGACTTTGGTTATTTAAAATCCAAAAATATAATTCATAATAATAGTTTCATAAAACAAAATATATTACAAATACTATAAATAATCCAAACTCAAATAAAATAAGGATTTACAAAACATAATTAACTTTATAATTATAATTAACGCTAATTAAAACGCTCTTAAAAATCGGGGTATTACAAAAACCCACATAATCGTAACGGCGGTAATACCACGTTGCAATTGAAGATTAAAAAAAATCTATTATGAGTGTGAGTTGCATTGATATGATATTTATTATTAACCTTATATGTACATGATGTGTACATTTAAAGACATAATCACTTTAAAAGACAATAACAAACATATATTGAATTCTATTATTATTATCGTCACTTTTGTTGGTGCTAAGTGGAAGATAATTTATCCAAATGGTACCTTTTTTTAATAGTAAGTAACAAATTTAGTAATTGTAGTATGAAAGTTTTTAGTTACCATAATTACATCGTGATGATAATAGATAACCAATATTAATTAGAAAAAAATCATTTATATTGTGTAAAGTCATACTACGTGTATTTTTGTAATTGTAGTATGTAATAAATTCTAAGAAGATACTCAATAACACTGGAAAAAGTAACAAAAAAGACATATGAATATCATTTTTGTATATTTACTTTAATTAATAATTGATAAAATGGAGAGAGCACCAACAACTCTATGGTAACCATAAACTTACACGCTATTTAGAAATATAGTGATAATTAGTGTCCAACCAACTACATCAAATAATCATTTTCGAGTTCACTCATAGTACACCCAGGGGTATTTTTGTAATAAATTACAACTTCGGGGCACGTTCGTAATTCCGCTTACTCTCTCTCCTCTTCCTCTTCCGCGTGCTTTCGCTGCCATTTTTCCGGCGATGTTGCCGCTGCTTTTTGTTCGTTGCTCATTTCCGACGATAAAGCGTCGTTTTCATCGTCGTCGTCGTCTTCTTCGGCGTAACGTTTTGGGGGTTTTGGTCGCGAGAATATGGAAAGCTCGATCGGTGATCCATGGTGAAATTGAAGATCAAATTGTCGGCGAAAACGATGGCGGTTTCTTTCTCGCCGGAATCATGAATTCAAAACTTCCAGATCTGAAACTTCAAAATCAAAACTTCAATTTCCAGATCTAAAATTTGCGAAAGATCAATAAAAATGCCGATACGCTCGCCTGAGAGGTTGAGCTGTGGGAGGAGGAGAGAGAAAGTAGTTTGTTCATGGTGGTGGTGGTGTGGAGCAGTGCTCATTTACATAATTTGTGCTCATTCAAGTTTGCTCATTTTCTTAAATGAGTAATTTATGCTCATTCAAGTTTGCTCATTTTCTTAAATGAGTAGAAATGATTGCTTACTTGCTCATTTGCTCATTTTGCTCATTTTCTCATTTTACTCATTTTACTCATTTTGCTCATTTGGAGAAAATAGTCTTGGGTGTACCATGAGTATGTTTATATACTAGTGTGTTCTTTTTCAAAAAAAAAAAAACTAATTATGCTATTATTATTATTATTATTATTATTATTTATATTATTATATTATTATATTATATTATTATTATTATTATTATTATTATTGAAAGTTGTGCATAATAATACTCCCTCTGTTTTTTTTATCCTTCTCACTTTCGTGTGCGCGTCTCCCATTGCACATCTTTGAATTTAAATATCTTTTAATATATATTAGTAAAAATTATAACGATTGAATATTAATAAAGTACTAATTGAGACGAATCAAACAAGACCCCACATGACTATATTTTTTTCTTATAAATTGAAAATAATTAAGAAGATTCTCTCTAAGTATGAATAGTGTCAAGATTCCAAGTGAGAAAGATAAAAAAAACAGAGGGAGTAAAATGATAGTAATAGTAATACTAGTAATGAAATACAAAGTAATAATATGTTTTGTAAAAGATAAATTCAGATCAGATCAGATAATATCAGTTCAGTTCAGTTCAGATCATATCAGACAAGTTCAAATCAGATCAGATCAAATCAGATCAGTAAATTTAAGGTGAACTAAACATAGCCCAAGTTTAATATTATAACATATCAAGAGTCGTTATACTAATTTATAATCAATAGAGTATTAGAGTAGTTTTACAATTATTTTGATAGCAATATACTACTAAAATGATTAAACATATTGATAAAATAGTTTGTTTATACTTTATCATATATAGTCACAACATAATACATGTATATCGCGTTATGTTTGTTATTGTTATTGGTATTATTGGCATTGTTGCTACTATTACTATTAGTATTTGTATTGTTATTGTTAGTATTCCTGTTCTTATTTGTATTACTATTGCTATTGTTAGCATTGTTGCTAATACTGTTATTGTTTGTATTATTACTATTTTCATCATCGCTTTATGTTATCATTACTATTATTCACGAACTTATATATCAATCATAATGCTTATAATAATAAATCATTTATATAAAGTTTGGAATTGATCGTCTACTCGTTATTATTGTCGTTGGTAATAATATATAATATTAGAACAGATGAAGAGTCGTTCTACTCCTTTACTCATTAGAGTGGTTTTGCGCAATTGATTAGTCGAAATAAGAATTGACTAAGATAATACACTAAACTATCTTATAAGATAAGATAAGATAAGATAAGATAAGAGAAGATGAGATAAGATCAGATCAAATAAGATAAGATAAGATAAGATAAGATAAATAAGATGTTAGACGCATACAATAAACTATCTTATAAGATAAGATAAGATCAGATAAGATAAGATAATATAAGATAAGACAAAATAAGTTGAACAGAACATGCCCTAAGTGGACCGATATTGGGGGTGTTTGGCAAAGAGAGTTTGGGGGTGAAATAAGAGTTTTGAACCCATATTAGAGTTTTTGACCAGTCAAAACTCTAATAGGGGTGTTTGATAAAAGGGCTAATTTGATAGAGTTTTAGGGGTTGAAACGCTTATTTTTAGAATCTTGGGAAATGCAGCGTTTCAAAAAGAGAATTGGAGTTATTGATTGCTAAAAGACATATCTACCCATCTAACCTAAGGAAAAAACACTCTTGCCTCTATAGGAGGAGCTTGTAAATTATTGAGGTATGTTCAAAGAGGTTAGTGAATTTTTATTTATTATTTGCTATTATTTTCGTTCTCCTTTTTTTATTTAACAGAGCCTCTATGAAAAATAAACCGCCCCTGATCCCTATATCACAATGCACTGATGATCCAATGACATTTTTATGCTAGATGTTTGTGAATATTTCATTTTTTGACATCGGCAAATCATACAACTAAAGTGAACGTAAAGCAAGAAAACCAGAACTACGAGCTCTTTTGGCTTTTACACGGATTCCTACTCGGTTGCAAGGAAAACGATAAAGATAACTTCCGCTTATCACCTACGCTTTGGAAGCAGATAAGTAAGACAATTTGTAGTAGAGCTTCTTCCGCCCTCACCATTGCTGGATGTTTGTGAGTAATATAAGTCGTAAAAGCACAATAAATTCTTATATTCATTTCATTAATCAAGTTACGGTGCAATTTACAATATCGTTTGATTTTTTACAAGTAGATCTTAAGGAAATAGTGTAGACTGGTAGTAAGACATACAAAATTTGTCAAATTTTCCTTATAGAAAGCTTCTCTGGACAGACCCGGAAGAAAATCTGGAGGTTAAACCCTGAGCCAAGTTTTCCTTATCAAGTTTCACATTCTGCCGTCCAGCTGAGAGATCTTTCTCCCGGTCCCAAGGTTTCCAGGGGTGTTTTCCGGCCCAATCATCCTCCTCAGCCTGCTGCACCTGCTTTGATTTCTGTCTAGAACGCCTTTTCTGAGCCTCTTCTTGGTGCTTCTGTACCAAGGACTTCGACCTCTTGGCTTTATTATATTGGTCAACCAAATCAGCACCGACAGCAGATGGTTTCTTGTTTTCTTCATTGGAAGCCAGTGCCGATGCCTCGTTATAGGCTTTTATGTAACTGAGACGGAAACAATGAAGGCATCAGGTCTCTAATCACCTTACAAAAAAAAATCATATAAATAAGAAAAGGTCTAAAAGTGATACTTCGTCTTTGCCTTCAGAGCGCGATCTAAAGGGCTGTCCGTCCAAGCACTGGTATCGCCACGCCCTTGTTTAGTAGTTCTGCTGAAATTTGTAGTGCGCGTAGGCATACCACCAGACTGAAAAAATACCATATGCAAGTCAATATCAGAGCAAGATGCAAAACTCTATACTGCAATCAAGAAAACAGAAGCCAATACTTTTGATGACCTCTCCCAAAAGTCCAAAACAAATCAAGTTTTCCCATAAATTCCAAAGTGTTTATACTTGAAGGTATTTAAGAGGTAAAACTATATGCATATATAATTGTGTCAATTATAATAAATGATGGCGTTGAAGATGAGATGTTTTAGTTAATAATAGCATCTTGATTTACACCCTTTTTAACTTTCGATAAGAAGCACGAAAAATGATATAAAGTCCTATCCAAAAAAATTCTACTCCCTTAATGGTGGCTTTTTGAATAGTCTGATTCTCTTTTACAAGTATCATATTTTCTTCATAGGGAATCATAGGATGATGAGAAAAAAGAGCTCTAAATATCGAGTCATACCTTCCTTTCAGGAGGTAGGGTGGTCATCCATTCATCTCGTTTTGGTGGAGCTTTCATATCCAACTCTGCCAGCAGCACATCATCCCCTTCCATAGCCAAGCCTGTCAAGAGCAAGATGATAAGCAGCTGTTTCATTCTTTGTCTATCCAGAATTGCTAATTCATGATTCATGCCTATATCTCACTAATCCTAATCAAAAAAGAAAAAGAAAAAAAAAAGGGGAAGGCTCTGGATGCAAGATGTGCCCTGCTTCAATCATTCTATGTTAAGGCTCAACTTGAGCATCAATCACTCAATCAGACATCATTTTGTCTGAAACTTAATATCCTAATTCATTCTTATAATTATTCTTCACCTTGTGACCGCCTCCAAAGTGCAGCTTCTCGCATAGATTATAGGGACACCTTCAATTCTTCTTCCGCTTCCTTTTTCTTAAGAGTATCATCTAATGCTTTTCTCTGCAAAGTAAAAAGAGAAGGCAGATTAAAAAAAGGAAGTAAAACCTCCTCAACATTCAAAAAAGTATATCTAAACTCCAAAGCCATGATTGAATCGGCGCAGGTAAATGGTAAAATCTAGAATATATCTAGACTTTAAACTCTAAAGCTTAATTCATAACATCAAGGTTCCCTCTGTCAAACTGCCGAGAAGCTTCTTGAAACCTGTATGTAGTCAGTGTACAAGACTCCAACATTGCAAGTGATTAATTACCAGTAAAACACATGCAAGTAAAGACAATACAAAGTGACAAAACTATACACATTCATTCCCCATCTCCTCTGTCTACAAAAAACACAGAAAAGGATGTCTAAGGCAAGGCGCATTTTAGTGAATATTCCGGCTCTTGATGTCTTCCAAATACATCTAGAAATCTAAAAAAGTAATTATTAAAACAGAAAGTTTCATGATAAGTTAAAAAATGCTTGAACTCTTTAGAGTTTCCACCCTTTTGATAATTGAAGACTCCTTTCAGATACGCTTATCATTATGAGCCTCTTAGAGGCAGCCACTCGGTCTTTTGCAGACACCACCGTCTACTTACTAATCTCAACTTAATACCTATTAGGACATACTTCCTCCGTTCTCATAGTTGCACCATATTAACTTTTGACAATAATAGTTCACTTTGACCCTCTTGTTTTATTTATACGCAAGGACAAAACATAATCATGTGGGATCTTATTAGATTCTTCTCAATATGTATTTTTAAAATATCGACGTCCCATATTCTGACTTGTGCATAAGTGAAGATATTAAAGCTCAAAAATATGCATCGGCAAACGTGCAATATCTTTTGGGTACAGCAGTAAAAACCGGAGGAAGTATTAGTAAAGGTGTGCAAATCTGAGCCACCCATGGCCTACTTTGTGCGAGTCTTCACTGGATTCTTGTGGCACCCAGGTATGACTTCAGATAATGGCTAAAATTTGATAAGGAACGAGTATGTAAGCAGAAAGGTGGGGCTAAGATCAAACAATATTACATTAGGCACTCACCTTATCTGGATCTTGCAGATCTTTGAAAGCCTTGCTCAGTTTAATAAATGCTTGATGCGCTTGTGGATGAGAGCATTTGTCAGGGTGCACCAAGAGTGACAGTTTCCAGTACCTAAATGACGTAGACAATGGGATATATAGATTAATATACGTAGGCAACATCATCACAGGTTCTCAACAACTGTAATCATCCTCAAACATGATCCACATATCAGAACGAATCAGTAGATTCACAACAGAAAGATCAAAACCAAACAATATATATGAACTGCAATTCTCAGCTATGGAGCTACCTACTGAACTGACCAGGCTATCAGTTACTTGGACTTCTATCTACAACTCAACAAATGTGATCTCTAACAGTTGCAAGCTAGTACAGAGAAAGTAGCAGCTCATTTGTTATTGGGCTGTTTACTATAATCTAGTTTTATAAGGGTACTATTATTTCTATCATACTATACATTTTGTAATTTACTAGCTCCTTTATACTAGAGTATATGTGTTACAATTTGCACTTATTCAGAAATTAAAACAATCGTTAGGATTAAATAATATATCTAATCAGTTATACTCACAAGTAAACGTTTATAAACCACATACCTCTTCTTCATATTTTCACCAGGCATTGTGTGGATAACTCCAACTATATCATAAGGATGATCAGACTCCACTCCCATTATTCTTGTAACCTGATGCAACAAATTGCAAAATGGTATTATTAGGAAGAACGAACATCTCTTATTCAACACACAGTTTTATGTGTGCTTACAAGCACGCATAACTATAACTTGTTGCATAAATAGAATGTAACAATAGCATAAATGACATGATGAGGAAATTTATATTCAAATAGGAGAGAGAAATCAAAGGATGATGTACAAACCTCTTCAAAACGCTCTGCTTCATTAGCTGATTCAGCCTCAGTGACAAGAGCAGGAGGAGGTGGCCCGATACATATTCCACCATCATCATCCAATTCAGCATCCCTGGAAGAGTTTATTAACAAATTAATCTGTGCAGATTCATAAACTAAGCAGACGAGCAACTCAAAATTAAGTTAGCCAACTTAACCAGGCGATTTCAGTCTTCATAGATGTCATAAAGTTGAAATGCAATGAAGCAATATAATACCTAAGCTCAGCCTCAGCTTCAGTCAGTTTAACTGCAGCAGCAAGTAACTCAGCAGAAGGCATCTCAGTGCCAATATCATCATACTAAAAGTAAGTTTTGTGAGACGTAGCAAGAGATATCTTCATACTAAAGCAAAAAGCAGCCAGTAGTATTGGACATTTTAGATTACGCAGTGCGCACACTTAAAGTTGACAGCCAAAAATTACTAACCTCCTTCGGCTTCGAGGAGCAGAAGCTTCAAAATTAGGACCAATAGCCACTGAAGGAACATCGTCAGTAATTATTCGAAGTGGCGGCCGCCCTGGCCCTGGCGCCGGGGAGAACAGGTCATTCATTCCAAATTTCAGAAATTGATTTGATGAAAGAAACAAGAACAAATGAACAATCGCGTGAAAATATACGCCTGAAAAAATTGTAACATAAAACAAACATGAATTAAGAAGTTATACCAAAAACTCGAATCATAAATGTAGATTATTCCTAAAAACATGAAATTACATGAGATAAATTCCAAATTTCAAAAATTGATTTGATGAAACAAACAACAACAGATGAACAATCGCGTGAAAATATACACCTGTACAAATTGTAACATAAAACAAACATGAATTAAGAAGTTATACCAAAAAAAACTCGAATCATAAATGTAGGTTATTCCAAAAAACATGAAATTACATGAGATAAATTCCAAATTTCAAAAATTGATATGATGAAACAAACAAGAACAGATGAACAATCGCGTGAAAATATGCGCCTGTACCAATTGTAACATAAAACAAACATGAATTAAGAAGTTATACCAAAAAAAACTCGAATCATGAATATAGGTTATCCCTAAAAAGTAAAAATATGAAATTACATGAGATAAGAAGGAAAAAAAATTGAATTCGTGAAACAAACAATGACAATCAATCGCATGAATAATCACGTCAAGTAGGTCTTACAAATCAAAATCGCAACTAAAAATCCTCTAACCAAAGTAGATTCATCTAAGGGGGAAAAAAAAAAGGAACAAAATAAAAACCTGGAGATCAGTTCGAGCCTGGCAGAATTCCGGACGAGTGAGGGAGACTGAGAGAGACCAGAGAATGCGAGGTTTCTAAAGTTTACAAGTTGATTTATAAACCCAAAGCGAATCTATCTTTATTATATAAGGGAAGGGAGGAGAAAGATGGTGTCCCCATCTGAAAATACTAAATTACCCTTAATTATTTAATTAATGGAATAAAAAAAATTACAAAAGAAAATAATTTAAAACTCTTTCTCATTTCAACTTGCTATTTTAAACAAGTTAAAAATGGTATATGCATCAAATACTTTAATCAAAATATTAAATGGACAAAATATTTTGATCTCTTTTTTTTATTAAGATGGTATATATGACGTCCAACTGAAAAGTCTAAACACTCACTAACTTTTATACTCTTTAATTCAGTCAAACCAACTCATTATTTCTATTCTACTCAAAATTCATTCACAAAATATTAATATTAAAAATAACTCACAACCATTGTTAGTGTTTTACATTAGCAAATTAATATATCTAAATTCATCTATTTATTAATCTTTCACATTCTAAGTTTAATCATAAATATAGTACGGATGTAGTATATAATAGAATAACAAGTTTTGAAATTAATGCACGCATCGCGTGCATATGAGGCTATATATATATAAGTGAAGGGGGGAGGAAGATGGTGTCCCCTTACAAAAAGTCTAAATACCCTTAATGACTTTAAATTGTCATATATATTAAATAATCTTTTATTCTTCCTACTTGTCATATATATTAAACATTTGAACAAGTTAACAATAGAATTAAATTTGAAATTTGAATTAAATATTAGATTAAGGAGAATGATTTCCTCTTCTTACATATGTGTGAAAAACTATGATAAAATTGACAATATAACTTGATTGTCACAATCAGAAGAAAAAAAAACTTAAATTTCATATTAATAATTATACTGATAATATTTTAAAACCTAAATGTTGATTATTATTCGATAATCTCCATTATATAAATCAAACTCTTACACTTTATTAATATTCAACGATTGAACCTAATACACAAATTCTTCCACTTTATTTGAGCACAAACTTTCTTCTGCTTTACATTTCCTTCTCTCAATACTATATTAGAATAATGATGAACAAATAACTAAAATAACCAACGAAACATTGATTTAAGAAAAAAAAATAATAAAAATAATTATAAATGTCTGTTCGAATCAATTTTGTTGTAACACTAATAAATAACTAATTAAGAAAAAAATGTTAATATGACACGCACGCATAGCGTGCAAAAAATGCTAGTACTAATATATTAAAAGGCGTGCGTAAACCGGGAACGGTGCCACGTGGCGCTCTCCCTAGGGAGTTTTAGTTCATGTAATCCATGTACAATAAAAAAAATTAGAAATTACATAGTATAGGTTTTGATCCCGTGACCTCAAGTTCATGTACTAAAGTTTTAACCACTAGGCCAAGTTGTATTTAGTGTTATCATATCAAAGTACAATATTAATAAATGAAATTTTTTCTTACCCGGGGCATAGCCTAGGCCTAATAACTAGTGTTTACATCAAATAAGAACACCTCACCTAAGTTGAATTAAGAAAATATATCCTAAACTTAATAGTAGTATAACTCTAATACACTTTTAAATAGATTTAGGAAATACTTGAGAAAAAAATTATATTATAAGTATGTTGCATTGCTATTATGGTTAACATATACGCCTTGTTTGGCAAAACTAGCGGTTGTGGTAGCTGGTAGCTGTTGCAGTAATTGTAAATGGTTTGCGCAACTATGCATGTTAGCTGTAGACTAGTAGCAGTTAGTTGTTAGCGTTTAAAGTAGTTGTGTAAATTATAAGTGTTTGGTAATAGTAGTTGTTGGAATTGGAAAAGATGATATTGTACACATACTAGTAACTAGGTGTTCTGCCCGTGCAATGCATAGGTTAATTTACTACATATACTGAATTAAATGATTGACAAAATGAATTCCAAAATATTTTTAAGGATATGTTTAGAATATTTTGCTATTTTATCTTTTATATATTACTATGTCATAATCATTATTCAAAATTATATGTCGTCAAATTACAATATCAAATATATACTCTGACACTTGAAGATCTGCTGTAATAGGGGGAATGTTAATTCCCTAGTAATTAAACCTCTAGCTTGTTATGAACTTTAAATGCTTATTTTAATATATGCTCCCTTTGACCGAAAAAAAAAAAATATACTCTGACATGGCAATCCTACATAAAATTTAAAAGATATAATCATTTCCAAAATAATTAAAAATGGGTATATTGCCCTAAACCAAATTTGTTCACTCGTCTGCTTAATGAGATCACATTAGACATACTCGGTCGTTTTGGTTCTAATAATGATCCTTTTAGTTTATTCAATTGCAAATTAAGGTATGTTAATTATTATCAATCTTTGTCTTATTAATATCTTCCAATGATAATCTTTCTTACTATTAGTTATATGTTGTCTATAGTTGCAAATTGCTATGTCGTCTTTCAAATGACGAACATGTTATCAAGCGAGTTTCAATTGAGAGGATAATTGAGCGAGTATGGCTATTGGATGGTACCGCTAAAAGGTTTTTCCTTTTATGCCTTGAATTAAAAAATCCGGAAGCACTACTTCGTCATGGCATTGTAAGTAAACTTACTATATATTTGTCATTTTTAAGGAATAAAATTAGTATTTCGTTACTATTAATTACTATGTTTTTTTATTCAGAACAACTTTTAATGTACATCTTACTATTTTGTTATGTACATGTTCAAATTTTTACTCATAGTAATTGGAATACTGGATTGACAAAATTGGAAGAAGCTGCGTCGACTGGACATGTTATGTCACGTTACCTACTAGGCTTAATTTTTGTATGTTATAGGGAAACGTCATTTACAAAAAGAGGACTACAAATTCTAATAAAGGTTTATTAAATCAATTGGTACGGAATCTATTATCCAATGTAGGTGGAAGTTTAAAAGGATGCTAAACACTATTTGGATAAGGAGTAAAATTATGATATTAAAGAAGCATCTGATATTTCGATATTAAAGAAGATCCACTTTTGAAGGATTAGGATGGTTTTTTTCGATATTATTAGCCATGTTATTATAGTATTAGTCTTCTTATCCTATTTTATTCACTTTTAAAAATTAGGGATCGCTATTTATGTTTGATTATCTACTTTTTTATTGTTTCCTTTACTTTAATTAATCTACTCTTTATGTTTGATTAACATACCTAGTAAAAGTTCCACAAATGTAATCAAATTGGGGATTCATGTATCTCAAATAAAAAATGTTAGATGTAAGGATAAGTAATAAAGAGAGAAGTAGCACAATTTTATTGGATGTATGATTTGTATATCAAAAATAAAATAAAAAAAGTTTAAAGGGAGAAGAGAGAAGTACTATTTAAATATGATTTTCAACAGTTTAAATAACCCGTGCATTAGCACGGGAAAAGACTAGTAAACCTCCGTATCAAATTAAACGCAACAGTTTCTAAAAATGGCTGTTTCAAATTAAATGCAACAATTTACTTCTTTCTATTTTTGGTAAAATTTTTGAGTGTGAAATTACTTAATTACCCTTACTAAACCTAATTAACCTTTTTTATGTTGAACTAATATGGACTAAAAAATCAGATTAAAACCTTTGGCTTAATTAATGATTCCCACCAAATTTTCCACTTCACTCTTCAACAGTTAACTACCAACCAACATTTATGATCAAATTGAAACTGATCATAAATGTTCATCAATTCCCACCCCAACCCAGAACCCTAAATTTTTACTCTTCCTCTTCTCTCTTCTCAGCCGATTCTCACTCTTCCTCTTCTCTATCATCTTCTTCTTCTCTCTGTGTCTGTATCTTCTTCTCTCTCTTACAATTCTTCTCTCTCATCATCTTCTCACTAAATTCATCAATAGTAAACACACAACCACTAACTGATGCATCTTTTGCTGCGAAAATACAAGAGGAAATGATCATTTGCAGAGATCTTGCAAATTCAATTTCCGACGAATCTCCTTATGCATGGAAACTTTTTTACTCCGGCGAAGCTTCGACTTGTCTAAGCAAAAAATCACTCTAATACACTTTTAAATACTTCGTCCATTTCTTTTTACTTGCAACCATTTGATTTTCACATTTGCCAATGCATAACTTCAACCATTAACATCTTTAACTACCGATAATTAAAAATTATGAAAAATAGATATTCGGAAAATATACATTGAAACGAATCTAACAAGATCCCACATGAATATGTTTTTCCTTAACTATAAATCACAAAAGATAAATTAAGTAGAGTTGATGAATAGTGTAAAAGTCAAACCGTTGCAAGTAAAAAGAAACGGAGGAAATAGATTTAGGAAATACTTGAGAAAAAAATTATAGTATAAGTAAGTTGCATTGGTATGATTGTTAGCATATAGGCCTTGTTTGGCAAAACTAGCGGTTGTGGTAGCTGGTATATGTTGCAGTAATTAGTAACGGTTTGCGCAGCTATGCCTGTTAGCTGTAGGCTAGTAGCGATTAGTTGTTAGCTGTAGGCTAGTAGCTGTTAGTTGTTAGCTTATAGAGTAGTTGTGTAAATTATAAGTGTTTGGTAGAAGTAGTTGTTGGAATTGGAAAATACGATATTGTACACATACTAGTAACTAGGTTTTCTGCCCGTGCAATGCATAGATTAATTTAATACAAATACTGAATTAAATGATTGAGAAAATGAATTCCAAAACATTTCTAAGAATATGTTTATAATATTTTGCTATTTAATCTTTTATATATCACTATGTCATAATCATTATTTCAAAATTATATGTTGTGAAATTACAATATCAAATATATACTCTGACATGGCAATCCTACATAAAATTTTAAAAGAATAACCATTTCCAAAATATTCAAAAATGGGTATATTGCCCTAAACCAAATTTGTTCATCCGTATGCCTAATGAGATCACATTAGACATACTCGGTTGTTTTGGTTCTAATGATCCTTTTAGTTTATTCAATTGCAAATTAAGGTATGTTAATTATTATCAATCTTTGTCTTATTAATATCTTCCAATGATAATCTTTCTTACTATTAGTCATATGTTGTCTATAGTTGCAAATTGCTATGTTGTCTTTCAAATGACGAACATGTTATCAAGCGAGTTTCAATTGAGAGGATAATTGAGCGAATATGGCTATTGGATGGTACCGCTAAAAGGTTTTTCCTTTTATGCCTTAAATTAAAAAATGCAGAAGCACTACTTCGTTATGGCATTGTAAGTAAACTTACTATATATTTGTCATTTTTAAGGAAAAAAATTAGTATTTCGTTACTACTAAGTACACTGTTTTTTTATTCAGAACAATTTTTAATGTACATCTTACTATTTTGTTATGTACAGGTTCAAATTTTTACTTATAGTAATTGGAATACGGGATTGGCAAAATTGGAAGAAGCTGCGTCGACTGGACATGTTATGTCATGTTACCTACTAGGCTTAATTTTTGTATATTATAGGGAAATGTCATTTACAAAAAGAGGACTACAAATTCTAAAAGGGTTGATTAAATCAGTTGGTACGAAATCCATTATCCAGTGTAGGTGGAAGT
Source organism: Beta lomatogona (assembly GCA_947646795.1). Lineage (NCBI taxonomy): Eukaryota > Viridiplantae > Streptophyta > Magnoliopsida > Caryophyllales > Amaranthaceae > Beta > Beta lomatogona. Next base: position 1,587,278 of record CANSNZ010000436.1, read on the forward strand.
TTAGAAGGATGCTAAACACTATTTGGATAAGCTAAGGAGTAGAATTGTGATGTTAAAGAAGCATCCGATATTTTCGATATTAAAAAAGATCCATTTTTGAAGGGTTAGGATGGTTATTTTCGATGTTATTAGCCATGTTATTGAAGTATTAGTCTTCTTATCCTATTTTATTCACTTTTGAATAATTAGGGATTGCTATTAATGTTTAATTAATCTACTTTTTTGTTGTTTCCTTTACTTTAATTAATCTACTCTTTATGTTTGATTAACTTATCCAGTAAAAGTTCCAAATGTAATCAAATTGGGGATTCATGTATCTCAAATAAAAAAATGTTAGCTGTAAGGATAAGTAATAAAGAGAGAAGTAGCACAAATTTTATTGGATGTATGATTTGTATATCAAAAATTAAAAAAAGTTTAAAGGGAGAAGACAGAAGTACTATCTAAATATGATTTTCAACAGTTTAAATAACCCGTGCATTAGCACGGGCAAAGACTAGTAACTCTTTTATTAAAAAGATGGGAAGAACTAATATGAGAAGCATGTATGGTATGCTAATTCAATAGGCATTGCCTTTCATCTACAAGGCTTGAATTTTAGTATGAATTATTTGGCACTGCTTGTTAGGAAGGAACAGAACGGTTGATAGCTCTACGCTGATGGAGACCTTGTAGATCTACCGAGAGCAGGAGGTTTATTTTAGGTGTAAGTGCTCGATCTTATACTGCTTTAAGGGCTAAGGGGATCCTTTTTATAGACGAGGTGGTTTGGTTATTGTATAGAGTATTATTACTAATTAGACGTGCATAAGTGCAGTCGTGAAGCAGACATAAAGTATCTCCAGCTCATGTCCTTCATCGTTGAATTTCATACAATAGTAAACATGAACATTAAGAAGATCATTTATCCAGGTCATGCTATCTATAGAAGATCATGATATTGATGATACTATCCTATCTAAATGATCTCTACTGATTCACAATATTATTTGTTATCGTTATATACTTGTAAAGCTATCTTTGTTATCTTCTCTTTATTCTGTAATTATCCCCTCTTAGCTTGCATATTCTGTCAATATTCTATGTACTGCAACCTCTTGTAAAAGCTATATATAGCCACCTCTTTTGTTAATAATATTCATCAAAACCTTTATCATTTATATGGTATCACAGAGCCTTGATCATTTTCTACCCACCCACCTACTGTAGCTACGGTTCCTCTATACCCCACCCATGGCCGACGCTACTATTTCCAATACTCATGAGCCATCTCTTCCCCTTGTGCTTGTCAACTTCACCAATTGTATTAAACTCACCTCTCAAAACTATTTTCATGGAAGACTCAAGTGCAATCCATTCTCTTTGGCTATGACCTCCTCAAATATGTTGATGGAACTCACCTCTCCCCACCTGCCACCATCACCACCGACTCCAAGACATCACCCAACCCAGCCCACCTCACTTGGCAACGCCAAGATAAACTTCTTCTTGGCGCCTCCCTTGCCCCACTCATTGTCCACGCTCAAACCTCTCATGAAGCTTGGACTATTCTTGCCACCACCTATGCTAACCCATCTCGTGGTCATATCCTTCAACTAAAAGACCGCCTTGCCTCCATCACTAAAAACACTCAAACCGTCTCCGAATACATTCAATCTATAAAAGCATGCACTACCCAACTCTCTCTCATGGGTAAACCCATGGATCATGAAGATATTATCGCTCAAATACTTAAAGGCCTTGATTCCGAGTCTTACAAACCCATCATTGAAGCCGTCCGTGCTCGTGACAATCCCATTACTTTTGAAGCTCTTCATGAAAAACTTATCAACCATGAAAATGAACTTAACAAAACAACTCCTCCCACCTCATTTCCGGCCACGGTTAATGCTGCCTATCACTCATCCAACCAACGCTCCTCTTCTCACACCCACACCCACTCTCCTCGCCAATTCTACCACAACAACAACAATTCCGCTGCCCACTCCCGCCACTCAAACACCTCCTCTTCCCGACTACCCACTCCTTTTAAAGGTAAATGCCAATGGTGTCGTCAAGTTGGGCATGTTGTATCTCAATGCTCTCACTTCAAACAACTTTTTCCCCATATAGTTTTCCCCTCCCCTACTCCCTCTCTTCACTCCACTCCTAAACAGCAGCCCCACTCCACTCCACAAGCCCACACGGCCACCACCTTCACTCCTCCTTCATCATCTTGGCTCATGGATAGTGGTGCTACTCATCACATCACCAATAACCTCAACAATCTTTCCCTTCACACTCCTTATGATGGTTGCGATGATCTTATTATTGGTGATGGTTCTACACTTCCTATTGCCAACATTGGTTCGTTCTCTCTCCCTCTCTCTTCTCACTCTTTTAAATTTACTAATGTTCTTCATGTTCCCACTATTTCACGTAATATCCTGTCCATTTCTCAATTTTGCAAAGATAACAATGCTTATGTAGAATTCTTACTTTCTTCTTTTTTTTCTTAAGGATCTCTGAACTCATCACATTCTCCTCCAAGGCACACTTAGAGCGGGAATATATGAATGGCATCCACCTCCATCTCTCCATGCCACAATCTCATCTTCCTCACAAGCTTGGCATCACCGACTTGGCCATCCCTCATCTACTATCTGAAAATTACTTAGTAGTCAATTTTCATTATCTATTCCATCTCTTACTCATTCCTCATGTAATTCGTGCAATATCAATAAAAGTCATAAACTCCCATTTTCTCATTCTACTCTTACTTCTAGTGCTCCTTTAGAGCTTATCTTTTCGGATGTATGGACGGCTCCCTGTACTCTCTTATGATCACTACAAGTATTATGTAATTTTTGTCGATCACTACACCAAATATATATGGCTCTATCCTCTCAAAAGAAAGTCCGACACCACACCCACCTTTCAACGCTTTCGAGCTCTTGTTGAAAAATTCTTTAACAAACCCATCATTCAAATATACTCCGACAATGGTGGAGAATATCTCAAACTCACTCCTTCACTTCTCAATGATGGCATCTCTCATCTTACTTCCCCTCCCCACACTCCTGAACACAATGGCTATGCAGAACGTCGTCACCGTCATATTGTTGACACCGGTCTCACTCTTCTCTCTCATGCCAACCTTCCTCTCCATCTTTGGCCTTATGCCTTCACCACTGCTACATATCTCATAAACCGTCTCCTCACTCCTACTTTACACAACAACTCACCTTATCAAACTCTCTTCCAAAAAGACCCCAACTACACCAAACTTCGGAGTTTTGGTTGTCTCTGCTACCCTTGGCTACGTCCCTATACTACTCACAAAATGGAACCACGCTCCATCCCTTGTATCTTTGTAGGCTACTCTCCTACACAAAGTGCTTATTATTGTCTTGACCCAAAAACATACAAAACTTACACTTCTCGTCACGTAAAATTCATTGAGGCTCAATTTCCTTTTGAGTCACTCTGCCCCAAATCATCCACTTCACTCTCCATCTCCACTGATGAGTGGTGTACATTTCAAGTCTCTCTCATCTCTCCTACCCCACGTCCTACTCCTCCTCTCAATTTTCCCACCACAGAACCTCACTCCACTCCTTCTACTGCCCGCAACTTTACTGCAGCACACCCCACCCATCAAACCACTCCCTCTTCGGCACCCAACATCCCTTCCTCACCTCCCACCTCTCCTGCCCACATCTCACCCTCTACCGCAACACATCCCACCCCTCAATCCCATGCCAGCAGCCCCGTCACACTCAGCTCTCCCCTCCCTCTCCTACCCCCTCTCCCGACCAGCCCGACCCCCCGCTCCCCTCTCCACCTCCTCCCAACCGCACCATCACCACTCGTCTCACCAACAACATTCGAAAACCCAACCCCAAATATGCCCAAGTTGCCACTCTCTCCAACCCCCCTCTACCACCCACTACGGTTAAACAAGCTCTCAAAGACTCCAACTGGCGTGACGCCATGCTAGCCGAATATAATGCTCTCCTACGTAACAATACATGGCAACTAGTTCCCCCTCATCCCTCTTATAATATTGTAGGCTGCAAATGGGTTTTCCGTCTCAAATATAACCCCGATGGTACACTCAAACAACACAAAGCTCGCCTAGTCGCAAAAGGCTTTCACCAAAGACCAGGAGTTGACTACTCCGAAACTTTTAGCCCGGTAATTCGCCCCACCACAGTCCGTCTCATTCTTTCCTTAGCCGTCAGTCACGGTTGGTCTATACGACAACTTGATATTAACAATGCCTTCCTACAAGGCACCCTAGCCGAAACCGTTTTCATGGCCCAACCACCTGGCTATATTGATACTCAACATCCTCATCATGTCTGCAAGCTTACCAAAGCCATCTACGGCCTCAAACAAGCCCCTAGAGCTTGGTACATTGAGCTTAAAAATTTTCTCATCTCCTATGGTTTTATCAATTCCATCTCTGACCCCTCCCTTTTTACATATCATCATGGCTCTCATCTCTTCTATCTTCTTGTTTACGTGGACGACATCATAATCACTGGTCCATCTCCTAACCATCTTACTACATTCATCACCACCCTTGCCACCCGTTTTTCTCTCAAAGACCTTGGCCCTCTCTCCTACTTTCTTGGAGTGGAGGTCATTCCTAATGCTCATGGCTTATTCCTAAACCAAACGAAATACATCTCTGACCTTTTGGCAAAATATCACATGGATGACAGTAAACCTGTTTCTACACCTATGGCTACTCATCCACCACTTCTTCACTCTCATGGTACTCCTATTACCAACCATACCGACTATCGTGCTATAGTTGGGAGTCTCCAGTATCTTTCTTTGACTCGTCCCGACATCGCATTTGCAGTCAACAAACTAGCTCAATACATGCAAACACCAACTGACATTCATTGGCTCGCTCTTAAGCGTCTTCTACGCTATTTGCGAGCTACTATTCACGCAGGTATTCAACTTCATCGCAACTCTCCTATGCAACTTCACGCCTTCACGGATGCTGACTGGGCTGGTGACAAAGATGACTACGTATCCACCACCGGTTATGTAGTGTATCTAGGTCGAAATCCTATATCATGGAGCTCCAAAAAAGCAAAGAGCTTTGGCACGCTCCTCCACTGAAGCAGAATTTCGCGCCGTTGCGGATACCACCACGGAAGTTCTGTCATTACGTTCTCTTCTCACTGAACTTGGGTATACTCTTTCTCAGCAACCTGCTATATACTGCGACAATTTAGGTGCTACGCATTATTCAGCTCGTCCTATATTTCACTCGCGCATGAAGCATCTTGCCCTTGCCTTTTACTTTGTCCGAGAACAAGTTCAGCTTGGCACAATTCATGTTCAACACATCTCAGGTGACGATCAACTCGCAGACGTTCTCACAAAACCCTTACCCAAGGCCCGGTTCTATCTCCTTCTTACCAAGATTGGTCTCGCTCAACGATCGTCCATCTTGCGGGGGCGTATAGAAGATCATGATATTGATGATACTATCCTATCTAAATGATCTCTACTGATTCACAATATTATTTGTTATCGTTATATACTTGTAAAGCTATCTTTGTTATCTTCTCTTTATTCTGTAATTATCCCCTCTTAGCTTGCATATTCTGTCAATATTCTATGTACTGCAACCTCTTGTAAAACAATATAAAAAAATCATGAATCATATATGAAAAAAAAGAAATCGATTCTATAAAAAATCATGAATCATTGAGTTAGGAAACAACGGGTTCATAAGAAAGAGAATTAGCGGAGGAGTCGAATTCAGAGAGGAGAAGTGCGTTGGGAATGCAGGTGCGACCTTCTCCGCCGCCGCCGACGTCATCAGATTTTGAATCGGTGGATCAAATGGCGTTGAAGGGGACTCACGATGGGCGGTTGAGGAGTTTTCTCACTCGTTATAGGAGTTTCTCTACTGTCAATCTGTCATTCATGGAATTTCCTAGTGCATCTAGAATTTATATTAAGCATGTACTTTTTTTTTTTTTTAGAGAGATTTCATTAAAAGAAGGCCAAACGGCATCTACAATAAGTATTAAAGAAAAACAAGATATAATCAGACAAGATCAAATCAAATTCGTATTCGAAGAAACTACAATGAACTAGATCGAGCAATACAGCGCAGCCCCCTTGTATTTACTGAATAACGCAGCTATTGATATATGGGGAAGTCAATCATTCTGACATAGTTTGGGGAAGAAAATTCTTGATTTAACCATGTTGACCGCACCTGAATTTCCAATACTTCGATGTTGATGGTCTTGAACTTCAACCAATAGGAACAATTTCTCATACCAATTTTTAAACCTCCACGTGGGAAGAGAATAAAACTAAACTCCAAACTTCCATGAAAGGAGAGAAAGAACCCAAAAATTGGGTAGAAAACTCTCAAAAAGAGAGAGAATGAAAGATTATTAATAACAAAAACAATAAAAACTAGAAGAAAAAAGAAAAATTGGGGGCTTACCACCATCGAAAGAATGATGGCAGCCCCAAACTAGAAGAAGAAAAGGATTAGGGTTTTTTGAGGAGGAAAAGGAGAGAGGGGAGAGGAGGAGGCTATATTAAGCATGTACTTGTTTCCACACAAAAAAATAAAGAGGGAAAAAAACATAAATCGACCTTATTTAGCAGCAGTACTATATTGGAAAAAAAATTATTAAAAAAAATTATCAAAGAAACCGGTTTTACTTAAAAGTAGTTTCCTATCTCTCAACAACTATTTTAATAAGTTAACTAGTTAAACTTAAGAAACCGGTTTTAGAGAATAACTAGTTTCATATATTTAAGAAACAGGTTAGTGAACCCAACCAGTCTCTAATAGTTAATCTCTTTGGCCATTTTTTTAGTAGTGCTTTTATGCCTTAAATTAAAAAATCCGGAAGCACTACTTCGTTATGGCATTGTAAGTATAGGTCACCAGCGAGCCTGCGCTGGGCGGCGGGCTAAGGACTTGTAGGGTTTGGGGGAGTTTTAGAGAGAGGCGGGGAGAATTTTAGGGATTCTGGATTTAGTTAATTATACTAATTATAATGATTAAAGGTGTGCGTTACAATTGGGTAAATTCTAAAAGGAAAGAATACAAAAGAGAGGATGACAAAATCGATATATTAAAGTTATAAGTTTATAAGAGTACAAGAGGTGAACAAGCACCTTTATTATGGACAAGAATTAAGATACAGAATAAAAAAAATAAAACTGGAAATACTTGGACAACACATAATCTAGTAAAACATGGAAATACCAACTTCCGCATGACATTGACATGATAAGAATGCCGAAATATTCATTCCTTGAAAATATAACTTTTGTTTAGCGACAAGAGAAATCTAAAGACCATGAGACGGGAACACAGGTAGCACGCCCGCAACAACCATCGACAAATGGTTTGCAGCTTTCCCCAAAGTCGTGGCAACCCAATATGGGTTGAGGTTTTGTAGCAAGCACAAAAATGGCTACCACGAGTAGCAAACTCACCAGCTTTTTCATCCACATAATTGTATGTTTTACTTTTTCGTGAGTAAAGTAAACTATGTCTATGAATTGATGATAGAAGTGGAGATTAAGGGGATCCTTTTTATAGACGAGGTGGTTTGGTTGTTGTATAGAGTTTTAGTCTTAGTAATAATATTGTAGTTACTAATTAGACGTGCATAAGTGTAGTAGTGAAGCAGACATAAAGAATCTCCAGTTCATGTCCATCATCGTTGAATTTCATACAATAGTAATTAGTAAACATGAACATGATGAATGCATTAAGAAGTTCATTTATCCAGCTTATGCCCAATGCCGCTGTTTCAATTATTGTGCCAATGCCGCTGCATGTGTTGCTGCTGTACAAGGTTCTGCAACATCAGGTTGCCGCTCTTTTGCATTAATGTTACCCCTGTTTCTGTTTTTACGTTTTTCTTAACCATGTGATTGTTTTAAGCTTTCAGTTTCTTCATAAAAGTTGTAGAGCTCGAAAAGTTAATGAATTTAGGCTCAAGAATCGTTCAATTAGGAATCGTGTGCTAAGAGCTATACCCATTACAAGATAGACATTGTTGCTGTCTAATCTGCTGCGGTAATTCAGTAAAGAACATATCCTTTGTTGGCTTATATTTTTGCTTTTGCTGGACATGGACATGGACATAGCTATATCTATAATGGGGGTTCTTATGATGTTCTAGTTTGTTGTATACTTGTATTCCATGTTTTGATGATGCCAAATACTTAGGTTCTTATATAGCTTTTATTTTGCGAAAAATATAAAATTCCAAAAAATAATGAAATGATTATTTTTACATTTATAAGTTGTGGAGAAAGATTATTTATTGAATCTAAGTCAAGATATTATTTTTATACACTTTGAATTTTTATCATATGGTATGTTTAATGTTCTAGTTACTCGGAATCCTTGAATAAACGATTCTTCAAGTTACTAGATATTTGTTGTTGTTGCTTTGATTGCTTGAAAAACAGTTGAAAACCGTGGCACAAAAAGTGGAGCTAACTGAGTGAAGTTCTCCAACTACCTTTATGCACACGCTGGAAGTTCGCCCACTAACGGATAAGTGGAGCAGTTAGTTACCGTTGCAATAAACGTGGAGGAAGTGCAGCGAAAATAGGGCGATGATCTTCACTACACTACAAGCTCACATCATGGAGAACGTGGAGCAGAAAAATGTCCAGAAGAAGAAGAAGTGCAGCAGCTATATAAGGAAGAAATTACTTAAAGATATATATAACTTTCTTGAGCGAAAAATTGAGAATTACCTAGAAAGATTTCTTGTAATTTCCTCTCTTATTCAACAAGCATACTTTGTAATATTCATAGTGTTTGAGTGAGAGAAAATTCAGAGAATATCCTTGTAATCAAGAGAGAGAAAGAAAGAGAGAAAAGAAAAGATTTCGAGTGAAGTCAAAGTGAGTGTCATCAGTTCAGGGGGAACTGAGTGACTGGGAACAAGTTCCTAGAGGAATAGAGAAGGTCCATTAATAGGTTGTAAGAAGATCGAGTCTTTTGGCCTATTATAGTAAAGAGAGTTTGAGTCAAAATTCCTCATGGTCAAGTTTTTTTCTTCCTATTGGGACTATGAAGTTTTCCTTATAAAAATCTTGTGTGTTTGTCTCTTTCGCTTTTAAAGTTTATATTAATTCCGCAAAACAATTTGAAAATTTCCCCTCAACTACAATTCACCCCCCTCTTGTAGTTGGTCTAGTGTTCATACTAGAATAACATAGTTCAAAGGAAGTCTTGTACTCAGTGAAAGGAGAGGTTTAATTGATAGTTTGTTATGTTTTTCCTATATTAGTATGACAAATTATTGATCAAATATGAATTATATGACAGGTGATAAAAGAGTCTAATGAAATGCAAACAAATGAAGAAGAGGAAAGAAATGGGAACCTATAAAGACAATCAACGAAGCTTTTGACTTAGTTTTTTTTACCTTTCTAGAGTTTCTACTTATTTGTATCATCTAATTACATTTACTTTTCTTGAATATCTTACATTGACTAGCCATACATTATATTTTTTTTTCCTTCCGGAATGAGAGACATATGGTATGTTGAGGTGCTTATGTAAATTACATTGTTATTGATTATTTGTAATGACATTTTATTGATATATTAAAAATACTTGATTGATTGTTGCAATATAACGTTTAATATTAATTGCAAGTTATATCTGAAAACCTCTTGTGGAAAAGTTGCAAGTTGCATCTAAATAGTAGTACTTCCTCCGTTCTGTTTACGTGGTTCGATCAAAATAGACCAACGTCCACAGATGGGGGATTCAAGCTTCTTCACTATGATGGAGAAAAACCAGAGAGAATAATACAAGGCTAAATTCTAGAGGCTAAAAGTGTTTCATAAGTTGTGTAATTAATAATGAACAGCCAGGGGGCCTTTTATAACATAAGTAACCCCGCACAAAAACCATAAAAGAGAATCCAATTCGGAAATCGCAAAGCCGCGTTAAAACCCAGCCGTCTGATCGGGTCAGGCGACATCCGCCCAATCCGGCGGCCATCAAATTCAAGCTGGCTGACGTTTAGAGCCCGATCGGACGATATCCGCCCGGTCATGATTCGCTAGGGCACCCGATCGTGAGGAATCCGCCCGACCGAAAGTCCAGTTCTACATCGCTTTGTAGAATAGCCATAACTTTCACATTTCTCAGCGGAATTGGGCATATGACATGTAGTTTGAAAGCTCTTGGAACAAGATTTCACCTCCAATTTGAATCACATGAAAACCATTTATAGATTGAGAGATATGTGCATTCAAAGTTAGCCTTATGTCAATTTCACAAGATTTAAAGTCACAAATAACATAAAGAAGCATCCGATATTTTCGATATTAAAGAAGATCCACTTTTGAAGGATTAGGATGGTTTTTTTTTATGTTATTAGCCATGTAATTAAAGTATTAGTCTTCTTATCCTATTTTATTGACTTTAGAATAATTAGGGATTGGTATTTATGTTTGATTAATCTATTTTTTTTGTTGTTTCCTTTGCTTTAATTAATCTACTCTTTATAGGGGTGTAAGTGGATTGGACTGAATTGAACTTTACCAATCCAAATCCAGTCCAAAGTGTTTTGGACTCGAGGAATTGAGAACAAATATAATCCCAACTTTTTTCGAGCCCAATCCAGTCCAGTCCGAAATTTCTTTCTTGAGTCTGAATCCAATCCAGTCCAGTCCGAATATTATATTATATATTAATTTTTTTGTCGATTTAGGTTCACAATATTTTCTCATGATTGAATCATTAAAAATTTTAAAATTGGACCTACATACATTCTATAAAGTAAGTTATAGACATCTTTAGAATCTAATAAAATGCAAATTAGAAAATACAAAAGGGAATGTTAAAAAGTCCAATTTTTTTTAAAAAAATGTTAAAGAATATTTTCAACAGTTTAAATCTTTTTATTAAAAAGATGGGAAGAACTAATATGAGAAGCATGTATGGTATGCTAATTCAATAGGCATTGCCTTTCATCTACAAGGCTTGAATTTTAGTATAAATTACTTGGCACTGCTTGTTAGGAAGGAACAGAACGGTTGATAGCTCTATGCTGATGGAGACCTTGTAGATCTATCGAGAGCAGGAGGTTTATTTTAGGTGTAAGTGCTCGATTTTATACTGCTTTATAATCCATGCTTATAAGCCCAGACTAGACTCTTTAATACTCCCTCAGTCCCGTAATATATCTAGATCGTGTATTTCTTTTAGAGTAGCCCAATTTTTTAGTCTTGTTTGCAAAATTTCCATTTATATAATGTTGTGTGTTTTCCCAAAATATTCTCATGTGGCAAAAAATAATTCCAATTTTTGCATTGTTTTTCCTTATAACTTTTTGCCTATTTAAAACATTGTTAATTTTGGCTATAAATGCAATACTGCAGTTCATTTCCCCGACAGTGTTTCATTTGAGTATGAATTAGTATTAACCTATATCACCATTGTCTTAGTTTTTTAAAATTGTAAAAAGAAATTGCGAATTATACTAAAGATTAAAGGCGTGCGTTACAATTGGGTAAATTCTAAAAGGAAAGAATACAAAAGAGAGGATGACAAAAACGATGAATTAAAGTAATAAGTTTATAACAGTACAAGAGGTGAACAAACACCTTTATTGAGGACAAGAATTAAGATAGAGAATAAATGAAATAAAACTAGAAATACTTAGACAACACATAATCTAGTAAAACATGGAAATACCAACTTCCGCATGACATTGACATGATAAGAATGCCGAAATATTCATTCCTTGAAAATATAACTTTTGTTTAGCGACAAGAGAAATCGAAAGACCATGAGACGGGAACACAGGTAGCAGGGTAGCAACAACCATCGGTAAATGGTGTGCAACTATCCCCAAAATTGTGGCAACCCAATATGGGTTGAGGTTTTGTAGCAAGCACAAAAATGGCTACCAAGAGTAGCAAACTTACCAGCTTTTTCATCGACATAATTGTATGTTTTACTTTTTCGTGTGTAAAGTAAACTATGTCTATGAATTGATGATAGAAGTGGAGATTAAGGGCTAAGGGGATCCTTTTTATAGACGAGGTGGTTTGGTTATTGTATAGAGTTTTAGTCTTAGTAATAATATTGTGCAGTCGTGAAGCAGACATAAAGAATCTCCAGCTCATGTCTTTCATCGTTGAATTTCATACAATAGTAAACATGAACATTAAGAAGATCATTTAAACAGCTCATGCTATCCCTTAACTTTCGCTGTTGTAGTTGTGTCTTTAATGGCAGTGGGCATACCTACATTTAAAATGAATCATGAATCATTGAGTTAGGAAACTTACGGGTTCAGAAGAATGAGAATTAGCGGAGGAGTCGAATTCAGATAGGAGAAGTGCGTTGGGAATGCAGGTGCGACCTTCTCCGCCGCCGACGACGAGGATTTTCCGGCGTCGACGTCATCGGATTTTGAATCGGTGGATCGTATGGCGTTGAAGGTGACTCACGATGAGCGGTTGAGGAGTTTTCTCACTCTTTATAGGAGTTTCTCTACTGTCAACCTGTCATTCATGGAATTTCCTAGTGCATCTAGAATTTATTAAGCATGTACTTGTTTCCACACAAAAAAAATAAAGAGGGAAAAAAACATAAATCGACCTTATTTAGCAGCAGTACTATATTGGAAAAAAAATTATTAAAAAAATATTATCAAAGAAACCGCTTTTACTTAAGAAACAGGTTAGTGAACCCAACCGGTCTCTAATAGTTAATCTCTTTGGCCATTTTGTTAGTAGTGCTTTTATGCCTTAAATTAAAAAATCCGGAAGCACTACTTCGTTATGGCATTGTTAGTAAACTTACTATATATTTGTCATTTTTAGAATTTTTTCCATGAATAATGTCAAAGGGAGTATTAATTTCTCCTATGCACTGAACTTGAAATTAATTCCATGGATACCGTCCACGTAGGACAGTACGCAAGAATTTTTTTTTTGGCAAAGTAAATCGCTACTCAGAGTAGCTGTTAATATTTAGTTAAGTCACTAAGGTTTATGAGGCAAAATCGCTACTTAGAGTAGCGGTTCATTAAAGATCAGACCAATGCAAGAGAAAAGGAGAGAAAGAATGCCACGTAGGTTGTGGGTCCCGCGCATGGGCCTGCGCGGGACGCACAGCCTACGGGGCACTCTTTTTCTCTCCTTTTCTCTTGCATTGGTCTAATCTTCAATGAACCGCTACTCTGAGTAGCGGTTTTGTATGCGTAACTTATACCTTGTTGTAGGGACACAATATAACCGCTATTTGAAGTAGCGGTCAACTTCACATTATTGGTATTAACCGCTACTTGGAGTAGCGGTTTTATTAAAAAATCAAAATTCTGGCGTTCTGTCCTACGTGGACGGTATCCATGGAACTAATTTCAAGTTCAGTGCATAGAAGGAATTAATACTGTCTTTAACATTTTACTCCTAGGAAGTTAAATACTGGATTGGCAAAATTGGAAGAAGCTGCGTCGACTAGACATGTTATGTCACGTTACCTACTAGGCTTAATTTTTGTATGTTATAGGGAAACGTCATTTACAAAAAGAGTACTACAAATTATAAAAGGGATGATTAAATCAGCTGGTACAAAATCTATTATCCAATGTAGGTGGAAGTTTAGAAGGATGCTAAACACTATTTGGATAAGGAGTGGAATTGTGATGTTAAGGTGTTAGGAAACGGGGTGTTGTAGTTTGATTAATGCGGAACAAAAAATCAATTAAATAATAAGGATGAGAAAAACAATAAAGAAGATAAGATAAACAAAAGAACACAAGGATTTACGTGGTTCGGTCAAAATAAACCAACGTCCACAGATGGGGGATTCGAGCTTCTTCACTATGATGGAGAAAAACCAGAGAGAATAACACCAGGAGTCCTAAATTCTAGAGGCTAAAAGTGTTTCATAAGTTGTGTAACTAATAATGAACAGCCAGGGGGCCTTTTATAACATAAGTAACCCCGCACAAAAACCCTAAAAGAGAATCCAATTTGGAAATCGTAAAGCCGCGTAAAAAACCCAGCCGTCCGAACGGGTCAGGCGACATCCGCCAGATCAGGTGATAATCAAATTCAAGCTGGCTCACGTTTCGAACCCGATCGGGGCGATATCAGCCCGGTCGTGATTCGCTAGGGCGCCCGATCGGGCGGAATCCGCCCGACCCGGTCGGGTGAAATTCTAGTTCGACAGCGCTTTATAGAATAGCCATAACTTTCTCGTTTCTTAGCGGAATTGAGCATATAACATGTAGTTGGAAAGCTCTTGGAACAAGCTTTCACCTCCAATTTGAATCACATAAAAACCATTTATATATTGAGAGATATGTGCATTCAAAGTTAGCCTTATGCCAATTTCACAAGATTTCAAGTCACAAATAACATAAAGAAGCATCCGATATTTTCGATATTAAAGAAGATCCACTTTTGAAGGATTAGGATGGTTATTTTCGATGTTATTAGCCATGTTATTAATGTATTAGTCTTCTTATCCTATTTTATTCACTTTTGAAAAATTAGGGATTGCTATTTATGTATGATTAATCTACTTTTTGTTGTTTCCTTTACTTTAATTAATCTACTCTTTATAGGGGTGTAAAGGGAGAAGAGAGAAGTACTATTTAAATATGATTATCAACAGTTTAAATAACCCGTGCATTAGCACGGGCAAAGAGTTGTAACTCTTTTATTAAAAAGATGGGAAGAACTAATATGAGAAGCATGTATGGTATGCTAATTCAATAGGCATTGCCTATCATCTACAAGGCTAGAATTTTAGTATGAATTACTTGGCACTGCTTGTCAGGAAGGAACAGAACGGTTGATAGCTCTACGCTGATGGAGACCTTGTAGATCTACCGAGAGCAGGAGGTTTATTTTAGGTGTAAGTGCTCGATTTTTTACTACTTTATAATCCATGCTTATGAGCCCAGACCAGACTCTTTAATACTCCCTCCGTCCCGTAATATATCTTGATCATATATTTCTTTTAGAGTATCCCAATTTTCTTGTTTGCAAAATTTCAACATAATTGTATGTTTTACTTTTTTGTGTGTAAAGTAAACTATGAATTGATGATAGAAGTGGAGATTAAGGCCTAAGGGGATTCTTTTTATAGACGAGGTTTTAGTCTAATAGTCTTAGTAATAATATTGTACTTATTAATTAGACGTGCATAAAGAATCTCCAGCTCATGTCCATCATCATTTAATTTCATACAATATTAAACATGAACATGACGAATGCATTAAGAAGATCATTTATCCAGCTCATGCTATCCCTTAACTTTCGCTGTTGTAGTTGTGTCTTTAATGGCAGTGAGCATATCTACATTTAAAATGATGAAGACAACAACAAATAAATAGAATTAACATATAGAGAAAGAAAATACCGAAAAAACTTTCTTAAAAAACCAAACTGAAAATGAACCTGAGAAGAAACGAATCAGGTTGAAAATCACGAAGAACCCGGCTTTAGTCATTGTTGATGGAGCTTAGAAGATGTCAAGCAGAGCAAGAACCTAGAAGGCTGCCATTGCTTGGTGTATGGGTTTGAACCATGTAGTTAAGCTGGCAGCTGAACTGAACTGTTAACTGAACTGTTAGCAATATGGAAGGGCCTCTGCGCTGCAATGGAAGAGACCGATAGTTGCATCATTTGGACAGATTTCAAAAGTTGCTGTTCAATCTCTGCTTCAACCTGATGGTACAAACCCCCTATATCAGCATGTTATTTCGGATATTGTTCATATGGCATCTGTAGTTGAATTTGTTAGTATAGCTCATGTTTCGCGTGTTTGTGTTAACCAAGTTCATATACTTGCCGTTGAGGCAAGGAAAGGAAACGTGTCAACTAAATAAAAACAGGGGAAAGGATAAAAAGAAATAATCTTCATAGAAATCGATCCCGTTAAAAAGAAAAAAAACTAGAGACATTTAAATTATACGTGTTGGACATATTGTATTATAGTACTCCCTTCATCCTTTAATATAATGTTTGATTCTATTTTTCATGGGAATTAAGGTAAATAAAATATTCTATCATTGGACTTAATTGATTCCATCGCATTGGTAAGTCACAACTTTAATTAGTTACTTTAATCTTAAAAAAGAAAAGCAAACGATAACAATGAGAATTTAATAATGGCACATGTTAGTAAATGAGTCAAAGATTCCATGACTCAATAAATATGAGTTCAGTTTAAATGCATAATTAAGGACATACTGGAAAGAAAAATATGACAAAAAGGCTCAAGGCACTTTAGATTATTTCTTATAAAATACGTAGTCAGTGACAGTTTAATCCTGATTACATTAGACAATCAAGGGAGCGACGGGCGCCCAACCCGAACTCAACAACTGGCTAGCCTCGCATTAATAGTAAAAGTCAAACATTAAGGTATTATTTATTGAATAATTGTAAAATCTTTAAGGTACAAGGCTAGAATTTAAGTATGAATTACCTGGTACTGCTTGTCAGGAAGGACCAGAACGGTTAATAGCTCTACTCTACGCTGATGGAGACCTTGTAGATCTACCGAGAGCAGGAGGTTTATTTTAGGTGTAAGTGCTCGATTTTTTTTACTGCTTTATAATCCATGCTTATGAGCCAAGACTAGACTCTATAATACTCCCTCCGTCCTGTAATATATCTAGATTGTGTATCTCTTTTAGAGTATCCCAATTTTTTTGTCTTGTTTGCAAAATTTCCATTTACATAAGGCAAAATTGGCCTCAACACCCTGAACTATAGCTCGGGTGCACCCAACACCACCAACTATGACTAGTAGCCTAAACACCACCAACTACGGGGTAGGGTGCAGTCTGTACCACCAACTACGGGGTGGGGTGCAGTCTATACCATAAAAACCCACTATTTTCGACAACATTTTAGGCTTTCGGCCTCATTTATGGTACAGAATGCACCCCATCCCATAGTTGGTGGTGTTTAGGCTACTAGTCATAGTTGGTGGTGTTGGGTGCACCCGAGGTATAATTCAGGGTGTTGAGGCCAATTTTGCCTTTATATAATGTTGTGTGTTTTCCCGAAATATTCTCATGTGGCAAAAAATAATTCCAATTTTTGCATTGTTCGTTGCTCTTTATAACCTTTTGCCTATATTTAAATTATTGTTAATTTTGGCTATAAATGCAATACTGCAGTTCATTTCCCCTGATAGTGTTTCATTTGAATCTGAATTAGTATTAACCTATATTACCATTTTCTTAATTTTTTAAAATTGTAAAAAGAAATTGACGAATTATACTAATTATTTTTTTGAAAAATCGTACATTAATTAAAAGAGGAAGTACAACCTAACGCTAATACAACCCAAACTAAAACAAACAAACAAACAAACCTATAGGAGCCTTAGTAGCTCGTACATACCACCTAACACAGAAATAAGTAAAATCGGTACAAAGTCGCGTAGAAAGGGGCGTGTCGCTGGTCAGTGCCTGTGATGGTGGATGCAAACCTCGGATGGCTGATGGAAGCGGTAGAAGAAGCGGATGACTGATGAGCCGTATTTTTATATAGGTTTTCGTTGCATTTAGGTTGCATTTAGGTTCATTATAGTTCATAATTGCATATAATTACTTAATCTGCGAAATATTACTCCTCTTGTGCGTTTTTGGTATTATTTGATGAATTTCAGGTATTGAGAACATAATTGGAGTATTATTGGACAAGCTTAAGTACTTAGGAGCAATTGGAAGCAAGCTATATTGATAAGGATCATTTTAGATGTATTTGAGTGCAAATTGGAGCTTAATTGGAGTTGGAATTCATTGAAAGAATTATGGAAATCGAGTCATGTTCACTCTTTTATCCATAACTTTTGACTCGATTCTGATATTGGGTTGATTTCAGCGGCATTGAAAGTAGGCTTGAAGATCTTTCCAACGATAGGTTACACGGCCCAAGGCGAGTTGTATTTTGAGAGATATGGGCTTCGCAAATTGGCCCAGTCTGCCAGAAACTTCTTACGCACACGCGGTTTTGATAATTTCGGCCATTTAATGAGTTATTTGGTTTCCTTATCTTGTAATTTGGTTCCCTACTAGTATTAGGACTTAGATCTATTATCTATGACTCATTTTTCAATATCACGTTATTTTGTTTCTCTAGTTTTCTGTCTAGTTTATGCCCTAGTTGGTTTCTATTGTTACTTTGGAGATTCAAGACTCAAGCTTTCTTATTCATCTTCAATATTAATCAAGTTTTATTCTCTTCTCTTCTCTCTATTATATATTAATTATATTTCTATTATGTTTATTGCTCTTTTTGCCATGATTAGTGAGTAGTCTTTTTATCTAGGATTGAGTTGAGCCCTAGTATGGATTAATCATGTAAATTATTCTCTAATTCCCATGTAATTCGATTGTATGTTTAGGGTTTGATAAGATTGTTATTATTGTCAATTGTGCATCTTGATTTAGCCCTAATTTATATTATCAACGAAAGTTGGAATTGAGATTAGGAATATTTGTTTGATGTTAAATTGTTATTTTATTAATTGAGTTCATCAACGAAAGTTGGGTCTTAATTTAGATAATCTTGTCATTGATTTGAATTCTCCCATGAAAATAGGTGAGAACTAAAATTGAGAATTATTTGACATTGGTTCTTAATGCTTCTAATTATGTGTGTAAGCCATGAAAATAGGAGACATACATGTTAGTTAGGCCTTTTGCTATCACGAAAGTGAGCTCTAGGTATTGAGGAATGACCGAGTATTTAGTTTCGGTTCGCAGCTGTGCTTTATCACTGAGTCATAAGGGAATGTCAATCTCGCCTAAGCTATAATTGAATAACTGGGATGTGAGTTATATTTTGATCAATTCATATTAGTGGTGATACTTAATCTTAGTGTTTTAATTGTCATATTTTGTTATTAGTTTATAGATTCTTCTGGATATTTGGATTGTGTAGCTATTTCATAGTCTAAAATCAACTAGTGTTTAGTCTTGCACCTCTCTGAGTTCGACCCGTATGTGCTACGACACCGTACACTTGCGGTATTAAAATAAAACCCTAACAATGACGAACGTGATCCGGACAACGAACAACTAACGACGAGCATCACGTCTCGTCGCATGAGCAATCCCAACGATCTGCCATCGATTGGGTTTCTGCGCTCATGATCATGTGAGGAGTCATGTTCCATTGTGACTCATTACTCTCTATCGAGAGTATTTCAAGTTTCTCCATGAAGTAGGAGAAAAGGCGATGAGAAGGCGTGCTGAAAACCCCCAGATGCAACTCGGGTGCCGCCTGCAAATTTAAAGTTTTCAATGCAAAGACCATTAAGATCAATGCCAAGCTAAAAAGAGAGCCAACCAAGTTGAGCCCTCGAACACACCTACGGTTTTCAAAACCGAAAAAGATACGTCCCAACCATGAAATTTCAACGCCTCGTCCTTGCTCAAGATCTTCGTGAGTCACCTTGTCCCTCAGCACACTTTTGAAGGATTAGGATGGTTATTTTCGATATTATTAGCCATGTTATTAAAGTATTATTCTTCTTATCCTATTTTATTCACTTTAGAATAATTAGGGATTGCTATTTATGTTTGATTAATCTACTTTTTTTTGTTGATCCCTTTACTTTAATTAATCTACTCTTTATGTTTGATTAACTTACCCAGTAAAAGTTCCACAAATGTAATCAAATTGGGGATTCATGTATATCAAATAAAAAATGTTAGATGTAAGGATAAGTAATAAAGAGAGAAGTAGCACAAATTTTATTGGATGTATGATTTGTATATCAAAAATAAAATAAGTTTAAATATGATTTTCAACAGTTTAAATAGCCCGTGCATTAGCATGGGCAAAGAATAGTAAATCTTTTATTAAAAAGATGGGAAGAACTAATATGAGAAGCATGTATGGTATGCTAATTCAATAGGCATTGCCTTTCATCTACAAGGCTTGAATTTTAGTATGAATTACTTGGCACTGCTTGTTAGGAAGGAACATAACGGTTGATAGCTCTACACTGATGGAGACCTTGTAGATCTACCGAGAGCAGGAGGTTTATTTTAGGTGTAAGTGCTCGATTTTTTACTGCTTTATAATCCATGCTTATGAGCCCAGACTAGACTCTTTAATGCCCCCTCCGTCCCGTAATATATCTAGATCGTGTATTTCGTTTAGAGTATCCCAATTTTTTAGTCTTGTTTGCGAAATTTCCATTTATATAATGTTGTGTGTTTTCCCAAAATATTCTCATGTGGCAAAAAATAATTCCAATTTTTGCATTGTTCCTTATAACTTTTTGTCTATATTTAAATTATTGTCAATTTTGCCTATAAATGCAATACTGCAGTTCATTTTTCCTGATAGTGTTTCATTTGAATATAAACTAGCCTTCTTTGCATGCGATGCGTGCGTGGATTATTTTGGCGATTATTTTTAAATTTCATCTAAATGTATTATGAAGGATGTAAATTACAATCATCATTAGTTCTAATTAAATATCATGTGGTGTAAATATGAAAAATAAAAATTACTTGATGAAGAAGTTGTTTTCTCGATATTTCTATGACTTATTAATTTATGTTGGTATTGTTATTGCATTTCAAAGTTTAGGTAGAATTAAAATTTATGTCTTTGATTTTGTAATTTATTTGAAAACTACTTTAGTTATGTTAATTTATTCTTCAATCATAAACTTTTTCTTTCACTACACATATTTTTATGTCAGTTTATTTTAGCTACTTTGAACTTCCTTTGATATACATATTTTAAATTAGGAAGGGCTATGATTGAGGAAAATCTCAAAATCTTAATAGGTAATAATTTTTATTGAATTAAGGGTTAAATAGTCTTTTCAAACGGGGACACCATAGCTCCCCCCTTGGCTTATATAATAGAGATTAGTATTAACCTATATTACCATTTTCTTAGTTTTTAAAAATTGTAAAAAGAAATTGACGAATTATACTAATTATAAAGATTAAAGGTGTGTGTTACAATCGGGTAAATTCTAAAAGGAAAGAATGCAAAAGAGAGGATGACAAAAACGATGAATTAAAGTAATAAGTTTATAACAGTACAAGAGGTGAACAAACACCTTTATTGAGGACAAGAATTAAGATAGAGAATAAATGAAATAAAACTAGAAACACTTAGACAACACATAATCCAGTAAAACATGGAAATACCAACTTCCGCATGACATTGACATGATAAGAATGCCGAAATATTCATTCCTTGAAAATATAACTTTTGTTTAGCGACAAGAGAAATCGAAAGACCATGAGACGGGAACACAGGTAGCAGGGTAGCAACAACCATCGGTAAATGGTGTGCAACTTTGCCCAAAATTGTGGCAACCCAATATGGGTTGAGGTTTTGTAGCAAGCACAAAAATGGCTACCAAGAGTAGCAAACTTACCAGCTTTTTCATCAACATAATTGTATGTTTTACTTTTTCGTGTGTAAAGTAAACTATGTCTATGAATTGATGATAGAAGTGGAGATTAAGGGCTAAGGGGATCCTTTTTATAGACGAGGTGGTTTGGTTATTGTATAGAGTTTTAGTCTTAGTAATAATATTGTAATTATTACTAATTAGACGGTGCATAAGTGCAGTCGTGAAGCAGATATAAAGAATCTCCAGCTCATGTCCTTCATCGTTGAATTTCATACAATAGTAAACATGAACATTAAGAAGATCATTTAAACAGCTCATGCTATCCCTTAACTTTCGCTGTTGTAGTTGTGTCTTTAATGGCAGTGGGCATATCTACATTTAAAATGAATCATGAATCATTGAGTTAGGAAACTTACGGGTTCAGAAGAAAGAGAATTAGCGGAGGAGTCGAATTCAGATAGGAGAAGTGCGTTGGGAATGCAGGTGCGACCTTCTCCGCCGCCGTCGACGAGGATTTTCCGGCGTCGACGTCATCGGATTTTGAATCGGTGGATCGGATGGCGTTGAAGGGGACTCACGATGGGCGGTTGAGGAGTTTTCTCACTCTCTACTGTCAACCTGTCATTCATGGAATTTCCTAGTGCATCTAGAATTTATTAAGCATGTACTTGTTTCCACACAAAAAATAAAGAGGGAATAAACATAAATCAGCAGTACTATATTGGAAAAAAAAAATATTAAAAAAAAATTATCAAAGAAACCGGTTTTACTTAAAAGTAGTTTCCTATCTCTCAACAACTATTTTAATAAGTTAACTAGTTAAACTTAAGAAACCGGATTTGGAGAATAACTGGTTTCATATATTTAGGAAACAGGTTAGTGAACCCAACCGATCTCTAATAGTTAATCTCTTTGGCCATTTTTTTAGTAGTGCTTTTATGCCTTAAATTAAAAAATCCGGAAGCACTACTTCGTTATGGCATTGTAAGTAAACTTACTATATATTTGTCATTTTTAGAATTTTTTTATGAATAATGTCAAAGGGAGTATTAATTCCTCCTATGCACTGAACTTGAAATTAATTCCATGGATACCGTCCACGTAAGACAGTACGCAAGAATTTTTTTTTGGCAAAGCAAATCGCTACTCAGAGTAGCTGTTAATTTTAAGTTAAGTCACTAAGGTTTACGAGGCAAAATCGCTACTCAGAGTAGCGGTTCATTAAAGATCAGACCAATGCAAGAGAAAAGGAGAGAAAGAATGCCACGTAGGATGTGCGTCCCGCGCACAGGGCCTGCGCGGCACGCATACTAGTACAAAGTTGGTCTTAGGTAACATGTATGAGGTAACACTTTTCAAAATTCAAGTTTGTCGAATATATATGTAACACCTTGGTAACACTTAATCAATATGTAACACTTAATGTAACACATTTTTCTAAGTAACATTTTGAAGTAACACTTTTTCAATTGAGTAACATTTTGATGTAACACTTTCAGATAGGTAACACGTAATAGCCTTATTTATTAATAGCGTTTATTAAAAGTAACATTTTGATGTAACACTTTTTCAATTGAGTAACAATTTGATGTAACACTTTCAGATAGGTAACACGTAATAGCCCTATTTTTTAAAAGCGTTTATTAAATGCTAATTATATTTATTAAGTTAATTATGTTTCGGATTTTCTTATTTTATTTGGGTTAGAATATGAATTTTTATTTGACGTATTTGTGATATATTTATTTATTCAATTTTATGAAGTTGTTATTATATTTATTATTATTAAATTATTTTGGGTTTTAGTTATTGAGTGGTATTTAACCAAATAGGAAAATGAAATTGGATTTCCTCCTTGCCTTTAGCCATGTCGGTTTTGTTTTAAAACCATATACCCGTCGGTTCCAAAAAAAAAAAACCATATACCCGTCTTCATTTCTCAAACCTCCTCGTCGTTTCTCACCCAAAAGCCCCACTCCTCGTGGCTTCTCTTTCTCTCTCACCCGAAAACCTCAATCCTCCTTCCTCTCTCTCTCTCGCATCTCACGCTCTCCTCCCCCTGTCCGACGCCGCCACCTTTTGCTTGCGGTGATTCCGCCGCCGTGAACCTTGTGTCGTCGTTCTTTGTTGTTGATGTTTCCCCCTACTTTTCTCTCTCCAATGTTCGTGTTCTACGGCCGCGTTCGTTGCTGCTTTGCTCCCCTTCTCTGCCCGGTCTTGATTGGTGTCGTCGCCATAATTGTTGTTGTCCCAACCCTTTATGTTGGCGCCATAATTTTTTGTTGTCGCTGTTGATGGTGATGTTATCTCTCTTCATGCCGCTGCTGCTTTTGCCTCCATTTCCCTCCTCTTGTTGCTGTTCTGTCGGTTGGTGGCTGGTGCGATGCGCGAACAGCGGTGTGGTGGTGCGACGTTTTGCACCCTAAATGCGAAATCACCTCTTTCTCTCTCCCTGCTAGTCAAGTTCCCCAATTTCGAAATCGTGAAGATATACGGATTCGAAGCTATCTTCTTGTTACTAAATGGTCCTTATCTTGAGAATGGTATAATTTCTCCTCCTAATTCTTAGTTTTCTCTGTTCCCGACTTGAATTTTTGTGATTGAACCGCATTTTGAATTTTTTGTTGTGCGATATCAATTTGTGTGACTCGTTGGAAATTCTAAAATTTTAATTGCTTGGTTAGCTTTTTATTTTCTTTGTTGCCTAAATTTTCTTACTTCTTTTTTCATGTAAATTTAGTTGTTCATTTATAGAATGGACTTATGAATGATCTATGAATCTGTGGGATTTATAGTTTGAATTATTATTTTGTTGCTTTTGATTTGTGAGTTCACTTAAGCTAAACTCCAATGTATATAGGACAAGGGAAGGTTGAAAGTGTTTTGGGTCACTTGGAACACCTTGGTTCCGATATTCTAAATCATATGGATCATTCTAGCTTCCCTGAGATAATTAGAATTGGATATAGTAGCACATAATTGAGTTTTCCTTATATCACATAAACAATAGTCTTCTTATCCTATTTTATTGACTTTAGAATAATTAGGGATTGGTATTTATGTTTGATTAATCTATTTTTTTTGTTGTTTCCTTTGCTTTAATTAATCTACTCTTTATAGGGGTGTAAGTGGATTGGACTGAATTGGACTTTACCAATCCAAATCCAGTCCAAAGTTTTTTGGACTCGAGGAATTGAGAACAAATCTAATCCCAACTTTTTTCGAGTCCAATCCAGTCCAGTCCGAAATTTCTTTCTTGAGTCTGAATCCAATCCAGTCCAGTCCGATTATTATATTATATATTAATTTTTTTGTCGATTTAGGTTCACAATATTTTCTCATGATTGAATCATTAAAAATTTTAAAATTGGACTTACATACATTCCATAAAGTAAGTTATAGACATCTTTAGAATCTAATAAAATGCAAATTAGAAAATACAAAAGGGAATGTTAAAAAGTCCAATTTTTTTAAAAAAATGTTAAAGAATATTTTCAACAGTTTAAATAACCCGTGCATTAGCACGTGCAAAGACTAGTAACTCTTTTATTAAAAATATGGGAAGAACTAATTATATGAGAAGCATGTATGGTATGCTAATTCCATAGGCATTGCCTTTCATCTACAAGGCTAGAATTTTAGAATGAATTACCTGGCACTGCTTGTCAGGAAGGAACAGAACCGTTGATAGCGCTACGCGGATGGAGACCTTGTAGATCTGCCGGGAGCAGGAGGTTTATTTTTGGTGTTAGTGCTGGATTTTTTACAGTTTTATAATCCATGCTTAATTATGAGCCCAAACTAGACTTCTTAATACTCCCTCCGTCCCATAATATATCTAGATCGTGAATTTCTATTAGAGTATCCCAATTTTTTAGTCTTTTTTGCAAAATTTCCATTTATATAATGCTGTTTGTTTTCCCAAAATATTCTCATGTGGCAAAAAATAATTCCGATTTTTGCATTGTTCCTTATAATTGTTTGCCTATATTTAAATTATTGTTAATTTTGGCTATAAATGCATTACTGCAGTTCATTTTCCCTGATAGTGTTTCATTTGAGTATGAATTAGTATTAACCTATATTACCATTTTCTTAGTTTTTTAAAATTGTAAAAAGAAATTGACGAATTATGCTAAAGATTAAAGGCGTGCGTTACAATTGGGTAAATTCTAAAAGGAAAGAATACAAAAGAGAGGATGACAAAAACGATGAATTAAAGTAATAAGTTTATAACAGTACAAGAGGTGAACAAACACCTTTATCGAGGACAAGAATTAAGATAGAGAATAAAGGAAATAAAACTAGAAATACTTAATCAACACATAATCTAGTACAACATGGAAATATCAACTTCCGCATGACATGGACATGATAAGAATGCCGAATTATTCATTCCTTGAAAATATAACTTTTGTTTAGCGACAAGAGAAATCGAAAGACCATGAGACGGGAACACAGGTAGCAGGGTAGCAACATGATGTACTCGCGTAATGGAAGTGAAGTGTGGACATATGATTTAAGCGAAATGACTACAATTTATATGATGAAGAGGTCATCAATAAATTAAAATTAGCATATAGAAAAAAGATAACAGCGAAAAAGCTTTGTTAAAAAGGAAACGTGTCAACTAAATAAAAACAGAGGAATAAGGATAAAAAGAAACAATCTTCATAGCAATCGAACCCGTGACAAAGAAAAAAACTAGAGATATTTAAATTATACGTGTTGGAGATATAGACTTATAGTACTCCCTTCATCCTTTAATATAATGTTGGATTCTATTTTTCATGGGAATTAAGGTAAATAAAATATTCTATCATAGGACTTAATTGATTCTATCGCACTGTTAAGTCATTACTTTTGTTAGTTATTTTAGTCTTTAAAAAGAAAAGCAAACGATAACAATGAGAATTAAATTATGGCAAATGTTAGTAAATGAGTCAAAGATTCCATGACTCAATAAATATGAGTTCAGTTTAAATGCATAATTAAGGACATTTTTTTTTAAGGTAAGGAGAAAAGAAGGTTAGGAGACCCTCCACACGAGGGGAGCTCCAACCTTATCGTTTACAAGGATAGAAAGAAGAGCAGAATGAGTACAATCATCTATATAAAACTGAGAATCAACTAAATGACCGACGTTGGCTATCCAATCTGCTGCTTTGTTTGCTTCCCGGTAGATATGACGAATAGCCCACGAAGAGAAAGAACGAAGAAGAGCTTGGATATCCTGGATGATATGAGCAATCTGCCAAGGAGGAGACCAGATACCTTTTACTGAGTTGATGGCCATAAGATTATCACCTTCAACATACGGGAAAGAAAAATATGACAAAAAGGCTCAAGACACTTTAGATTATTTCTTATAAAATACGTAATCAGTGACAGTTTGATCCTGATTACATGAGACAATAATCAAGGGAGCCAAGGGAGCCCAACCTGAACTCAACAACTAGCTAGCCTCGCACTAATAGTAAAAGTCAAACATTAAGGTATTATTTATTGAATAATAGTAAAATCTTTAAGGTACCATTCTAAGTTATGTCTAATAGTTAGCCTTTTTGGTCTAATTATCTCGGTCACCAGTTTATTGGTCTAACTATCTCATGTAACTTTTTTTAGGAAATATTACGATTTAAAAACATTCTTTTCGATCTCTTGCATTTGGCCGATTTTTTTTCTAGGAAATATTACGGTTTCGAATGTGTTGTCATTGGATTCAAAATTTTGACATTATTACGCAATTAGTATAAAAAATATTATACTATTGGTTTTATTATTAAATTAATATAAATAATAATTGACATATGATTTTATGTCTTCACAATATTTGACATATTTAAACGTCTGATTTTATGACTAAATTATTTAAACAATATGATTTACGTTATTTAATTTGTAGTATAATGGATGTTAAATATGGAACACTACAATGCATATGGGAAGGTAAAAATGGCACGGTTTCATCGCCATTTCCCTTCTATTTTCATGTTGTGATATTTACGGGGGGTTATCTTACATTTAGGAAAGTTGTACCAAATTTTTTCTATACAATTACAACATATATTTCCCTAAAGACTCCAAGAAAAAAAAAAGTAACGTGAAAATCATTGCACTAAACACTCATTATAATTAGACTATTGTTTGTACTCAAAAGAAAAAACACATCATGAAAAGGGTATATTGCCCTAAACCAAATTTGTTCACCCGTCTACCTAATGAGATCACATTAGACGTACTCGGTCGTTTTGGTTCTAATGATCCCTTTAGTTTATTCAATTGCAAATTAAGGTATGTTAAATATTATCAATCTTTGTCTTATTAATATCTTCCAATGATAATCTTTCTTACTATTAATTATATGTTGTCTATAGTTGCAAATTGCTATGTCGTCTTTCAAATGACGAACATGTTATCAAGCGAGTTTCAATTGAGAGGATAATTGAGCGAGTATGGCTATTGGATGGTACCGCTAAAAGGTTTTTCCTTTTAGTTATGCCTTGAATTAAAAAATTCGGAAGCACTACTTCGTTATGGCATTGTAAGTAACTTACTATATATTTGTCATTTTTAAGGAATAAAATTAGTATTTCGTTACTACTAATTACTATGCTTTTTTATTCAGAACAATTATTAATGTGCATCTTACTATTTTGTTATGTACAGGTTCAAATTTTTACTCATAGTAATTGGAATATTGGATTGGCAAAATTGGAAGAAGTTGTGTCGACTGTACATGTTATGTCACGTTACCTACTAGGCTTAATTTTTGTATGTTATAGGGAAACGTCATTTACAAAAAGAGGACTACAAATTCTAAAAGGGTTGATTAAGTCAGTTGGTACATAATATATTATCCAATGTAGGTGGAAGTTTAGAAGGATGCTAAACACTATTTGGATAAGGAGTAGAATTGTGATGTTAAAGAAGCATCCGATATATTCGATATTAAAGAAGATCCACTTTTGAGGGATTAGGATGGTTATTTTCGATATTATTAGCCATGTTATTAAAGTATTAGTCTTCTTATCCTATTTTATTCACTTTAGAATAATTAGGGATTGCAGTATCTCTCTAAAAATGATTCTAGAGAGAGAAACTCTCTCCTCTCTCTAGCTTCACTGTCCATTATCGAGCTCTCTTATTTCCGTCAGCTTTTTGCTGTAGCCATGGCAGGAAAGAAGGGAGGTCAGAAACGTGGAATTTCATTGGCAGTAAATGAAAATGTACCGGAGAAAATGCTTAATAAACCGAGAGGCCCTTCATCGGACTCTCAGGCCAAAAAGACACGCTCCATTGAAGAGGTAATGGGTATTGAAGTTCTAGAATTTGGCAATTTTGAGGTGGGAGAGATCTTAACTCCACAGGAATCGCTTGTTCAGCTGAGACAACAATATGAGTTGAATCGCACTTTTTCAGATTGGATGATGTCGATTCATAGTCCGGCGAATCAATCGACTGCAGATGGAAATAATTTAGGTAAATCTCTACCTATTTTACAACAATTTAATGCGGTAGCTGATGAAATTTCTGAAAATGTTGAAGTAGAAAAGAAACCTAAAATTCAGATTGATCTAGCTGACATTCAGGAGGAGGTAGACTATTGGAATTCGGCTATAATTTGTTATGTATTAGGGGCCAATCCGCCAAGTATGGTGATGGAAGGGTTTGTGAGGCGAATTTGGAGGAACTTAGGAGTGGATAAAGTAGCAATGGTGGAGAAAGGTCTATTCATTGTGAGGTTTCGAACTATGGAAAACAGGGATAAAGTTGTTAAAGGCGGTTACCCATTCTTTGATGGTAAACCAGTCATGATTAAAGCCTGGACTCAGGATGTTGATTTTAAAAGAGATGAGATTAGGCAGGTTCCTATATGGGTTCAACTTAATCTAGATTTCAAGTATTGGGGGCAAGGATGTTTGACAAAAATTGTGAGTGATATAGGTAAGTTTTTGAAAGTAGATAATGCAACTCTTAAGCGGGAGAAGTTACAATATGCTAGAGTTCTGCTAGAGGTGGATGTGTCTCAATCTTTCCCGGATGAGATCAATTTTGAAAATGAGAAAGGAGAGGATACTTGTGTTCAGGTGATATATGACTGGAAACCATCCTTCTGTAAAACATGTGTGACTTTTGGACATGATGAGCTGCAATGTAGGAAGAATAGGCAAAAAATTTGGGTTCCTCGAGCTAAACAAAATGCAGCATTGATTGCAGTTGGTAATAAGAATTTACAGGAGAATGAAGGAAACAGGCAGCTGCATAACAGTGAGAGTGAGAACCAAAACCTGTCCCAGGTTAATGGAGATGGTTTTCAACTTGCTAGCAAGGTCATTCGGAGTCCTAGGGACCCAGTGATAAGAACAGTGGTAAGAAATTCTTTTAATGTGCTTGAGGTAGATGATGAAGAAGAGGAAGATGTAAGTGTGGAAAAGGAAGTAGAAGATGATGGGGGAGAGCGGAATCTCTCCAAACCAAATGGATAAAATTTGTGTGTGGAATATCCGGGGGCTGAATAGTCCTAGGAAGCAGAAGGTTGTGAGAGACTTTCTCACACAGCATTCTGTAGGACTGGTAGGCTTGCTGGAAACAAAGGTAAAGGCTACAGGGATGGGTAGTCTTTACCAAGAAATGTTTCAAAATTGGTGCTTCACTTCTAACTCATCTTACCACAAGGGAGGTAGAGTGGTAATGGCTTGGCAACCTGGTGTATTTACAGTAGACATCAGGGGAGGGGCTAGTCAGTGGATTCACTGCCATGTGATTCCTAAAAATGGTGCAAGTAGTTTTGATTGTGTGTTTGTCTATGCATTCAATGATATGAAACAAAGGGAAGTTTTATGGACTGAATTGGGGGAGATTGCTCAAAAGATTGATGGTCCATGGCTTGTAGGAGGGGATTTCAACTGTGTTATGAGTTGTGAGGAGAGGATTGGAGCTCCAGTCCGGAGTTGGGAAACGGAACCTATTAGAATGTGCCTCGCATTATTGTGGGTTACATGATCCGACAAGTACCGGCAATAGCTTCACTTGGAATAATAAACAGGGAGGGCAAGGCTAGAGTTTTTTCTAAACTGGACAGAGCATTGGTGAATCAACAATGGGAGGAGGCCTATCCTAATGCAGGGGTAGCTTTTCTCAATGAGGGGGAATTTGATCACACACCTGTCATCATCTCAGCTCAAGAGAGTAATGGCAATATAAGGAAGCCTTTTAAGTATTACACAATGTGGAAGAGTTCTCCTAAATATGAGGGGATAATTAAGGGATGTTGGAGTGAGGATGTAAGGGGTAATAAAATGTACAAAGTGACTCAGAAACTTAAAATGGTGAAAAAGGAGTTGAAAATTTTGAACAAGGCTGGATTCTTAGAAATTGAAGCTGAGGTGATTAAGGCAGCAACTGCCATGGAGGAAGTGCAAAAGAGGATGCATGCAGATCCAACTAACAGTGTGATAGCTGATGAGGAAGTGAAGGTGGTCCAAGAGTACAAATGTAAGCATAGTGCTTATATATCATTCTTGAAACAGAAAGCCAAGGTAAACTGGCTTAGAGATGGTGACGATAATTCAGCATTATTTCATCAAAGTATCAAGCAAAGAAGACTGAAGAATTCTGTGTATGGAATTTATAACATGGCTGGGGAATGGCAGGATAATAATGCTGATGTTAAGCATGCCTTCCTAGAGTATTATCAAACTCTTTTGGGTACAGAAGATGCACAGATTACTCCTGTTCAGAGAGATATTGTTAGAGCAGGTAACGTTATACCCCTGATGAAGTTAGGCTAGCAATGTTCTCAATTGATGGTAATAAAGCCCCAGACCTTGATGGCTTTGGGAGTTATTATTTTAAAGATACATGGCATATTGTGGGGAGGGAGATTACAGAAGCTATCTTAGATTTTTTTCAACATGGGAAAATGCTAAAAGCTTTAAACACTACTCTTATCACCCTGATTCCAAAAAGTTCTTGTCCAAAAAATGTTAGTGAGTATAGACCCATTTCTTGTTGCGATACTCTTTACAAATGTATTACAAAAATGATTTGTAATAGACTTAGATTGGTGTTACCTCATCTAATTGAGGATACTCAGGGTGCCTTTGTACATAGTCGGCAGATAGTCCATAACATAATGATTGTACAAGATCTTGTTAGACACTACAATAGGAAAGCTGTCAGTCCAAGTTGTATCATAAAGCTTGATATGCAAAAAGCTTATGATACTATAAACTGGAGCTTCTTAAAATCCATGCTTTTAGCCTTAGACTTTCTTGAAAATTTTGTTGCTATAGTCATGGAGTGTGTCTGTACAACTATGTTTTCTTTGATGATCAATGGGGAGGTTCATGGGTTTTTTAAATCTAAAAGAGGTTTGAGGCAAGGTGACCCATTGTCACCTTTGCTTTTTGTGATCTGTATGGAATATTTAGCAAGAATTTTGGTGAAAATAAGTAGTATGGATCAGTTTCATTATCACCCAAGATGTAATGGGGTCAAACTAACACATCTAAGCTTTGCGGATGACTTGATATTATGCTCAAAAGGGGAATATTCTTCTGTTTATTTGATGTTGAGAGCATTCAAATTGTTCTCTGAGTCCTCTGGATTGAAGACAAATGTGCAAAAGTCTTCTCTATATTGTTGTGGTATGGATGAGAGGGAAGTCATTAGAATTCAAAATGTTTCTGGCATTCAGAGAGATTTTCTTCCTTTTAAATATCTGGGTGTGCCCATTTATTCTAAAAGGATTTCAGCAGCACAGTGTGATAACTTGGTGGAGAAGATGACATCTAAGATTAGAGTGTGGAGTACTCGAAATATCTCTTACTCAGGGAGAGTGCAGCTTGTGAATTCTGTCTTAATGAGCATTCATGGATATTGGGCTCAAATTTTTATTATTCCTAGTAGAGTCATGCTGGATATCGAAAATGTATGCAGAGCATTTCTTTGGTCAGGTAACTACTTCTGCTCTAAGGGAGGGTATGTTGCTTGGAAAGATTTATGCAATAGTAAAAGCACTGGTGGATTGGGCTTTAGAGATGTGAAGAAATGGAACATGGTTAGCCTGGGTAAGCAAGTTTGGGCAATAGCAAAAAAAAAAAGACAATGTTTGGGTGAGATGGGTGCACTCCGTGTACATAAGGGAGGAAGAATGGTGGGATTATACTCCCACAAGTAGTAGCAGCTGGTATTGGAAGCGCATTTGTGAGATTAAGAATCAATTGAAGATGGTTTACAGCAGACATGAATTTCAAAACATGTCCAAATATTGTGCTAAGGAAGTGCTGCAGAGACTTACAGAGCAAAGGGATCATGTCTTCTGGGACAGGTATGTCTGGAACAGATTAAGTGTGCCAAAGTTTAAGTTTATAAGTTGGCTTGCCATGAAGAGAAGATTACATACTGCTGATAGAGCGAGTTGCTATTTATGATAATAGTGTCAATACTGACTGTATGCTGTGTGGACTGGAGGCTGAAACACAAGATCATATCTTGTTCAAATGTCATTATAGTAACCAGATACTTACTCAGATCAAAAACTGGATGGACTTTGTATCTCCTGCTGAGGATTTACCTAGGCTTGTAAGGAGGATTGCCAATTGTGGGAAGTCAAAATTTCAACGTGAAACGTATAATGCAGCAATTGCAGGTGTGGTTTATGGGATTTGGCTTGCTAGGAATGATAGCAAGTGGAATATGAAAGTGCCCACTGTCAAGTATATGGTAAATTGGATTAAGGACACTGTTAGCAGAAGATTATTTCTTGTTTTACCTAAAAAGATGTCTAGGAATGATAGAAACTGGTTTTATACTCTGTAAAAATTGTATAGGTTGTCTTGGCTACGGTTGTGTAGCTGTTATGCTCTCTTGTCTAGTGAGGAGGGGTCCAACCTAGTTGGTTTGTTCCTCCCTAGATAAGTTTAGGTTGTATCTGTTTTGTGTTTGCAATATATCTCTTAATTACTTAGCAAAAAAAAAAAATTAGGGATTGCTATTTATGTTTGATTAATCTACTTTTTTTGTTGTTCCCTTTACTTTAATTAATCTACTCTTTATGTTTGATTAACTTACCCAGTAAAAGTTCCACAAATGTAATCAAATTGGGGATTCATGTATCTCAAATAAAAAATGTTAGATGTAAGGATAAGTAATAAAGAGAGAAGTAGCACATATTTTATTGGATGTATGATTTGTATATCAAAAATAAAATAAGTTTAAATATGATTTTCAACAGTTTAAATAACCCGTGCATTAGCATGGGCAAAGAATAGTAAATCTTTTATTAAAAAGATGGGAAGAACTAATATGAGAAGCATGTATGGTATGCTAATTCAATAGGCATTGCCTTTCATCTACAAGGCTTGAATTTTAGTATGAATTATTGGCACTGCTTGTTAGGAAGGAACAGAACGGTTGATAGCTCTACACTGATGGAGACCTTGTAGATCTACCGAGAGCAGGAGGTTTAT
The DNA here is from genome assembly GCA_947646795.1 of Beta lomatogona. Lineage (NCBI taxonomy): Eukaryota > Viridiplantae > Streptophyta > Magnoliopsida > Caryophyllales > Amaranthaceae > Beta > Beta lomatogona. Next base: position 1,621,157 of record CANSNZ010000436.1, read on the forward strand.
TTTAGGTGTAAGTGCTCGATTTTTTACTGTTTTATAATCCATGCTTATGAGCCCAGACTAGACTCTTTAATACCCCCTCCGTCCCGTAATATACCTAGATCGTGTATTTCTTTTAGAGTATCCCAATTTTTTAGTCTTGTTTGCGAAATTTCCATTTATATAATGTTGTGTGTTTTCCCAAAATATTCTCATGTGGCAAAAAATAATTCCAATTTTTGCATTGTTCCTTATAACTTTTTGTCTATATTTAAATTATTGTCAATTTTGCCTATAAATGCAATACTGCAGTTCATTTCCCCTGATAGTGTTTCATTTGAGTATAAATTAGTATTAACCTATATTACCATTTTCTTAGTTTTTAAAAATTGTAAAAAGAAATTGACGAATTATACTAATTATAAAGATTAAAGGTGTGTGTTACAATCGGGTAAATTCTAAAAGGAAAGAATGCAAAAGAGAGGATGACAAAAACGATGAATTAAAGTAATAAGTTTATAACAGTACAAGAGGTGAACAAACACCTTTATTGAGGACAAGAATTAAGATAGAGAATAAATGAAATAAAACTAGAAACACTTAGATAACACATAATCCAGTAAAACATGGAAATACCAACTTCCGCATGACATTGACATGATAAGAATGCCGAAATATTCATTCCTTGAAAATATAACTTTTGTTTAGCGACAAGAGAAATCGAAAGACCATGAGACGGGAACACAGGTAGCAGGGTAGCAACAACCATCGGTAAATGGTGTGCAACTTTGCCCAAAATTGTGGCAACCCAATATGGGTTGAGGTTTTGTAGCAAGCACAAAAATGGCTACCAAGAGTAGCAAACTTACCAGCTTTTTCATCGACATAATTGTATGTTTTACTTTTTCGTGTGTAAAGTAAACTATGTCTATGAATTGATGATAGAAGTGGAGATTAAGGGCTAAGGGGATCCTTTTTATAGACGAGGTGGTTTGGTTATTGTATAGAGTTTTAGTCTTAGTAATAATATTGTAATTATTACTAATTAGACGGTGCATAAGTGCAGTCGTGAAGCAGACATAAAGAATCTCCAGCTCATGTCCTTCATCGTTGAATTTCATACAATAGTAAACATGAACATTAAGAAGATCATTTAAACAGCTCATGCTATCCCTTAACTTTCGCTGTTGTAGTTGTGTCTTTAATGGCAGTGGGCATATCTACATTTAAAATGATGAAGACAACAACAAATAAATAGAATTAACATATAGACACTAGAATGTTGATTACATGATTCAAAAAAAATATGAAAAAAATAAGAAATCGATTCTATAAAAAATCATGAATCATTGAGTTAGGAAACTTACGGGTTCAGAAGAAAGAGAATTAGCGGAGGAGTCGAATTCAGATAGGAGAAGTGCGTTGGGAATGCAGGTGCGACCTTCTCCGCCGCCGTCGACGAGGATTTTCCGGCGTCGACGTCATCGGATTTTGAATCGGTGGATCGGATGGCGTTGAAGGTGACTCACGATGAGCGGTTGAGGAGTTTTCTCACTCTTTAGAGGAGTTTCTCTACTGTCAACCTGTCATTCATGGAATTTCCTAGTGCATCTTGAATTTATTAAGCATGTACTTGTTTCCACACAAAAAAAATAAAGAGGAAAAAAAACATAAATCGACCTTATTTAGCAGCAGTACTATATTGGAAAAAAAATTATTAAAAAAATATTATCAAAGAAACCGGTTTTACTTAAGAAACAGGTTAGTGAACCCAACCGGTCTCTAATAGTTAATCTCTTTGGCCATTTTGTTAGTAGTGCTTTTATGCCTTAAATTAAAAAATCCGGAAGCACTACTTCGTTATGGCATTGTTAGTAAACTTACTATATATTTGTCATTTTTAGAATTTTTTCCATGAATAATGTCAAAGGGAGTATTAATTTCTCCTATGCACTGAACTTGAAATTAATTCCATGGATACCGTCCACGTAGTACAGTACGCAAGATTTTTTTTTTTGGCAAAGTAAATCGCTACTCAGAGTAGCTGTTAATTTTAAGTTAAGTCACTAAGGTTTATGAGGCAAAATCGCTACTTAGAGTAGCGGTTTTGTATGCGTAACTTATACCTTGTTGTAGGGACACAATATAACCGCTATTTGAAGTAGCGGTCAACTTCACATTATTGGTATTAACCGCTACTTGGAGTAGCGGTTTTATTAAATAATCAAAATTATGGCGTTCTGTCCTACGTGGACGGTATCCATGGAACTAATTTCAAGTTCAGTGCATAGAAGGAATTAATACTGTCTTTAACATTTTACTCCTAGGAAGTTAAATACTGGATTGGCAAAATTGGAAGAAGCTGCGTCGACTAGACATGTTATGTCACGTTACCTACTAGGCTTAATTTTTGTATGTTATAGGGAAACGTCATTTACAAAAAGAGTACTACAAATTATAACAGGGATGATTAAATCAGCTGGTACAAAATCTATTATCCAATGTAGGTGGAAGTTTAGAAGGATGCTAAACACTATTTGGATAAGGATTGGAATTGTGATGTTAAGGTGTTAGGAAACGGGGTGTTGTAGTTTGATTAATGCGGAACAAAAAATCAATTAAATAATAAGGATGAGAAAAACAATAAAGAAGATAAGATAAACAAAAGAACACAAGGATTTACGTGGTTCGGTCAAAATAAACCAACGTCCACAGATGGGGGATTCGAGCTTCTTCACTATGATGGAGAAAAACCAGAGAGAATAACACCAGGAGTCCTAAATTCTAGAGGCTAAAAGTGTTTTATAAGTTGTGTAACTAATAATGAACAGCCAGGGGGCCTTTTATAACATAAGTAACCCCGCACAAAAACCCTAAAAGAGAATCCAATTTGGAAATCGTAAAGTCGGGTAAAAAACCCAGCCGTCCGAATGGGTCAGCCGACATCCGCCAGATCAGGCGATAATAAAATTCAAGCTGGCTCACGTTTCGAGCCCGATCGGGGCTATATCAGCCCGGTCGTGATTCGCTAGGGCGCCCGATCGGGCGGAATTCGCCGGACCCGGTCGGGTGAAATTCTAGTTCGACAGCGCTTTGTAGAATAGCCATAACTTTCTCGTTTCTCAGCGGAATTGAGCATATAACATGTCGTTGGAAAGCTCTTGGAACAAGCTTTCACCTCCAATTTGAATCACATAAAAACCATTTATATATTGAGAGATATGTGCATTCAAAGTTAGCCTTATGCTAATTTCACAAGATTTCAAGTCACAAATAACATAAAGAAGCATCCGATATTTTCAATATTAAAGAAGATCCACTTTTGAAGGATTAGGATGGTTATTTTTGATGTTATTAGCCATGTTATTAATGTATTAGTCTTCTTATCCTATTTTATTCACTTTTGAAAAATTAGGGATTGCTATTTATGTTTGATTAATCTACTTTTTGTTGTTTCCTTTACTTTAATTAATCTACTCTTTATAGGGGTGTAAAGGGAGAAGAGAGAAGTACTATTTAAATAAGATTATCAACAGTTTAAATAACCCGTGCATTAGCACGGGCAAAGAGTTGTAACTCTTTTATTAAAAAGATGGGAAGAACTAATATGAGAAGCATGTATGGTATGCTAATTCAATAGGCATTGCCTATCATCTACAAGGCTAGAATTTTAGTATGAATTACTTGGCACTGCTTGTCAGGAAGGAACAGAACGGTTGATAGCTCTACGCTGATGGAGACCTTGTAGATCTACCGAGAGCAGGAGGTTTATTTTAGGTGTAAGTGCTCGATTTTTTACTACTTTATAATCCATGCTTATGAGCCCAGACTAGACTCTTTAATACTCCCTCCGTCCCGTAATATATCTTGATCATATATTTCTTTTAGAGTATCCCAATTTTCTTGTTTGCAAAATTTCAACATAATTGTATGTTTTACTTTTTTGTGTGTAAAGTAAACTATGAATTGATGATAGAAGTGGAGATTAAGGCCTAAGGGGATTCTTTTTATAGACGAGGTTTTAGTCTTCAGGCCCGGTCCTGGGGCAGGGCAGGCGGGGCCCTTGCCCAGGGCCCAATTTTTTTGAAAGTTTCAGCCTTTTATAAGAAAAAAGAAAATAAAAGAAAAAGGAAAGTCATACCTTGAACACTGAACATGAGGACGGAAGAACAAACTAACAGTTACAACTTTCAAAACACAAACTTCCTCTCCGCATTTCATCTTTAAAACTTCTACCCACTACCCACTGGCACGCCCATAATTCTAGTTATACCCCTAAAATTTAATCCCAAAAATGACAAGTGCAATCTTTGATTCAAACGGCAATTATTCATTTATCTCTCTTTTTTCTCAAAAAAATTTCCCAAAAAATCCTTTAGAAACCTCTCAAATCAACTGAAAATATATTATTCCCCAATTATAATCTTCAAAATTCAATGGGAAGAAGAAAAAATTTGAGAATAAATAGTTGATTGTTGCCTCCCCAAATCTCACAATTCAACAAAGAACCCATTGTTCTCAAGTTTCAATTACTCATAATTAGCAATTGCACTTTGACGATTTGTGAATGGGCGAATTTGTAGCCACTGTCAGGATTCAACAATATATGAGGTTTGTAATTTTATTGTTGAATTCTTGTTCTTTTTGTATTTGTTGTAATTATGCTAATTTTAATTTTTATTTCTGGATTTTTACTCTCAGTTAGTTGTTTCTCGATTTGTTTATTTCTGGTGTGATATATTTTTAAAGATGTAGAGCTAAAGTCGTAAATATCATAGGTAGAATCATTGATCTAGTTAGGGAATTGGATATGATTAGTGGGTTGTAATTTAGGGTTATTCTTATATCTTTATATCTTATAATATGTTGTTTTGATGTATATATTCTGTATCACAAGAAGAAATGAGCAATTTAAGATTGAAGAATGCAGAGACTTGTTTAATGCTTAGTTGTATATTGTTTATAACTTTATATCCTTTACTTTCTCGCAAATTAGGGGCCCTTTTTTTAATTTCGCCCCGGGCCTAATAATATTCAGGAACGGCTCTGTTAGTCTTAGTAATAATATTGTACTTATTAATTAGACGTGCATAAAGAATCTCCAGCTCATGTCCATCATCATTTAATTTCATACAATATTAAACATGAACATGACGTATGCATTAAGAAGATCATTTATCCAGCTCATGCTATCCCTTAACTTTCGCTGCTGTAGTTGTGTCTTTAATGGCAGTGAGCATATCTACATTTAAAATGATGAAGACAACAACAAATAAATAGAATTAACATATAGAGAAAGAAAATACCGAAAAAGCTTTCTTAAAAAACCAAACTGAAAATGAACCTGAGAAGAAACGAATTAATCAGGTTGAAAATCACGAAGAACCCGGCTTTAGTCATTGTTGATGGAGCTTGGAAGATGTCAAGCAGAGCAAGAACCTAGAAGGCTGCCATTGCTTGGTGTTTGAACCATGTAGTTAAGCAGGCAGCTGAACTGAACTGTTAACTGAACTGTTAGCAATATGGAAGGGCCTCTGCGCTGCAATGGAAGAGACCGATAGTTGCATCATTTGGACAGATTTCGAAAGTTGCTGTTCAATCTCTGCTTCAACCTGATGGTGCAAGCCCCGTATATCAGCATGTTATTTCGGATATTGTTCATATGGCATCTGTAGTTGAATTTGTTAGTATAGCTCATGTTTCGCGTGTTTGTGTTAACCAAGTTCATATACTTGCCGTTGAAACAAGGAAAGGAAACGTGTCAACTAAATAAAAACAGGGGAAGGATAAAAAGAAATAATCTTCATAGCAATCGAGCCCGTTAAAAAGAAAATAATTAGAGACATTTAAATTATACGTGTTGGACATATTGTATTATAGTACTCCCTTCATCTTTTAATATAATGTTTGATTCTATTTTTCATGGGAATTAAGGTGAATAGAATATTCTATCATTGGACTTAATTGATTCCATCGCATTGGTAAGTCATAACGTTTATAAGTTATTTTAATCTTAAAAAAGAAAAGCAAACGATAACAATGATAATTAAATTATGGCACATGTTAGTAAATGAGTCAAAGATTCCATGACTCAATAAATATGAGTTCAGTTTAAATGCATAATTAAGGACATACTGGAAAGGAAAATATGACAAAAAGGCTCAAGGCACTTTAGATTATTTCTTATAAAATATGTAATCAGTGACAGTTTGATCCTGATTACATGAGACAATCAAGGGAGCGACGGGCGCCCAACCCGAACTCAACAACTGGCTAGCCTCGCACTAATAGTAAAAGTCAAACATTAAGGTATTATTTATTGAATAAAGTAAAATCTTTAAGGTACAAGGCTAGAATTTAAGTATGAATTACCTGGCACTGCTTGTCAGGAAGGACCAGAACGGTTGATAGCTCTACTCTACGCTGATGGAGACCCTGTAGATCTACCGAGAGCAGGAGGTTTATTTTAGGTGTAAGTGCTCGATTTTTTTACTGCTTTATAATCCATGCTTATGAGCCAAGACTAGACTCTATAATACTCCCTCCGTCCTGTAATATATCTAGATCGTGTATTTCTTTTAGAGTATCCCAATTTGTTAGTCTTGATTGCAAAATTTCCATTTATATAAGGCAAAATTGGTCTCAACACCCTGAACTATGGCTTAGGTGCACCCAACACCACCAACTACGGGGTAGGGTGCAGTCTGTACCACCAACTACGAGGTGGGGTGCAGTCTATACCATAAAAACCCACCGTTTTCGGCAACATTTTAGGCTTTCGGCCTCATTTATGGTACGGAATGCACCCCATCCCATAGTTGGTGGTGTTTAGGCTACTAGTCATAGTTGGTGGTGTTGGGTGCACCAGAGGTATAATTCAGGGTGTTGAGGCCAATTTTGCCTTTATATAATGTTGTGTGTTTTCCCAAAATATTCTCATGTGGCATAAAATAATTCCAATTTTTGCATTGTTGTTCTTTATAACTTGTTGCGTATATTTAAATTATTGTTAATTTTGGTTATAGATGCAATACTGCAGTTCATTTCCCCTGATAGTGTTTCATTTGAGTATGAATTAGTATTAACCTATATTACCATTTTCTTAATTTTTTAAAATTGTAAAAAGAAATTGACGAATTATACTAATTATTTTTTTGACATCGAAAAATCGTACATTAATTAAAAGAAGAAGTACAGCCTAATGCTAATACAACCCAAACTAAAACAAACAAACAAACAAACCTATAGGAGCCTTAGTAGCTCGTACAAACCACCTAAAACAGAAATAAGTAAAATTGGTTCAAAGTCGCGTAGAAAGGGGCGCGTCGCTGGTCAGTGCCTGTGATGGTGGATGCAAACCTCGGATAGCTGATGGAAGCGGTAGAAGAAGCGGATGACGAACACGATCCGGACAAAGAACAACTAACGACGAGCATCACGTCTCGCCGCATGAGCAATCCCAACGATCTGCCATCGATTGGGTTTCTATGCTCATGATCATGTGAGGAGTCACGTTCCATTGTGACTCATTGCTCTCGATCGAGAGTATTTCAAGTTTCTCCATGAAGTAGGAGAAAAGGCGATGTGTGGGCGTGCTGAAAACCCCCAGATGCAACTGGGTGCCGTTTGCAAATTTAAAGTTTTCAAGGCAAAGACCATTAAGATCAATGCAAAGCTAAAAAGAGAGCCAAACAAGTTGAGCCCTCGAACACACCTACGGTTTTCAAAACCGAAAAAGATACGTCCCAACCATGAAATATCATCGCCTCGTCCTTGCTTAGGATCTTCCTGAGTCACCTTGTCCCTCAGCACATATTCCCAAAAACGACATACTCTACTGTAACTACCTTGAACCACCAATGTTGATCCAACTGACAACTACTTGGCGAGGGTCATAACCGACCACCAACAACAACTTTAGCAACGCGAAATCAACGCACTAGTTATTACCCTGATTAAGAGTTGGATGAATATTCACACCCCTGTGGATGATGTAATTCGATTGATCAGATGCATTTCTAGCAGTCGAAGATCAAAGTTTCAGAAGGCAGCATGTAATGCAGCTATTGCAGGGGTAGTTTATGGCATTTGGTATGCAAGAAATGATTGCAAATGGAACTACAAAGTCCCCACAGTTCAGAGCCTTGTGAAGACAATTAAAGAACATGTTCGATGATGAATTTTTCTTGTTATGCCTAAAAAAGTTTCTAGGAATGACACTAACTGGTTTTATACTTTGTAAGTAGTGGCTCTTGTGTTGGTGTGTTAATTGTTTTTTTGCCCTTTCTAGGGAGGAGGGGTCCAACCTAGTTGGTTTGTTCTTCCCTAGGGTGTTAGGTTGTAAAGTTTGGTTTTGGTTTAATATACTGATTAATTACTTAGCAAAAAAAAAAAAAAAAAAAAACTCAACGCACTCCTTTTATTAGGAGATTAAACGCGCTTTTTAAGAAAAAACCCAACACACTAACATCCAACATAACTAGTTGGAGAGTCAAACAACCTGGGGGGAGGGGAGGGGATGCCCGACACTAATAGGGGGAAGGGGAAAGGGGTGCTCGACACAAACAGGGGGGGATGTAAAAGGGGAGCCCAAAACAACTACGGGGGAGGGGGAGGGGAAGCCCAAAACAATCACAACACTACAGGGAACGGTGATGAGGTCCATGGACGTCGGAACCAACAGACAGCAACGGAGAGCGAGACCGATCCACATGCAAACCGGAGACGAAAGACCCCAAAAACCGACAAAACGGGGGATGGGAGAGAGGGGACCAACAAATCGGGGGAGGGGGAAAACCGAAACCCTAACCGGCGGGGACACCCGAAGCGGGACGACGGCGAGTCATGGGTGGGGTGGGGTGGTGAGGGGGACACGCGGGGAAGGGGGAAGAACACGGGGAGCAAACACGGGGAGGGGGAGGGGAGAGCGACTACTGTTAACGGGGGGAGGGGGAGTCCAACAACGGTGTTCGGGGGGAGGAGGACGCGACTACTGCTAAAGGGGAGGGGGGAGGGGAGGCCGACGACGATGACTGGGGGAGGGGGAAGATGAAAGACGAACGAAACGAATAGACTAACCATAAAGAACGCGACGAACGACGGGCACTAACCATAAACCAAACGACGAACGACGGGCAGGCTCGCCGGTGATCGGGAAGCGGTGCGGCGCTTCAATAGGTCACCAGCGAGCCTGCACTGGGCGGCAGGCTAAGGACTTGTAGGGTTTGGGGGAGTTTTAGAGAGAGGCGGGAGAATTTTTAGAGATTCTGGATTTAGTTAATCATACTAATTATAATGATTAAAGGTGTGCGTTACAATTGGGTAAATTCTAAAAGGAAAGAATACAAAAGAGAGGATGACAAAAACGATATATTAAAGTAATACATTTATAAGAGTACAAGAGGTGAACAAACACCTTTATTGAGGGCAAGAATTAAGATAAAGAATAAAAAATATAAAACTGGAAATACTTAGACAACACATAATCTAGTAAAACATGGAAATACCAACATCCGCATGACATTGACATGATAAGAATGCCGAAATATTCATTCCTTGAAAATATAACTTTTGTTTAGCGACAAGAGAAATCGAAAGACCATGAGACGGGAACACAGGTAGCACGGCCGCAACAACCATCGACAAATGGTTTGCAACTTTCCCCAAAATCGTGGCAACCCAATATGGGTTGAGGTTTTGTAGCAAGCACAAAAATGGCTACCAAGAGTAGCAAACTTGCCAGCTTTTTCATCCACATAATTGTATGTTTTACTTTTTCGTGTGTAAAGTAAACTATGTCTATGAATTGATGATAGAAGTGGAGATTAAGGGGGTCCTTTTTATAGACGAGGTGGTTTGATTGTTGTATAGAGTTTTAGTCTTAGTAATAATATTGTAATTACTAATTAGACGTGCATAAGTGTAGTAGTGAAGCAGACATAAAGAATCTCCAGTTCATGTCCATCATCGTTGAACTTCATACAATAGTAATTAGTAAACATGAACATGATGAATGCATTAAGAAGTTCATTTATCCAGCTCATGCCCAATGCCGCTGTTTCAATTATTGTGCCAATGCCGCTGCATGTGTTGCTGCTGTACAACGTTCTGCAACATCAGGTTGCCGCTCTTTTGCATTAATGCTACCCCTGTTTCTGTTTTTACGTTTTTCTTAACCATGTGATTGTTTTAAGCTTTCAGTTTCTCCATAAAAGTTGTAGAGATCGAAAAGTTAATGAATTTAGGCTCAAGAATAGTTCAATTAGGAATTGTGTGCTAAGAACCCATTACAAGATAGACATTGTTGCTGTCTAATCTGCTGCGGTAATTCAGTAAAGAAGATATCCTTTGTTGGCTTATATTTTTGCTTTTGCTGGACATGGACATAGCTATATCCATAATGGGGGTTCTTATGGTGTTTTAGTTTGTGTATTCCATGTTTTGATGATGCCAAATACTTAGGTTCTTATATAGCTTTTATTTTGCGAAAAATATAAAATTTCAAAAAATAATGAAATGATTATCTTTACATTTATATGTTGTGGAGAAAGATTATTTATTGAATCTAAGTCAAGATATTATTTTTATACACTTTGAATTTTTATCATATGGTATGTTTAATGTTCTAGTTACTCGGAATCCTTGAATAAACGATTCTTCAAGTTACTAGATTTTTGTTGTTGTTGCTTTGATTGCTTGAAAAACAGTTGATATACCGTGGCACAAAAAGTGGAGCTAACTGAGTGAAGTTCTCCAACTACCTCTATGCACACGCTGAAAGTTCGCCCACTAACGGATAAGTGGAGCAGTTAGTTACCGTTGCAATAAACGTGGAGGAAGTGCAGCGAAAATAGGGCGATGATCTTCACTACACTACAAGCTCACATCATGGAGAACGTGGAGCAGAAAAATGTCCAGAAGAAGAAGAAGTGCAGCAGCTATATAAGGAAGAAATTACTTAAAGATATATATAACTTTCTTGAGCGAAAAATTGAGAATTACCTAGAAAGATTTCTTGTAATTTCCTCTCTTATTCAACAAGCATACTTTGTAATATTCATAGTGTTTGGGTGAGAGAAAATTCAGAGAATATCCTTGTAATCAAGAGAGAGAACGAAAGAGAGAAAAGAAAAGATTTCGAGTGAAGTCAAAGTGAGTGTCATCAGTTCAGGGGGAACTGAGTGACTGGGAGCAAGTTCCTAGAGGAATAGAGAAGGTCCATTAATAGGTTGTAAAAAGATCGAGTCTTTTGGCTATTATAGTAAAGAGAGTTTGAGTCAAAATTCCTCATGGTCAAGTTTTTTTCTTCCTATTGGGACTATGAAGTTTTCCTTGTAAAAATCTTGTGTGTTTGTCTCTTTCGCTTTTAAAGTTTATATTAATTCCGCAAAACAATTTGAAAATTTCCCCTCAACTACAATTCACCCCCCTCTTGTAGTTGGTCTAGTGTTCATACTAGAATAACATAGTTAAAAGGAAGTCTTGTACTCAGTGAAAGGAGAGGTTTAATTGATAGTTTGTTATGTTTTTCCTATATTAGTATGACAAATTATTGATCAAATATGAATTATATGACAGGTGATAAAAGAGTCTAATGAAATGCAAACAAATGAAGAAGAGGAAAGAAATGGCAAGCTACAAAGACGATCAACGAAGCTTTTGACTTAGTTTTTTTTACCTTTCTAGAGTTTCTACTTATTTGTATCATCTAATTACATTTACTTTTCTTGAATATCTTACATTGACTAGCCATACATTATATTTTTTTTCCTTCCGGAATGAGAGACATATGGTATGTTGAGGTGCTTATGTAAATTACATTGTTATTGATTATTTGTAATGACATTTTATTGATATATCAAAAATACTTGATTGATTGTTGCAATATAACGTTTAATATTAATTGCAAGTTATATCTGAAAACCTCTTGTGGAAAAGTTGCAAGTTGCATCTAAATAGTAGTACTTCCTCCGTTCTGTTTACGTGGTTCGGTCAAAATAGACCAACGTCCACAGATCGGAGATTCGAGCTTCTTTTTGTGAGTGGTTGGAATCAATTCATGCTGGATCGAAATCTCAACACAGTGGAATCAATGGGGAAGGTAATGCTTCTATTCCATATCTACAACAATTTGATGAAGTTGATGATGATATGATTGAATCACAAAATTCTGTGCAAGTAAATTCTTCTGAGGTTAAAATTGATATAAATGACATACAAGATGAAATTGATTTCTGGAATTCTTCAATTGTATGTTATGTTGTTGGAGCGAATCCACCGCTGCCTGTTATGGAAGGTTTTGATTAATCTACTTTTTTGTTGTTTCCTTTGCTTTAATTAATCTACTCTTTATAGGGGTGTAAGTGGATTGGACTGAATTGGACTTTACCAATCCAAATCCAGTCGAAAGTGTTTTGGACTCGAGGAATTGAGAACAAATCTAATCCCAACTTTTTTCGAGTCCAATCCAATTTCTTTCTTGAGTCTGAATCCAATCCAGTCCAGTCCGATTATTATATTATATATTAATTTTTTTGTCGATTTAGGTTCACAATATTTTCTCATGATTGAATCATTAAAATTTTTAAAATTGGACTTACATACATTCTATAAAGTAAGTTATAGACATCTTTAGAATCTAATAAAATGCAAATTAGAAAATACAAAAGGGAATGTTAAAAAGTCCAATTTTTTTAAAAAAAATGTTAAAGAATATTTTCAACAGTTTAAATAACCCGTGCATTAGCACGTGCAAAGACTAGTAACTCTTTTATTAAAAGATGGGAAGAAATAATATGAGAAGCAAGTATGGTATGCTAATTCAATAGTCATTGCCTTTTATCTACAAGGCTAGAATTTTAGTATGAATTACTTGGCACTGCTTGTCAGGAAGGAACAGAACGGTTGATAGCTTTACGCTGATGGAGACCTTGTAGATCTACCGAGAGCAGGAGGTTTATTTTAGGTGTAAGTGCTCGATTTTTTACTGCTTTATAATCCATGCTTATGAGCCCAGACTAGACTCTTTAATACTCCCTCAGTCCCTTGATATATCTAGATTGTGTGTTTCTTTTAGAGTATCCCAATTTTTTAGTCTTGTTTGCAAAATTTCCATTTATATATTGTTGTGTGTTTTCCCAAAATATTCTCATGTGGCAAAAAAATAATTCCAATTTTTGCATTGTTGTTCCTAATAACTTTTTGCCTATATTTAAATTATTGTTAATTTTGGCTATAAATGCAATACTGCAGTTCATTTCCCCTGATAGTGTTTCATTTGAGTATGAATTAGTATTAACCTATATTACCATTTTCTTAGTTTTTTAAAATTGTAAAAAGAAATTGATGAATTATGCTAAAGATTAAAGGCGTGCGTTACAATTGGGCAAATTCTAAAAGGAAAGAATACAAAAGAGAGGATGACAAAAACGATGAATTAAAGTAATAAGTTTATAACAGTACAAGAGGTGAATAAACACCTTTATTGAGGACAAGAATTAAGATAGAGAATAAAGGAAATAAAACTAGAAATACTTTTTTTTTTTTTTGTTTGCTAAGTAAGATGAATTATGAATATATGAACATCAACAATTACAACCTACCATCCCAACAAAGGGGCAAAACATCACTCTTCAAACAGAAGAGGACACAACTAATTACAGACCAAAACAGCAAAACTGCTCTTATAACTGTACAAACCAAGTTCTATCTTTTTGTGCAATTTTCTGAGGTAACACAATATACATTCTCTCCTTAACAGTATGTTGAACAATAGCTACAATACACTTAATTGTAGGAACAGAATGTTCCCAGTAAACCTGATTCCTACTCTTCCAGATAAAATAAATCAAACCAAGTACGCTTGCATTACAAACAGCTCTTCTAAATTTGGAATATTTGCTTCTTCCAATCCATTGCATCAATCTCGTCAAGTCTGTAGTTACAGCAGTAATATCCAGCCACTGTTTGATTACTTTCACACACTCCTTGCTGTAATGACAAGCAAAAAATAAATGCTCATGATCTTCATTGCTCCCACCACACGGTAAGCACTCAGCACTAGTACTTACTCCAATTCGAGCAAGTTTCTCTGTAGTTTGGAGCTTCTTTTGCACAGCAAGCCAGGCAACAAAACAATGCTTAGGTGTGCTAAGTCTATTCCAAATCATCTTATCCCAGCCAACACAAACTTGCTCACCAATAATCTTCTCATAGACTGCTTTCACAGAATAAGAAGACATGCTGTAAAACTCATCTTTAGAAAACAAGATCTTCAATTTTTCTTTGACATTGCATATTTGCCTCCAGTACCAACTAGCTCCCTTTTGTGGTATATAATACCACCAATTCATATCTTTCAAATACACTGAATGAATCCACTTTACCCAAACATTATCCTGCTTAGTGGCAACTGCCCACACATACTTCCCCATGTTAGCAGAATTCCAATGCATTACATTTCTCACACCCAAACCACCAAACTTCTTATCACAACAAACATTGTCCCAATTAATATAACCAGGTTTACTACTGTAGGCATCACCACTCCATAAAAAGGCTCTACACATTTTCTAAATGCTATGAAGCACACTCTTAGGCAACACATAAACTTGTGCCCAATAAGCATGAATACTCAGAAGTACAGCATTTATCAACACAGTTCTAGCATAATAAGACAGATTCCTAGAACTCCAAAGCTTAATTCTAGTAGCCATTTTGTCAATCAATTCATCACATTGAGCCACAGTGATTTTCTTTGAGCATACTGATACTCCTAAGTACCTAAATGGCATACTGCTTCTAGCCAAACCAGAAACATCCACAACCCTCTGGATATCATGATTACTCATGCCACAACAATATAATGCAGATTTATGGATATTTGCTTTTAAACCAGAGGAATCAGAGAAAAGTTTAAAAGCTTGAAGTAAAAGGTAAATAGAAGGAAATTCACCTTTACAACAGATAATCAGATCATCTGCAAAGCATAAGTGAGTAAGCTTTGCCTCTCTACATCTGGGATGAAAATGGAACTGATCCATAGTGCTCACCATCTTGAGAACTCTAGACAAGTATTCCATACAGATCACAAAGAGGAGGGGAGACATGGGGTCCCCCTGCCTCAAGCCCCTAGTAGAGCCAAAATAACCATGCATTTCCCCATTTACCATTAGTGAAAATTTAGGAGTAGTGACACACTCCATAATCATTTCCATAAACTCCATAGGAAAACCAAGTTGAGTCATCATCTCCTTTAAAAAACTCCAATCTACTGTATCATAAGCTTTCTGAGGATCTAACTTGATTAAGCAACCAGGCGTCACATTCTTCCTATTGTACAAGTGCACAACATCTTGAATCACCATTGTATTATGGACAATGTACCTTCCATGCACAAAACCACCCTGATTTTCAGCAATGATATCCGGTAAGACCTTCCTTAATCTCCCACAAATCACCTTAGTGATACATTTGTAAAGAGTATTGCAACAGGAAATTGGTCTAAAATCAGTGACATTATTTGGACATTTACTCTTAGGCACCAGAGTAATAACAGTAGCATTCAACTCCTTAAGAAGCTTCCTGCTCCTAAAAAAAATCCATAACAGCATCCAGAACATCATCACTAATAATCTCCCAGGCATCTCTAAAGAAATGTGTCCCAAAACCATCTGGGCTAGGTGCCTTGTCCCCAGGGATAGAAAAAAGGGCTTGCTTAATTTCATCAACAGTATAAGGTGCTGTGAGCAATGCTCTATGTTCATCAGTAAGCATAGGACCACTCTGAACAATATGAGGAACAACACTTCTTCTATCATGTTGAACATTATTCAGAAGATGTTGGTAGTATGATAAGAAAGCTTCCTTCACAGCTGCAGGCTCATCTTTCCATACTCCACCAGAGTCTTTTATACCATAAACATGATTTTGAACTCTCCTAGCCTTTATACTTTGGTGAAATAAAGTTGTATTGTCATCACCATCTCTACACCAACTCAGCTTTGATTTCTGTTTCAGAAACTCAATGTATGCTCTATGTTTCAACTTATATTCTTTCACAGCCTGTAACTCATCATCAGCTAAATGTGACTGACTTGGATTCTGATGCATAATAACCTGAGCATTCACCATGTTTTTATATGCCTTAATGTCAGCAGCCTGAATATCATTGAACCCCTTCCTATTAAGCTCCTTCAACTCTTTCTTTATGAGTTTCAACTTCTGGACCAAAACAAACATCTTAGTCCCTTCTATTGTTGTATTCCAACATTTACTAACTAAGTTGTTGAAATCCTCAGAAAGCCTCCACATAGTAAAATACTTGAAAGGTTTCTTGCCATCTGTCACTCTAGGATATACGGTTAACAAAGCTGGTGAGTGGTCAAACTCACCCTCTTCCATAAACCTTCCTTCAGCAGAATCATAAGCATCAAGCCAAGCATGATTAGCTAGAATTCTATCTAGCTTAGAATAAACTCTAGCATTGCCAACTTGTTTATTATTACACGTGTAAAAATTACCAGAGCATTTAATATCATCTAACTCACAATCAATCAGACATCTATTAATATCCTCCATTTCACTATTTCTCACAGCAGCACCAATCCTCTCATCAGCATTTCTGATACTATTAAAATCACCAAACATAACCCAAGGCATCTGAGTATGAAGTTGCCTAATCTCCTCCCACAAATGAACTCTTTTTGCTCTTTCATTGTACGCGTAAATGAAAGTACAGAAAAAACTAGGGACACCACTGACTGGCTGAATATAGCAATGAATCAGTTGATCAGTGCCTTTAACAATTGTTACATTGAAAACACCAGGTTTTCATGCAATTAGCACCCTTCCATTTGGATGAAAACTCAAATTGGAAGTAAAACACCACCCTTGAAACATATATTGCTAAAGTCTGCCCAGATTTGCAGCCTTTACCTTAGTCTCGAGGAGCCCCACTAAGCCAATAGAATTTTTCTAATTAAAACCCAGAACATCCTTTTGCTTATTTTGGCTATTGAGGCCCCTGACATTCCATTTCCAACACAAGATTCTATCCATCAGGCTTGGAAGAGTCCTCCCTTCCCAGCTCACTGCCAGTACATTCTTCTCCAGGAATCCTCTCACCAACACCAGTAGCCTCCCCTGTGTCTAAAGCTTGAAAATTATTAGTGACAACAGTAGGCTGCACCACAGAGCTTCTCACCCTGATTGGCTTCAAAGCTTTCTGAAATCCATCGGACTCAACCTCTTTATTCACAATTACATGCTGCTCAACAACTGGTTTAGAGGTCTTCACAACCCAAACTGCTTTCTTCTTAACTCTACACTCAGCAGCATCATGACCTATAGCCTTACAGGAATTACAAGAAATAGGCTTCCATTCATATTGAACTTCTACATCAGTTCTAACACCATGTTCATTCACAAAATGAATGGACTTAGGAAAATGTTGATTCAATTTTACTTCAATCAACACTCTAGCAAATTGGACCCTACTTCTCTTCTTAGTAGCTTCATCCTTCTGAATAGGCTTACCAATCTGCTCAACAATCTTATACAAAGACTTCTCCCCCCAATATTTAATCCCTAACTTCAATTTAACCCAAATTGGCAAGGATTGAACAGCATCATCCTCAAGATCCATATCAGGTTCCAAAATCTTCACCACAATTGGCTTGTTATCAAAGAAATAGTGACCAGAAATCATTTTATCTCTACATTCCATAGATGTGAATCGCACAATATAGACACCTTTCCTAATTAGAGCAACCTTATCCACTTTAAAATTTCACCAAATTCGATTGACAAAACCTTCCATAACAGGCAGCGGTGGATTCGCTCCAACAACATAACATACAATTGAAGAATTCCAGAAATCAATTTCATCTTGTATGTCATTTATATCAATTTTAACCTCAGAAGAATTTACTTGCACAGAATTTTGTGATTCAATCATATCATCAGCAACTTCATCAAATTGTTGTAGATATGGAATAGAAGCATTACCTTCCCCATTGATTCCACTGTGTTGAGATTTCGATCCAGCATGAATCGATTCCAACCACTCACTAAAAGAATTTCGAATCTCCGATCGTTGTTGCAGTGCTTGCAATGAAGCTTTCGGCGTCAAAATATCACCAGCATCCGGTCCAAAACCAAAATCTATCGCCTCTACCCCCATGATTTCATCAATTGATTTCGTTTTTAGCGCTTGAGAATCCGATATTGGACCTCTAGGCTTTTCAACTTTTCTTCCACCTCCAGTTTTCCTGGCCATGGCGACGGAACACGTTAGCAATGTGCGCCGAGAGAAAAAAAAAGGAGGGAAAAAAAGAGAAGCTACGGAGGTTGGGATTTTTAACTAGAAATACTTAGACAACACATAATCTAGTACAACATGGAAATACCAACTTCCGCATGACATGGACATGATAAGAATGCCGAAATATTCATTCCGTGAAAATATAACTTTTGTTTAACGACAAGAGAAATTGAAAGACCATGAGACGGGAACACAGGTAGCAGGGTAGCAACATGATGTACTCGCGTAATGGAAGTGAAGTGTGGACATATGATTTAAGCGAAATGACTACACTTTATATGATGAAGAGGTCATCAATAAATTAAAATTAGCTTATAGAAAAAAGATAACAGCGAAAAAGTTTTGTTAAAAAGGAAACGTGTCAACTAAACAAAAATAGAGGAATAAGGATAAAAAGAAACAATCTTCATAGCAATCAAACCCGTTAAAAAGAAAAAAACTAGAGATATTTAAATTATACGTGTTGGAGATATAGACTTATAGTACTCCCTTCATCCTTTAATATAATGTTGGATTCTATTTTTCATGGGAATTAAGGTAGATAAATATTCTATCATTGGACTTAATTGATTCTATCGCACTGTTAAGTCACTACTTTTGTTTTTTATTTTAGTCTTTAAAAAGAAAAACAAACGATAACAATGAGAATTAAATTATGGCAAATGTTAGTAAATGAGTCAAAGATTCCATGACTCAATAAATATGAGTTCAGTTTAAATGCATAATTAAGGACATATGGGAAATAAAAATATGATAAAAAGGCTCAAGACACTTTAGATTATTTCTTATAAAATACGTAATCAGTGACAGTTTGATCCTAATTACATGAGACAATCAAGGGAGCCCAACCTGAACTCAACAACTAGCTAGCCTCGCACTAATAGTAAAAGTCAAACATTAAGGTATTATTTATTGAATAATAGTAAAATCTTTAAGGTACCACTCTAAGTTATGTCTAATAGCTAGCCTTTTTGGTCTAATTATCTTGGTCACCATTTATTGGTCTAACTATCTCATGTAACTTTTTTTAGGAAATATTACGGTTTTAAAACATTCTTTTCGATCTCTTGCATTTGGCCGATTTTTTTTCTAGGAAATATTATGGTTTCGAATGTGTTGTCATAGGATTCAAAATATTGACATTATTACGCAATTAGTATAAAAAATATTATACTATTGGTTTTATTACTAAATTAATATAAAAAATAATTTACATATGATTTTATGTCTTCACAATATTTGACATATTTAAACGTCTGATTTTATGACTAAATTATTTAAACAATATGATTTACGTTATTTAATTTGTAGTATAATGGATGTTAAATATGGAACACTATAATGCATATGGGAAGGTAAAAATGGCACGGTTTCACTCGACATTTCCCTTCTATCTTCATGTTGTGATATTTACGGGGGGTTATCTTACATTTAGGAAAGTTGTACCAAAATTTTTCTATACATTTACAACATATATTTCCCTAAAGACTCCAAGAAAAAAAAGTAACGTGAAAATCATTGCACTAAACACTCATTATAATTCGACTATTGTTTGTACTCAAAAGAAAAAAACACGTCATGAAAAGGGCATATTGCCCTAAACCAAATTTGTTCACCCGTCTGCCTAATGAGATCACATTAGACGTACTCGGTAATAAAGAGAGAAGTAGCACAAATTTTATTGGATGTATGATTTGTATATCAAAAATAAAATAAGTTTAAATATGATTTTCAACAAATAACCCGTGCATTAGCATGGGCAAAGAATAGTAAATCTTTTATTAAAAAGATGGGAAGAACTAATATGAGAAGCATGTATGGTATGCTAATTCAATAGGCATTGCCTTTCATCTACAAGGCTTGAATTTTAGTAAGAATTACTTGGCACTGCTTGTTAGGAAGGAACAGAATGGTTGATAGCAATACACTGATGGAGACCTTGTAGATCTACCGAGAGCAGGAGGTTTATTTTAGGTGTAAGTGCTCGATTTTTTACTGCTTTATAATCCATGCTTATGAGCCCAGACTAGACTCTTTAATACCCCCTCCGTCCCGTAATATATCTAGATCGTGTATTTCTTTTAGAGTATCCCAATTTTTTAGTCTTGTTTGCGAAATTTCCATTTATATAATGTTGTGTGTTTTCCCAAAATATTCTCATGTGGCAAAAAATAATTCCAATTTTTGCATTGTTCCTTATAACTTTTTGTCTATATTTAAATTATTGTCAATTTTGCCTATAAATGCAATACTGCAGTTCATTTCCCCTAATAGTGTCTCATTTGAGTATAAATTAGTATTAACCTATATTACCATTTTCTTAGTTTTTAAAAATTGTAAAAAGAAATTGACGAATTATACTAATTATAAAGATTAAAGGTGTGCGTTACAATTGGGTAAATTCTAAAAGGAAAGAATGCAAAAGAGAGGATGACAAAAACGATGAATTAAAGTAATAAGTTTATAACAGTACAAGAGGTGAACAAACACCTTTATTGAGGACAAGAATTAAGATAGAGAATAAAGGAAATAAAACTAGAAATACTTAGACAACACATAATCTAGTAAAACATGGAAATAGCAACTTTCGCATGACATTGACATGATAAGAATGCCGAAATATTCATTCCTTGAAAATATAACTTTTGTTCAGCGACAAGAGAATGTGAAAGACCATGTGACGGGAACACAGGCAGCAGGGTAGCAACAACCATCGGTAAATGGTGTGCAACTTTGCCCAAAATTGTGGCAACCCAATATGGGTTGAGGTTTTGTAGCAAGCACAAAAATGGCTACCAAGAGTAGCAAACTTACCAGCTATTTCATCGACATAATTGTATGTTTTACTTTTTCGTGTGTAAAGTAAACTATGAATTGATGATAGAAGTGGAGATTAAGGGCTAAGGGGATCCTTTTTATAGACGAGGTGGTTTGGTTATTCCATGAATAATGTCAAAGGGAGATTAATTCCTCCTATGCACTGAACTTGAAATTAATTCCATGGATACCGTCCACGTAGGACAGCACGCAAGTTTTTTTTTTTTTGGCAAAGCAAATCGCTACTCAGAGTAGCTGTTAATTTTAAGTTAAGTCACTAAGGTTTACGAGGCAAAATCGCTACTCAGAGTAGCGGTTCGTTAAAGATCAGACCAATGCAAGAGAAAAGGAGAGAAAGAATGCCACGTAGGCTGCGGCACGCATGTGCGGCACGCATGCGCGGGACATGATAAGTCATTTTTATATATAGTTTTTAGGTGCATTTAGGTTGCATTTTAGAGCATTTAGATTCATATTTAGGTTCATTATTGCATTATATTCTTAAGTTATGTTATTCTACTCCTATTCGGTATGTTTTCTTGTTTTTGATGAATTTCAGGTAATGAGAACGTATTTGGAGTATAATTAGCTAAACTTGAGGATTAGGAGCACTTGGAATGAAGCTACAATGCATATGGATCGTATGGATTTGTCATAGTACGAGTTTGAGCGAAAACGAAGCGGAAATCGAGTAATTTGAGCATATTTGGAAACTAGACTTGAAGATATTTCCAACGATAGGTGGCACGCCCCGAGGAGACTTCTAGTCAAGGAGTTATGCCTTTCGGAAGATTGCACTGTTTCTGCTGGAATCTGCCACGTGTACGCGCGGATCACTATTCCGCCCATTTGATTTATGCAAGACTTTCCTTATCTTGTAAAATGACTTTCCTAGTCATATGAGGTTACCTAGTATTAGATGCATTAGGTTTTGATCTCTTTTCTCTTCCTTCCTCTATCACGTTATTTTTCTTAGTTTTAGTTTTTAGTTTTCTTCTTCTCTCTCTTTAGTTTAAACCCTAGTTTTCATGTTCTTCTTGAATTCATTAGTTTTATTATTTTCATTCTTTCTCTTTCATTGATTTCTTTTAATTATGTTTTCCTTTCTCTTTCTAGATGTAGTTTTTATTCTTTATTTCATGATTGAGTAATTTTTATTTCTAGGGTTTGGGAATCCATGTTTATATGTTATAATTCTTGATGGATGTTTATTGATGGAATCATTAGTCATTGTTATTTCTAATTGATTAGTGTTTTCATTGTTAATCTTGCAATCTGATCAATCGTCTGATTAAATATTGCTAATGAAAAGTCATAGATCGAGAGATAGTACTTTTTAGAGGCTTGCCTACAATTAGCAAATCTGATTATGTTGAGCGATCATACTAGCATCTGTTGATTTGAGAGCGTTAAGACCCGACCGTAGGATTAACCCGTGCTCTAGATATCTGATTAATTGAACTATTGATGATATTTTGATAGATTATAAGTATAAACATGGTGAACCATTGCCCTAGATCTTTTTAGTTTGATTTTCATATTTTTATTAGTTTAGAGTTAATTCAAGTATTCCTGATCTTGTTGAGTTTCTCTATACCTTATAAGCTAGATTAAAACGTCCATCTCTCTGTGGATTCGACCCTACTTACCCTACTACATTGTTAGAAGGTTTTGCAGGAATTATTTTTGACAGGTGTACGACAGCCTATCAAATTTTGGCGCCGTTGCCGGGGAGACGGTATTGTTTTATTTAGTTTTTATTGTTGGTGAGACTAAACTGTATATAATTTTTTTTCCCTTTGGTGATTTTTTTTTTCTTTTTATAATTTTTTGTGTATCATGGATTCATGTTATTTTGATGATGGGGATAATTTTTTTGCTAGGCAACATAGTCATAATTCTTGGGATTCTCATGTTTACAGTTTTGATACATCATATCAAAATCCTCCCAATTTTTGTATGAGTTCTCCCGAATTACCTCATATGTTCTGTGAACCCCATGTACATGTTAGTAATTCTAGAGCAGTTTTTTCTTTTCCTCAGTATGAGAATGAAGTGTTTTGGAAGTACTATCATAGGCTTGGAAATTTTATAGGTCCTAATCATGGAATTGAACCGTGGGATATGTGTCTAGTGATTTATGAGGGGTTAAATGAAGAAATTAGGATTGTGGTAGAATCTATGTGTAATGGAGGATTTCTATTCCAAGCACCTGATTATTGTTGAGATTTAATTATGTGGTTGGCTAGGGATACTTACGAGTGGGAGATGTCTTCAATTGCTATTTCACCCCAAACATACATGACACCACCCCCTTATTGTTCTAATTGTCAATCTACTTCTCATGATTTTTCTTCGTGTGATGTGACATTAGTTTATGATTTTGACCCCTCTTCCCATTATGAATGTCAATCTGCTCACAATTCTAGCCCCAAACCGTTTATTTATGATGATTGATGATGATGAGGGTTGGATAATAAATGAGAGCTATTGGGATGATGAAAAGATTGAGAGAAAGACCAATGTGATGGATGTTTTGCAGCAGGAAGAAACCATGGTTGAAATTTCTTCTTTGGAGGAAAGTCAAGTAAAGAGTGATGTGATTTATGAGTCTTTATCGGCATCACCTACTGTTTTTGAGTCTCATGTTCCATTCTTTAAAAAACTTGACCTTATTCCTTCTTCCCCTTTATTATATCCTCCATCGTTCCTTCTTTCTCCCCTTTTGAATGACTCTCATGATAATGTAAATAATGTACAGTTAGTTTCTTTTCCTTCTTTTGAGACATGTAAAAAGACCAACAATTTTTCTTTTTCTTCTTCTTGTAAATATAATTTTTCCTTTGATTTTTCTTTTTGTAGTTTTAGTATTTTTTTAGTACTAATTTTTTTCATTTTTCCTTTCCACTCTTATATAATATGCTCTGAGATGTTTGCAGGAACATATGATAAGCTTCTTAGAGCATTGAACTATTATGAGTGATCTACTAGTCTTAAATGGTCATGCAAGACCTTAAACCAGCGCTTATCGGGAGGCAACCCGACTTTGTTCATATATATATATATGTATATATATATGTATATATATGTATATATATATATATATATATATATATATACATATATATATATATATTGGTTTGACTAACTTTGCTAATGTGTGATGAAGTCTTTTGCTAGATACAAGCATAGCCAATTTTTTTTGGCTAAGTTCACTGCCTCATTACAACTATCGATTGTGGTGGAGGTGTCGATGCTTTTTGACACTCCCTTTGATTACCCACCCCTTTTGTAAGTTGTACATCTCCCTCATTTAATTCATCTTTGTTTACATTGAGGACAATGTGTCATTCAGCTTGGGGGAGGATATTTATCATCATTACTTAGCGCATGTTGGTTGCATTTAGAGTAGTTTTTTTCATTGCTTTCGTAGGATGTTGCACGGTTTGTACCGCTCACTAGGAGTAGGAGTTTACGTGTAACCAAAATTTGTATTGCTTTCGTAGTTGCATTAGCATATTTCATCTCATATTAGATTTCATGTCATCTCAGTTTAGTTGCATCTATGGGACTACTGCTAACACTTTTTGAGAACCTTATTGATATCTTACTACAACTCCTAATCGTCATTCATTTTGTTCATGATACTTTATAGCACTATTGTTTCGCAATTGATTGTTTGTGGTAAGATTTATTGATCTCTCTCTGGCTCGATTTAGCTTTACTGTGCAGACACCTTAACCTCAGTGAGCTTATGTGCCTATAAACTGATGTATCTGTGTCAGTTATGTTTTTCATGTGTGATTAGTTCCTTAGTTGTCGCATTGATCTTGATTTTGACTTGGTACTCTTTGATATTTGATAGTGCATACATTTTGATATGATTGAGGCGTTTCATTTCATGATCTTAGCTCCAGAGTTATTCTTTTTTTTTCATATTATCCTTTCTCTAGCCCCATTGAGCCTTCTCGACTGTGTTTAATTGAAACCTACATTACAAGCCCTTGGCCTAATTTGATCCTTGATCCAAGCCTAACTTGGGGGAGCGAGTATTGGTTTTGGTTCGGTTTGTATTGAATTGAAATGCTCTAGTTGTGGTTTAGATGAATGGAAAAATACAATTAGTGAGTGTGAGAATTGGAATGAAAGTTCGAAAAAAAAAGGTGAAAAATGAGAAAGAAAAAGTGAAAAAAAAAGAGTTGTGAATAAAGTGAAAAAGGGTTATTATTGAATTTCTTGAATGGAAAAAGTGTTGGTTATATTTGGAGATTGTTGGTTGTTGCGTGGAGTTGTTGTGACATTTCTTGGTCATGTTTTCAATTATATTATGATCCCCCTTCTTGGTTTCTCCACCACAATTCCCAAATTATTTTTCATACCTTCAACCTCAGCCCCATTACAACCCTTAAAAGTCCTCTTGATCATTGTGTATTGTATTGTTGAGTACTAAATGAGTCAAAAAGTCAAAGTTAAAGAGTATTTGCTTCATCTGAGTCGACTTGATTAGGTTGAGTGTCATCATTTATGCCTTAAACACATAAGAGATTTGAGTGCACATAACTATAGTGAGGTTTGTCAGGTTTTGTTAAATCCAGCTTGGGAGAGATGGTTTGTGGTATGATTATTGGAGAGTCGATTGCGATACATGACATGCTATGTGGCTTTGTTCGATGTTGTTTTGATGCTTGGTTTGTGTACTGATTATATCTCTTGTGTTTTTAGTTGAGTGTTTGCCCTATTGTAGTCCTATATTGTAGGTTGTCATTTTTTTTCCAATGTCTACGTCTTATTGCTTGGGGACAAGCAATGGTTTAGCTTGGGGGAGTTTGATAAGTCATTTTTATATATAGCTTTTAGGTGCATTTAGGTTGCATTTTAGAGCATTTAGATTCATATTTAGGTTCATTATTGCATTATATTCTTAAGTTATGTTATTCTACTCCTATTCGGTATGTTTTCTTATTTTTGATGAATTTCAGGTAATGAGAACGTATTTGGAGTATAATTAGCTAAACTTGAGGATTAGGAGCACTTGGAAATAAGCTACAATGCATATGGATCGTATGGATTTGTCATAGTACGAGTTTGAGCGAAAACGAAGCGGAAAATCATTAGAAGAAATGTGAAAAAGGAGTCATGTTTACTCTTCTGATCATAACTTTTGATGTCCTTCTTAGAATCGAGTAATTTCAGCATATTTGGAAACTAGACTTGAAGATATTTCCAACGATAGGTGGCACGCCCCGAGGAGACTTCTAATCAAGGAGTTATGCCTTTCGGAAGATTGCACTGTTTCTGCTGGAATCTGCCACGTGTACGCGCGGATCACTATTCCGCCCATTTGATTTATGCAAGACTTTCCTTATCTTGTAAAATGACTTTCCTAGTCTTATGAGGTTACCTAGTATTAGATACATTAGGTTTTGATCTCTTTTCTCTTCCTTCCTCTATCACGTTATTTTTCTTAGTTTTAGTTTTTAGTTTTCTTCTTCTCTCTCTTTAGTTTAAACCCTAGTTTTCATGTTCTTCTTGAATTCATTAGTTTTATTATTTTCATTCTTTCTCTTTCATTGATTTCTTTTAATTATGTTCTCCTTTCTCTTTCTAGATGTAGTTTTTATTCTTTATTTCATGATTGAGTAATTTTTATTTCTAGGGTTTGGGAATCCATGTTTATATGTTATAATTCTTGATGGATGTTTATTGATGGATTTACGTGGTTCGGTCAAAATAGACCAACGTCCATAGATGGGGGATTCGAGCTTCTTCACTATGATGGAGAAAAACCAGAGAGAATAATACAAGGAGTCCTAAATTCTAGAGGCTAAAAGTGTTTCATAAGTTGTGTAACTAATAATAAACAGCCAGGGGGCCTTTTATAACATAAGTAACCCCGCACAAAAACCCTAAAAGAGAATCCAATTCGGAAATCGTAAAGCCGCATAAAAAAACCCAGCCGTCCGAACGGGTCAGGCGACATCCGCCAGATCAGGCGGTCATAAAATTCAAGTTGGCTCACATTTCGAGCCCGATCGGGCGGAATCCGCCCGACCCCGTCGGGTGAAATTCCAGTTCGACAGCGCTTCGTAGAATAGCCATAACTTTCTCGTTTCTCAGCGGAATTGAGCTGTCGTTGGAAAGCTCTTGGAACAAGCTTTCACCTCCAATTTGAATGACATAAAAACCATTTATATACTGAGAGATATGTGCATTCAAAGTTAGCCTTATTCCAATTTCACAAGATTTCAAGTCACAAATAACATAGAGAAGCATCCGATATTTTCGATATTAAAGAAGATCCACTTTTGAAGGATTAGGATGGTTATTTTTGATGTTATTAGCCATGTTATTAAAGTATTAGTCTTATTATCCTATTTTATTCACTTTTGAATAATTAGGGATTGCTATTTATGTTTGATTAATCTACTTTTTTGTTGTTTCCTTTACTTTAATTAATCTACGCTTCATAGGGGTGTGAGTGGATTGGACTGAATTGGTCTTTACCAAATCCAAATCCAGTCCAAAGTTTTTTGGACTCGAGAAATTGAGTCCAAATCCAATCCAAACTTTTTTCGAATCCAATTAAGTCCAGTCCGAAATTTATTTCTTGAGTCTGAGTCCAATCCAGTCCAGTCCGATTATTATATTATATATCAATTTTTTTTGTCGATTTAGGTTCACAATAGTTTCTCATGATTTAATCATTAAAAAATTTAAAATTGGACTTACATACATTCCATAAAGTAAGTTATAGACATCTTTAGAATCTAATAAAATCCAAATTGGAAAATACAAAAGGCACCAAAAGGTTTAAAGTAACTTTTGCTTTTTCAGTTTTCATTTCTCACTTTGAACTTTTGGAGTGTAAGTGCAAATTTTGGCGCAAGGTAAAGAAATTTAGAAAGTGAATGTTAAAAAGTCCAATTTTTTTTTTTAAAAAAATGTTAAAGAATATTTTTCGAGTCTAATTTTTTTGGACTGGATATATTATATACAGTATGCTAAAATATTTATTGGACTCCAAAGAAGTGAGTCCAAATTCAGTCAGAAAATATTTGGACTCGAAAATTTGAGTCTGATTCTAGTCCAAATATTTTTCAGTCCAGTCTAGTTCGACAAGTTTGGACTGAACTGGATTGGACTATGGACTTTTCGCAGTCCATTTACACCCCTAACTCTTTATGTTTGATTAACTTACCCAGTAAAAGTTCCACAAATGTAATCAAATTGGGGATTCATGTATCTCAAATAAAAAATGTTAGATATAAGGATAAGTAATAAAGAGAGAAGTAGCATAAATTTTATTGGATGTATGATTTGTATATCAAAAATAAAAAAAAGTTTAAAGGGAGAAGAGAGAAGTACTATTTAAATATGATTTTCAACAGTTTAAATAACCCGTGCATTAGCACGGGCAAAGAGTTGTAACTCTTTTATTAAAAAGATTGGAAGAACTAATATGAGAAGCATGTATGGTATGCTAATTCAATAGGCATTGCCTTTCATCTACAAGGCTAGAATTTTAGTATGAATTACTTGGCACTGCTTGTCAGGAAGGAGCAGAACGGTTGATAGCTCTACGCTGATGGAGACCTTGTAGATCTACCGAGAGCAGGAGGTTTATTTTAGATGTAAGTGCTCGATTTTTTACTGCTTTATAATCCATGCTTATGAGCCCAGACTAGACTCTTTAATACTCCCTCCGTCCCGTAATACATCTTGATCATGTATTTCTTTTAGAGTATCCCAATTTTCTTGTTTGCAAAATTTCCATTTATATAACGTTGTGTGATTTCCCAAAATATTCTCATGTGGCAAGAAAATAATTCCAATTTTTGCATTGTTGTTCCTTATAACTTTTTGCCTATATTTAAATTATTGTTAATTTTGGCTATAAATGCAATACTACTGCAGTTCATTTCCCCTGATAGTGTTTCATTTGAGTATGAATTAGTATTAACCTATATTACCATTTTCTTAGTTTTTTAAAATTGTAAAAGAAATTGGCGAATTATACTAAAGATTAAAGGTATGCGTTACAATTGCGTAAATTCTAAAAGGAAAGAATACAAAAGAGAGGATGACAAAAACGATGAATTAAAGTAATAAGGTGAACAAACACCTTTATTGAGGACAAGAATTAAGATAGAGAATAAAGGAAATAAAACTCGAAATACTTAGACAACACATAATCTAGTAAAACATGGAAATAGCGACACATTGATACCAATTTCCGAATGACATTGACATGATAAGAATGCCGAAATATTCATTCAGTTCCTTGAAAATATAACTTTTGTTTAGCGACAAGAGAAATCGAAAGACCATGAGACGGGAACACAGGTAGCACTGCCGCAACAGCCATCGACAAATGGTTTGCAACTTTCCCCAAAATTGTGGCAACCCAATATGGGTTGAGGTTTTGTAGCAAGCACAAAAATGGCTACCAAGAGTAGTAAACTTACCAGCTTTTTCATCGACATAATTGTGTGTTTTACTTTTTCGTGTGTAAAGTAAACTATGAATTGATGATAGAAGTGGAGATTAAGGCCTAAGGGGATCCTTTTTATAGATGAGGTGGTTTGGTTGTTGTATAGAGTTTTAGTCTTAGTAATAATATTGTAATTATTACTAATTAGACGTGCATAAGTGTAGTCGTGAAGCAGACATAAAGAATCTCCAGGTCATGTCCATCATCGTTGAATTTCATACAATAGTAAACATGTAAATCATGAATGCATTAAGAAGTTCATTTGTCCAGCTCATGCCCTCCTTAAATTTCAATGTTGTAGCTAGGTGTGTCTTTAATGGCAGTGGGCATATCTACATTTAAAATGATGAAAACAACAACAAATAGAGAAACGAATAGAGAAAGAAAATAACGAAAAAGCTTTCTTAAAAAACCAAACTGAAAATGAACCTGAGAAGAAACGAATCAGGTTGAAAATCACGAAGAACCCGGCTTTAGTCATTGTTGATGGAGCTTGGAAGATGTCAAGCAGAGCAAGAACCTAGAAGGCTGCCATTGCTTGGTCTATGGGTTTGAACCATGTAATTAAGCAAGCAGCTGAAGCTGTTTTTGCTTTAGATCCAACGTTAACTGAACTGTTAGCAATATGGAAGGGCCTCTGCGCTGCAATGGAAGAGACCGATAGTTGCATCATTTGGACAGATTTCAAAAGTTGCTGTTCAATCTCTGCTTCAACCTGATGGTACAAGCCCCCTATATCAGCATGTTATTTCGGATATTGTTCATATGGCATCTGTAGTTGAATTTGTTAGTATAGCTCATGTTTCGCGTGTTTGTGTTAACCAAGTTCATATACTTGCCGTTGAGGCAAGGAAAGGAAACGTGTCAACTAAATAAAAACAGGGGAAGGATAAAAAGAAATAATCTTCATAGAAATCGATCCCGTTAAAAAGAAAAAAAACTAGAGACATTTAAATTATACGTGTTGGACATATTGTATTATAGTACTCCCTTCATCCTTTAATATAATGTTTGATTCTATTTTTCATGGGAATTAAGGTAAATAAAATATTCTATCATTGGACTTAATTGATTCCATCGCATTGGTAAGTCACAACTTTAATTAGTTACTTTAATCTTAAAAAAGAAAAGCAAACGATAACAATGAGAATTTAATTATGGCACATGTTAGTAAATGAGTCAAAGATTCCATGACTCAATAAATATGAGTTCAGTTTAAATGCATAATTAAGGACATACTGGAAAGAAAAATATGACAAAAAGGCTCAAGGCACTTTAGATTATTTCTTATAAAATACGTAGTCAGTGACAGTTTAATCCTGATTACATTAGACAATCAAGGGAGCGACGGGCGCCCAACCCGAACTCAACAACTGGCTAGCCTCGCATTAATAGTAAAAGTCAAACATTAAGGTATTATTTATTGAATAATTGTAAAATCTTTAAGGTACAAGGCTAGAATTTAAGTATGAATTACCTGGTATTGCTTGTCAGGAAGGACCAGAACGGTTAATAGCTCTACTCTACGCTGATGGAGACCTTGTAGATCTACTGAGAGCAGGAGGTTTATTTTAGGTGTAAGTGCTCGATTTTTTTTACTGCTTTATAATCCATGCTTATGAGCCAAGACTAGACTCTATAATACTCCCTCCGTCCTGTAATATATCTAGATTGTGTATCTCTTTTAGAGTATCCCAATTTTTTTGTCTTGTTTGCAAAATTTCCATTTATATAAGGCAAAATTGGCCTCAACACCCTTGAACTATAGCTCGGGTGCACCCAACACCACCAACTATGACTAGTAGCCTAAACACCACCAACTATGGGATGGGGTGCATTCTGTACCATAAATGAGGCCGAATGCCTAAAATGTTGTCGAAAATGGTGGGTTTTTATGGTATAGACTGCACCCCACCCCGTAGTTGGTGGTACAGACTGTACCCTACCCCGTAGTTGGTGGTGTTTAGGCTACTAGTCATAGTTGGTGGTGTTGGGTGCACCCGAGGTATAATTCAGGGTGTTGAGGCCAATTTTGCCTTTATATAATGTTGTGTGTTTTCCCGAAATATTCTCATGTGGCAAAAAATAGTTCCAATTTTTGCATTGTTCGTTGCTCTTTATAACCTTTTGCCTATATTTAAATTATTGTTAATTTTGGCTATAAATGCAATACTGCAGTTCATTTCCCCTGATAGTGTTTCATTTGAATCTGAATTAGTATTAACCTATATTACCATTTTCTTAATTTTTTAAAATTGTAAAAAGAAATTGACGAATTATACTAATTATTTTTTTGAAAAATCGTACATTAATTAAAAGAGGAAGTACAACCTAATGCTAATACAACCCAAACTAAAACAAACAAACAAACAAACCTATAGGAGCCTTAGTAGCTCGTACATACCACCTAACACAGAAATAAGTAAAACCGGTACAAAGTCGCGTAGAAAGGGGCGTGTCGCTGGTCAGTGCATGTGATGGTGGATGCAAACCTCGGATGGCTGATGGAAGCGGTAGAAGAAGCGGATGACTGATGAGCCGTATTTTTATATAGGTTTTAGTTGCATTTAGGTTGCATTTTAGGAGCATTTAGGTTCATTATAGTTCATAATTGCATATTATTACTTAATCTGCGAAATATTACTCCTCTTGTGCGTTTTTGGTATTATTTGATGAATTTCAGGTATTGAGAACATAATTGGAGTATTATTGGACAAGCTTTAGTACTTAGGAGCAATTGGAAGCAAGCTATATTGATAAGGATCATTTTAGATGTATTTGAGTGCAAATTGGAGCTTAATTGGAGTTGGAATTCATTGAAAGAATTATGAAAATCGAGTCATGTTCACTCTTTTGTCCATAACTTTTGACTCGATTCTGATATTGGGTTGATTCCAGCGGCATTGGAAAGTAGGCTTGAAGATCTTTCCAACGATAGGTTGCACGGCCCAAGGCGAGTTGTATTTTGAGAGATATGGGCTTCGCAAGTTGGCCCAGTCTGCCAGAAACTTCTTACGCACACGCGGTTTTGATAATTTCGGCCATTTAATGAGTTATTTGGTTTCCTTATCTTGTAATTTGGTTCCCTACTAGTATTAGGACTTAGATCTATTATCTATGACTCATTTTTCAATATCACGTTATTTTGTTTCTCTAGTTTTCTCTCTAGTTTATGCCCTAGTTGGTTTCTATTGTTACTTTGGAGATTCAAGACTCAAGCTTTCTTATTCATCTTCAATATTAATCAAGTTTTATTCTCTTCTCTTCTCTCTATTATATATTAATTATATTTCTATTATGTTTATTGCTCTTTTTGCCATGATTAGTGAGTAGTCTTTTTATCTAGGATTGAGTTGAGCCCTAGTATGGATTGATCATGTAAATTATTCTCTAATTCCCATGTAATTCGATTGTATGTTTAGGGTTTGATAAGATTGTTATTATTGTCAATTGTGCATCTTGATTTAGCCCTAATTTATATTATCAACGAAAGTTGGAATTGAGATTAGGAATATTTGTTTGATGTTAAATTGTTATTTTATTAATTGAGTTCATCAACGAAAGTTGGGTCTTAATTTAGATAATCTTGTCATTGATTTGAATTCTCCCATGAAAATAGGTGAGAACTAGAATTGAGAATTATTTGACATTGGTTCTTAATGCTTCTAATTATGTGTGTAAGCCATGAAAATAGGAGACATACATGTTAGTTAGGCCTTTTGCTATCACGAAAGTGAGCTCTAGGTATTGAGGAATGACCGAGTATTTAGTTTCGGTTCGCAGCTGTGCTTTATCACTGAGTCATAAGGGAATATCAATCTCGCCTAAGCTATAATTGAATAACTGGGATGTGAGTTATATTTTGATCAATTCATATTAGTGGTGATACTTAATCTTAGTGTTTTAATTGTCATATTTTGTTATTAGTTTATAGATTCTTCTGGATATTTGGATTGTGTAGCTATTTCATAGTCTAAAATCAACTAGTGTTTAGTCTTGCACCTCTCTGAGTTCGACCCGTATGTGCTACGACACCGTACACTTGCGGTATTAAAATAAAACCCTAACAATGACGAACGTGATCCGGACAACGAACAACTAACGACGAGCATCACGTCTCGTCGCATGAGCAATCCCAACGATCTGCCATCGATTGGGTTTCTGCGCTCATGATCATGTGAGGAGTCACGTTCCATTGTGACTCATTACTCTCGATCGAGAGTATTTCAAGTTTCTCCATGAAGTAGGAGAAAAGGCGATGAGTGGGCGTGCTGAAAACCCCCAGATGCAACTCGGGTGCCGCCTGCAAATTTAAAGTTTTCAATGCAAAGACCATTAAGATCAATGCCAAGCTAAAAAGAGAGCCAAACAAGTTGAGCCCTCGAACACACCTACGGTTTTCAAAACCGAAAAAGATACGTCCCATCCATGAAATTTCATCGCCTCGTCCTTGCTCACGATCTTCGTGAGTCACCTTGTCCCTCAGCACATATTCCCAAAAACGACATACTCTACTGTAACTACCTTGAACCACCAATCTTGATCCAACTGACAACTACTTGTCGAGGGTCATAACCGACCAATGACAACAACTTTAGCAACTCGAACACAACGCACTCCTTTTATTAGGAGATTAAACGCGCTTTTTAAGAAAAAACCCAACACACTAACATCCAACATAACTAGTTGGAGAGTCAAACAACCTGGGGGAGGGGGGAGGGATGCCCGACACTAACAGGGGGAAGGGGAAAGGGGTACCCGACACGAACAGGGGGAGGTAAAAGGGAGCCCAAAAAACCTACGGGGGAGGGGGAGGTGAAGCCCAAGACAATCACAACACTACAGGGAACGGTGATGAGGACCATGGACGTCGGAACCAACAGACAGCAACGGGGAGCGGGACCGATCCACACGCAAACCAGAGAAGAAAGACTCCAAAAACGACAAAACAAGGGATGGGAGAGAGAGGACCAACAAATCGGGGAGGGGGAAAACTGAAACCCTAACCAGCGGGGATACCCGAAGCGGGATGACGGCGAGTCACGGGTGGGGTGGGGTGGTGAGGGGGACACGCGGGGAAGGGGGAAGAACACGGGGAGCGAACACGGGGAGGGGGAGGGGGAGGGGAGAGCGACTACGTTAGCGGGGAGGGGGGAGGGGAAGGGGGAGTCCAACGACGGTGACCGAGGGAGGGGGACGCGAATACTGCTAAAGGGGAGGGGGGAAGGGAGGCCGACGACGGTGACTGGGGGAGGGGGAATTTGAAAGACGAACGAAACGAATAGACTAACCATAAAGAACGCGATGAACGACGGGCACTAACCATAAACCAAACGACGAACGACGGGCAGGCTCGCCGGTGACCGGGAAGCGAAGCGGCGCTTCGGCAGGCCACCAGCGAGCCTGTGCTGGGCGGCAAGCTGAGGACTTGTAGGGTTTGGGGGAGTTTTAGAGAGAGGCGGGAGAATTTTTAGGGATCCTGGATTTAGTTAATTATACTAATTATAATGATTAAAGGTGTGCGTTACAATTGGGTAAATTCTAAAAGGAAAGAATACAAAAGAGAGGATGACAAAAACGATATATTAAAGTAATAAGTTTATAAGAGTACAAGAGGTGAACAAACACCTTTATTGAGGACAAGAATTATGATAAAGAATAAAGGAAATAAAACTAGAAATACTTAGACAACACATAATCTAGTAAAACATGGAAATACCAACTTCCGCGTGACATTAACATGATAAGAATGTCGAAATATTCATTCCTTGAAAATATAACTTTTGTTTAGCGACAAGAGAAATCGAAAGACCATGAGACGGGAACACAGGTAGCACGGCCGCAACAACCATCCACAAATGGTTTGCAACTTTCCCCAAAATCGTGGCAACCCAATATGGGTTGAGGTTTTGTAGCAAGCACAAAAATGGCTACCAAGAGTAGCAAACTTACCAGCTTTTTCATCCACATAATTGTATGTTTTACTTTTTCGTGTGTAAAGTAAACTATGATTATGAATTGATGATAAAAGTGGAGATTAAGGGGATCCTTTTTATAGACGAGGTGGTTTGGTTGTTGTATAGAGTTTTAGTCTTAGTAATAATATTGTAATTACTAATTAGACGTGCATAAGTGTAGTAGTGAAGCAGACATAAAGAGTCTCCAGTTCGTGTCCATCATCGTTGAATTTCATACAATAGTAATTAGTAAACATGAACATGATGAATGCATTAAGAAGTTCATTTATCCAGCTCATGCCCAATGCCGCTGTTTCAATTATTGTGCCAATGTCGCTGCATGTATTGCTGCTGTACAAGGTTCTGCAACATCAGGTTGCTGCTCTTTTGCATTAATGTTACCCCTGTTTCTGTTTTTACGTTTTTCTTAACCATGTGATTGTTTTAAGCTTTCAGTTTCTTCATAAAATGTAGAGCTCGAAAATTTAATGAATTTAGGCTCAAGAATCGTTCAATTAGGAATTGTGTGCTAAGAGTTATACCTATTACAAGATAGACATTGTTGCTGTCTAATCTGCTGCGGTAATTCAGTAAAGAACATATCCTTTGTTGGCTTATATTTTTTCTTTTGCTGGACATGGACATAGCTATATCTATAATGGGGGTTCTTATGGTGTTCTAGTTTGTTGTATTCCATGTTTTGATGATGCCAAATACTTAGGTTCTTATATAGCTTTTATTTTGCGAAAAATACAAAATTTCAAAAAATAATGAAATGATTATTTTTACATTTATATGTTGTGGAGAAAGATTATTTATTGAATCTAAGTCAAGATATTATTTTTATACACTTTGAGTTTTTATCATATGGTATGTTTAATGTTCTAGTTACTCGGAATCCTTGAATAAACGATTCTTCAAGTTACTAGATATTTGTTGTTGTTGCTTTGATTGCTTGAAAAACAGTTGAAAAACCGTGGCACAAAAAGTGGAGCTAACTGAGGGAAGTTCTCCAACTACCTCTATGCACAAGCTGGAAGTTCGCCCGCTAACGGATAAGTGGAGCAGTTAGTTACCGTTGCAATAAACGTGGAGGAAGTGCAGCGAAAATAGGGCGATGATCTTCACTACACTACAAGCTCACATCATGGAGAACGTGGAGCAGAAAAATGTCCAGAAGAAGAAGAAATGCAGCAGCTATATAAGGAAGAAATTACTTAAGGAAATATATAACTTTCTTGAGCGAAAAATTGAGAATTACCTAGAAAGATTTCTTGTAATTTCCTCTCTTATTCAACAAGCATACTTTGTAATATTCATAGTATTTGGGTGAGAGAAAATTCAGAGAATATCCTTGTAATCAAGAGAGAGAAAAGAAAAGATTTCGAGTGAAGTCAAAGTGAGTGTCATCAGTTCAGGGGGAACTGAGTGACTGGGAACAAGTTCCTAGAGGAACAGAGAAGGTCCATTAATAGGTTGTAAAAAGATCGAGTCTTTTGGCCTATTATAGTAAAGAGAGTCTGAGTCAAAATTCCTCGTGGTCAAGGTTTTTCTTCCTATTGGGACTATGATGTTTTCCTTGTAAAAATCTTGTGTGTTTGTGTCTTTCGCTTTTAAAGTTTATTTTAATTCCGCAATACAATTTGAAAATTTCCCCTCAGCTACAATTCACCCCCCTCTTGTAGTTGGTCTAGTGTTCATACTAGAATAACATAGTTAAGAGGAAGTCTTGTACTCAGTGAAAGGAGAGGTTTAATTGATAGTTTGTTATGTTTTTCCTATATTAGTATGACAAATTATTGATCAAATATGAATTATATGACAGGTGATAAAAGAGTCTAATGAAATGCAAACAAATGAAGAAGAGGAAAGAAATGGCAACCTACAAAGACGATCAACGAAGCTTTTGACTTAGTTTTGTTTTACCTTTCTAGAGTTTCTACTTATTTGTATCATCTAATTACTTTTACTTTTCTTGAATATCTTACATTGACTAGCCATACATTATATTTTTTTTCCTTCCGGAATGAGAGACATATGGTATGTTGAGGTGCTTATGTAAATTACATTGTTATTGATTATTTGTAATGACATTTTATTGATATATTAAAATACTTGATTGATTGTTGCAATACCTCCCTCCGTCCCAGAATACTCTTGACACTTATCAATGCACGTAACTTTAGATGATAAGTTGTTGTTTGGTTATCAATTGTTATTTTATTGAAAAGTAGATGTGATAGGAGTTAGTAGTTAGTAAAAGTAGTATTATTTTATTTTAAGGAGAGAGAATGTGGGCCATGGTTAGAGTTGGTGGGTGGTAGGAGTGGTATTATTTTATTTGGAGGAGAGAGAGTGTGGGCCAACTTTAAAGGTCCAAGAATTAAAATAATAGTGGGTCATATCCAAAAATAGAAGTGTAAAGAGTATTCTGGGACAGATGAAAAAGGAAAGTGTAAAGACTATTTTAACCCACTTTTTTGAGTTTCTCTCTCCACCTTTTCAGTTTCTCTCTCATACTTTTACACTTTCTCCTTGATTCTCCCCCAAAGTGAAGTGTGTAAATTAAAATGAAACGTAGGGAGTAGTACTTCCTCCGTTTGGTTTACGTGCTTCGATCAAAATAGACCAACGTCCACATGGGGGATTCGAGCTTCTTCACTATGATGGAGAAAAACCAGAGAGAATAATATAAGGAGTCCTAAATTCTAGAGGCTAAAAGTGTTTCATAAGTTGTGTAACTAATAATAAACAGTCAGGGGGCCTTTTATAACATAAGTAACCCCGCACAAAAACCCTAAAAGAGAATCCAATTCGGAAATCGCAAAGCCGCGTAAAAACCCAGTCGTCTGATCGGGTTAGGCGACATCCGCCCAATCCGGCGGCCATCAAATTCAAGCTGGCTGACGTTTAGAGCCCGATCGTGATTCGCTAAGGCACCCGATCGTGAGGAATCCGCCCGACCGAAATTCCAGTTCTACAGCGCTTTGTGGAATAGCCATAACTTTCACGTTTCTCATCGGAATTGGGCATATGACCTGTCGTTGGAAAGCTCTTGGAACAAGATTTCACCTCCAATTTGAATCACATGAAAACCATTTATAGATTGAGAGATATGTGCTTTCAAAGTTAGCCTTATGCCAATTTCACAAGATTTAAAGTCACAAATAACATAAAGAAGCATCCGATATTTTCGATATTAAAGAAGATCCACTTTTGAAGGATTAGGATGGTTTTTTTTATGTTATTAGCCATGTTATTAAAGTATTAGTCTTCTTATCCTATTTTATTGACTTTAGAATAATTAGGGCTTGGTATTTATGTTTGATTAATCTATTTTTGTTGTTGTTTCCTTTGCTTTAATTAATCTACTCTTTATAGGGGTGTAAGTGGATTGGACTGAATTGGACTTTACCAATCCAAATCCAGTCCAAAGTTTTTTGGACTCGAGGAATTGAGAACAAATCTAATCCTAACATTTTTCGAGTCCAATCCATTCCAGTCCGAAATTTCTTTCTTGAGTCTGAATCCAATCCGGTCCAGTCTGATTATTATATTATATATTAATTTTTTTGTCGATTTAGGTTCACAATATTTTCTCATGATTTAATCATTAAAAATTTTAAAATTGGACTTACATACATTCCATAAAGTAAGTTATAGACATCTTTAGAATCTAATAAAATGCAAATTAGAAAATACAAAAGGGAATGTTAAAAAGTCCAATTTAATAAAAAAAAATGTTAAAGAATATTTTCAACAGTTTAAATAACCCGTGCATTAGCACGTGCAAAGACTAGTAACTCTTTTTATTAAAGTTATGGGAAGAACTAATATGAGAAGCATGTATGGTATGCTAATTCCATAGGCATTGCCTTTCATCTACAAGGCTAGAATTTTAGAATGAATTACCTGGCACTGCTTGTCAGGAAGGAACATAACGGTTGGTAGCTCTACGCTGATGGAGACCTTGTAGATCTGCCGGGAGCAGGAGGTTTATTTTTGGTGTTAGTGCTCGATTTTTTACAGCTTTATAATCCATGCTTATGATCCCAGACTAGACTTCTTAATACTCCCTCCGTCCCATAATATATCTAGATCGTGAATTTCTATTAGAGTATCCCAATTTTTTAGTCTTGTTTGCAAAATTTTCATATTTATATAATGTTGTGTGTTTTCCCAAAATATTCTCATGTGGCAAAAATTAATTCCAATTTTTGCATTGTTTTTCCTTATAACTTTTTGCCTATATTTAAAACATTGTTAATTTTGGCTATAAATGCAATACTGCAGTTCATTTCCCCTGACAGTGTTTCATTTGATTATGAATTAGTATTAACCTATATCACCATTTTCTTAGTTTTTTAAAATTGTAAAAAGAAATTGCGAATTATACTAAAGATTAAAGGCGTGTGTTACAATTGGGTAAATTCTAAAAGGAAAGAATACAAAAGAGAGGATGACAAAAACGATGAATTAAAGTAATAAGTTTATAACCGTACAAGAGGTGAACAAACACCTTTATTGAGGACAAGAATTAAGATAGAGAATAAATGCTAGAAATACTTAGACAACACATAATCTAGTAAAACATGGAAATACCAACTTCCGCATGACATTGACATGATAAGAATGCCGAAATATTCATTCCTTGAAAATATAACTTTTGTTTAGCGACAAGAGAAATCGAAAGACCATGAAACGGGAACACAGGTAGCAGGGTAGCAACAACCATCGGTAAATGGTGTGCAACTTTGCCCAAAATTGTGGC
Organism: Beta lomatogona; assembly: GCA_947646795.1. NCBI lineage: Eukaryota > Viridiplantae > Streptophyta > Magnoliopsida > Caryophyllales > Amaranthaceae > Beta > Beta lomatogona. The sequence continues at coordinate 1,661,491 of CANSNZ010000436.1, forward strand.
AACCCAATATGGGTTGAGGTTTTGTAGCAAGCACAAAAATAGCTACCAAGAGTAGCAAATTTACCAGCTTTTTCATCCACATAATTATATGTTTTACTTTTTCGCGTGTAAAGTAAACTATGAATTGATGATAGAAGTGGAGATTAAGGGCTAAGGGGATCCTTTTTATAGACGAGGTGGTTTGGTTATTGTATAGAGTTTTAGTCTTAGTGATAATATTGTGCAGTCGTGAAGCAGACATAAAGAATCTCCAGCTCATGTCCTTCATCGTTGAATTTCATACAATAGTAAACATGAACATTAAGAAGATCATTTATCCAGCTCATGCTATCCCTTAACTTTCGCTGTTGTAGTTGTGTCTTTAATGGCAGTGGGCATATCTACATTTAAAATGAATCATGAATCATTGAGTTAGGAAACTTACGGGTTCTGAAGAAAGAGAATTAGCGGAGGAGTCGAATTCAGATAGGAGAAGTGCGTTGGGAATGCAGGTGCGACCTTCTCCGCCGCCGACGACGAGGATTTTCCGGCGTCGACGTCATTGGATTTTGAATCGGTGGATCGGATGGCGTTGAAGGGGACTCACGATGGGCGGTTGAGGAGTTTTCGCACTCTCTACTGTCAACCTGTCATTCATGGAATTTCCTAGTGCATGTAGAATTTATTAAGCATGTACTTGTTTCCACACAAAAAAATAAAGAGGGAAAAAACATAAATCGACCTTATTTAGCAGCAGTACTATATTGGAAAAAAAAAATATTAAAAAAATATTATCAAAGAAACCGGTTTTACTTAAAAGTAGTTTCCTATCTCTCAACAACTATTTTAATAAGTTAACTAGTTAAACTTAAGAAACCGGATTTGGAGAATAACTGGTTTCATATATTTAAGAAACAGGTTAGTGAACCCAAACGGTCTCTAATAGGTAATCTCTTTGGCCATTTTTTTAGTAGTGCTTTTATGCCTTAAATTAAAAAATCCGGAAGCACTACTTCGTTATGGCATTGCAAGTAAACTTACTATATATTTGTCATTTTTAGAATTTTTTCCATGAATAATGTCAAAGGGAGTATTAATTCCTCCTATGCACTGAACTTGAAATTAATTCCATGGATACTGTCCACGTAAGACAGTACGTAAGAATTTTTTTTTTTTGGCAAAGTAAATCGCTACTCAGAGTAGCTGTTAATTTTAAGTTAAGTCACTAAGGTTTACGAGGCAAAATAGCTACTCAGAGTAGCGGTTCGTTAAAGATCAGACCAATGCAAGAGAAAAGGAGAGAAAGAATGCCACGTTGGCTGTGCGTCCCGCGCACAGGCCCTGCGCGGCACGCATGCGCGGGACGCACAGCCTACGTGGCACTCTTTTTCTCTCCTTTTCTCTTGCATTGGTCTAATCTTCAATGAACCGCTACTTTGAGTAGCGGTTTTGTATGCGTACCTTATATCTTGTTTTAGTGACACAATATAACCGCTATTTGAAGTAGCGGTCAACTTCACATTATTGGTATTAACAGCTACTTGGAGTAGCGGTTTTATTAAAAAACCAAAATTCTGGCGTGCTGTCCTACGTGGATGGTATCCATGGAATTAATTTCAAGTTCAGCGCATAGAAGGAATTAGTACTGTCTTTAACATTATTCATGGAAAAAAAATCGTCATTTATAAGGAATAAAATTAGTATTTCGTTACTACTAATTACTATGTTTTTTTATTCAGAACAATCTTTAATGTTCATCTTACTATTTTGTTATGTACAGGTTCAAATTTTTACTCTTAGGAATCTAAATACTGGATTGGCAAAATTGGAAGAAGCTGCGTCGACTGGACATGTTATGTCACGTTACCTACTAGGATTAATTTTTGTATGTTATAGGGAAACGTCATTTACAAAAAGAGGACTACAAATTACAAAAGGGATGATTAAATCAGCTGGTCCAGAATCTATTATCCAATGTAGGTGGAAGTTTAGAAGGATGCTAAACACTATTTGGATAAGGAGTGGAATTGTGATGTTAAGGTGTTCGGAAACGGGGTGTCGTAGTTTGATTAATGCGGAACAAAAATCAATTAAATAATAAGGATGAGAAAAACAATAAAGAAGATATTATAAACAAAAGAACACAAGGATCTACGTGGTTCGGTCAAAATAGACCAACGTCCACAGATGGGGGATTCGAGCTTCTTCACTATGATGGACAAAATCCAGTGAGAATAATACAAGGAGTCCTAAATTCTAGATGCTAAAAGTGTTTCATAAGTTGTGTAACTAATAATGAACAGCCAAGGGACCTTTTATAACATAAGTAACCCCGCACAAAAACCCTAAAAGAGAATCCAGTTCGGAAATCGCAAAGCCGCATAATAAACCCAGCCGTCCGATCGGGTCAGGCGACATCGGCCCAATCCGGCGGTCACCAAATTCAAGCTGGCTGACGTTTAGAGCCCGATCGGGCGATATCCGCCCGATCGTGATTCGCTAGGGCACCCGATCGGGAGGAATCCGGCTGACCGAAATTCCAGTTTTACAACGCTTTGTAGAATAGCCATAACTTTCTTGTTTTTCAGCGGAATTGAGCATATGACCTGTCGTTGGAAAGCTCTTGGAACAATATTTAAGAAGTTCGTTTATCCAGCTCATGCCCAATGCCGCTGTTTCAATTATTGTGCGGATTGTGCCAATGCCGCTGCCTGTGTTGCTGCTGTACAAGGTTATGCAACATCAGGTTGCCGCTCTTTTGCATTAATGCTACCCCCTGCTTCTGTTTTCACGTTTTTCTTAAGCTTTCAGTTTCTCCATAAAAGTTGTAGAAATCGAAAAGTTAATGAATTTAGGCTCAAGAATCGTTCAATTAGGAATTGTGTGCTAAGAGCTATACCCATTACAAGATAGACATTGTTGCTGTCTAATCTGCTGCGGTAATTCAGTAAAGAACTTATCCTTTGTTGGCTTATATTTTTGCTTTTGCTGGACATGGACATAACTATATATATAATGGGGGTTCTTATGGTGTTCTAGTTTGTTGTATTCCATGTTTTGATGATGCCAAATACTTAGGTTCTTATATAGCTTTTATTTTGCGAAAAATATAAAATTTCAAAAAATAATGAAATGATTATTTTTACATTTATATGTTGTGGAGAAAGATTATTTATTGAATCTAAGTCAAGATATTATTTTTATACACTTTGAATTTTTATCATATGGTATGTTTAATGTTCTAGTTACTCGGAATCCTTGAATAAACGATTCTTCAAGTTACTAGATATTTGTTGTTGTTGCTTTGATTGCTTGAAAAACAGTTGAAAAACCGTGGCACAAAAAGTGGAGCTAACTGAGTGAAGTTCTCCAACTACCTCTATGCACACGCTGGAAGTTCGCCCACTAAAAGATAAGTGGAGCAGTTAGTTACCGTTGCAATAAACGTGGAGGAAGTGCAGCGAAAATTGGGCGATGATTTTCACTACACTACAAGCTCACATCATGGAGAACGTGGAGCAGAAAAATGTCGAGAAGAAGAAGAAGTGCATCAGCTATATAAGGAAGAAATTACTTAAAGAAATATATAACTTTCTTGAGCGAAAAATTGAGAATTACCTAGAAAGATTTCTTGTAATTTCCTCTCTTATTCAACAAGCATACTTTGTAATATTCATAGTGTTTGGGTGAGAGAAAATTCAGAGAATATCCTTGTAATCAAGAGAGAGAAAGAAAGAAAGAAAAGAAAAGATTTCGAGTGAAGTCAAAGTGAGTGTCATCACTTCAAGGGGAACTGAGTGACTGGGAACAAGTTCCTAGAGGAACAGAGAAGGTCCATTAATAGGTTGTAAGAAGATCGAGTCTTTTGGACTATTATAGTAAAGAGAGTTTGAGTCAAAATTCCTCACGGTCAAGGTTTTTCTTCCTATTGGGACTATGAAGTTTTCCTTGTAAAAATCTTGTGTGTTTGTCTCTTTCGCTTTTTAAGTTTATTTTAATTCTGCAATACAATTTGAATATTTCCCCTCAACTACAATTCACCCCCCTCTTGTAGTTGGTCTAGTGTTCATACTAGAATAACATAGTTAAAAGGAAGTCTTGTACTCAGTGAAAGGAGAGGTTTAATTGATAGTTTGTTATGTTTTTCCTATATTAGTATGACAAATTATTATTCAAATATGAATTATATGACAGGTGATAAAAGAGTCTAATGAAATGCAAACAAATGAAGAAGAGGAAAGAAATGGCAACCTACAAAGACGATCAACGAAGCTTTTGACTTAGTTTTTTTTTCCCTTTCTAGAGTTTCTACTTATTTGTATCATCTAATTACTTTTACTTTTCTTGAATATCTTACATTGACTAGCCATACATTATATTTTTTTTCCTTCCGGAATGAGAGACATATGGTATGTTGAGGTGCTTATGTAAATTACATTGTTATTGATTATTTGTAATGACATTTTATTGATATATTAAAAATACTTGATTGATTGTTGCAATATAACGTTTAATATTAATTGCAAGTTATATATGAAAACCTCTTGTGGAAAAGTTGCAAGTTGCATCTAAACAGTAGTACTTCCTCCGTTCTGTTTACGTGGTTCGGTCAAAATAGATCAACGTCCACAGATGGGGGATTCGAGCTTCTTCACTATGATGGAGAAAAACCAGAGAGAATAATACAAGGAGTCCTAAATTCTAGAGGCTAAAAGTGTTTCATAAGTTGTGTAACTAATAATGAACAGCCAGAGGGCCTTTTATAACATAAGTAACCCCGCACAAAAACCCTAAAAGAGAATCCAATTCGGAAATCGCAAAGTCGCGTAAAAACCCAGCCGTCTGATCGGGTCAGGCGACATCCGCCCAATACGGCGGCCATCAAATTCAAGCTGGCTGACGTTTAGATCCCGATCGGACGATATCCGCCCGGTTGTGATTCGCTAGGGCACCCGATCGTGAGGAATCCACTCGACCGAAATTCCAGTTCTAAAGCGCTCTGTAGAATAGCCATAACTTTCACGTTTCTCAGTGGAATTGGGCATATGACCTGTCGTTGGAAAGCTCTTAGAACAAGATTTCACCTCCAATTTGAATCACATAAAAACCATTTATAGATTGAGAGATATGTGCATTCAAAGTTAGCCTTATGCCAATTTCACAAGATTTAAAGTCACAAATAACATAAAGAAGCATCCGATATTTTCGATATTAAGGAAGATCCACTTTTGAAGGATTAGGATTGTTTTTTTTTTATGTTATTAGCCATGTTATTAAAGTATTAGTCTTCTTATCCTATTTTATTGACTTTAGAATAATTAGGGATTGGTATTTATGTTTGATTAATCTATTTTTTTTTGTTGTTTCCTTTGCTTTAATTAATCTACTCTTTATAGGGGTGTAAGTGGATTGGACTGAATTGGACTTTACCAATCCAAATCCAGTCCAAAGTTTTTTGGACTCGAGGAATTGAGAACAAATCTAATCCCAACTTTTTTCGAGTCCAATCCAGTCCAGTCCGAAATTTCTTTCTTGAGTCTGAATCCAATCCAGTCCAGTCCGATTATTATATTATATATTAATTTTTTTTGTCGATTTAGGTTCACGATATTTTCTCATGATTGAATCATTAAAAATTTTAAAATTGGACTTACATACATTCCATAAAGTAAGTTATAGACATCTTTAGAATCTAATAAAATGCAAATTAGAAAATACAAAAGGGAATGTTAAAAAGTCCAATTTTAAAATAAAAATGTTAAAGAATATTTTCAACAGTTTAAATAACCCGTGCATTAGCACGTGCAAAGACTACTAACTCTTTTATTAAAAATATGGGAAGAACTAATATGAGAAGCATGTATGGTATGCTAATTCCATAGGCATTGCCTTTCATCTACAAGGCTTGAATTTTAGTATGAATTACTTGTCACTGCTTGTTAGGAAGGAACAGAACGGTTGATAGCTCTATGCTGATGGAGACCTTGTAGATCTACCGAGAGTAGGAGGTTTATTTTAGGTGTAAGTGCTCGATTTTTTACTGCTTTATAATCCATGCTTATGAGCCCAGACTAGACTCTTTAATACTCCCTCAGTCCCGTAATATATCTAGATCGTGTATTTCTTTTAGAGTATCCCAATTTTTTAGTCTTGTTTACAAAATTTCCATTTATATAATGTTGTGTGTTTTCCCAGAATATTCTCATGTGGCAAAACATAATTCCAATTTTTGCATTGTTTTTCCTTATAACATTTTGCCTATATTTAAAACATTGTTAATTTTGGCTATAAATGCAATACTGCAGTTCATTTCCCCTGACAGTGTTTCATTTGAGTATGAATTAGTATTAACCTATATCACCATTTTCTTAGTTTTTTAAAATTGTAAAAAGAAATTGCGAATTATACTAAAGATTAAAGGCGTGCGTTACAATTGGGTAAATTCTAAAAGGAAAGAATACAAAAGAGAGGATGACAAAAACGATGAATTAAAGTAATAAGTTTGTAACCGTACAAGAGGTGAACAAACACCTTTATTGAGGACAAGAGTTAAGATAGAGAATAAATGAAATAAAACTAGAAATACTTAGACAACACATAATCCAGTAAAACATGGAAATACCAACTTCCGCATGACATTGACATGATAAGAATGCCGAAATATTCATTCCTTGAAAATATAACTTTTGTTTAGCGACAAGAGAAATCGAAAGACCATGAGACGGGAACACAGGTAGCAGGGTAGCAACAACCATCGGTAAATGGTGTGCAACTCTGCCCAAAATTGTGGCAACCCAATATGGGTTGAGGTTTTGTAGCAAGCACAAAAATGGCTACCAAGAGTAGCAAACTTACCAGCTTTTTCATCGACATAATTATATGTTTTACTTTTTCGTGTGTAAAGTAAACTATGAATTGATGATAAAAGTGGAGATTAAGGGCTAAGGGGATCCTTTTTATAGACGGGGTGGTTTGGTTATTGTATAGAGTTTTAGTCTTAGTAATAATATTGTAATTATTACTAATTAGACAGTGCATAAGTGCAGTCGTGAAGCAGACATAAAGAATCTCCAGCTCATGTCCTTCATCGTTGAATTTCATACAATAGTAAACATGAACATTAAGAAGATCATTTAAACAGCTCATGCTATCCCTTAACTTTCGCTGTTGTAGTTGTGTCTTTAATGGCAGTGGGCATATCTACATTTAAAATGAATCATGAATAATTGAGTTAGGAAACTTACGGGTTCAGAAGAAAGAGAATTAGCGGAGGAGTCGAATTCAGAGAGGAGAAGTGCGTTGGGAATTCAGAGAGGATTTTCCGGCGTCGACGTCTTCGGATTTTGAATCGGTGGATCGGATGGCGTTGAAGAGGACTCACGATGGGCGGTTGAGGAGTTTTCTCACTCTTTATAGGAGTTTCTCTACTGTCAACCTCCGTGATCTTTTTTATTTTTCCACACAAAAAAAAAAGGGGAAAAAATAAATGGACCTTATTTAGCAGCAGTACTATATTGGAAAAAAAATTATTAAAAAAATTTTATTAAAGAAACCGGTTTTACTTAAAAGTAGTTTCCAATCTGTCAACAACTATTTTAATAAGTTAACTAGTTAAACTTAAGAAACCGGATTTGGAGAATAACTGGTTTCATATATTTAAGAAAGGATTTTCTAATAATATAAATTTTATAAAATTTTATTAATAATACAATAAAAAAATCTTTCCCCCCCATAGTATTATAAAATATTTTTTAAGAAACAGGTTAGTGAACCCAACCGGTCTCTAATAGTTAGTCTCTTTGCCATTTTTGTAGTAGTGCTTTTATGCCTTGAATTAAAAATTCGGAAGCACTACTTCGTTATGGCATAAGTAAACTTACTATATATTTGTCATTTTTAGAATTTTTTCCATGAATAATGTTAAAGGGAGTATTAACTCTTCCTATGCACTGAACTTGAAATTAATTCCATGGATACCGTCCACGTAAGACAGTACGCAAGAATTTTTTTTTTTTGGCAAAGCAAATCGCTACTCAGAGGAGCTGTTAATTTTAAGTTAAGTCACTAAGGTTTACGAGGCAAAATCGCTACTCAGAGTAGCGGTTCATTAAAGATTAGACCAATGCAAGAGAAAAGGAGAGAAAGAATGCCACGTAGGCTGTGCGTCCCGCGCACAGGGCCTGCGCGGCACGCATACTAGTACAAAGTTGGTCTTAGGTAACATGTATGAGGTAACACTTTTCAAAATTCTAGTTTGTCGAATATATATGTAACACCTTGGTAACACTTAATCAATATGTAACACTTAATGTAACACATTTTTATAAGTAACATTTTGAAGTAACACTTTTTCAATTGAGTAACATTTTGATGTAACACTTTCAGATAGGTAACACGTAATAGCCCTATTTTTTAATCGCGTTTATTAAAAGTAACATTTTGAAGTAACACTTTTTCAATTGAGTAACAATTTGATGTAACACTTTCAGATAGGTAACACGTAATAGCCCTATTTTTTAAAAGCGTTTATTAAATGCTAATTATATTTATTAAGTTAATTATGTTTCGGATTTTCTTATTTTATTTGGGTTAGAATATGAATTTTTATTTGACGTATTTGTGATATATTTATTTATTCAATTTTATGAAGTTGTTATTATATTTATTATTATTAAATTATTTTGGGTTTTAGTTATTGAGTGGTATTTAACCAAATAGGAAAATGAAGTTGGATTTCCTCCTTGCCTTTAGCCATGTCGGTTTTGTTTTAAAACCATATACCCGTCGGTTCCAAAAAAAAAAAAAAACATATACCCGTCTTCATTTCTCAAACCTCCTCGTCGTTTCTCACCCAAAAGCCCCACTCCTCGTGGCTTCTCTTTCTCTCTCACCCGAAAACCTCAATCCTCCTTCCTCTCTCTCTCCTCGCATCTCACGCTCTCCTCAACCTGTCCGACGCCGCCGCCTTTTGCTTGCGGTGATTCTGCCGCCGTGAACCTTGTGTCGTCGTTGTTGTTGTTGATGTTTCCCCTGCTTTTCTCTCTCCTATGTTCGTGTTCTACAGCGCGTTGCTGCCGCTGCTTTGCTCCCCTTCTCTGCCAGTGCTGATTGGTGTCGTCGCCATAACTGTTGTTGTCCCAACCCTTTTATGTTGGCGCCATAATTTTTTGTTGTCGCTGTTGATGGTGATGTTATCTCTCTTCATGCCGCTGCTGCTTTTGCCTCCATTTCCCTCCTCTTGTTGCTGTTCTGTCGGTTGGTGGCTGGTGCGGTGCGCGATCAGCGGTATGGTGGTGCAACGTTTTGCACCCTAAATCTGAAATCACCTCTTTCTCTCTCCTGCTAGTCAAGTTCCCCAATTTCAGTAATCGTGAAGATATACAGATTCGAAGCTATCTTGCTGTTACTAAATGGTCCTTATCTTGAGAATGGTATAATTTCTCCTCCTAATTCTTAGTTTTCTCTGTTCACAGCTTGAATTTTTGTGATTGAACTGCATTTTGAATTTTTTGTTGTGCGATTTCAATTTGTGTGACCTGTTGGAAATTCTAAAATTTTAATTGCTTGGTTAGCTTTTTATTTTCTTTGTTGCCTAAATTTTCTTACTTCTTTTTTCATGTAAATTTAGTTGTTCATTTATAGAATGGACTTATGAATGATCTATGAATCTGTGGGATTTATAGTTTGAATTATTATTTTGTTGCTTTTGATTTGTGAGTTCACTTAAGCCAAACTCCAATGTATATAGGACAAGGGAAGGTTGAAAGTGTTTTGGGTCACTGGAACACCTTGGTTATGATATTCTAAATCATATGGATCATTCTGGCTTCCTGCAGATAATTAGAATTGGATATAGTAGCACATAATTGAGTTTTCCTTATATCACATAAACAATAGTCTTCTTATCCTATTTTATTGACTTTAGAATAATTAGGGATTGGTATTTATGTTTGATTAATCTATTTTTTTTGTTGTTTCCTTTGCTTTAATTAATCTACTCTTTATAGGGGTGTAAGTGGATTGGACTGAATTGGACTTTACCAATCCAAATCCAGTCCAAAGTTTTTTGGACTCGAGGAATTGAGAACAAATCTAATCCCAACTTTTTTCGAGTCCAATCCAGTCCAGTCCGAAATTTCTTTCTTGAGTCTGAATCCAATCCAGTCCAGTCCGATTATTATATTATATATTAATTTTTTTGTCGATTTAGGTTCACAATATTTTCTCATGATTGAATCATTAAAAATTTTAAAATTGGACTTACATACATTCCATAAAGTAAGTTATAGACATCTTTAGAATCTAATAAAATGCAAATTAGAAAATACAAAAGGGAATGTTAAAAAGTCCAATTTTTTTAAAAAAATGTTAAAGAATATTTTCAACAATTTAAATAACCCGTGCATTAGCACGTGCAAAGACTAGTAACTCTTTTATTAAAAATATGGGAAGAACTAATTATATGAGAAGCATGTATGGTATGCTAATTCCATAGGCATTGCCTTTCATCTACAAGGCTAGAATTTTAGAATGAATTACCTGGCACTGATTGTCAGGAAGGAACAGAACCGTTGATAGCTCTACGCGGATGGAGACCTTGTAGATATGCCGGGAGCAGGAGGTTTATTTTTGGTGTTAGTGCTGGATTTTTTACAGCTTTATAATCCATGCTTAATTATGAGCCCAGACTAGACTTCTTAATACTCCCTCCGTCCCATAATATATGTAGATTGTGAATTTCTATTAGAGTATCCCAATTTTTTAGTCTTTTTTGCAAAATTTCCATTTATATAATGCTGTTTGTTTTCCCAAAATATTCTCATGTGGCAAAAAATATTTTTATTTTTACATTGTTGTTCCTTATAACTGTTTGCCTATATTTAAATTATTGTTAATTTTGGCTATAAATGCATTACTACAGTTCATTTTCCCTGATAGTGTTTCATTTGAGTATGAATTAGTATTAACCTATATTACCATTTTCTTAGTTTTTTAAAATTGTAAAAAGAAATTGACGAATTATGCTAAAGATTAAAGGCGTGCGTTACAATTGGGTAAATTCTAAAAGGAAAGAATACAAAAGAGAGGATGACAAAAACGATGAATTAAAGTAATAAGTTTATAACAGTACAAGAGGTGAACAAACACCTTTATCGAGGACAAGAATTAAGATAGAGAATAAAGGAAATAAAACTAGAAATACTTAATCAACACATAATCTAGTACAACATGGAAATACCAACTTCCGCATGACATGGACATGATAAGAATGCCGAATTATTCATTCCTTGAAAATATAACTTTTGTTTAGCGACAAGAGAAATCGAAAGACCATGAGACGGGAACACAGGTAGCAGGGTAGCAACATAATGTACTCGCGTAATGGAAGTGAAGTGTGGACATATGATTTAAGCGAAATGACTACACTTTATATGATGAAGAGGTCATCAATAAATTAAAATTAGCTTATAGAAAAAAGATAACAGCGAAAAAGCTTTGTTAAAAAGGAAACGTGTCAACTAAATAAAAACAGAGGAATAAGGATAAAAAGAAACAATCTTCATAGCAATCGAACCTGTTACAAAGAAAAAAACTAGAGATATTATTAAAATTATACGTGTTGGAGATATAGACTTATAGTACTCCCTTCATCCTTTAATATAATGTTGGAATCTATTTTTCATGGGAATTAAGGTAAATAAAATATTCTATCATAGGACTTAATTGATTCTATCGCACTGTTAAGTCATTACTTTTGTTAGTTATTTTAGTCTTTAAAAAGAAAAGAAAACGATAACAATGAGAATTAAATTATGGCAAATGTTAGTAAATGAGTCAAAGATTCCATGACTCAATAAATATGAGTTCAGTTTAAATGCATAATTAAGGACATTTTTTTTTTTAAGGTAAGGAGAAAAGAAGGTTAGGAGACCCTCTGCACGAGGGGAGCTCCAACCTTATCGTTTACAAGGATAGAAAGAAGAGAAGAATGAGTACAATCATCTATATAAAACTGAGAATCAACTAAATGACCGACGTTGGCTATCCAATCTGCTGCTTTGTTTGCTTCCCGGTAGATATGACGAATAGCCCACGAAGAGAAAGAACGAAGAAGAGCTTGGATATCCTGGATGATATGAGCAATCTGCCAAGGAGGAGACCAGATACCTTTTACTGAGTTGATGGCCATAAGATTATCACCTTCAACATACGGGAAAGAAAAATATGACAAAAAGGCTTAAGACACTTTAGATTATTTCTTATAAAATACGTAATCAGTGACAGTTTGATCCTGATTACATGAGACAATAATCAAGGGAGCCAAGGGAGCCCAACCTGAACTCAACAACTAGCTAGCCTCGCACTAATAGTAAAAGTCAAACATTAAGGTATTATTTATTGAATAATAGTAAAATCTTTAAGGTACCATTCTAAGTTATGTCTAATAGCTAGCCTTTTTGGTCTAATTATCTCGGTCACCAGTTTATTGGTCTAACTATCTCATGTAACTTTTTTTAGGAAATATTACGGTTTAAAAATATTCTTTTTGATCTCTTGCATTTGGCCGATTTTTTTTCTAGGAAATATTACGGTTTCAAATGTGTTGTCATAGGATTCAAAATTTAGACATTATTACGCAATTAGTATAAAAAATATTATACTATTGGTTTTATTATTAAATTAATATAAATAATAATTGACATATGATTTTATGTCTTCACAATATTTGACATATTTAAACGTCTGATTTTATGACTAAATTATTTAAACAATATGATTTACGTTATTTAATTTGTAGTATAATGGATGTTAAATATGGAACACTACAATGCATATGGGAAGGTAAAAATGGCACTGTTTCACTCGCCATTTCCCTTCTATTTTCATGTTGTGATATTTACGGGGGGTTATCTTACATTTAGGAAAGTTGTACCAAATTTTTTCTATACAATTACAACATATATTTCCCTAAAGACTCCAAGAAAAAAAAAAGTAACGTGAAAATCATTGCACTAAACACTCATTATAATTAGACTATTGTTTGTACTCAAAAGAGAAAACACATCATGAAAAGGGTATATTGCCCTAAACCAAATTTGTTCACCCGTCTACCTAATGAGATCACATTAGACGTACTCGGTCGTTTTGGTTCTAATGATCCCTTTAGTTTATTCAATTGCAAATTAAGGTATGTTATATATTATCAATCTTTGTCTTATTAATATCTTCCAATGATAATCTTTCTTACTATTAGTTATATGTTGTCTATAGTTGCAAATTGCTATGTCGTCTTTCAAATGACGAACATGTTATCAAGCGAGTTTCAATTGAGCGGATAATTGAGCGAGTATGGCTATTGGATGGTACCGCTAAAAGGTTTTTCCTTTTAGTTATGCCTTGAATTAAAAAATTCGGAAGCACTACTTCGTTATGGCATTGTAAGTAACTTACTATATATTTGTCATTTTTAAGGAATAAAATTAGTATTTCTTTACTACTAATTACTATGTTTTTTTATTCAGAACAATTATTAATGTGCATCGTACTATTTTGTTATGTACAGGTTCAAATTTTTACTCATAGTAATTGGAATATTGGATTGGCAAAATTGGAAGAAGTTGTGTCGACTGTACATGTTATGTCACGTTACCTACTAGGCTTAATTTTTGTATGTTATAGGGAAACGTCATTTACAAAAAGAGGACTACAAATTCTAAAAGGGTTGATTAAGTCAGTTGGTACATAATATATTATCCAGTCTAGGTGGAAGTTTAGAAGGATGCTAAACACTATTTGGATAAGGAGTAGAATTGTGATGTTAAAGAAGCATCCGATATTTTCGATATTAAAGAAGATCCACTTTTGAGGGATTAGGATGGTTATTTTCGATATTATTAGCCATGTTATTAAAGTATTAGTCTTCTTATCCTATTTTATTCGCTTTAGAATAATTAGGGATTGCTATTTATGTTTGATTAATCTACTTTTTTTGTTGTTCCCTTTACTTTAATTAATCTACTCTTTATGTTTGATTAACTTACCCAGTAAAAGTTCCACAAATGTAATCAAATTGGGGATTCATGTATCTCAAAGAAAAAATGTTAGATGTAAGGATAAGTAATAAAGAGAGAAGTAGCACAAATTTTATTGGATGTATGATTTGTATATCAAAAATAAAATAAGTTTAAATATGATTTTCAACAGTTTAAATAACCCGTGCATTAGCATGGGCAAAGAATAGTAAATCTTTTATTAAAAAGATGGGAAGAACTAATATGAGAAGCATGTATGGTATGCTAATTCAATAGGCATTGCCTTTGATCTACAAGGCTTGAATTTTAGTATGAATTACTTGGCACTGCTTGTTAGGAAGGAACAGAACGGTTGATAGCTCTACACTGATGGAGACCTTGTAGATCTACCGAGAGCAGGAGGTTTATTTTAGGTGTAAGTGCTCGATTTTTTACTGCTTTATAATCCATGCTTATGAGCCCGAGACTAGACTCTTTAATACCCCCTCCGTCCCATAATATATCTAGATCGTGTATTTCTTTTAGAGTATCCCAATTTTTTAGTCTTGTTTGCGAAATTTCCATTTATATAATGTTGTGTGTTTTCCCAAAATATTCTCATGTGGCAAAAAATAATTCCAATTTTTGCATTGTTCCTTATAACTTTTTGTCTATATTTAAATTATTGTCAATTTTGGCTATAAATGCAATACTGCAGTTCATTTCCCCTAATAGTGTTTCATTTGAGTATAAATTAGTATTAACCTATATTACCATTTTCTTAGTTTTTAAAAATTGTAAAAAGAAATTGACGAATTATACTAATTATAAAGATTAAAGGTGTACGTTACAATTGGATAAATTCTAAAAGGAAAGAATGCAAAAGAGAGGATGACAAAAACGATGAATTAAAGTAATAACTTTATAACAGTACAAGAGGTGAACAAACTCCTTTATTGAGGACAAGAATTAAGATAGAGAATAAATGAAATAAAACTAGAAATACTTAGACAACACATAATCCAGTAAAACATGGAAATACCAACTTCCGCATGACATTGACATGATAAGAATGCCGAAATATTCATTCAATTCCTTGAAAATATAACTTTTGTTTAGCGACAAGAGAAATCGAAAGACCATGAGACGGGAACACAGGTAGCAGGGTAGCAACAACCATCGGTAAATGGTGTGCAACTTTGCCCAAAATTGTGGCAACCCAATATGGGTTGAGGTTTTGTAGCAAGCACAAAAATGGCTACCAAGAGTAGCAAACTTACCAGCTTTTTCATCCACATAATTGTATGTTTTACTTTTTCGTGTGTAAAGTAAACTATGAATTGATGATAGAAGTGGAGATTAAGGGCTAAGGGGATCCTTTTTATTGACGAGGTGGTTTGGTTATTGTATAGAGTTTTAGTCTTAGTAATAATATTGTAATTATTACTAATTAGACGGTGCATAAGTGCAGTCGTGAAGCAGACATAAAGAATCTCCAGCTCATGTCCTTCATCGTTGAATTTCATACAATAGTAAACATGAACATTAAGAAGATCATTTATCCAGCTCATGCTATCCCTTAACTTTCGCTGTTGTAGTTGTGTCTTTAATGGCAGTGGGCATATCTACATTTAAAATGAATCATGAATCATTGAGTTAGGAAACTTACGGGTTCAGAAGAAAGAGAATTAGCGGAGGAGTCGAATTCAGATAGGAGAAGTGCGTTGGGAATGCAGGTGCGACCTTCTCCGACGCCGTCGACGAGGATTTTCCGGCGTCGACGTCATCAGATTTTGAATCGGTGGATCGGATGGCGTTGAAGGGGACTCACGATGGGCGGTTGAGGAGTTTTCTCACTCTTTATAGGAGTTTCTCTACTGTCAACCTGTCATTCATGGAATTTCCTAGTGCATCTAGAATTTATTAAGCATGTTTTGTATTAATCTTCAATGAACCGCTACTCTGAGTAGCGGTTTTGTATGCGAACTTTATATCTTGTTTTAGGGACACAATATAATCGTTATTTGAAGTAGCGGTCAACTTCACATTATTGGTATTAACCGCTACTTGGAGTAGCGGTTTTATTAAAAAATCAAAATTCTGGCGTGCTGTCCTACGTGGACGGTATCAATGGAATTAATTTCAAGTTCAGCGCATAGAAGAAATTAATACTGTCTTTAACATTAATCATGGAAAAAATTCGTCATTTTTAAGGAATAAAATTAGTATTTCGTTACTACTAATTACTATGTTTTTTTATTCAGAACAATTTTTAATGTGCATCTTACTATTTTGTTATGTACAAGTTCAAATTTTTACTCCTAGGAATTTAAATACTGGATTGGCAAAATTGGAAGAAGCTACAACGACTGGACATGTTATGTCACTTACCTACTAGGCTTAATTTTTGTATGTTATAGGGAAACGTCATTTACAAAAAGAGGACTACAAATTATAAAAGGGATGATTAAATCAGCTGGTACATAATCTATTATCCAATGTAGGTGGAAGTTTAGAAGGATGCTAAACACGATTTGGATAAGGAGTGGAATTGTGATGTTAAGGTGTTAGGAAACGGGGTGTTGTAGTTTAATTAATGCGGAACAAAAATCAATTAAATAATAAGGATGAGAAAAAGAAGATAAGATAAACAAAAGAACACAAGGATTTACGTGGTTCGGTCAAAATAGACCAACGTCCACAGATGGGGGATTCGAGCATCTTCACTATAATGGAGAAAAACCAGTGAGAATAATACAAGGAGTCCTAAATTCTAGATGCTAAAAGTGTTTCATAAGTTGTGTAACTAATAATGAACAGCCAAGGGGCCTTTTATAACATGAGTAATGTAACACCTCGTAATTTTCACCCTTTATTTTTGGTGCTAGTTTATTTTAAAATGATATTCTTTTCGTAAATAAATAAATAATTTATTATTTTCTCTAGATCAATGATTTTTATTCTTTATAATTTGGGAGCCGAATTAATATTTTATTATATGGTGTGTTAATGTGTGCATTATATTTATATTTATAATATAATTCATTAGAATTATTTTCATTATTAAGTATTTTCAAAGTTTAGGCGCGATTTAGGAATTAATCGTTTTATCGCGTAACGGGCTTTCGGAGCATGGATCATTGTTGAATTGGGCCGAAAGTTTTGTGTGGGTGTTGGGCTTGGGGCAGCCGGCCAAGTGAAGGATTAAGGGGAGCCTTCTCCTTTTCTTTTCTCTTTTGTTTTTTTCTCATGACTCTTTGTTGCTTTGTAACCCCCCTAATCATTCTCCTTCATTAAAACCCTTTATTTCAACCATTAAACATTCATAAAATTCTTATTTTTATTCAAATAAGTTCAGCAGCATCATTCTCATTTAACCCCCCACCGTTTCAAGAAAAGAAAGAGAGAAAAGGAAGAGCAAAAGAATAGAAAGTTCAACCCGGTTTTTCCTGTCGCACCTTCACGAAAATAACCGTAGCCGGAGATCTAACCGTTAGATCGTCTTCAAATTTGGACAAAACGTTTCTAACATTTTGTTCTACATTCTGACCGGAGCGATTTAGAATCTGAGATTTTGATCATCGGGAATCATGATCGTAACAGAGCAGTACGAAACAAGAGTTTTCAACGTTCAAGAAGAAATGCCTAGTGTCTTGATGCTACAATTCTCGTTCGTTATGCCTTGGGGTTAGAAGAGGATTTGGATTGCATGCTTAACTCATGATTGTCTCTTTAGACTCAGCTCTCCTCCCGACGATCCAGGTAACTAGTTGTTATCCTAGAACCATAGTGATTAGGGTATTATTCGGTATTAGATTAATACGTTAGGAATTATCTAAAATACTTTTTGAATGAGATTTTTGATGAAATTTGACATGAACATACGTGACACATGCTATGTGAATACTGTGTAGAAAAAAATAATTTTCGCATGATTTTTAATATTTATTTGATTTAATTAGTATTTTGTGCGTTTTGGCTAAATTTCGTAATAATTATTGAACGACTGTTAAAATTGATGAAATCATTTTTCTTAGATCATGTTACATGCGTATAATGTATTCCATGCCTTAGAATAATTTTTATCTACTGTTTACTGTTTTAATTAATTGATATATCTGTTTTTGTAATTTCTGTTCAGTCAGTATATAATTCATGAAAATTATTTATAGAGGCTGAAAAATTAATTTATTTGAATAATATGTATTTCCGTGAGTTTTTACATGTTATGTGAATTTTTGGTAATTTTTGGGCGTCTGTTTATATTTTTAATTATTTTAATGGCTTATTTGAGGAATCTGTATATTAACTGTTAAAAATACTTTTTGAGTCCGAAAATTAATAATAAAAATTGTACCATGTCAGTAGAGCTATTAGGGTTATATGATAATTTTTGTGTGATTTTACTGCTCGAATTTGTTAGTTTCATAATTATTATGGTGTTTTTGTGATGAAATTGATGATACACTTTTAAATTGTTTGAGGGCTTGTAAATCAGAAATAAATCATAATTTAATATATTCTGGGTTGCTGATCTTCAGTAGTATACAGTATGCATCATTTGGGTAACCACATGTTTAGGTTTGATTTATGAAATAAAATGATTTAATTGTTATTACTCTTTTAATGAATATGATTTAGAGTTAATTGGTTATGTATTTGTGATTGAGTGTGGTTGCTGTAAAAACCAGTATATTGTCATTGTTGATGTTTTGGAATGTTCAAGTGTTATTGTGAGAGATATTTGTTGAAAATTTGTAAGTGATTTATTTTGAGGATTTTTGAAGAATTACTTTTGATGAATTATGGGTATAAGGTAGGGTGGCATCCCTTTTGACGAATATTTTTGAAATGAATGAGACTTTGATGATATTTATGATTTTATTTTGAGATAAGAACATCCGGTGGGATAGATGTAGTCCCCGGTGAAGAACATGCCAACCACCTGGTTTGCGAACTAGGGGTACACCTGGGTTAATTGTTGTCGTCCGAGAGGTCAGGGAGTTCTGCGTGTTCTACCCTGCATCGGGAGTTTGGCCATTCTTAGACACAGGCAGTGGGGAACGTAAGCCCATAGACTGACCTGGAGATTGCGATCTGACAAACCTTAGGAAGTGATTTGCGAATCACTAGCGTTCGGTTTCTGTCTCAGACACTTGTTTTACCTATACTTTTATTTTTCTAAAAGTACTCTTGAGATGATTTATTTATTTTTATCCAACTCATTTGCTATTTATTATTCATTTGCGTTATTTGTGAGTTATATGGAAGTGAATGCATATTGTAGTTAACTTGACTTAATTATTTCCTTTCTTATTAATCTATGTCCGAATCGTACTTTGATTGCTTTTGTTCGGGAGAACCGCTAGTTACTCCCCACTGATTGTGGATATTTGTTGTATATTTTGCAGGTTTTGTTGATGGGGATTTTCTTTGATTTTGGGCTCGGGTTGAGATGCGAGAAATAATCTATTAGGGGTTTTAGTTCTAGACTTCTCTTTAGTTTGAGATAGTTTTCTCATTTTGATTTTAATCTAAGTAATTAATTTACTTATAGTATTTACTTATGTTTGTTTTTATCACTTAGTTATTTAAACACTATTCTTGTAGTAGTGACATTCCCGGGAAGACGATGTTTCCGCCATCGTCCTATTAAATATATTATTATTTCTTTCTTTTCGGTCTTTGAAATTCGGGGTGTTACGGTTGGTATCGAGCAAAACGCTCCTAAACTCGAAAAAGAGTTGCTAATGATTCTTTAGAATTATTAGTTAGCCATAGGATATAAAATTTGTTTAGAATTAAGTTTAGTTGTTTCACTATAATGAGAGTGTGATGGGTAGAGTAAGTAAAGGGAAGCCTTATGGGAATGTGATGTGCTCTCATGCTTATGGAGCATATGTTATATGTATAGTTATTTGTATTATTGGTGGAATTAGTCTACCAAGTTTGCTAACCTTATTTGCAGGGCCTCTTGCATGGAATTTATTTTCTCTTTTATCGAGTGCGCGAAAGCGAAGTAATTTATAGCCTTCTCGGTTTAGTTGTGTTTAATTTGTTTTGTGTTTTGCAATTTAGAAATAAACTTTAATTTTATTTTAATATAGTGTTGTGTGTTGCATTGCATTTATTTTATTTGCTAGATGCTTGTTAGTATATGTTATTATGTGAGACAATATATATTTTTGTTCTTTTTCAATTGAGTGTTGTTTTTATGTGAGTACTACGTATCTCTGTTTTATTATTTACAAAACTTTCTACTTTGAGTTTATATTCCAAATTATATTTTAGATCTTTGAACTTCATAAACTTCATACCTATGTTAGAGTTATTTTTTCGACTTTCAAATTTTGTTATTGTTAATATTTTCACATACTCTTTTGAAAAACGTTTGATTTCAATTGTCCTCAAATTTCTCTTACTGTCTTTGAATATTATTCCTTTTAATATTTTTATTTTTTATGTTAATCCTTATTTAGCCTTTAATTATGGTAATAAGTTTTGTAGTCTTTGAAAATAAAAGTACCCTAATGAGTTGTCTTGGTGTTCGATTGAAATGTAGACGCAAACTATTTTGTTTTAAAGGTTAGCATTCAACAACTTTTATTTTACTTACTAATTTACTTTTCTTATTAGCATTATTTTTTTCGAACTCAAATGCGTGAAATGATCTCGTTTACTATTTGTTGTTCTTGTTTAAATATTTAGTGCTTTCTAATTTCAAAGCAAAATTTTGGTTGTTTTCATTACTTCTTATTTAATTCTCTGATTTTGACTGATCTGTTTTATATTCTTTGAAAATGAAATTTATATACTCGGTCTAAATTTTAAACTTGTTTGAGTTGATATTAAGTCATAATGGGTGATTCCTTTGACTTGTATGTCAATTTGATAAGTCTAAATTTTAAACTTGTTTGAGTTGATATTGAGTCATAATGGGTGATTCCTTTGACTTGTATGTCAATTTGATAAGTTGACGCATTTTTATCTGTTTTGATTTAATTTCCTTTTTCAGTTGATATTAAGTTTACATTGGGTGATTCCAGTAAACTCTAATGTCGATTTAATAAGTTGGCTTTCAAATATTGTTTTGTTGATACTAGATTGCAATGGGTGGTTCCATGCACAATTGTGTCGACTTAGCAAATTTTATAATTGTTGTTAATAATTTATTACTTTATTGCCTATTTATTATTAGTGTTTCGTCGTTGTGAAATTTATTTTAAAGTTTTCAATTTCTTTTGCGAACTTTAATTTTCATATATATGTTTAGGAGGCGTACGCTCTTATAACATATGTCATGAGTTGTGTTCGTAAGTGCTTATTTTAATAAAGCAGCTAGCTACTCTTTATTAAAGTGCTCTTATCTCTTTAAGTGGAGTATAAGCCCGTGTGGTTACCTCTATTTAAATTGATTTGGCTATCTATTTACGAACTTTTTCTTCTTCGTTTCTTTTCTCAAAATATTTATGTATGATCGGATTTATTCTTTTATAATTTTACGTAAATATTTATTTCTGCTTCTTTTGCAAAATTACCTATAGTTTATTGTGCAAAAGCTTTCTAATCTTGTCTTTGGTTCTTTCACATTTTATAAAGGATGGTTGTTACCATGCTTCTTTCTTTGTACAACTCTTTTGGTCTTCCAAAATAAAATATATATTATTTGAGTTATCAAATTTTATACCTGCAAAGTTGTTTAGTTCTTAACTAAAATCCATTGATTTTTGTTTTCTTAATGTTCTTTATATAGAGTATTTTCTTTCATCTCTTGGTTGTTTTTAAGTTTCGAGGACGAAACTCTTTTAAGGGGAGTGTTTGTAACACCTCGTAATTTTCACCCTTTATTTTTGGTGCTAGTTTATT
Organism: Beta lomatogona; assembly: GCA_947646795.1. Lineage (NCBI taxonomy): Eukaryota > Viridiplantae > Streptophyta > Magnoliopsida > Caryophyllales > Amaranthaceae > Beta > Beta lomatogona. Next base: position 1,683,348 of record CANSNZ010000436.1, read on the forward strand.
TTAAAATGATATTCTTTTCGTAAATAAATAAATAATTTATTATTTTCTCTAGATCAATGATTTTTATTCTTTATAATTTGGGAGCCGAATTAATATTTTATTATATGGTGTGTTAATGTGTGCATTATATTTATATTTATAATATAATTCATTAGAATTATTTTCATTATTAAGTATTTTCAAAGTTTAGGCGCGATTTAGGAATTAATCGTTTTATCGCGTAACGGGCTTTCGGAGCATGGATCATTGTTGAATTGGGCCGAAAGTTTTGTGTGGGTGTTGGGCTTGGGGCAGCCGGCCAAGTGAAGGATTAAGGGGAGCCTTCTCCTTTTCTTTTCTCTTTTGTTTTTTCTCATGACTCTTTGTTGCTTTGTAACCCCCCTAATCATCCTCCTTCATTAAAACCCTTTATTTCAACCATTAAACATTCATAAAATTCTTATTTTTATTCAAATAAGTTCAGCAGCATCATTCTCATCTAACCCCCCACCGTTTCAAGAAAAGAAAGAGAGAAAAGGAAGAGCAAAAGAATAGAAAGTTCAACCCGGTTTTTCCTGTCGCACCTTCACGAAAATAACCGTAGCCGGAGATCTAACCGTTAGATCGTCTTCAAATTTGGACAAAACGTTTCTAACATTTTGTTCTACATTCTGACCGGAGCGATTTAGAATCTGAGATTTTGATCATCGGGAATCATGATCGTAACAGAGCAGTACGAAACAAGAGTTTTCAACGTTCAAGAAGAAATGCCTAGTGTCTTGATGCTACAATTCTCGTTCGTTATGCCTTGGGGTTAGAAGAGGATTTGGATTGCATGCTTAACTCATGATTGTCTCTTTAGACTCAGCTCTCCTCCCGACGATCCAGGTAACTAGTTGTTATCCTAGAACCATAGTGATTAGGGTATTATTCGGTATTAGATTAATACGTTAGGAATTATCTAAAATACTTTTTGAATGAGATTTTTGATGAAATTTGACATGAACATACGTGACACATTCTATGTGAATACTGTGTAGAAAAAAATAATTTTCGCATGATTTTTAATATTTATTTGATTTAATTAGTATTTTGTGCGTTTTGGCTAAATTTCATAATAATTATTGAACGACTGTTAAAATTGATGAAATCATTTTTCTTAGATCATGTTACATGCGTATAATGTATTCCATGCCTTAGAATAATTTTTATCTACTGTTTACTGTTTTAATTAATTGATATATCTGTTTTTGTAATTTCTGTTCAGTCAGTAAATAATTCATGAAAATTATTTATAGAGGCTGAAAAATTAATTTATTTGAATAATATGTATTTCCGTGAGTTTTTACATGTTATGTGAATTTTTGGTAATTTTTGGGCGTCTTTTTATATTTTTAATTATTTTAATGGCTTATTTGAGGAATCTGTATATTAACTGTTAAAAATACTTTTTGAGTCCGAAAATTAATAATAAAAATTGTACCATGTCAGTAGAGCTATTAGGGTTATATGATAATTTTTGTGTGATTTTACTGCTCGAATTTGTTAGTTTCATAATTATTATGGTGTTTTTGTGATGAAATTGATGATACACTTTTAAATTGTTTGAGGGCTTGTAAATCAGAAATAAATCATAATTTAATATATTCTGGGTTGCTAATCTTCAGTAGTATACAGTATGCATCATTTGGGTAACCACATGTTTAGGTTTGATTTATGAAATAAAATGATTTAATTGTTATTACTCTTTTAATGAATTTGATTTAGAGTTAATTGGTTATGTATTTGTGATTGAGTGTGGTTGCTGTAAAAACCAGTATATTGTCATTGTTGATGTTTTGGAATGTTCAAGTGTTATTGTGAGAGATATTTGTTGAAAATTTGTAAGTGATTTATTTTGAGGATTTTTGAAGAATTACTTTTGATGAATTATGGGTATAAGGCCGGGTGGCATCCCTTTTGACGAATATTTTTGAAATGAATGAGACTTTGATGATATTTATGATTTTATTTTGAGATAAGAACATCCGGTGGGATAGATGTAGTCCCCGGTGAAGAACATGCCAACCACCTGGTTTGCGAACTAGGGGTACACCTGGGTTAATTGTTGTCGTCCGAGAGGTCAGGGAGTTCTGCGTGTTCTACCCTGCATCGGGAGTTTGGCCATTCTTAGACACAGGCGGTGGGGGAACGTAAGCCCATAGGCCGACCTGGAGATTGCGATCCGACAAACCTTAGGAAGTGATTTGCGAATCACTAGCGTTCGGTTTCGTCTCGGACACTTGTTTTACCTATACTTTTATTTTTCTAAAAGTACTCTTGAGATGATTTATTTATTTTTATCCAACTCATTTGCTATTTATTATTCATTTGCGTTATTTGTGAGTTATATGGAAGTGAATGCATATTGTAGTTAACTTGACTTAATTATTTCCTTTCTTATTAATCTATGTCAGATCGTACTTTGATTGCTTTTGTTTCGGGAGAACTGCTAGTTACTCCCCACTGATTGTGGATATTTGTTGTATATTTTGCAGGTTTTGTTGATGGGGATTTTCTTTGATTTTGGGCTCGGGTTGAGATGCGAGAAATAATCTATTAGGGGTTTTAGTTCTAGACTTCTCTTTAGTTTGAGATAGTTTTCTCATTTTGATTTTAATCTAAGTAATTAATTTACTTATAGTATTTACTTATGTTTGTTTTTATCACTTAGTTATTTAAACACTATTCTTGTAGTAATGACATTCCCAGAAGACGATGTTTCCGCCATCGTCCTATTAAATATATTATTATTTCTTTCTTTTCGGTCTTTGAAATTCTGGGGTGTTACAAGTAACCCCGCACAAAAACCCTAAAAGAGAATCCAATTCGGAAATCGCAAAGCCGCGTAATAAACCCAGCCGTCCGATCGGGTCAGGCGACAACCGCCCAATCCGGCGGTCATCAAATTCAAGCTGGCTGACGTTTAGAGCCTGATCGGGCGATATCCGCCCGGTCGTGATTCGCTAGGGCACCCGATCGGGAGGAATCCGCCCGACCGAAATTCCAGTTCTACAACGCTATGTAGAATAGCCATAACTTTCTCATTTCTCAGCGGAATTGGGCATATGACCTGTCGTTGGAAAGCTCTTGGAACAAGATTTCACCTCCAATTTGAATCACATCAAATCCATTTATAGATTGAGAGATATGTGCATTCAAAGTTAGCCTTATGCCAATTTCACAAGATTTCAAGTCACAAATAACATAAAGAAGCATCCGATATTTTCGATATTAAAGAAGATCCACTTTTGAAGGATTAGGATGGTTATTTTCGATGTTATTAGCCATGTTATTAAAGTATTAGTCTTCTTATGCTATTTTATTCACTTTTGAATAATTAGGGATTGCTATTTATGTTTGATTAATTTACTTTTTTGTTGTTTCCTTTGCTTTAATTAATCTACTCTTTATAGGGGTGTAAGTGGATTGGACTGAATTGACTTTACCAATCCAAATCTAGTCCAAAGTTTTTTGGACTCGAGGAATTGTGTCCAAATCTAATCCAAACTTTTTTTCGAGTCCAATCCAGTCCAGTCCAAAATTTCTTTCTTGAGTCTAAATCCAATCGAGTCCAGTCCGATTATTATATTATATATTAATTTTTTTGTCGATTTAGGTTCACAATATTTTCTCATGATTGAATCATTAAAATATTTAAAATTGGACTTACATACATTCCATAAAGTAAGTTATAGACATCTTTAGAATCTAATAAAATGCAAATTAGAAAATACAAAAGGGAATGTTTAAAAAGTCCAATATTTTTTAAAAAAATGTTAAAGAATATTTTCAACAGTTTAAATAACCCGTGCATTAGCATGGGCAAAGACTAGTAACTCTTTTATTAAAACTATGGGAAGAACTAATATGAGAAGCATGTATGGTATGCTAATTCCATAGGCATAGCCTTTCATCTACAAGGCCAGAATTTTAGAATGAATTACCTGGCACTGCTTGTCAGGAAGGAACAGAACGTTTGATAGCTCTACGCTGATAGAGACCTTGTAGATCTGCTGAGAGCAGGAGGTTTATTTTTGGTGTTAATCCATGCTTATGAGCCCAGACTAGACTCATTAATACTCCCTCCATCCCGTAATATATCTAGATCGTGAATTTCTATTAGAGTATCCCAATTTTTTAGTCTTGTTTGCAAAATTTTCTTTTATATAATGTTGTTTGTTTTCCCAAAATATTCTCATGTGGCAAAAGATAATTCCACTTTTTGCATTGTTGTTCCTTATAACATTTTGCCTATATTTAAATTATAATTTTGGCTATAAATACATTACTGCAGTTCATTTCCCTTGATAGTGTTTCATTTGAGTATGAATTAGTATTAACCTATATTACCATTTTCTTAGTTTTTTAAAATTGTAAAAAGAAATTGACGAATTATGCTAAAAATTAAAGGCGTGAGTTAAAATTGGGTAAATTCTAAAAGGAAAGAATACAAAAGAGAGGATGACAAAAACGATGAATTAAAGTAAGAGTTATTCTTGCGTGGACCTGGTCCACATTAACATTATTGTGGACCAAAGCCACTTATTTAACATAGTGACCATTTTTTTTCCATATAGTAACCTTTAAAAAATCTTAAGTTACACTATACAGTTACTTTCTATCATAGTGACCGTTTTTTTTAATATAGTCACTCATTCTTACATTAGTTTATCATGATGAAATTTTCAGTTTGTGACGTAATAACCTTTTTTTTCACATGGTCAAACTTTATAGAATCTATATATACTCATTTTTTATATCTACTTTTTTATATAGTGACCCTTTTTTTCATAAATCACATGAATTAGCATTTGGTCCACACTAATTTAGTGTGGACCAGGTCCATATAAGACTTTTACTTAAAGTAATAAATTTATAACAGTACAAGAGGTTTATTGAGGACAAGAATTAAGATAGAGAATAAAAGAAATAAAACTAGAAATACTTAGACAACACATAATCTAGTAAAACATGGAAATACCAACTTTCGCATGACATTGACATGATAAGAATGCCGAAATATTCATTCCTTGAAAATATAACTTTTGTTTAGCGACAAGAGAAATCGAAAGACTATGAGACGGGAACACAGGTAGCAGGGTAGCAACAACCATCGACAAATGGTTTGCAACTTTGCCCAAAATTGTGGCAACCCAATATGGGTTGAGGTTTTGTAGCAAGCACAAAAATGGCTACCAAGAGTAGCAAATTTACCAGCTTTTTCATCCACATAATTATATGTTTTACTTTTTCGTGTGTGAAGTAAACTATGAATTGATGATAGAAGTGGAGATTAAGGGGATCCTTTTTATAGACGAGGTGGTTTGGTTGTTGTATAGACTTTTAGTCTTAGTAATAATATTGTAATTACTAATTAGACGTGCATAAGTGTGGTCGTGAAGCAGACATAAAGAATCTCGAGCTCATGTCCTTCATCGTTGAATTTCATACAATAGTGTTGTGCATGTGCATGTTAAGTTTTGATGATGAAAAATAATATAATATGTTATAGTGTGAAAGTTTGTTACGGATGGTTGAGAAAGGAATAACTCAATGAAGACTTTGAAGAAATGAAGAATCAAGATCGAAGTCCAAGTGCATATTCCTAAGTTTAGTTACTATATGCAAAATGTAATATACTTGAACTATGTGATATATTATGTGCCAAGTATAGTAATATTAAATTAGGATAATTATTATTTTCTTAGAGTTAAGGAAAAAAAATAATTATGTTAATTTTATATATCTATATAAAAGGAAAAAGATTTTCGAAAAAAACAAGTTTTAATAAAAAAGGTTTGAGAAAGAATTGTTAAAACGTGTTTTTGTTAAAGAAAACCGAGTAAAACAAGTTTGTGATAAAAATCAGATTTTCGAATATAATTTTGGGAAAAAAAAGGAATTTTCGAAATATATCATAAAAACTGATGTGACTAAGTTTGTTTGATAAGAGATCTGATTTAAAGAGTTGATCTAGTTAATATAAGATATGGAGAAATCCTTATCATATAAGAATTTGAGAAATCAGATTTTGTAAAAGATAAAACTTGTTTTAATCAAGGAAAAAGCTTTATCCCTTAATCTAAGGAGTAAAAGATAAACATATTTTTTAGAAGGGTTTTCGGTCAGTCAATAAGCATAAAAGGGATTGCAACTCAGTTTTATAATCCACGTTTTCAGATTAGAGAGTTTAAGTTTTTGAGAGTTGAAAACGATTTCCTGAGGCACATAGTATATCACAGAGTTCTAGTCAGATTAGGAAACTAAAACAACGTTTGTGATTGTCCTCTAATTTGCTTGAAAAAGAAGCACGCCTTTGGAGGGATTATTCTTTCTGTAATTTCATATATTATAGAGAGTGGCAACACTTAGGGTTAAGTGTTGGGGAGCACTACTAGAGTTAGTAGTGGGGGAATCGAATTGTTTCGAGAGTTTGATATTTTACGATTCAAGTAATAAAAGAGTAGTTTGTGTGGACGTAGATCTCAGAGGTGAGATTGAACCACGTTAAATTCCTGTGTTTTATTATTTGATATAATTGTTTTAGTGTTTGATTAAGTTTCGTTTGAGCAAAAACGTTAATCAGAGATTTTACGAGTGAATAACACAGTGCGTGGCACTGTGCTATAAAGGTGTTTTTGCGAAAATCGATTAGATTTAGCCACTCAATTCAACCCCCCTTCTTGAGTGTCACCTTGTGTTCCAACAAGTGGTATCAGAGCAGGATATTCTCGAAAGGCTCATCCCTAGAGAATAGAAATCATGAATATGCAAGATGACTCTCGAGATAGACACACCAAGTGCCCGATTTTCAACGGAAAAGACTACATATGGTGGAAAGCTAGGATGAGGATCTAAATCCAAGGATCGGATTATGAATGCTGGAAAGTTATTAGAAAAGGACCAATCCTTATCCAAGAAAAAGACGCTGAAGGAAAGATGGTCGACAAGGATGAAGATGACTACGATTCGGTCGACTATGCAAAAGCCGAAAAGAACTACAAAGCAATGAGTATTCTCCAATATGGAATTATACCTGATGAATACTCAAGGATTTCTGCTTGCACTACAGTAAAAGAAATATGGGACACGCTGGAGTTCGCCCACGAAGGTACGAATGAGGTAAAACAATCTAGAATAGATTTGTTAGTCCAACAATATGAACTGTTTTCTATGACTAAGGACGAATCTATTAAAGAGATGTTCACTAGATTTACACTAATCACTAATGAATTACGTTCTCTAGGCAAAACAGATACTTTTGAAGATTTAGTGAGAAAGGTGCTAAGAAGTCTAACAAATCAATAGCTTCCTAAAATAACTGCCATTCAAGAAGCAAAAGATTTAACTAAACTCTCACTAGAACAACTAATTGGATCATTAATGACTCAAGAACTTGTCTTATATTCCAAAACTAATGAACCAAAAAATAAAGGTCTAGCCTTGAGAACTGAATTGGAAACTGAAGATAGTGATAGTGATGATGATGTTGCACTTCTCACTAGGAGATTTCAAAATTTTCTCAAAAAGAACAAATTTAATAATCCTAGGAAAACTTGAAATTTCAAAGGAAAAGGCACTACCTCTAATTCTAAGAAAAGTGCTACTAACTCCGGTTGTTTCAAGTGTGGAGAGTTCAATCACAGGATTAAGGAATGTCCCTTATGGGATGATGAGAAGCCCAAAGAAAGAAGGGAACAATCCAAGAAAGAGTTCAAAAAGGCCATGATAGCTGCCGTTTGGGGAGATTCGGATTCTGATGAAGAACAATCAGAGGCACAGTGCCATGAAGCAAAACTATGTCTGAATGTTGTACAGACATCACAGAGAAGGGCACAGTGCCAGGACGATTCACACTTGTGTTTAATGGCAAAAAGCACGAATTCCCAAGATGAAACGGAAGACAGTGAGGTAAGTCTTATCTCCCTAAAACCTTCAATACATCTTCTTTCGAAAAACCAACTTGCTACTTTGCTTAGTAATGTCATTGATGATTGTCAAGAGATGAATGATAATTTTTCAAACATGAAAAAAGAAGTAAAAATTTTGACTAAGCAAAAGATTGGGTTGGAATTGGAATATAAGGATTTATTAAAGGACTGTAAGGAACTGATGAAAAAGAATGATGAACTGGAAAAAACTGTCGAAGAAATAAATGTTGAGTTAAGTGCCTTAAGGTACGAAAAGTCTCTCACAAAAGAAGTCGTTGATAACACTGTGCCGTACACTAAGCTAGAAGCTAAAAATTCGAATCTTGAAAAACAAATTGAATCCTTAAAACTTGAGTTAATTAAAGTAAAAAAGTCTAGACAAAGATCCGGAATTGTTCCACTTTATTTGCCTCATGATGCTAAGTTAAATGACGAACTTGATAAAGCTAAAAGAGATTTGGAAATTTCAAGAAAAAGAAATATCGATCTAAACACTTCTGTTGAATTCTTAGAATCACAATTGACTATTGCTTGGAAAATGTATGAAAGATGGTTAGATGGTCAAAAAGCCCTAGACTATATTTCCAGTACAACTAGCAATCGAAACAGAATTGGTTTAGGATATACAGACCAAAGGCACAGTGCCCAAAATTTTGAAAGAGACTTTCGTAAATGAAAATATACTTGTATGTCAAGGATTTAATCAGCAGGAGGGAATTGATTTGATGAAACTTTTGCTCCCGTGGCTCGATTGGAAGCTATTAGAATTTTGATAGCTTTTGCTGCATTTAAGAATATTAAGCTCTATCAAATGGATGTTAAGACTGCATTTTTTAATGGTTATTTGAAAGAAATTGTATATGTAGAGCAGCCCCCCGGTTTTGTTGATCATGATTTTCTTAACCATGTTTTTAAACTCGATAAGGCTCTTTATGGTTTAAAACAAGCTCCTAGAGCTTGGTATGAACACTTATCAATCTTTTTAATGGAAAATGGGTTCAAACGAGGCTCAGTAGATAGGACATTGTTTCTAAAAACTAAGGGGGAAGAATTGTTGATTGTCCAAATTTATGTTGACAATATTATTTTTGGGGGAACAACCGAATTATTGTGCGTGTCATTATTTTGCTGAACTAATGAAAAGTGAATTTGAAATGTCTATGATGGGAGAATTAAGTTTCTTCCTAGGGTTATAAGTTAAACAACTTGAGACAGGGAATAATGATACATCAACGAAATACGTGAAGGAGCTCTTGAAAAAATATGGTATGGAAGATTCCAAGACTCATTCTACTCCTATACCTACTGCTACCAAGCTAGATCTTGATGAAAATGGTAAGAAAGTAGATGAGACGATTTACGAGAGGTATGATTGGATCACTTCTCTATTTAACTTCTAGTAGACCGGATATTTTGCACGGTGTGTGCCTCTGTGCCAGATTTCAATCCCGCCCAAAAGAATCGCATTTTAAGGTCGTGAAACGAATTTTTCGATACCTAAAAGGGACTAATAATCTGTATTTATGGTATCCTAAAGAAGGAAATTTTGACTTGATTGGTTTTTCGATGCGGATTATGCCGGGTTTTTGGTAGACGAGAAAGAGCACATCTAGAACGGCCACCTTCTTAGGTCCATGCTTAATATCATGGGCCTCCAAGAAACAAAATTCAGTTGCTCTCTCCACCGCCGAAGCTGAATATGTTGCAGCTGCCTCATGTTGTGCACATGTATTATGGGTAAGACAACAACTACGAGATTTCGGAGTTATGATTGATAATGTGCCAATTATGTGTGATAATACTAGTGCGATTAACATCTCAAAAAATCATGTTCAACACTCACGCACCAAGCACATTGAAATAAGATATCATTTTTTGCGTGATAATGTAGAAAAAGGTAATATTGCACTTGAATTTATTTGCACCGATGATCAAATAGCCGATATTTTCACCAAACCACTTGCTCGTGAACGTTTTGAAAAACTTAGAGTGGCTTTGGGATTAATTTCCGGAACCTAGTTGAGTATTATGCCTGTTGTCTTCCTTAAATATGTCAATTGGAGTCCAAGTATGTGGTTTTGTCAAACTGGGTGAGAACTAGTCTCTGTGAAACTCTAAGGACTCACACAAGAGCTATTGATGTTGTCTTGATAACTTCAACCTAAGTTGCTTCATTAATTTCCTTGAAAATCCACATACATCACTAGTTTTTTTAAAAATTGACATTGATTTGAAATAAACATGTTTTTGAAAAATTGTTTTTCGTAAAAATATTTCGAAACTTCATATTTCGAAACTTCAGGCCCCCTCTAATGTCGTATATGCAACTTCCCTCTTCTAACCCCACTCAAATACACTCAACCAGCCCAACTCCTTCGCCCCCCTTCTCAAACTTTCTCAAACCCAATCCCCTATTACCCCACAATCCGTTGCCCCCCCTTTCTCAAACTTTCTCTCTCCTTCGATTTTTTTTTTTCAAACTACATCCCTCTCACATTCTCAAGACTTCCTAACCATGGTGAAAGTGAAGACCACCCGCAAACCACCGGTCAAGAAACCCACTCGACCACCGTCGGCGAAACCTAAAACACCGCAAAGAAAAAAAACCCCCGACCAAGAAATCACAAAACCCTTCCCCACCACCTTCCTCTTCACCACCGCATTCTCCCTCTCATGAAAACCCCACTCCTCCTCCTCCATTCAACAACCCCACCACCGAAACTCAGCCTTCTAACCAACCCGCACAATCCTCACCGCTCTTTGCGTCTCCTACCACACGTCGCTCCGTCGGTTCGCAAGAAAGCCGTGCGGTCGCCCCGCAACATTGCCGCCACTTACGAAGAAGCGCAAATTGGCTTCTTCCACCTCGGGTAAAGCCAAATCTCGTCCATCTACCTCAAAGAACACCAAGAGGTCGAAAATTTCCGCCCCCTCACGGGGTGAAAATTCTTCAAGGCCGAATTTTTCCGGCTTCTTGGTTGTGCGCCCGAATTTCTCTTTTTATCTCGATTCCATTACTACTCAAGGTTGGAATTCCCTATTGGATTATAATGATGCAATCTATGAATGTGAACTGCAAGAATTTTACAAGAATTTGGTCTTTGATGATGATTTTCGTTTTACTTCCACTTGTCAATGGTATTGAGATTTCGTTAATGTTCATACCCTCGCCCATGCCTTAGGGGTTCCATATGCGGAGTTTTCCTGATTATAACACAAAAACTTGGCCCTTCATAGCGGGGGGTTGACAATGCCACTATTTCCCGCACCCTCTCTGCTCAACCCTTTCCCCATGCTCAATCCTTCCCTGCTTCCCTCCTCTCAGCCAAATTTAAGCTAGCCCGCAGCATTGTTACTAAAACACTTCTTCCTCGCGTTGAAAATCGCAGGGACTGCTTGATCATGGACCAAATCTTGTTGTGGTTGCTTAATCAGGGGCATCCCATTAGCCTTCCTCACCTTATGATCCATCACATGAAACATTTACCCTCTTCACCCTCTTATTTACCATATGGTTTGTGGCTAACAAAGTTGTTTCGGGCTTATGATGTTGTGGATATCACCTCCAAAGGGGTTAGTAGTAGGGATATTATGAGTGATGGTGTGTTAAGCAAAATGGATTTGTGATTGCTGAGTGGAGAGCTACTGAAAAAGGATTTCTTGGGATTCCAGCCCAAAGAGGCGTGTGTTGGGTGTCTTAAGATGCAAGAACGGGTTTCTAATGTCGAAAAGTATCTTCAACAACTTCTTGCTCGTGATCGTGCTAGGGACCAGGTTGGTGGGCCAGCAACATCGTCAAATCATGTCCAACTTCAACTTACTCCTCAATCCTCCCGCTCCTTGATTTTCAATTGCTGCTTCCTGATTTTTCTAGGGGTTCTGGTTTTGGATAACTAAACTACATTTAAACTGTTTTTGGTGATGCTTTGTGGTTGACTCTTGTGATTTTTTGGAAGATTGTGAATTGGTAGAACTTGTAGCACCAGCATCACTAGCTTTCGTGTTGGAGCTACTGTATTTTTTTTGCTAACTCTTTCTTACTCAGTGTAGCTGCCTGGATATCACTCCTTTTTTATAATGTCAAAAGGGGGAAGATAGGTATAATGCTTAGCTTTAGAAAGGAAATTATAATCTCGTATGTAGTTTAATGAACTTAACGTTTGGGTACGTACTTTGGTATGTTGGCTATTGGATTATGGTGCTTTAATAATGATGCTATGCTACTTTCCCCTAATGACATTAATGGTGCATATTTTGAGGGGAAAAGTGATTCTTGAATAATATTATATTGAATGTTTGTCATCATTAAAAAGGGGTAATTTGTTGTGCATGTGCATGTTAAGTTTTGATGATGAAAAATAATATAATATGTTATAGTATGAAAGTTTGTTACAGATGGTTGAGAAAGGAATAACTCAATGAAGACTTTGAAGAAATGAAGAATCAAGATCGAAGTCCAAGTGCATATTCCTAAGTTTAGTTACTATATGCAAAATGTAATATACTTGAACTAGGTGATATATTATGTGCCAAGTATAGAAATATTAAATTAGGATAATTATTATTTCTTAGAGTTAAGGAAATAAATAATTATGTTAATTTTATATATCTATATAAAAGGAAAAAGATTTTCGAAAAAAACAAGTTTTAATAAAAAAGGTTTGAGAAAGAATTGTTAAAACGTGTTTTTGTTAAAGAAAACCGAGTAAAACAAGTTTGTGATAAAAATCAAATTTTCGAATATAGTTTTGGGAAAAAAAACGAAATTTCGAAATATATCATAAAAACTAATGTGATTAAGTTTGTTTGATAAGAGATCTGATTTAAAGAGTTGATCTAGTTGATATAAGATATGGAGAAATCCTTATCCTATAAGAATTTGAGAAATCAGATTTTGTAAAAGATAAAACTTGTTTTTAATAAGGAAAAAGCTTTATCCCTTAATCTAAGGAGTAAAAGATAAACATATTTTTTAGAAGGGTTTTCGGTCGATCAATAAGCATAAAAGGGATTGCAACTCGGTTTATAATCCAAGTTTTCGGATCGGAGAGTTTAAGTTTTTGAGAGTTGAAAATGATTTCCTAAGGCACGCAGTATATCACGAGTTCTAGTCGGATTAAGAAACTAAAACAACGTTTGTAATTGTCCTCTAATTTGCTTGAATAAGAAGCACGCCTTTGGAGGGATTATTCTTTCTGTAATTTCATATATTATAAAGAGTAGCAACACTTAGGGTTAAGTGTTGGGGAGCACTACTAGAGTTAGTAGTGGGGGAATCGAATTGTATCGAGAGTTTGATATTTTACGATTCAAGTAATAAAAGAGTAGTTTGTGTGGACGTAGATCTTAAAGGTGAGATTGAACCACGTTAAATTCCTGTGTTTTATTATTTGATATAATTGTTTTAGTGTTTGATTAAGTTTCGTTTGAGCAAAAACATTAATCGGAGATTTTACGAGTGAATAACACAGTGCGTGGCACTATGCTATAGAGGTGTTTTTGCAAAAATTGATTAGATTTAGCCACTCAACTCAACCCCCCTTTTTGAGTGTCACCTTGTGTTCCAACAAATAGTAAACATGAACATCATGGATGCATTAAGAAGTTCATTTATCCAGCTCATGCCATCCCTTAACTTTCGCTAGCTGTTGTAGTTGTGTCTTTAATGGCAGTGGGCATATCTACATTTAAAATGATGAAGACAACAACAAATAGAATTAACATATAGAGAAAGAAAATAACCAAAAGGCTTTCTTAATAAACCAAACTGAAAATGAACCTGAGAATCGTCTAACTCTATCTTCCTGATGATATTATACTCCTCTTATATAGCATATTCTCTTATATTCTATCTCTCTCCTATATTCTTGTAACTTACTGTATCTCTTTTGTATTCTTATCTTTTAGTCTCACTTGACTTATCACTTCCTTGTATGTAGTTTATAGTTAGCCTACGTTGTATTATATAAGCTACTGTTGTTTAATGAGAAGTTATCTTTCTTCCAAAACCTTATAGAAAGTTGAAAATCACGATAATTTTCATTTAGCAGTTCATTTATCCAGCTTAGCTGTCGCTTAGCTTTGATGTACTCGCGTAATGGAAGTGAAGTGTGGACATATGATTTAAGCGAAATGACTACACTTTAAATGATGAAGAGGTCATCAATGAAGTAAAATTAGCTTATAGAGCTGCTCTAGCTAAAAATGTGTGGGCAATTAATGCGAGGCGGGAAAATCTCTGAATTAAATGGGTCAATGAAGTTTACATTAAGGGGGCGAGATTGGTGGGATTATGTCCCCCCAAATGACTATTCTTTGTCTTGGAAGCAAGCTGTGCAAGGTGAAGGAGGAAATGAAACACCACTATTCTCGGCGGGAATTAGCGGCTATTGATAATTTCGGTATTAAGGAGGTCTACAAGAGAATGAAGGGTGAGCCGAACGAGTTCGGTGGGATAAGGCAATACGGAATCGGTTATCCGTGCCTAAACATAGGCTTATTACCAGGCGGCTATGCATAGAAGATTGAGGACTGAGATAAGTTCTGCAGATCGGTGTGAGAAATGATGCTCGGTGTCGGTTATGTGAGAATGGATTTGAAACTCATGATCATTTATTCTTCGGATGTACATATGCGGGACAAATTCTAAGGAGAGTAAAAACTTGGCTCAATATTAAGTATATTGATGAAAGCTATGAAAAGCCGATTATGTGGATTGACCGCAGTAGAAGAACAAGATTCAAAAAAGAATGTTATGGGGGTTGTTATCAACTGTTTTGTATACTACATATGGTGGGCAAGGAATGAAGCAACTTGGAACAAGATGGTTTGGCAACCTGAGAAAGTGTTGGACAAGATTAAGCGGATGGCTACTAGCAGAGTTCAATTGGTTTGTCCTAGGAAAATCTCAGCAAAGGACAAGGTTTGGTTAGATACATTGTGTCATACAAATGTATAGCTCAGTCTTCTTTCTCTTAGTTTTGGGGGTCCAACCTAGTTGGTTCGCCCAACTAAGAAGAAAGTGTTAGGTTGTAAATGCTTTTTGGTGTGAATATATTACCTTACTTCGCAAAAAAAAAAAAAAAAAAAAATTAGCTTATAGAAAAAACGGAAACGTGTCAACGAAATAAAAACAGAGGAATAAGGATAAAAAGAAATAATCTTCGTAGCAATCGAACCCGTTAAAAAGAAAAAAAACTAGAGATATTTAAATTATATGTGTTGGACATATAGACTTATAGTACTCCCTTCATCCTTTAATATGATGTTTGATTCTATTTTTCATGGAAATTAAGGTAAATAAAATATTCTATCATAGGACTTAATTGATTCTACCACATTGGTAAGTTTCTACTTTTGTTAGTTATTTTAGTCTTAAAAAAGAATATCAAACGGTAACAATGAGAATTTTTTTTTTTTTTTTTTTTTTTTTTTTTTGGCAGCAAGAAAATAGTCTATTATAACATAACAATAAAATACAAGAGTGCCCAATTACCTAGCTTCTATGCCTAGGTTACAGACATATCATTTATTTGTGGGCACGAGTACATACATACTTACGAGACATATCATTTATTTGATTAACTCTTTGCTTTAGTACAAAGTTTTTTGGACGGTGGAGGGGACACATCACTAGGAACGAGAACATCCTGGTGGCGCTTGCATCGAACATGATGAAGAGGATGTGAATCTTTACTCCGTCGATTGCAATACCTTGGCTTCCCACGACCACGGACCTTTGAAGGATCTCGAAGCTAGCTTTAGGCAGCACCTTCCGCGAATGGCATCTTGCAATCCGCAACGCTCTCATTCTAGCTTCCTTTCTTTGCTCTCCTGTTTGCAATTGATTCATGCTCTTTCTGATTTGAACCTGCACTTTGATCTTCTATAGAACATGATGTGTGCTGTGGTACTGCTCCTGATGGGATTTCTTCTAGTTTATCACCACCATCCTTCTTAGATCCTATGTGCTCCATGGATCCCGGTTCCTGATCAACAGTTCCCATTGAATTCACTAAGTAAGAGACCTCTTCTTCCCTTAAATTTTGTTTATGGGGGGCCTCTTTTTGAATATAGTGTTTATGCTGGGAGATACGAACCGACACTAACCTCATGGAAGGGTGATAAAAATGCATTACCTTCCCTTGTTGCAATTTCCCTATATCCTCCCGAGAGATGTTAAGGATCTTGGAAGATCTATTACTATTATAATAAGTAACATAACCAGCTGAGCATTGCAATATGGAGTTTACCTTTTTAGAATATACTTGATTTGGGTTTTACTGTTTCGGAAAGCGGGGAGATTTTAGACTTATATTGTAATTCACATCACCTTCAGGATAGTCATTCACAAACTTCTTTGTCAGAGGAGGGAGGCGTGGCGCAAGATTAACACAAGGCACCACATTTTCTTCTGAAGAACTATTCCCTTCTGTATGCTCTAACACTCGTTGCCTTTTTGAATCACACTGTTCCCTATTCATCCCCATGCTACATATCTCCATGGGACTTTCTCCCCCCCTCTCTATTCAACCCAACGCTTGCTTGGTCTTTCGTATCTATTTGTTTCGCGCTATAACTTTGTTCTCCTACAACACATACATCTTGAGCTTGAGTGTCTGAACTCTTACTTCCTGTGTCACTAGATAGACTATCCCCTTCTACTTCCAATTTTTGTCTGAGAGATTGTTCCAAATCTAGTTTTTCTTTAGTTATTTCCTTATTATGCGGCTCGATCTCCCAAGCTTTTTTGAGATCCTCATAAGCCTTGTTTAAACATCCCATTTTCCTAAATGCTAATCCCCTACGGAAAAACGCTTTGACATTCTTATTATCTAGTCCCAAGACCATGGAGCAAACTAGAATAACAATCTTCAATTTATTCAGTTTTAATGCACAAGCGGCAAGATTTAATGAAGAGGAATTGCTAGTTCTCGAATGAGGAAACTATCACCACACGTATTGATATCATCGCATACTACCGACAGTACAACGCATAATGCTTTGATAGCTTTTTCATACTTAACATAAGCATTGGAAAATTCATTTAACCTAAAAAACCGATTTCCCTCCTGCTTAAGCGATTCCACAAATGGAATAACCTCATCTGGACCTTTAAATCGTACAAACAACTCCTCCACATCCTCATCCTCCTCATCCAACTCATTGATATGATGAAATACTATAGAAGAAATCGTAAATTCCTCCCCCATATCCTCAATACAAACCATATTTATTAACTCCTCACTAAGACACAAGTTTCAGAACCAAGTTCACCCACAAACTACCAGGAAAAACACACAATATTCTTATTTAAGGAAGACCCACAGAACTGATATAGAGAAAAAACAAAGAGAAAATTCCTTAAATTTGCAATCAGACTCAAAGGACTCAATCAATATCTGACAAACTCCAAATCACCACACAACAACAGAGACACCGACCCGGATAAGCAAACTAAAACAAATTGACTAATAGCAATAAACAGAAGTAAAGAAACTCAAACCTGAAAATAATCCCAGAAAGTAAAATTAAAGAGAGATATAGGCAAACACGAAGATAGTAGGGGCTCGCCGGCGACCGGATTTCTTAAATGGTCGCCGGCGGGCTACAGAGTACAGGTGACCTGGGGGTCCAGAAGTTTCACCGCGTTTCGAGAGAGGTCGCGAGAGAAAACGAGAGAGAGTTTGGTGCCAAAACATGAGAATTGATAACAATGAGAATTAGATTATGGCAAATGTTAGTAAATGAGTCAAAGATTCCATGACTCAATAAATATGAGTTCAGTTTAAATCCATAATTAAGGACGTACGGGAAAGTAAAATATGACAAAAAGGCTCAACGCACTTTAGATTATTTCTTATAAAATACATAATCGATGGACGGTTTGATCCCGATTACATGAGACAATCAAGGGAGCCAAGGGAGCCCAACCTGAACTCAACAACTAGCTAGCCTCGCACTAATAGTAAAAGTCAAACATTAAGGTATTATTTATTGAATAATAGTAAAATCTTTAAGGTACCATTCTAAGTTATGTCTAATAGCTAGCCTTTTTGGTCTAATTATCTCGGTCACCAGTTTATTGGTCTAACTATCTCATGTAACTTTTTTAGGAAATATTACGGTTTTAAAACATTCTTTTCGATCTCTTGCATTTGGCCAATTTTTTTCTAGGAAATATTACGGTTTCGAATATGTTGTCATAGGATTCAAAATTTTGACATTATTACGCAATTAGTATAAAAAATATTATACTATTGGTTTTATTACTAAATTAATATAAAAAATAATTTACATATGATTTTATGTCTTCACAATATTTGACATATTTAAACGTCTGATTTTATGACTAAATTATTTAAACAATATGATTTACGTTATTTAATTTGTAGTATAATGGATGTTAAATATGGAACACTACAATGCATATGGGAAGGTAAAAAGGTACGGTTTCACTCGCCATTTCCCTTCTATTTTCATGTTGTGATATTTACGGGGGGGTTATCTTACATTTAGGAAAGTTGTACCAAATTTTTTCTATACAATTACAACATATATTTCCCTAAAGACTCCAAGAAAAAAAAAGTAACGTGAAAATCATTGCACTAAACACTCATTATAATTTGACTATTGTTTGTACTCAAAAGAAAAAACACATCATGAAAAGGGTATATTGCCCTAAACCAAATTTGTTCACCCGTCTACCTAATGAGATCACATTAGACGTACTCGGTCGTTTTGGTTCTAATGATCCCTTTAGTTTATTCAATTGCAAATTAAGGTATGTTAAATATTATCAATCTTTGTCTTATTAATATCTTCCAATGATAATCTTTCTTACTATTAGTTATATGTTGTCTATAGTTGCAAATTGCTATGTCGTCTTTCAAATGACGAACATGTTATCAAGCGAGTTTCAATTGAGAGGATAATTGAGCGAGTATGGCTATTGGATGGTACCACTCAAAGGTTTTTCCTTTTATGCCTTGAATTAAAAAATCCGGAAGCACTACTTCGTTATGGCATTGTAAGTAACTTACTATATATTTGTCATTTTTAAGGAATAAAATTAGTATTTCGTTACTACTAATTACTATGTTTTTTTTATTCAGAACAATTTTTAATGTGCATCTTACTATTTTGTTATGTACGGGTTCAAATTTTTACTCCTTGGAATTTAAATACTGGATTGACAAAATTGGAAGAAGCGGCAACGACCTGGACATGTTATGTCACTTACCTACTAGGCTTAAATTTTGTATGTTATAGGGGAAACGTCATTTACAAAAAGAGGACTACAAATTATAAAAGGGATGATTAAATCAGTTGGTACGAGAATCTATTATCCAATGTAGGTGGAAGTTTAGAAGGATGCTAAACACTTGTTTGGATAAGGAGTGGAATTGTGATGTTAAGGTGTTAGGAAACGGGGTGTTGTAGTTTGATTAATGCGGAACAAAAATCAATTAAATAATAAGGATGAGAAAAACAATAAAGAAGATAAGATAAACAAAAGAACACAAGGATTTACGTGGTTCGGTCAAAATAGACCAACGTCCACGGATGGGGGATCCGAGCTTATTCACTATGATGGGAAAAACCAGAGAGAATAATACAAGGAGTCCTAAATTTTTAGAGGCTAAAAGTGTTTCATAAGTTGTGTAACTAATAATGAACAGCCAGGGGGCCTTTTATAACATAAGTAACCCCGCACAAAAACCCTAAAAGAGAATCCAATTCGGAAATAGTAAAGCCGCGTAAAAAAACCCGGCCGTCCGAACGGGACGGGCGACATCCGCCCGGATCGGGCGGTCATCAAATTCAAGCTGGCTCACGTGTCGAGCCCGATCGGGCGATATCCGCCCGGTCGTGATTCACTAGGGCGATGATCGGGCGGAATCCTCCCGACCCGGTCGGGTGAAATTCCAGTTCGACGGCGCTTCGTAGAATAGCCATAACTTTCTCGTTTCTCGGCGGAATTGAGCATATAACCTGTCGTTGGAAAGCTCTTGGAACAAGCTTTCACCTCCAATTTAAATCACATAAAAACCATTTATATATTGAGATATATGTGCATTCAAAGTTAGCCTTATGCCAATCTCACAAGATTTCAAGTCACAAATAACATAAAGAAGCATCCGATATTTTCGATATTAAAGAAGATCCGCTTTTGAAGGATTAGGATGGTTATTTTCGATGTTATTAGCCATGTTATTAAAGTATTAGTCTTCTTATCCTATTTTATTCACTTTTGAATAATTAGGGATTGCTATTTATGTTTGATTAATCTACTTTTTTGTTGTTTCCTTTACTTTAATTAATCTACTCTTTATAGGGGTGTAAGTGGATTGGACTGAATTGGTCTTTACCAAATCCAAATCCAGTCCAAAGTTTTTGGACTCGAGAAAGTGAGTCCAAATCCAATCCAAACTTTTTTTCGAATCCAATCCAGTCGGTCCAAAATTTCTTTCTTGAGTGCGAGTCCAATCTAGTCAGTCCGATTATTATATTATATATCAATTTTTTTTGTCGATTTAGGTTCACAATATTTTCTCATGATTTAATCATTAAAAATTTTAAAATTGGACTTACATACATTCCATAAAGTAAGTTATAGACATTTAGAATCTAATAAAATCCAAATTAGAAAATACAAAAGGCACCAAAAGGTTTAAAGTAACTTTTGCTTTTCAGTTTTCATTTCTCACTCTGAACTTTTGGAGTGTAAGTGCAAATTTTGGCGCAAGGTAAAAAAATTTAGAAAGTGAATGTTAAAAAGTCCAATTTTTTTTTTTAAAAAGTAAAGGATATTTTTTAAGTCTAATTTTTTTGGACTGGATATATTATATACAAGTATGCTAAAATATTTATTGGACTCCAAAGGGTGAGTCCAAATTCGATCGAGAAAATATTTGGACTTGAAAATTTAAGTCGATTCTAGTCCAAACATTTTTCGATCCGGTCTAGTTCGACAAGTTTGGACTGAACTGGATTGGACTCAGGACTTTTCGCAGTCCACTTACACCCCTAACTCTTTATGTTTGATTAACTTACCCAGTAAAAGTTCCACAAATGTAATCAAATTGGGGATTGATGTATCTCAAATAAAGAATGTTAGATATAAGGATAAGTAATAAAGAGAGAAGTAGCACAAATTTTATTGGATGTTTGATTTGTATATCAAAAATAAAAAAAGTTTAAAGGAGCAATTTAAATATGATTTTCAACATTTTAAATAACCCGTGCATTAGCATGGGCAAAGACTAGTAACTCTTTTATTAAAAAGATGGGAAGAACTAATATGAGAAGCATGTATGGTATGCTAATTAAATAGGCATTACCTTTCATCTACAAGGCTAGAATTTTAGTATGAATTACCTGGCTCTGCTTGTCAAGGAAGGAACAGAACGGTTGATAGCTCTACGGCTGATGGAGACCTTGTAGATCTACCGAGAGAAGGAGGTTTATTTTAGGTGTAAGTGCTCGATTTTTTACTGCTTTATAATCCATGCTTATGAGCCCACACTAGACTCTTGAATACTCCCTCCGTCCCGTAATATATCTAGATCGTGTATTTCTTTTTAGAGTATCCCAATTTTTTAGTCTTGTTTGCAAAATTTCCATTTATATAATGTTGTGTGTTTTCCCAAAATATTCTCATGTGGCAAAAAATAATTCCAATTTTTGCATTGTTTTTCCTTATAACTTTTTGCCTATATTTAAAACATTGTTAATTTTGGCTATAAATGCAATACTACTGCACTTCATTTTCCCCGATAGTGTTTCATTTTGAGTATGAATTAGTATTAACCTATATCACCATTTTCTTAGTTTTTTAAAAATTGTAAAAAGAAATTGCGAATTTTACTATTAAAGATTAAAGGCGTGCTTTACAATTGGGTAAATTCTAAAAGGAAAGAATACAAAAGAGAGGATGACAAAAACGATGAATTAAAGTAATAAGTTTATAACCGTACAAGAGGTGAACAAACACCTTTATTGAGGACAAGAATTAAGATAGAGAATAAATGAAATAAAACTAGAAATACTTAGACAACACATAATCTAGTAAAACATGGAAATGACCAACTTCCGCATGACATTGACATGATAAGAATGCCGAAATATTCATTCCTTGAAAATATAACTTTTGTTTAGCGACAAGAGAAATCGAAAGACCATGAGACGGGAACACAGGTAGCAGGGTAGCAACAACCATCGGTAAATGGTGTGCAACTTTCCCCAAAATTGTGGCAACCCAATATGGGTTGAGGTTTTGTAGCAAGCACAAAAATGGCTACCAAGAGTAGCAAACTTACCAGCTTTTTCATCGACATAATTGTATGTTTTACTTTTTCGTGTGTAAAGTAAACTATGTCTATGAATTGATGATAGAAGTGGAGATAAAGGGCTAAGGGGATCCTTTTTATAGACGAGGTGGTTTGGTTATTGTATAGAGTTTTAGTCTTAGTAATAATATTGTAATTATTACTAATTAGCCGGTGCATAAGTGCAGTCGTGAAGCAGACATAAAGAATCTCCAGCTCATGTCCTTCATCGTTGAATTTCATACAATAGTAAACATGAACATTAAGAAGATCATTTAAACAGCTCATGCTATCCCTTAACTTTCGCTGTTGTAGTTGTGTCTTTAATGGCAGTGGGCATATCTACATTTAAAATGAATCATGAATCATTGAGTTAGGAAACTTACGGGTTCAGAAGAAAGAGAATTAGCGGAGGAGTCGAATTCAGAGAGGAGAAGTGCGTTGGGAATTAAGAGAGGATTTTCCGGCGTCGACGTCTTCGGATTTTGAATCGGTGGATCGGATGGCGTTGAAGGGGACTCACGATGGGCGGTTGAGGAGTTTTCTCACTGTTTATAGGAGTTTCTCTACTGTCAACCTGTTATTCATGGAATTTCCTAGTGCATCTAGAATTTATTAAGCATGTACTTGTTTCCACACAAAAAAATAAAGAGGGAAAAAAACATAAATGGACCTTATTTAGCAGCAGTACTATATTGGAAAAAAAATTATTAAAAAAAATTTATTAAAGAAACCTGTTTTACTTAAAAGTAGTTTCCAATCTCTCAACAACTATTTTAATAAGTTAACTAGTTAAACTTAAGAAACCGGATTTGGAGAATAACTGGTTTCATATATAAGTAAACTTACTATGTATTTGTCATTTTTAGAATTTTTTCCATGAATAATGTTAAAGGGAGTATTAACTCTTCCTATGCACTGAACTTGAAATTAATTCCATGGATACCGTCCACGTAAGACAGTACGCAAGAATTTTTTTTTTTTGGCAAAGCAAATCGCTACTCAGAGGAGCTGTTAATTTTAAGTTAAGTCACTAAGGTTTACGAGGCAAAATCGCTACTCAGAGTAGCGGTTCATTAAAGATTAGACCAATGCAAGAGAAAAGGAGAGAAAGAATGCCACGTAGGCTGTGCGTCCCGCGCACAGGGCCTGCGCGGCATGCATACTAGTACAAAGTTGGTCTTAGGTAACATGTATGAGGTAACACTTTTCAAAATTCTAGTTTGTCGAATATATATGTAACACCTTGGTAACACTTAATCAATATGTAACACTTAATGTAACACATTTTTATAAGTAACATTTTGAAGTAACACTTTTTCAATTGAGTAACATTTTGATGTAACACTTTCAGATAGGTAACACGTAATAGCCCTATTTTTTAATCGCGTTTATTAAAAGTAACATTTTGAAGTAACACTTTTTCAATTGAGTAACAATTTGATGTAACACTTTCAGATAGGTAACACGTAATAGCCCTATTTTTTAAAAGCGTTTATTAAATGCTAATTATATTTATTAAGTTAATTATGTTTCGGATTTTCTTATTTTATTTGGGTTAGAATATGAATTTTTATTTGACGTATTTGTGATATATTTATTTATTCAATTTTATGAAGTTGTTATTATATTTATTATTATTAAATTATTTTGGGTTTTAGTTATTGAGTGGTATTTAACCAAATAGGAAAATGAAGTTGGATTTCCTCCTTGCCTTTAGCCATGTCGGTTTTGTTTTAAAACCATATACCCGTCGGTTCCAAAAAAAAAAAAAAACATACCCGTCTTCATTTCTCAAACCTCCTCGTCGTTTCTCACCCAAAAGCCCCACTCCTCGTGGCTTCTCTTTCTCTCTCACCCGAAAACCTCAATCCTCCTTCCTCTCTCTCCTCGCATCTCACGCTCTCCTCAACCTGTCCGACGCCGCCGCCTTTTGCTTGCGGTGATTCTGCCGCCGTGAACCTTGTGTCGTCGTTGTTGTTGTTGATGTTTCCCCTGCTTTTCTCTCTCCTATGTTCGTGTTCTACAGCGCGTTCTTGCCATTGCTTTGCTCCCCTTCTCTGCCCGGTCTTGATTGGTGTCGTCGCCATAACCGTTGTTGTCCCAACCCTTTTATGTTGGCGCCATAATTTTTTGTTGTCGCTGTTGATGGTGATGTTATCTCTCTTCATGCCGCTGCTGCTTTTGCCTCCATTTCCCTCCTCTTGTTGCTGTTCTGTCGGTTGGTGGCTGGTGCGGTGCGCGAACAGCGGTATGGTGGTGCAACGTTTTGCACCCTAAATCTGAAATCACCTCTTTCTCTCTCCCGCTAGTCAAGTTCCCCCAATTTCGATGTCGTGAAGATATACGGATTCGAAGCTATCTTCTTTGTTACTAAATGGTCCTTATCTTGAGAATGGTATAATTTCTCCTCCTAATTCTTAGTTTTCTCTGTTCACAGCTTGAATTTTTGTGATTGAACTGCATTTTGAATTTTTTGTTGTGCGATTTCAATTTGTGTGACCTGTTGGAAATTCTAAAATTTTAATTGCTTGGTTAGCTTTTTATTTTCTTTGTTGCCTAAATTTTCTTACTTCTTTTTTCATGTAAATTTAGTTGTTCATTTATAGAATGGACTTATGAATGATCTATGAATCAGGATTTATAGTTTGAATTATTATTTTGTTGCTTTTGATTTGTGAGTTCACTTAAGCCAAACTCCAATGTATATAGGACAAGGGAAGGTTGAAAGTGTTTTGGGTCACTGGAACACCTTGGTTATGATATTCTAAATCATATGGATCATTCTGGCTTCCTGCAGATAATTAGAATTGGATATAGTAGCACATAATTGAGTTTTCCTTATATCACATAAACAATAGTCTTCTTATCCTATTTTATTGACTTTAGAATAATTAGGGATTGGTATTTATGTTTGATTAATCTATTTTTTTTGTTGTTTCCTTTGCTTTAATTAATCTACTCTTTATAGGGGTGTAAGTGGATTGGACTGAATTGGACTTTACCAATCCAAATCCAGTCCAAAGTTTTTTGGACTCGAGGAATTGAGAACAAATCTAATCCCAACTTTTTTCGAGTCCAATCCAGTCCAGTCCGAAATTTCTTTCTTGAGTCCGAATCCAATCCAAATCGATCCGATTATTATATTATATATTAATTTTTTTGTCGATTTAGGTTCACAATATTTTCTCATGATTGAATCATTAAAAATTTTAAAATTGGACTTACATACATTCCATAAAGTAAGTTATAGACATCTTTAGAATCTAATAAAATGCAAATTAGAAAATACAAAAGGGAATGTTAAAAAGTCCAATTTTTTTTAAAAAAATGTTAAAGAATATTTTCAACAATTTAAATAACCCGTGCATTAGCACGTGCAAAGACTAGTAACTCTTTTATTAAAAATATGGGAAGAACTAATTATATGAGAAGCATGTATGGTATGCTAATTCCATAGGCATTGCCTTTCATCTACAAGGCTAGAATTTTAGAATGAATTACCTGGCACTGATTGTCAGGAAGGAACAGAACCGTTGATAGCTCTACGCGGATGCAGACCTTGTAGATATGCCGGGAGCAGGAGGCTTATTTTTGGTGTTAGTGCTGGATTTTTTACAGCTTTATAATCCATGCTTAATTATGAGCCCAGACTAGACTTCTTAATACTCCCTCCGTCCCATAATATATGTAGATCGTGAATTTCTATTAGAGTATCCCAATTTTTTAGTCTTTTTTGCAAAATTTCCATTTATATAATGCTGTTTGTTTTCCCAAAATATTCTCATGTGGCAAAAAATATTTTTATTTTTACATTGTTGTTCCTTATAACTGTTTGCCTATATTTAAATTATTGTTAATTTTGGCTATAAATGCATTACTACAGTTCATTTTCCCTGATAGTGTTTCATTTGAGTATGAATTAGTATTAACCTATATTACCATTTTCTTAGTTTTTTAAAATTGTAAAAAGAAATTGACGAATTATGCTAAAGATTAAAGGCGTGCGTTACAATTGGGTAAATTCTAAAAGGAAAGAATACAAAAGAGAGGATGACAAAAACGATGAATTAAAGTAATAAGTTTATAACAGTACAAGAGGTGAACAAACACCTTTATCGAGGACAAGAATTAAGATAGAGAATAAAGGAAATAAAACTAGAAATACTTAATCAACACATAATCTAGTACAACATGGAAATACCAACTTCCGCATGACATGGACATGATAAGAATGCCGAATTATTCATTCCTTGAAAATATAACTTTTGTTTAGCGACAAGAGAAATCGAAAGACCATGAGACGGGAACACAGGTAGCAGGGTAGCAACATAATGTACTCGCGTAATGGAAGTGAAGTGTGGACATATGATTTAAGCGAAATGACTACACTTTATATGATGAAGAGGTCATCAATAAATTAAAATTAGCTTATAGAAAAAAGATAACAGCGAAAAAGCTTTGTTAAAAAGGAAACGTGTCAACTAAATAAAAACAGAGGAATAAGGATAAAAAGAAACAATCTTCATAGCAATCGAACCCGTTACAAAGAAAAAAACTAGAGATATTTAAATTATACGTGTTGGAGATATAGACTTATAGTACTCCCTTCATCCTTTAATATAATGTTGGAATCTATTTTTCATGGGAATTAAGGTAAATAAAATATTCTATCATAGGACTTAATTGATTCTATCGCACTGTTAAGTCATTACTTTTGTTAGTTATTTTAGTCTTTAAAAAGAAAAGCAAACGATAACAATGAGAATTAAATTATGGCAAATGTTAGTAAATGAGTCAAAGATTCCATGACTCAATAAATATGAGTTCAGTTTAAATGCATAATTAAGGACATTTTTTTTTTTAAGGTAAGGAGAAAAGAAGGTTAGGAGACCCTCTGCACGAGGGGAGCTCCAACCTTATCGTTTACAAGGATAGAAAGAAGAGAAGAATGAGTACAATCATCTATATAAAGCGAGAATCAACTAAATGACCGACGTTGGCTATCCAATCTGTTGCTTTGTTTGCTTCCGGTAGATATGACGAATAGCCCACGAAGAGAAAGAACGAAGAAGAGCTTGGATATCCTGGATGATATGAGCAATCTGCCAAGGAGGAGACCAGATACCTTTTACTGAGTTGATGGCCATAAGATTATCACCTTCAACATACGGGAAAGAAAAATATGACAAAAAGGCTTAAGACACTTTAGATTATTTCTTATAAAATACGTAATCAGTGACAGTTTGATCCTGATTACATGAGACAATAATCAAGGGAGCCAAGGGAGCCCAACCTGAACTCAACAACAAGCTAGCCTCGCACTAATAGTAAAAGTCAAACATTAAGGTATTATTTATTGAATAATAGTAAAATCTTTAAGGTACCATTCTAAGTTATGTCTAATAGCTAGCCTTTTTGGTCTAATTATCTCGGTCACCAGTTTATTGGTCTAACTATCTCATGTAACTTTTTTTTAGGAAATATTACGGTTTAAAAACATTCTTTTTGATCTCTTGCATTTGGCCGATTTTTTTTCTAGGAAATATTACGGTTTCAAATGTGTTGTCATAGGATTCAAAATTTAGACATTATTACGCAATTAGTATAAAAAATATTATACTATTGGTTTTATTATTAAATTAATATAAATAATAATTGACATATGATTTTATGTCTTCACAATATTTGACTTATTTAAACGTCTGATTTTATGACTAAATTATTTAAACAATATGATTTACGTTATTTAATTTGTAGTATAATGGATGTTAAATATGGAACACTACAATGCATATGGGAAGGTAAAAATGGCACTGTTTCACTCCCCATTTCCCTTCTATTTTCATGTTGTGATATTTACGGGGGGTTATCTTACATTTAGGAAAGTTGTACCAAATTTTTTCTATACAATTACAACATATATTTCCCTAAAGACTCCAAGAAAAAAAAAAGTAACGTGAAAATCATTGCACTAAACACTCATTATAATTAGACTATTGTTTGTACTCAAAAGAGAAAACACATCATGAAAAGGGTATATTGCCCTAAACCAAATTTGTTCACCCGTCTACCTAATGAGATCACATTAGACGTACTCGGTCGTTTTGGTTCTAATGATCCCTTTAGTTTATTCAATTGCAAATTAAGGTATGTTATATATTATCAATCTTTGTCTTATTAATATCTTCCAATGATAATCTTTCTTACTATTAGTTATATGTTGTCTATAGTTGCAAATTGCTATGTCGTCTTTCAAATGACGAACATGTTATCAAGCGAGTTTCAATTGAGCGGATAATTGAGCGAGTATGGCTATTGGATGGTACCGCTAAAAGGTTTTTCCTTTTAGTTATGCCTTGAATTAAAAAATTCGGAAGCACTACTTCGTTATGGCATTGTAAGTAACTTACTATATATTTGTCATTTTTAAGGAATAAAATTAGTATTTCGTTACTACTAATTACTATGTTTTTTTATTCAGAACAATTATTAATGTGCATCGTACTATTTTGTTATGTACAGGTTCAAATTTTTACTCATAGTAATTGGAATATTGGATTGGCAAAATTGGAAGAAGTTGTGTCGACTGTACATGTTATGTCACGTTACCTACTAGGCTTAATTTTTGTATGTTATAGGGAAACGTCATTTACAAAAAGAGGACTACAAATTCTAAAAGGGTTGATTAAGTCAGTTGGTACATAATATATTATCCAGTCTAGGTGGAAGTTTAGAAGGATGCTAAACACTATTTGGATAAGGAGTAGAATTGTGATGTTAAAGAAGCATCCGATATTTTCGATATTAAAGAAGATCCACTTTTGAGGGATTAGGATGGTTATTTTCGATATTATTAGCCATGTTATTAAAGTATTAGTCTTCTTATCCTATTTTATTCGCTTTAAAAATAATTAGGGATTGCTATTTATGTTTGATTAATCTACTTTTTTTGTTGTTCCCTTTACTTTAATTAATCTACTCTTTATGTTTGATTAACTTACCCAGTAAAAGTTCCACAAATGTAATCAAATTGGGGATTCATGTATCTCAAAGAAAAAATGTTAGATGTAAGGATAAGTAATAAAGAGAGAAGTAGCACAAATTTTATTGGATGTATGATTTGTATATCAAAAATAAAATAAGTTTAAATATGATTTTCAACAGTTTAAATAACCCGTGCATTAGCATGGGCAAAGAATAGTAAATCTTTTATTAAAAAGATGGGAAGAACTAATATGAGAAGCATGTATGGTATGCTAATTCAATAGGCATTGCCTTTGATCTACAAGGCTTGAATTTTAGTATGAATTACTTGGCACTGCTTGTTAGAAAGGAACAGAACGGTTGATAGCTCTACACTGATGGAGACCTTGTAGATCTACCGAGAGCAGGAGGTTTATTTTAGGTGTAAGTGCTCGATTTTTTACTGCTTTATAATCCATGCTTATGAGCCCAGACTAGACTCTTTAATACCCCCTCCGTCCCATAATATATCTAGATCGTGTATTTCTTTTAGAGTATCCCAATTTTTTAGTCTTGTTTGCGAAATTTCCATTTATATAATGTTGTGTGTTTTCCCAAAATATTCTCATGTGGCAAAAAATAATTCCAATTTTTGCATTGTTCCTTATAACTTTTTGTCTATATTTAAATTATTGTCAATTTTGGCTATAAATGCAATACTGCAGTTCATTTCCCCTAATAGTGTTTCATTTGAGTATAAATTAGTATTAACCTATATTACCATTTTCTTAGTTTTTAAAAATTGTAAAAAGAAATTGACGAATTATACTAATTATAAAGATTAAAGGTGTGCGTTACAATTGGATAAATTCTAAAAGGAAAGAATGCAAAAGAGAGGATGACAAAAACGATGAATTAAAGTAATAACTTTATAACAGTACAAGAGGTGAACAAACTCCTTTATTGAGGACAAGAATTAAGATAGAGAATAAATGAAATAAAACTAGAAATACTTAGACAACACATAATCCAGTAAAACATGGAAATACCAACTTCCGCATGACATTGACATGATAAGAATGCCGAAATATTCATTCAATTCCTTGAAAATATAACTTTTGTTTAGCGACAAGAGAAATCGAAAGACCATGAGACGGGAACACAGGTAGCAGGGTAGCAACAACCATCGGTAAATGGTGTGCAACTTTGCCCAAAATTGTGGCAACCCAATATGGGTTGAGGTTTTGTAGCAAGCACAAAAATGGCTACCAAGAGTAGCAAACTTACCAGCTTTTTCATCCACATAATTGTATGTTTTACTTTTTCGTGTGTAAAGTAAACTATGAATTGATGATAGAAGTGGAGATTAAGGGCTAAGGGGATCCTTTTTATAGACGTGGTGGTTTGGTTATTGTATAGAGTTTTAGTCTTAGTAATAATATTGTAATTATTACTAATTATACGGTGCATAAATGCAGTCGTGAAGCAGACATAAAGAATCTCCAGCTCATGTCCTTCATCGTTGAATTTCATACAATAGTAAACATGAACATTAAGAAGATCATTTATCCAGCTCATGCTATCCCTTAACTTTCGCTGTTGTAGTTGTGTCTTTAATGGCAGTGGGCATATCTACATTTAAAATGAATCATGAATCATTGAGTTAGGAAACTTACGGGTTCAGAAGAAAGAGAATTAGCGGAGGAGTGGAATTCAGATAGGAGAAGTGCGTTGGGAATGCAGGTGCGACCTTCTCCACCGCCGTCGACGAGGATTTTCCGGCGTCGACGTCATCAGATTTTGAATCGGTGGATCGGATGGCGTTGAAGGGGACTCACGATGGGCGGTTGAGGAGTTTTCTCACTCTTTATAGGAGTTTCTCTACTGTCAACCTGTCATTCATGGAATTTCCTAGTGCATCTAGAATTTATTAAGCATGTTTTGTATTAATCTTCAATGAACCGCTACTCTGAGTAGCGGTTTTGTATGCGTACCTTATACCTTGTTTTAGGGACACAATATAATCGTTATTTGAAGTAGCGGTCAACTTCACATTATTGGTATTAACCGCTACTTGGAGTAGCGGTTTTATTAAAAAATCAAAATTCTGGCGTGCTGTCCTACGTGGACGGTATCAATGGAATTAATTTCAAGTTCGCGCATAAGTAAGGAAATTAATACTTGTCTTTAACATTAATCATGGAAAAAATTCGTCATTTTTAAGGAATAAAATTAGTATTTCGTTACTACTAATTACTATGTTTTTTTATTCAGAACAATTTTTAATGTGCATCTTACTATTTTGTTATGTACAAGTTCAAATTTTTACTCCTAGGAATTTAAATACTGGATTGGCAAAATTGGAAGAAGCTACAACGACTGGACATGTTATGTCACTTACCTACTAGGCTTAATTTTTGTATGTTATAGGGAAACGTCATTTACAAAAAGAGGACTACAAATTATAAAAGGGATGATTAAATCAGCTGGTACATAATCTATTATCCAATGTAGGTGGAAGTTTAGAAGGATGCTAAACACGATTTGGATAAGGAGTGGAATTGTGATGTTAAGGTGTTAGGAAACGGGGTATTGTAGTTTAATTAATGCGGAACAAAAATCAATTAAATAATAAGGATGAGAAAAAGAAGATAAGATAAACAAAAGAACACAAGGATTTACGTGGTTCGGTCAAAATAGACCAACGTCCACAGATGGGGGATTCGAGCATCTTCACTATAATGGAGAAAAACCAGTGAGAATAATACAAGGAGTCCTAAATTCTAGATGCTAAAAGTGTTTCATAAGTTGTGTAACTAATAATGAACAGCCAAGGGGCCTTTTATAACATGAGTAACCCCGCACAAAAACCCTAAAAGAGAATCCAATTCGGAAATCGCAAAGCCGCGTAATAAACCCAGCCGTCCGATCGGGTCAGGCGACAACCGCCCAATCCGGCGGTCATCAAATTCAAGCTGGCTGACGTTTAGAGCCTGATCGGGCGATATCCGCCCGGTCGTGATTCGCTAGGGCACCCGATCGGGAGGAATCCGCCCGACCGAAATTCCAGTTCTACAACGCTATGTAGAATAGCCATAACTTTCTCATTTCTCAGCGGAATTGGGCATATGACCTGTCGTTGGAAAGCTCTTGGAACAAGATTTCACCTCCAATTTGAATCACATCAAATCCATTTATAGATTGAGAGATATGTGCATTCAAAGTTAGCCTTATGCCAATTTCACAAGATTTCAAGTCACAAATAACATAAAGAAGCATCCGATATTTTCGATATTAAAGAAGATCCACTTTTGAAGGATTAGGATGGTTATTTTCGATGTTATTAGCCATGTTATTAAAGTATTAGTCTTCTTATGCTATTTTATTCACTTTTGAATAATTAGGGATTGCTATTTATGTTTGATTAATTTACTTTTTTGTTGTTTCCTTTGCTTTAATTAATCTACTCTTTATAGGGGTGTAAGTGGATTGGGACTGAATTGACTTTACCAATCCAAATCTAGTCCAAAGTTTTTTGGACTCGAGGAATTGTGTCCAAATCTAATCCAAACTTTTTTTCGAGTCCAATCCAAGTCCAGTCCAAAATTTCTTTCTTGAGTCTAAATCCAATCGAGTCCAGTCCGATTATTATATTATATATTAATTTTTTTGTCGATTTAGGTTCACAATATTTTCTCATGATTGAATCATTAAAATATTTAAAATTGGACTTACATACATTCCATAAAGTAAGTTATAGACATCTTTAGAATCTAATAAAATGCAAATTAGAAAATACAAAAGGGAATGTTTAAAAAGTCCAATATTTTTTAAAAAAATGTTAAAGAATATTTTCAACAGTTTAAATAACCCGTGCATTAGCATGGGCAAAGACTAGTAACTCTTTTATTAAAACTATGGGAAGAACTAATATGAGAAGCATGTATGGTATGCTAATTCCATAGGCATAGCCTTTCATCTACAAGGCCAGAATTTTAGAATGAATTACCTGGCACTGCTTGTCAGGAAGGAACAGAACGATTGATAGCTCTACGCTGATAGAGACCTTGTAGATCTGCTGAGAGCAGGAGGTTTATTTTTGGTGTTAATCCATGCTTATGAGCCCAGACTAGACTCTTTAATACTCCCTCCATCCCGTAATATATCTAGATCGTGAATTTCTATTAGAGTATCCCAATTTTTTAGTCTTGTTTGCAAAATTTTCTTTTATATAATGTTGTTTGTTTTCCCAAAATATTCTCATGTGGCAAAAGATAATTCCACTTTTTGCATTGTTGTTCCTTATAACATTTTGCCTATATTTAAATTATAATTTTGGCTATAAATACATTACTGCAGTTCATTTCCCTTGATAGTGTTTCATTTGAGTATGAATTAGTATTAACCTATATTACCATTTTCTTAGTTTTTTAAAATTGTAAAAAGAAATTGACAAATTATGCTAAAAATTAAAGGCGTGAGTTAAAATTGGGTAAATTCTAAAAGGAAAGAATACAAAAGAGAGGATGACAAAAACGATGAATTAAAGTAAGAGTTATTCTTGCGTGGACCTGGTCCACATTAACATTATTGTGGACCAAAGCCACTTATTTAACATAGTGACCATTTTTTTTCCATATAGTAACCTTTAAAAAATCTTAAGTTACACTATACAGTTACTTTCTATCATAGTGACCGTTTTTTTTAATATAGTCACTCTTTCTTACATTAGTTTATCATGATGAAATTTTCAGTTTGTGACGTAATAACCTTTTTTTTCACATGGTCAAACTTTATAAAATCTATATATACTCATTTTTTATATCTACTTTTTTATATAGTGACCCTTTTTTTCATAAATCACATGAATTAGCATTTGGTCCACACTAATTTAGTGTGGACCAGGTCCATATAAGACTTTTACTTAAAGTAATAAATTTATAACAGTACAAGAGGTTTATTGAGGACAAGAATTAAGATAGAGAATAAAAGAAATAAAACT
Organism: Beta lomatogona; assembly: GCA_947646795.1. Taxonomy (NCBI): domain Eukaryota; kingdom Viridiplantae; phylum Streptophyta; class Magnoliopsida; order Caryophyllales; family Amaranthaceae; genus Beta; species Beta lomatogona. Next base: position 1,717,598 of record CANSNZ010000436.1, read on the forward strand.
AGAAATACTTAATCAACACATAATCTAGTAAAACATGGAAATACCAACTTTCGCATGACATTGACATGATAAGAATGCCGAAATATTCATTCCTTGAAAATATAACTTTTGTTTAGCGACAAGAGAAATCGAAAGACTATGAGACGGGAACACAGGTAGCAGGGTAGCAACAACCATCGACAAATGGTTTGCAACTTTGCCCAAAATTGTGGCAACCCAATATGGGTTGAGGTTTTGTAGCAAGCACAAAAATGGCTACCAAGAGTAGCAAATTTACCAGCTTTTTCATCCACATAATTATATGTTTTACTTTTTCGTGTGTAAAGTAAACTATGAATTGATGATAGAAGTGGAGATTAAGGGGATCCTTTTTATAGACGAGGTGGTTTGGTTGTTGTATAGACTTTTAGTCTTAGTAATAATATTGTAATTACTAATTAGACGTGCATAAGTGTGGTCGTGAAGCAGACATAAAGAATCTCGAGCTCATGTCCTTCATCGTTGAATTTCATACAATAGTGTTGTGCATGTGCATGTTAAGTTTTGATGATGAAAAATAATATAATATGTTATAGTGTGAAAGTTTGTTACGGATGGTTGAGAAAGGAATAACTCAATGAAGACTTTGAAGAAATGAAGAATCAAGATCGAAGTCCAAGTGCATATTCCTAAGTTTAGTTACTATATGCAAAATGTAATATACTTGAACTATGTGATATATTATGTGCCAAGTATAGTAATATTAAATTAGGATAATTATTATTTTCTTAGAGTTAAGGAAAAAAATAATTATGTTAATTTTATATATCTATATAAAAGGAAAAAGATTTTCGAAAAAAACAAGTTTTAATAAAAAAGGTTTGAGAAAGAATTGTTAAAACGTGTTTTTGTTAAAGAAAACCGAGTAAAACAAGTTTGTGATAAAAATCAGATTTTCGAATATAATTTTGGGAAAAAAAAGGAATTTTCGAAATATATCATAAAAACTGATGTGATTAAGTTTGTTTGATAAGAGATCTGATTTAAAGAGTTGATCTAGTTAATATAAGATATGGAGAAATCCTTATCATATAAGAATTTGAGAAATCGGATTTTGTAAAAGATAAAACTTGTTTTAATCAAGGAAAAAGCTTTATCCCTTAATCTAAGGAGTAAAAGATAAACATATTTTTTAGAAGGGTTTTCGGTCGATCAATAAGCATAAAAGGGATTGCAACTCGTTTTATAATCCACGTTTTCGGATTAGAGAGTTTAAGTTTTTGAGAGTTGAAAACGATTTCCCGAGGCACATAGTATATCACGAGTTCTAGTCGATTAGGAAACTAAAACAACGTTTGTGATTGTCCTCTAATTTGCTTGAAAAAGAAGCACGCCTTTGGAGGGATTATTCTTTCTGTAATTTCATATATTATAGAGAGTGGCAACACTTAGGGTTAAGTGTTGGGGAGCACTACTAGAGTTAGTAGTGGGGGAATCGAATTGTTTCGAGAGTTTGATATTTTACGATTCAAGTAATAAAAGAGTAGTTTGTGTGGACGTAGATCTCAGAGGTGAGATTGAACCACGTTAAATTCCTGTGTTTTATTATTTGATATAATTGTTTTAGTGTTTGATTAAGTTTCGTTTGAGCAAAAACGTTAATCAGAGATTTTACGAGTGAATAACACAGTGCGTGGCACTGTGCTATAAAGGTGTTTTTGCGAAAATCGATTAGATTTAGCCACTCAATTCAACCCCCCCTTCTTGAGTGTCACCTTGTGTTCCAACAAGTGGTATCAGAGCAGGATATTCTCGAAAGGCTCATCCCTAGAGAATAGAAATCATGAATATGCAAGATGACTCTCGAGATAGACACACCAAGTGCCCGATTTTCAACGGAAAAGACTACATATGGTGGAAAGCTAGGATGAGGATCTAAATCCAAGGATCGGATTATGAATGCTGGAAAGTTATTAGAAAAGGACCAATCCTTATCCAAGAAAAAGACGCTGAAGGAAAGATGGTCGACAAGGATGAAGATGACTACGATTCGGTCGACTATGCAAAAGCCGAAAAGAACTACAAAGCAATGAGTATTCTCCAATATGGAATTATACCTGATGAATACTCAAGGATTTTCGCCTGCACTACAGTAAAAGAAATATGGGACACGCTGGAGTTCGCCCACGAAGGTACGAATGAGGTAAAACAATCTAGAATAGATTTGTTAGTCCAACAATATGAACTGTTTTCTATGACTAAGGACGAATCTATTAAAGAGATGTTCACTAGATTTACACTAATCACTAATGAATTACGTTCTCTAGGCAAAACGAGATACTTTTGAAGATTTAGTGAGAAAGGTGCTAAGAAGTCTAACAAATCAATAGCTTCCTAAAATAACTGCCATTCAAGAAGCAAAAGATTTAACTAAACTCTCACTAGAACAACTAATTGGATCATTAATGACTCAAGAACTTGTCTTATATTCCAAAACTAATGAACCAAAAAATAAAGGTCTAGCCTTGAGAACTGAATTGGAAACTGAAGATAGTGATAGTGATGATGATGTTGCACTTCTCACTAGGAGATTTCAAAATTTTCTCAAAAAGAACAAATTTAATAATCCTAGGAAAACTTGAAATTTCAAAGGAAAAGGCACTACCTCTAATTCTAAGAAAAGTGCTACTAACTCCTAGGTTGTTTCAAGTGTGGAGAGTTCAATCACGGGATTAAGGAATGTCCCTTATGGGATGATGAGAAGCCCAAAGAAAGAAGGGAACAATCCAAGAAAGAGTTCAAAAAGGCCATGATAGCTGCCGTTTGGGGAGATTCGGATTCTGATGAAGAACAATCAGAGGCACAGTGCCATGAAGCAAAACTATGTCTGAATGTTGTACAGACATCACAGAGAAGGGCACAGTGCCAGGACGATTCACACTTGTGTTTAATGGCAAAAAGCACGAATTCCCAAGATGAAACGGAAGACAGTGAGGTAAGTCTTATCTCCCTAAAACCTTCAATACATCTTCTTTCGAAAAACCAACTTGCTACTTTGCTTAGTAATGTCATTGATGATTGTCAAGAGATGAATGATAATTTTTCAAACATGAAAAAAGAAGTAAAAATTTTGACTAAGCAAAAGATTGGGTTGGAATTGGAATATAAGGATTTATTAAAGGACTGTAAGGAACTGATGAAAAAGAATGATGAACTGGAAAAAACTGTCGAAGAAATAAATGTTGAGTTAAGTGCCTTAAGGTACGAAAAGTCTCTCACAAAAGAAGTCGTTGATAACACTGTGCCGTACACTAAGCTAGAAGCTAAAAATTCGAATCTTGAAAAACAAATTGAATCCTTAAAACTTGAGTTAATTAAAGTAAAAAAGTCTAGACAAAGATCCAGAATTGTTCCACTTATGCTGCCTCATGATGCTAAGTTAAATGACGAACTTGATAAAGCTAAAAGAGATTTGGAAATTTCAAGAAAAAGAAATATCGATCTAAACACTTCTGTTGAATTCTTAGAATCACAATTGACTATTGCTTGGAAAATGTATGAAAGATGGTTAGATGGTCAAAAAGCCCTAGACTATATTTCCAAGTACAACTAGCAATCGAAATGAATTGGTTTAGGATATACGGACCAAAGGCACAAGTGCCCAAAATTTTGAAAGAGACTTTCGTAAATGAAAATATACTTGTATGTCAAGGATTTAATCAGCAGGAGGGAATTGATTTGATGAAACTTTTGCTCCCGTGGCTCGATTGGAAGCTATTAGAATTTTGATAGCTTTTGCTGCATTTAAGAATATTAAGCTCTATCAAATGGATGTTAAGACTGCATTTTTTAATGGTTATTTGAAAGAAATTGTATATGTAGAGCAGCCCCCCGGTTTTGTTGATCATGATTTTCTTAACCATGTTTTTAAACTCGATAAGGCTCTTTATGGTTTAAAACAAGCTCCTAGAGCTTGGTATGAACACTTATCAATCTTTTTAATGGAAAATGGGTTCAAACGAGGCTCAGTAGATAGGACATTGTTTCTAAAAACTAAGGGGGAAGAATTGTTGATTGTCCAAATTTATGTTGACAATATTATTTTTGGGGGAACAACCGAATTATTGTGCGTGTCATTATTTTGCTGAACTAATGAAAAGTGAATTTGAAATGTCTATGATGGGAGAATTAAGTTTCTTCCTAGGGTTATAAGTTAAACAACTTGAGACAGGAATAATGATACATCAACAGAAATACGTGAAGGAGCTCTTGAAAAAATATGGTATGGAAGATTCCAAGACTCATTCTACTCCTATACCTACTGCTACCAAGCTAGATCTTGATGAAAATGGTAAGAAAGTAGATGAGACGATTTACAGAGGTATGATTGGATCACTTCTCTATTTAACTTCTAGTAGACCGGATATTTTGCACAGTGTGTGCCTCTGTGCCAGATTTCAATCCTGCCCAAAAGAATCGCATTTTAAGGCTGTGAAACGAATTTTTCGATACCTAAAAGGGACTAATAATCTGTATTTATGGTATCCTAAAGAAGGAAATTTTGACTTGATTGGTTTTTCTGATGCAGATTATGCCGGGTTTTTGGTAGACAGAAAGAGCACATCTAGAACGGCCACCTTCTTAGGTCCATGCTTAATATCATGGGCCTCCAAGAAACAAAATTCAGTTGCTTTCTCTCCACCGCCGAAGCCGAATATGTTCGCATTGCCTCATGTTGTGCACATGTATTATGGGTAAGACAACAACTACGAGATTTCGGAGTTATGATTGATAATGTGCCAATTATGTGTGATAATACTAGTGCGATTAACATCTCAAAAAATCATGTTCAACACTAACGCACCAAGCACATTGAAATAAGATATCATTTTTTGCGTGATAATGTAGAAAAAGGTAATATTGCACTTGAATTTATTTGCACTGATGATCAAATAGCCGATATTTTCACCAAACCACTTGCTCGTGAACGTTTTGAAAAACTTAGAGTGGCTTTGGGATTAATTTTCGGAACCTAGTTGAGTATTATGCCTGTTGTCTTCCTTAAATATGTCAATTGGAGTCCAAGTATGTGGTTTTGTCAAACTGGGTGAGAACTAGTCTCTGTGAAACTCTAAGGACTCACACAAGAGCTATTGATGTTGTCTTGATAACTTCAACCTAAGTTGCTTCATTAATTTCCTTGAAAATCCACATACATCACTAGTTTTTTTAAAAATTGACATTGATTTGAAATAAACATGTTTTTGAAAAATTGTTTTTCGTAAAAATATTTCGAAACTTCATATTTCGAAACTTCGAGCCCCCTCTAATGTCGGTATGCAACTTCCCTCTTCTAACCCCACTCAAATACACTCAACCAGCCCAACTCCTTCGCCCCGCCCTTCTCAAACTTTCTCAAACCCAATCCCCTATTACCCCACAATCCGTTGCCCCCCTTTCTCAAACTTTCTCTCTCCTTCGTTTTTTTTCAAACTACATCCCTCTCACATTCTCAAGACTTCCTAACCATGGTGAAAGTGAAGACCACCCGCAAACCACCCGGTCAAGAAACCCACTCGACCACCGTCGGCGAAACCTAAAACACGCAAAGAAAAAAACCCCCGCCCAAGAAATCACAAAACCCCTTCCCCACCACCTTCCTCTTCACCACCGCATTCTCCCTCTCATGAAAACCCCACTCCTCCTCCTCCATTCAACAACCCCACCACCGAAACTCAGCCTTCTAACCAACCCGCACAATCCTCACTGCCGCCGCGTCTCCTACCACACGTCGCTCCGTCGGTTCGCAAGAAACGCCGTCTCGGTCGCCCGCAACATTGCCGCCACTTACGAAGAAGCGCAAATTGGCTTCTTCCACCTCAGGTAAAGCCAAATCTCGTCCATCTACCTCAAAGAACACCAAGAGGTCGAAAATTTCCGCCCCCTCACGGGGTGAAAATTCTTCAAGGCCGAATTTTTCCGGCTTCTTGGTTGTGCCGCCCCGAATTTCTCTTTTTATCTGATTCCATTACTACTCAAGGCTGGAATTCCCTATTGGATTATAATGATGCAATCTATGAATGTGAACTGCAAGAATTTTACAAGAATTTGGTCTTTGATGATGATTTTCGTTTTACTTCCACTGTCAATGGTATTGAGATTTCTGTTAATGTTCATACCCTCGCCCATGCCTTAGGGGTTCCATATGCAGGTTTTACTGATTATAACACAAAAACTTGGCCCTTCATAGCGGGGGTTGACAATGCCACTATTTCCCGCACCCTCTCTGCTCAACCCTTTCCCCATGCTCAATCCTTCCCTGCTTCCCTCCTCTCAGCCAAATTTAAGCTAGCCCGCAGCATTGTTACTAAAACACTTCTTCCTCGCGTTGAAAATCGCAGGGACTGCTTGATCATGGACCAAATCTTGTTGTGGTTGCTTAATCAGGGGCATCCCATTAGCCTTCCTCACCTTATGATCCATCACATGAAACATTTACCCTCTTCACCCTCTTATTTACCATATGGTTTGTGGCTAACAAAGTTGTTTCGGGCTTATGATGTTGTGGATATCACCTCCAAAGGGGTTAGTAGTAGGGATATTATGAGTGATGGTGTGTTAAGCAAAATGGATTTGTGATTGCTGAGTGGAGAGCTACTGAAAAAGGATTTCTTGGGATTCCAGCCCAAAGAGGCGTGTGTTGGGTGTCTTAAGATGCAAGAACGGGTTTCTAATGTCGAAAAGTATCTTCAACAACTTCTTGCTCGTGATCGTGCTAGGGACCGGTTGGTGGGCCACAAAGATCGTCAAATCATGTCCAACTTCAACTTACTCCTCAATCCTCCCGCTCCTTGATTTTCAATTGCTGCTTCCTGATTTTTCTAGGGGTTCTGGTTTTGGATAACTAAACTACATTTAAACTGTTTTTGGTGATGCTTTGTGGTTGACTCTTGTGATTTTTTGGAAGATTGTGAATTGGTAGAACTTGTAGCACCAAAGATCACTAGCTTTCGTGTTGGAGCTACTTGTATTTTTTTTTGCTAACTCTTTCTTACTCGGTGTAGTGCCTCGGATATCACTCCTTTTTTATAATGTCAAAAGGGGGAAGATAGGTATAATGCTTAGCTTTAGAAAGGAAATTATAATCTCGTATGTAGTTTAATGAACTTAACGTTTGGGTACGTACTTTGGTATGTTGGCTATTGGATTATGGTGCTTTAATAATGATGCTATGCTACTTTCCCTAATGACATTAATGGTGCATATTTTGAGGGGAAAAGTGATTACTGAATAATATTATATTGAATGTTTGTCATCATTAAAAAGGGGTAATTTGTTGTGCATGTGCATGTTAAGTTTTGATGATGAAAAATAATATAATATGTTATAGTATGAAAGTTTGTTACAGATGGTTGAGAAAGGAATAACTCAATGAAGACTTTGAAGAAATGAAGAATCAAGATCGAAGTCCAAGTGCATATTCCTAAGTTTAGTTACTATATGCAAAATGTAATATACTTGAACTAGGTGATATATTATGTGCCAAGTATAGAAATATTAAATTAGGATAATTATTATTTTCTTAGAGTTAAGGAAATAAATAATTATGTTAATTTTATATATCTATATAAAAGGAAAAAGATTTTCGAAAAAAACAAGTTTTAATAAAAAAGGTTTGAGAAAGAATTGTTAAAACGTGTTTTTGTTAAAGAAAACCGAGTAAAACAAGTTTGTGATAAAAATCAAATTTTCGAATATAGTTTTGGGAAAAAAAAACGAATTTTCGAAATATATCATAAAAACTAATGTGATTAAGTTTGTTTGATAAGAGATCTGATTTAAAGAGTTGATCTAGTTGATATAAGATATGGAGAAATCCTTATCCTATAAGAATTTGAGAAATCAGATTTTGTAAAAGATAAAACTTGTTTTTAATAAGGAAAAAGCTTTATCCCTTAATCTAAGGAGTAAAAGATAAACATATTTTTTAGAAGGGTTTTCGGTCAGTCAATAAGCATAAAAGGGATTGCAACTCAGTTTTATAATCCAAGTTTTCAGATCAGAGAGTTTAAGTTTTTGAGAGTTGAAAATGATTTCCTAAGGCACAGAGTATATCACAGAGTTCTAGTCAGATTAAGAAACTAAAACAACGTTTGTAATTGTCCTCTAATTTGCTTGAATAAGAAGCACGCCTTTGGAGGGATTATTCTTTCTGTAATTTCATATATTATAAAGAGTAGCAACACTTAGGGTTAAGTGTTGGGGAGCACTACTAGAGTTAGTAGTGGGGGAATCGAATTGTATCGAGAGTTTGATATTTTACGATTCAAGTAATAAAAGAGTAGTTTGTGTGGACGTAGATCTTAAAGGTGAGATTGAACCACGTTAAATTCCTGTGTTTTATTATTTGATATAATTGTTTTAGTGTTTGATTAAGTTTCGTTTGAGCAAAAACATTAATCGGAGATTTTACGAGTGAATAACACAGTGCGTGGCACTATGCTATAGAGGTGTTTTTGCAAAAATTGATTAGATTTAGCCACTCAATTCAACCCCCCTTTTTGAGTGTCACCTTGTGTTCCAACAAATAGTAAACATGAACATCATGGATGCATTAAGAAGTTCATTTATCCAGCTCATGCCATCCCTTAACTTTCGCTAGCTGTTGTAGTTGTGTCTTTAATGGCAGTGGGCATATCTACATTTAAAATGATGAAGACAACAACAAATAGAATTAACATATAGAGAAAGAAAATAACCAAAAGGCTTTCTTAATAAACCAAACTGAAAATGAACCTGAGAATCGTCTAACTCTATCTTCCTGTTGATATTATACTCCTCTTATATAGCATATTCTCTTATATTCTATCTCTCTCCTATATTCTTGTAACTTACTGTATCTCTTTTGTATTCTTATCTTTTAGTCTCACTTGACTTATCACTTCCTTGTATGTAGTTTATAGTTAGCCTACGTTGTATTATATAAGCTACTGTTGTTTAATGAGAAGTTATCTTTCTTCCAAAACCTTATAGAAAGTTGAAAATCACGATAATTTTCATTTAGCAGTTCATTTATCCAGCTTAGCTGTCGCTTAGCTTTGATGTACTCGCGTAATGGAAGTGAAGTGTGGACATATGATTTAAGCGAAATGACTACACTTTAAATGATGAAGAGGTCATCAATGAAGTAAAATTAGCTTATAGAGCTGCTCTAGCTAAAAATGTGTGGGCAATTAATGCGAGGCAGGAAAATCTCTCGAATTAAATGGGTCAATGAAGTTTACATTAAGGGGGCAGATTGGTGGGATTATGTCCCCCCAAATGATCATTATTGCCGGTATCGGGAAGCAACTTGTGCAAGGTGAAGGAGGAAATGAAACACCACTATTCTCGGCGGGAATTAGCAGCTATTGATAATTTCAGTATTAAGGAGGTCTACAAGAGAATGAAGGGTGAAACCGAACGAGTTCGGTGGGATAAGGCAACTGGAATCGGTTATCCGTGCCTAAACATAGGCTTATTACCCGGCTGGCTATGCATAGAAGATTGAGGACTGCGAGATAAGTTACTGCAGATCGGTGTGAGAAATGATGCTCAGTGTCAGTTATGTGAGAATGGATTTGAAACTCATGATCATTTATTCTTCAGATGTACATATGCAGGACAAATTCTAAGGAGAGTAAAAACTTGGCTCAATATTAAGTATATTGATGAAAGCTATGAAAAGCTGATAATGTGGATTGACCGCAAAGAGAAGAACAAGATTCAAAAAGAATGTTATGGGGGTTGTTATCAACTGTTTTGTATACTACATATGGTGGGCAAGGAATGAAGCAACTTGGAACAAGATGGTTTGGCAACCCGAGAAAGTGTTGGACAAGATTAAGCGGATGGCTACTAGCAGAGTTCAATTGGTTTGTCCTAGGAAAATCTCAAAGAAAGGACAAGGTTTGGTTAGATACATTGTGTCATACAAATGTATAGCTCGGTCTTCTTTCTCTTAGTTTTGGGGGGTCCAACCTAGTTGGTTCGCCCAACTAAGAGAAAGTGTTAGGTTGTAAATGCTTTTTTGGTGTGAATATATTACCTTACTTCGCAAAAAAAAAAAAAAAAAAAAAATTAGCTTATAGAAAAACGGAAACGTGTCAACGAAATAAAAACAGAGGAATAAGGATAAAAAGAAATAATCTTCGTAGCAATCGAACCCGTTAAAAAGAAAAAAAACTAGAGATATTTAAATTATATGTGTTGGACATATAGACTTATAGTACTCCCTTCATCCTTTAATATGATGTTTGATTCTATTTTTCATGGAAATTAAGGTAAATAAAATATTCTATCATAGGACTTAATTGATTCTACCACATTGGTAAGTTTCTACTTTTGTTAGTTATTTTAGTCTTAAAAAAGAATATCAAACGGTAACAATGAGAATTTTTTTTTTTTTTTTTTTTTTTTTTGGCAAAGAAGAAAATAGTCTATTATAACATAACAATAAAATACAAGAGTGCCCAATTACCTAGCTTCTATGCCTAGGTTACAGACATATCATTTATTTGTGGGCACAGTACATACATACTTACAGACATATCATTTATTTGATTAACTACTGCTTTAGTACAAAGTTTTTTGGACGGTGGAGGGGACACATCACTAGGAACAGAACATCCTGGCTGGCGCTTGCATCGAACATGATGAAGAGGATGTGAATCTTTACTCCGTCGATTGCAATACCTTGGCTTCCCTGACCACGGACCTTTGAAGGATCTCAAGCTAGCTTTAGGCAGCACCTTCCGCGAATGGCATCTTGCAATCCGCAACGCTCTCATTCTAGCTTCCTTTCTTTGCTCTCCCGTTTGCAATTGATTCATGCTCTTTCGATTTGAACCTCGCACTTTGATCTTCTATAGAACATGATGTGTGCTGTGGTACTGCTCCTGATGGGATTTCTTCTAGTTTATCACCACCATCCTTCTTAGATCCTATGTGCTCCATGGATCCCGGTTCCTGATCAACAGTTCCCATTGAATTCACTAAGTAAGAGACCTCTTCTTCCCTTAAATTTTGTTTATGGGGGGCCTCTTTTTGAATATAGTGTTTATCTTTGGGAGATACGAACCGACACTAACCTCATGGAAGGGTGATAAAAATGCATTACCTTCCCTTGTTGCAATTTCCCTATATCCTCCCGAGAGATGTTAAGGATCTTGGAAGATCTATTACTATTATAATAAGTAACATAACCAAGTGAGCATTGCAATATGGAGTTTACCTTTTTTAGAATATACTTCAGATTTGGGTTTTACCTGTTTCGGAAAGCGGGGAGATTTTAGACTTATATTGTAATTCACATCACCTTCGGGATAGTCATTCACAAACTTCTTTGTCAGAGGAGGGAGGCGTGGCGCAAGATTAACACAAGGCACCACATTTTCTTCTGAAGAACTATTCCCTTCTGTATGCTCTAACACTCGTTGCCTTTTTGAATCACACTGTTCCCTATTCATCCCCATGCTACATATCTCCATGGGACTTTCTCCCCCCCTCTCTATTCAACCCAACGCTTGCTTGGTCTTTCGTATCTATTTGTTTCGCGCTATAACTTTGTTCTCCTACAACACATACATCTTGAGCTTGAGTGTCCGAACTCTTACTTCCCGTGTCACTAGATAGACTATCCCCTTCTACTTCCAATTTTTGTCCGAGAGATTGTTCCAAATCTAGTTTTTCTTTAGTTATTTCCTTATTATGCGGCTCGATCTCCCAAGCTTTTTTGAGATCCTCATAAGCCTTGTTTAAACATCCCATTTTCCTAAATGCTAATCCCCTACGGAAAAACGCTTTGACATTCTTATTATCTAGTCCCAAGACCATGGAGCAAACTAGAATAACAATCTTCAATTTATTCAGTTTTAATGCACAAGCGGCAAGATTTAATGAAGAGGAATTGCTAGTTCTCGAATGAGGAAACTATCACCACACGTATTGATATCATCGCATACTACCGACAGTACAACGCATAATGCTTTGATAGCTTTTTCATACTTAACATAAGCATTGGAAAATTCATTTAACCTAAAAAACCGATTTCCCTCCGCTAAGCGATTCCACAAATGGAATAACCTCATCCGGACCTTTAAATCGTACAAACAACTCCTCCACATCCTCATCCTCCTCATCCAACTCATTGATATGATGAAATACTATAGAAGAAATCGTAAATTCCTCCCCCATATCCTCAATACAAACCATATTTATTAACTCCTCACTAAGACACAAGTTTCAGAACCAAGTTCACCCACAAACTACCAGGAAAAACACACAATATTCTTATTTAAGGAAGACCCACAGAACTGATATAGAGAAAAAACAAAGAGAAAATTCCTTAAATTTGCAATCAGACTCAAAGGACTCAATCAATATCTGACAAACTCCAAATCACCACACAACAACAGAGACACCGACCCGGATAAGCAAACTAAAACAAATTGACTAATAGCAATAAACAGAAGTAAAGAAACTCAAACCTGAAAATAATCCCAGAAAGTAAAATTAAAGAGAGATATAGGCAAACACGAAGATAGTAGGGGCTCGCCGGCGACCGGATTTCTTAAATGGTCGCCGGCGGGCTACAGAGTACAGGTGACCTGGGGGTCCAGAAGTTTCACCGCGTTTCGAGAGAGGTCGCGAGAGAAAACGAGAGAGAGTTTGGTGCCAAAACATGAGAATTGATAACAATGAGAATTAGATTATGGCAAATGTTAGTAAATGAGTCAAAGATTCCATGACTCAATAAATATGAGTTCAGTTTAAATCCATAATTAAGGACGTACGGGAAAGTAAAATATGACAAAAGGCTCAACGCACTTTAGATTATTTCTTATAAAATACATAATCGGTGACGGTTTGATCCCGATTACATGAGACAATCAAGGGAGCCAAGGGAGCCCAACTCCGAACTCAACAACTAGCTAGCCTCGCACTAATAGTAAAAGTCAAACATTAAGGTATTATTTATTGAATAATAGTAAAATCTTTAAGGTACCATTCTAAGTTATGTCTAATAGCTAGCCTTTTTGGTCTAATTATCTCGGTCACCAGTTTATTGGTCTAACTATCTCATGTAACTTTTTTTAGGAAATATTACGGTTTTAAAACATTCTTTTCGATCTCTTGCATTTGGCCAATTTTTTTTCTAGGAAATATTACGGTTTCGAATATGTTGTCATAGGATTCAAAATTTTGACATTATTACGCAATTAGTATAAAAAATATTATACTATTGGTTTTATTACTAAATTAATATAAAAAATAATTTACATATGATTTTATGTCTTCACAATATTTGACATATTTAAACGTCTGATTTTATGACTAAATTATTTAAACAATATGATTTACGTTATTTAATTTGTAGTATAATGGATGTTAAATATGGAACACTACAATGCATATGGGAAGGTAAAAAGGTACGGTTTCACTCGCCATTTCCCTTCTATTTTCATGTTGTGATATTTACGGGGGGGTTATCTTACATTTAGGAAAGTTGTACCAAATTTTTTCTATACAATTACAACATATATTTCCCTAAAGACTCCAAGAAAAAAAAAAGTAACGTGAAAATCATTGCACTAAACACTCATTATAATTTGACTATTGTTTGTACTCAAAAGAAAAAACACATCATGAAAAGGGTATATTGCCCTAAACCAAATTTGTTCACCCGTCTACCTAATGAGATCACATTAGACGTACTCGGTCGTTTTGGTTCTAATGATCCCTTTAGTTTATTCAATTGCAAATTAAGGTATGTTAAATATTATCAATCTTTGTCTTATTAATATCTTCCAATGATAATCTTTCTTACTATTAGTTATATGTTGTCTATAGTTGCAAATTGCTATGTCGTCTTTCAAATGACGAACATGTTATCAAGCGAGTTTCAATTGAGAGGATAATTGAGCGAGTATGGCTATTGGATGGTACCACTCAAAGGTTTTTCCTTTTATGCCTTGAATTAAAAAATCCAGAAGCACTACTTCGTTATGGCATTGTAAGTAACTTACTATATATTTGTCATTTTTAAGGAATAAAATTAGTATTTCGTTACTACTAATTACTATGTTTTTTTTATTCAGAACAATTTTTAATGTGCATCTTACTATTTTGTTATGTACAGGTTCAAATTTTTACTCCTAGGAATTTAAATCTTGGATTGACAAAATTGGAAGAAGCGGCAACGACTGGACATGTTATGTCACTTACCTACTAGGCTTAAATTTTGTATGTTATAGGGAAACGTCATTTACAAAAAGAGGACTACAAATTATAAAAGGGATGATTAAATCAGCTGGTACAGAATCTATTATCCAATGTAGGTGGAAGTTTAGAAGGATGCTAAACACTGTTTGGATAAGGAGTGGAATTGTGATGTTAAGGTGTTAGGAAACGGGGTGTTGTAGTTTGATTAATGCGGAACAAAAATCAATTAAATAATAAGGATGAGAAAAACAATAAAGAAGATAAGATAAACAAAAGAACACAAGGATTTACGTGGTTCGGTCAAAATAGACCAACGTCCACAGATGGGGGATCCGAGCTTATTCACTATGATGGGAAAAACCAGAGAGAATAATACAAGGAGTCCTAATTTTTAGAGGCTAAAAGTGTTTCATAAGTTGTGTAACTAATAATGAACAGCCAGGGGGCCTTTTATAACATAAGTAACCCCGCACAAAAACCCTAAAAGAGAATCCAATTCGGAAATAGTAAAGCCGCGTAAAAAACCCGTCCGAACGGGACGGGCGACATCCGCCAGATCGGGCGGTCATCAAATTCAAGGCCGGCTCACGTGTCGAGCCCGATCGGGCGATATCCGCCCGGTCGTGATTCACTAGGGCGATGATCGGGCGGAATCCTCCCGACCCGGTCGGGTGAAATTCCAGTTCGACAGCGCTTCGTAGAATAGCCATAACTTTCTCGTTTCTCAGCGGAATTGAGCATATAACCTGTCGTTGGAAAGCTCTTGGAACAAGCTTTCACCTCCAATTTAAATCACATAAAAACCATTTATATATTGAGATATATGTGCATTCAAAGTTAGCCTTATGCCAATCTCACAAGATTTCAAGTCACAAATAACATAAAGAAGCATCCGATATTTTCGATATTAAAGAAGATCCGCTTTTGAAGGATTAGGATGGTTATTTTCGATGTTATTAGCCATGTTATTAAAGTATTAGTCTTCTTATCCTATTTTATTCACTTTTGAATAATTAGGGATTGCTATTTATGTTTGATTAATCTACTTTTTTGTTGTTTCCTTTACTTTAATTAATCTACTCTTTATAGGGGTGTAAGTGGATTGGACTGAATTGGTCTTTACCAAATCCAAATCCAGTCCAAAGTTTTTTGGACTCGAGAAAGTGAGTCCAAATCCAATCCAAACTTTTTTCGAATCCAATCCAGTCCAGTCCGAAATTTCTTTCTTGAGTCTGAGTCCAATCTAGTCCAGTCCGATTATTATATTATATATCAATTTTTTTTGTCGATTTAGGTTCACAATATTTTCTCATGATTTAATCATTAAAAATTTTAAAATTGGACTTACATACATTCCATAAAGTAAGTTATAGACATTTAGAATCTAATAAAATCCAAATTAGAAAATACAAAAGGCACCAAAAGGTTTAAAGTAACTTTTGCTTTTTCAGTTTTCATTTCTCACTCTGAACTTTTGGAGTGTAAGTGCAAATTTTGGCGCAAGGTAAAAAAATTTAGAAAGTGAATGTTAAAAAGTCCAATTTTTTTTTTTAAAAAGTAAAGGATATTTTTTAAGTCTAATTTTTTTGGACTGGATATATTATATACAGTATGCTAAAATATTTATTGGACTCCAAAGGGGTGAGTCCAAATTCGATCGAAAAATATTTGGACTTGAAAATTTAAGTCGATTCTAGTCCAAACATTTTTCGATCCAGTCTAGTTCGACAAGTTTGGACTGAACTGGATTGGACTCTGGACTTTTTCGATCCACTTACACCCCTAACTCTTTATGTTTGATTAACTTACCCAGTAAAAGTTCCACAAATGTAATCAAATTGGGGATTGATGTATCTCAAATAAAGAATGTTAGATATAAGGATAAGTAATAAAGAGAGAAGTAGCACAAATTTTATTGGATGTTTGATTTGTATATCAAAAATAAAAAAAGTTTAAAGGGAGAAGAGAGAAGTACAATTTAAATATGATTTTCAACATTTTAAATAACCCGTGCATTAGCATGGGCAAAGACTAGTAACTCTTTTATTAAAAAGATGGGAAGAACTAATATGAGAAGCATGTATGATATGCTAATTAAATAGGCATTACCTTTCATCTACAAGGCTAGAATTTTAGTATGAATTACCTGGCTCGCTTGTCGGGAAGGAACGGAACGGTTGATAGCTCTACGCTGATGGAGACCTTGTAGATCTACCGAGAGCAGGAGGTTTATTTTAGGTGTAAGTGCTCGATTTTTTACTGCTTTATAATCCATGCTTATGAGCCCACACTAGACTCTTTAATACTCCCTCCGTCCCGTAATATATCTAGATCGTGTATTTCTTTTAGAGTATCCCAATTTTTTAGTCTTGCTTGCAAAATTTCCATTTATATACTGTTATGTGTTTTCCCAAAATATTCTCATGTGGCAAAAAATAATTCCAATTTTTGCATTGTTGTTCCTTATAACTTTTTGCCTATATTTAAATTATTGTTAATTTTCGCTATAAATGCAATACTACTGCACTTCATTTTCCCTGATAGTGTTTCATTTTGAGTATGAATTAGTATTAACCTATATTACCATTTTCTTAGTTTTTAAAAATTGTAAAAAGAAATTGACGAATTTTACTAATTATAAAGATTAAAGGTGTACGTTACAATTGGGTAAATTCTAAAAGGACATAATACAAAAGAGAGGATGACAAAAACGATGAATTAAAGTAATAAGTTTATAAAAGTACAAGAGGTGAACAAACAACTTTATTGAGGACAAGAATTAAGATAGAGAATAAAGGAAATAAAACTAGAAATACTTAGACAACACATAATCTAGTAAAACATGGAAATTGTGACACATTGATACCAACTTCCGCATGACATTGACATGATAAAAATGCCGAAATATTCATTCCTTGAAAATATAACTTTTGTTTAGCGACAAGAGAAATCGAAAGACCATGAGACGGGAACACAGGTAGCACGGCCGCAACAACCATCGACAAATGGTTTGCAACTTTCCCCAAAATCGTGGCAACCCAATATGGGTTGAGGTTTTGTAGCAAGCACAAAAATGGCTACCAAGAGTAGCAAACTTACCAGCTTTTTCATCCACATAATTGTATGTTTAATTTTTCGTGTGTAAACTATGAATTGATGATAGAAATGGAGATTAAGGGGATCCTTTTTATAGACGAGGTGTTTTGAATTGGTTGTTGTATAGAGTTTTAGTCTTAGTAATAATATTGTAATTACTAATTAGACGTGCATAAGCGTAGCCGGGGCGAACTGAAGACATAAAGAATTTCCAGCTCATGTCCATCATCATTGAATTTCATACAATAGTAAACATGAACATGATGAATGCATTAAGATGTTCGTTTATCCAGGTCATGCCTTCCCTTAACTTTCGCTGTTGGAGCTAGGTGTGTCTTTAGACTTTAATGGCAGTGGGGATATCTACATTTAAAATGATGAAGACAACAACAAATAAATAGAATTAACATATAGAGAAAGAAAATAACATAAAAGCTTTCTTAAAAAACCAAACTGAAAATGAACCTGAGAATCGTCTAACTCTATCTTCCTGTTGATATTGTACTCCTCTTATATAGCATATTCTCTTATATTCTATCTCTCTCCTATATTGTTGTAACTTACTGTATCTCTTTTGTATTCTTATCTTTTAGTCTCACTTGACTTAGTAAAAAAACTTATATGGACTTGGTCCACACTAAATTAGTGTGAACCTAATGCTAATTCATGTTATTTATTAAAAAAAAAGATCACTATATAAAAAATATATATATATAAAAGATGAATAGATATAAATTATGAAGTTTGACTATGAAAAAAAAAAGATTACTATGTCACAAAGTGAAAATTTCATCATGATAAACTAATGTCAGAAAAAGTTACTATATTAAAAAAACGATCACTATGGTAGATAGTAACTGTATAATGAAACTTAGAATTTGAAAAGGTTACTATATGGGAAAAAAGGGCACCACTATGTTAAATAAGTGGTTTTGGTCATAATAATATTATTGTGATGCACCACGCAAAGACTAACTCCTTGACTTATCACTTCCTTGTATGTAGTTTATAGTTAGCCTACGTTGTATTATATAAGCTATTGTTATTTAATGAGAAGTTATCTTTCTTCCAAAACCTTATAGAAAGTTGAAAATCACGTTAATTTTCATTTAGCAGTTCATTTATCCAACTTAGCTGTCGCTTAGCTTTGATGTACTCGCGTAATGGCAGTGAAGTGTGGACATATGATTTAAGCGAAATGACTACACATTTAATGATGAAGAGGTCATCAATGAAGTAAAATTAGCTTATAGAAAAAAGGAAACGTGTCAACGAAATAAAAACAGAGGAATAAGGATAAAGAGAAATAATCTTCATAGCAATCGAACCCGTTAAAAAGAAAAAAACTAGAGATATTTAAATTATACGTGTTGGACATATAGACATATAGTACTCCCATCATTCTTTAATATGATGTTTGATTCTATTTTTCATGGGAATTAAGGTAAATAAAATATTCTATCATATGACTTAATTGATTCTACCACATTGGTAAGTTACTACTTTTGTTAGTTATTTTAGTCTTAAAAAAGAAAATCAAACGATAACAATGAGAATTAGATTATGGCAAATGTTAGTAAATGATCAGTCAAAGATTCCATGACTCAATAAATATGAGTTAAGTTTAAATCCGTAATTAAGGACATACGGGAAAGTAAAATATGACAAAAAGGCTCAAGGCACGTTAGATTATTTCTTATAAAATACGTAATCAATGACAGTTTGATCCTGATTACATGAGACAATCAAGGGAGCCAAGGGAGCCCAACCTGAACTCAACAACTAGCTAGCCTCGCACTAATAGTAAAAGTCAAACATTAAGGTATTATTTATTGAATAATAGTAAAATCTTTAAGGCACCATTCTAAGTTATGTCTAATAGCTAGCCTTTTTGGTCACCAGTTTATTGGTCTAACTATCTCATGTAACTTTTTTTAGGAAATATTACGGTTTTAAAACATTCTTTTCTATCTCTTGCATTTGGCCAATTTTTTTTCTAGGAAATATTACGGTATCGAATGTGCTGTCATAGGATTCAAAATTTTGACATTATTACGCAATTAGTATAAAAAATACGGATTTTTCACCGGGTACCCCGAGGTTTAACAATATTCACCTGGTACCCTCGTGTTTTCAACAATTCACCTGGTACCCCTGAGGTTTGGAAAAATTCCTGACATGCCCCTACCGTTAAGTTTCCGTCACATCCTTAATTCACCATTTACCCCTCAGGTTTGATAAGTTTCCAACCACTTTATCCCTCCTCCCCACCCCCACCCCCACCACCACCCACCCACCTGGTGACCTGGAAACCACACCTCCCCAACCCCACCCCTACCCCCCACCCACCCACGCCACCGGAAACCCTTCCCCCACTCTCTGCGGCAACCACCAGCTTCCTCCATCATTTGAACTTGAGCTAAGAACTAAACAGCAGATGTCCGGTGTGTAGCTCTCACACTAGCGGGGGTGTGAAGCGATCATCACAAAGAAAATACCCTCCACCCGCCACAAATCCCGAAATACCCACATTTTGAAGAAATTGAAGGAGACCCAATTAACCCGAACACTTATAGTGACTCGTAAAACAAAGAACAAGAGTTGGAATGAACTGAAGTTTTACCAACTTAGAATTGAAGCTGGGTTTTAGAGCATTGTAGACAAACCTTGAATTTACGTGACATGCCATGATTTTGGAAGAGCAAAATGTGCCAACTTTGCTCCAAATTCTTCAAATTTTATAACGGCTTCAAGGAAAGAGTTTTGCGCGGGGGTGGTGGAGGGGGTGGGGGAGTACGCATGTGGAGGGAGGGGGGGGAGAGGTGGGGAGTTCGCGAGGTTGAGGGAGGGGTGGTGGAGTTCGCGAGGTTGAGGGAGGGGTGGAGGATTTCGCAGTGGAGGGAGGGGGGGGGGGAGAGGTCGGGAATTCGCAGGTGGAGGGAGGGGTGGTAGAGGGGGTGAGGGAGTTTGCGGGTTGAGGGAGGGGTGGTGGAGTTCGCGAGGTTGAGGGAGGGGTGGAGGAGTTCGCGAGGTGGAGGGAGGGGTGGGGGAGAGGTGGGGGAGTTCGCGGGTGGAGGGAGGAGGGGTGGGGGAGTTCACGGGTGGAGGGGAGGGGAAGACGCGAGGGAGGTCGAGGGGAATGGGAGGGGGGCTGCGTTGGGGCTGCGAGAGGGGGAGGGGGAACTGCGTGGGCTGCTGCGGGGAGGGGTGGTGGGGTTGGGGTTGGGGTTGGGTGGGGGGTGGTGGGGTTGGGGTTGAGTGAGGTTTGGTGGGGTTGGGGTTGGGTGGGGGCTGGTGGGGGGATTGGTGGGGCTGGGGTTGGGTTAGGGTTAGTTAGTGTTTTAAGGATTAATTAGAGTTAATTAGGGTTAATTAGAGTTTAATTAGGGTTAATTAGAGTTAATATGCATGATTTGGACGGAAACCTAACGAAGTTGACGAAAACTTAACGACATGGGTATTTCATGAATTTTTACCAAACCTCAGGGGTACCTGGTGAATATTTGAAAACGCGAGGGTACCAGGTGAATATTAATAAACCTCGGGGGTACTTGGTGAAAAATCCGTAAAAAATATTATACTATTGGTTTTTTTACTAAATTAATATAAAAAATAATTTACATATGATTTTATGTCTTCACAATATTTGACATATTTAAACGTCTGATTTTATGACTGAATTATTTAAACAATATGATTTACGTTATTTAATTTGTAGTATAATGGATGTTAAATATGGAACACTACAATGCATATGGGAAGGTAAAAATGGCACTGTTTCACTCACCATTTCCCTTCTATTTTCATGTTGTGATATTTACGGGGGTTATCTTACATTTAGGAAAGTTGTACCAAACTTTTTTCTATACAATTACAACATATATTTCCCTAAATACTCCAATAAAAAAAAAGTAACCTGAAAATCATTGCACTAAACACTCATTATAATTCGACTATTGTTTGTACTCAAAAGAAAAAAAACACATCATGAAAAGGGTACATTGCCCTAAACCAAATTTGTTCACCCGTCTGCCTAATGAGATCACATTAGACGTACTCGGTCGTTTTGGTTCTAATGATCCTTTTAGTTTATTCAATTGCAAATTAAGGTATGTTAAATATTATCAATCTTTGTCTTGTTTATATCTTCCAATGATAATCTTTCTTACTATTAGTTATATGTTGTCTATAGTTGCAAATTGCTATGTCGTCTTTCAAATGACGAACATGTTATCAAGCGAGTTTCAATTGAGAGGATAATTGAGCGAGTATGGCTATTGGATGGTACCGCTAAAAGGTTTTTCCTTTTAATTATGCCTTGAATTAAAAAAATCCGGAAGCACTACTTCGTTATGGCAATGTAAGTAACTTACTATATATTTGTCAGTTTTAAGGAATAAAATTAGTATTTCGTTACTACTAATTACTATGCTTTTTTTTATTCAGAACAATTTTTAATGTGCATCTTACTATTTTGTTATGTACAGGTTCAAATTTTAACTCATAGTAATTGGAATATTGGATTGGCAAAATTGGAAGAAGTTGCGTCGACTGGACATGTTATGTCACGTTACCTACTAAGCTTAATTTTTGTATGTTATAGGGAAACGTCATTTACAAAAAGAGGACTACAAATTCTAAAAGAGTTGATTAAGTCAGTTGGTACATAATCTATTATCCAGTGTAGGTGGAAGTTTGGAAGGATGCTAAACACTATTTGGATAAGGAGTAGAATTGTGATGTTAAAGAAGCATCCGATATTTTTGATATTAAAGAAGATCCACTTTTGAAGGATTAGGATGGTTATTTTCGATGTTATTAGCCATGTTATTAAAGTATTAGTCTTCTTATCCTATTTTATTCACTTTAGAATAATTAGGGATTGCTATTTATGTTTGATTAATCAACTTTTTTTGTTGTTCCCTTTACTTTAATTAATCTACTCTTTATGTTTGATTAACTTACCCAGTAAAAGTTCCACAAATGTAATCAAATTGGGGATTCATGTATCTCAAATAAAAAATGTTAGATGTAAGGATAAGTAATAAAGAGAGAAGTAGCACAAATTTTATTGGATGTATGATTTGTATATCAAAAATAAAATAAGTTTAAATATGATTTTCAACAATTTAAATAACCCGTGCATTAGCATGAGCAAAGACTAGTAACTCTTTTATTAAAAAGATGGGAGGAACTTGTATGAGAAGCATGTATGGTATGCTAATTCAATAGGCATTGCCTTTCATCTACGAGGCTAGAATTTTAGTAAGAATTACCTGGCACTGCTTGTAAGGAAGGAACAGAACGGTTGATAGCTCTACGGTTATGGAGACCTTGTAGATCTACCGAGAGAAGGAGGTTTATTTTAGGTGTAAGTGCTCGATTTTTTACTGCTTTATAATCCATGCTTATGAGCCCAGACTAGACTCTTGAATAATCCCTCAGTCCCGTAATATATCTAGATCGTGTATTTCTTTTAGAGTATTCCAATTTTTTAGTCTTGTTTGCAAAATTTCCATTTATATAATGTTGTGTGTTTTCCCAAAATATTCTCATGTGGCAAAAAATAATTCCAATTTTTGCATTGTTTTTCCTTATAACTTTTTGCCTATATTTAAAACATTGTTAATTTTGGCTATAAATGCAATACTGCAGTTCATTTCCCCTGACAGTGTTTCATTTGAGTATGAATTAGTATTAACCTATATCACCATTTTCGTAGTTTTTTAAAAATTGTAAAAAGAAATTGCGAATTATACTAAAGATTAAAGGCGTGCTTTACAATTGGGTAAATTCTAAAAGGAAAGAATACAAAAGAGAGGATGACAAAAACGATGAATTAAAGTAATAAGTTTATAACCGTACAAGAGGTGAACAAACACCTTTATTGAGGACAAGAATTAAGATAGAGAATAAATGAAATAAAACTAGAAATACTTAGACAACACATAATCCAGTAAAACATGGAAATACCAACTTCCGCATGACATTGACATGATAAGAATGCCGAAATATTCATTCCTTGAAAATATAACTTTTGTTTAGCGACAAGAGAAATCAAAAGACCATGAGACGGGAACACAGGTAGCAGGGTAGCAACAACCATCGGTAAATGGTGTGCAACTTTGCCCAAAATTGTGGCAACCCAATATGGGTTGAGGTTTTGTAGCAAGCACAAAAATGGCTACCAAGAGTAGCAAACTTACCAGCTTTTTCATCGACATAATTGTATGTTTTACTTTTTCGTGTGTAAAGTAAACTATGTCTATGAATTGATGATAGAAGTGGAGATAAAGGGCTAAGGGGATCCTTTTTATAGACGAGGTGGTTTGGTTATTGTATAGAGTTTTAGTCTTAGTAATAATATTGTAATTATTACTAATTAGACGGTGCATAAGTGCAGTCGTGAAGCAGACATAAAGAATCTCCAGCTCATGTCCTTCATCGTTGAATTTCATACAATAGTAAACATGAACATTAAGAAGATCATTTAAACAGCTCATGCTATCCCTTAACTTTCGCTGTTGTAGTTGTGTCTTTAATGGCAGTGGGCATATCTACATTTAAAATGAATCATGAATCATTGAGTTAGGAAACTTACGGGTTCAGAAGAAAGAGAATTAGCGGAGGAGTCGAATTCAGAGAGGAGAAGTGCGTTGGGAATTCAGAGAGGATTTTCCGGCGTCGACGTCTTCGGATTTTGAATCGGTGGATCGGATGGCGTTGAAGGGGACTCACGATGGGCGGTTGAGGAGTTTTCTCACTCTTTATAGGAGTTTCTCTACTGTCAACCTGTCATTCATGGAATTTCCTAGTGCATCTAGAATTTATTAAGCATGTACTTGTTTCCACACAAAAAAAATAAAGAGGGAAAAAAACATAAATCAACCTTATTTAGCAGCAGTACTATATTGGAAAAAAAATTATTAAAAAAAAATTATCAAAGAAACCGGTTTTACTTAAAAGTAGTTTCCTATCTCTCAACAACTATTTTAATAAGTTAACTAGTTAAACTTAAGAAACCGGTTTTGAAGAATAACTGGTTTCATATATTTAAGAAACAGGTTAGCGAACCCAACCGGTCTCTAATAGTTAGTCTCTTTGGCCATTTTTGTAGTAGTGCTTTTATGCCTTGAATTAAAAATTCGGAAGCACTACTTCGTTATGGCATTGTAAGTAAACTTACTATATATTTGTCTTTTTTAGAATTTTTTCCATGAATAATGTCAAAGGGAGTATTAATTCTTCCTATGCACTGAACTTGAAATTAATTCCATGGATACCGTCCACATAGGACAGTACGCAATAATTTTTTTTGGCAAAGCAAACCGCTACTCAGAGTAGCAGTTAATTTTAAGTTAAGTCACTAAGGTTTACGAGGCAAAACCGCTACTCAGAGTAGCGGTTTTGTATGCGTACCTTACCGCTATTTGAAGTAGCGGTCAACTTCACATTATTGGTATTAACCGCTACTTGGAGTAGCGATTTTTTAAAAAACCAAAATTCAAGCGTGCTGTCCTACGTGGACGGTATCCATGGAATTAATTTCAAGTTCAGCGCATAGAAGGAATTAATACTGTCTTTAACATTAATCATGGAAAAAATTCATCATTTTTAAGGAATAAAATTAGTATTTCGTTACTACTAATTACTATGTTTTTTTATTCATAACAATTTTTAATGTGCATCTTACTATTTTGTTATGTACAGGTTCAAATTTTTACTCTTAGGAATTTAAATGCTGGCTTGTCAAAATTGGAAGAAGCTGCGTCGACTGGACATGTTATGTCACATTACCTACTAGGCTTAATTTTTGTATGTTATAGGGAAACGTCATTTACAAAAAGAGGACTACAAATTATAAAAGGGATGATTAAATCAACTGGTATAGAATCTATTATCCAATGTAGGTGGAAATTTAGAAGGATGCTAAACACTATTCGGATAAGGAGTGGAATTGTGATGTTAAGATGTTAGGAAACGGGGTGTTGTAGTTTGATTAATGCGGAACAAAAATCAATTAAATAATAAGGATGAGAAAAACAATAAAGAAGATAAGATAAACAAAAGAACACAAGGATTTACGTGGTTCGGTCACAATAGACCAACGTCCACAGATGAGGGATTCGAGCTTCTTCACTATGATGGAGAAAAACCAGAGAGAATAATACAAGGAGTCCTAAATTCTAGAGGCTAAAAGTGTTTCATAAGTTGTGTAACTAATAATGAACAGCCAGGGGGCCTTTTATAAAATAAGTAACCCCGCACAAAAAACCCTAAAAGAAAATCCAATTTGGAAATCGTAAAGCCGCGTAAAAAACCCAGCCGTCCGAACGGGTCAGGCGACATCGGCCCAATCCGGCGATCACCAAATTCAAGCTGGCTGACGTTTAGAGCCCGATCGGGCGATATCCGCCTGATCGTGATTCGCTAGGGCACCCGATCGGGAGGAATCCGGCTGACCGAAATTCCAGTTTTACAACGCTTTGTAGAATAGCCATAACTTTCTCGTTTTTCAGCGGAATTGGGCATATGACCTGTCGTTGGAAAGCTCTTGGAACAATATTTCACCTCCTATTTGAATCACATTAAAACCATTTATAGATTGAGAGATATGTGCATTCAAATTTAGCCTTATGCCAATTTCACAAGATTTCAAGTCACAAATAACATAAAGAAGCATCCGATATTTTCGATATTAAAGAAGATCCACTTTTGAAGGATTAGGATGGTTATTTTCGATGTTATTAGCCATATTATTAAAGTATTAGTCTTCTTATCCTATTTTATTCACTTTTGAATAATTAGGGATTGCTATTTATGTTTGATTAATTTACTTTTTTGTTGTTTCCTTTGCTTTAATTAATCTACTCTTTATAGGGGTGTAAGTGGATTGGACTGAATTGACTTTACCAATCCAAATCCAGTCCAAAGTTTTTTGGACTCGAGGAATTGAGTCCAAATCTAATCCAAACTTTTTTCGAGTCCAATCCAGTCCAGTCCGAAATTTCTTTCTTGAGTCTGAATCCAATCCAGTCCAGTCCGATTATTATATTATATATTAATTTTTTTGTCGATTTAGGTTCACAATATTTTCTCATGATTGAATCATTAAAAATTTTAAAATTGGACTTACATACATTCCATAAAGTAAGTTATAGACATCTTTAGAATCTAATAAAATGCAAATTAGAAAATACAAAAGGGAATGTTAAAAAGTCCAATTTTAAAAAAAAAAAATGTTAAAGAATATTTTCATCAGTTTAAATAACCTGTGCATTAGCACGGGCAAAGACTAGTAACTCTTTTATTAAAAATATGGGAAGAACTAATATGAGAAGCATGTATGGTATGCTAATTCCATAGGCATTGCCTTTCATCTACAAGGCTAGAATTTTAGAATGAATTACCTGGCACTGCTTGTCAGGAAGGAATAGAACGCTCTACGCTGATGGAGACCTTGTAGATCTGCCGAGAGCAGGAGGTTTATTTTTGGTGTTAGTGCTCGATTTTTTACTGCTTTATAATCCATGCTTATGAGCCCAGACTAGACTCTTTAATACTCCCTCCGTCCCGTAATATATCTAGATCGTGAATTTCTATTAGAGTATCCCAATTTTTTAGTCTTGTTTGCAAAATTTTCTTTTATATAATGTTGTTTGTTTTCCCAAAATATTCTCATGTGGCAAAAAATAATTCCACTTTTTGCATTTGCATTGTTGTTCCTTATAACTTTTTGCCTACATTTAAATTATTGTTAATTTTGGCTATAAATACATTACTGCAGTTCATTTCCCCTGATAGTGTTTCATTTGAGTATGAATTAGTATTAACCTATATTACCATTTTCTTAGTTTTTTAAAATTGTAAAAAGAAATTGACGAATTATGCTAAAAATTAAAGGCGTGAGTTAAAATTGGGTAAATTCTAAAAGGAAAGAATACAAAAGAGAGGATGACAAAAACGATGAATTAAAGTAATAAGTTTATAACAGTACAAGAGGTGAACAAACACCTTTATTGAGGACAAGAATTAAGATAGAGAATAAAGGAAATAAAACTAGAAATACTTAGACTACACATAATCTAGTAAAACATGGAAATAGCGACACATTGATACCAACTTCCGAATGACATTGACATGATAAGAATGCCGAAATATTCATTCAATTCCTTGAAAATATAACTTTTGTTTAGCGACAAGAGAAATCGAAAGACCATGAGACGGGAACACAGGTAGCACGACCACAACAACCATCGACAAATGGTTTGCAACTTTCCCCAAAATCGTGGCAACCCAATATGGGTTGAGGTTTTGTAGCAAGCACAAAAATGGCTACCAAGAGTAGCAAACTTACCAGCTTTTTCATCCACATAATTGTATGTTTTACTTTTTAATGTGTAAAGTAAACTATGTCTATGAATTGATGATAGAAGTGGAGATTAAGGAGATCCTCTTTATAGACGAGGTGGTTTGGTTGTTGTATAGAGTTTTAGTCTTAGTAATAATATTGTAATTACTAATTAGACGTCCTGACGTGCATAAAGAATCTCCAGCTCATGTCCATCATCGTTGAATTTCATACAATAGTAAACATGAACATGATGAATGCATTAAGAAGTTCATTTATCCAGCTCATGCCCTTCATCGTTGAATTTCATACAATAGTAAACATGAACATGATGAATGCATTAAGAAGTTCATTTATCCAGCTCATGCCCAATGCCGCTGCATGTGTTGCTGCTGTACAAGGTTCTGGAACATTAGGTTGCCGCTCTTTTGCATTAATGCTACCCCCTGAACATCAGGGCCTCTGCGCTGCAATGGAAGAGACCGATAGTTGCATCATTTGGACAGATTTCGAAAGTTGCTGGTCAATCTCTGCTTCAACCTGATGGTACAAACCCCCTATATCAGCATGTTATTTCGGATATTGTTCATATGGCATCTGTAGTTGAATTTGTTAGTATAGCTCATGTTTCGCGTGTTTGTGTTAACCAAGCTCATATACTTGCCGTTTTTTTTTTGACAACGAGAAATCGTACATTAATTAAAAGCGAAAGTAAAACCTAAAGCTAATACATTCAAATCAAAACAAAACAAACGAACCTAAATGAGCTTTAAGAGCTCGTAAATATTGTATTCTAGTACTCCCTTCATCCTTTAATATAATGTTTGATTCTATTTTTCATGGGGATTAAGGTAAATAGAATATTCTATCATTGGACTTAATTGATTCCATCGCATTGGTAAGTCACTACTTTTATTAGTTATTTTAGTCTTAAAAAAGAAAAGCAAACGATAACAATGAGAATTAAATTATGGCAAATGTTAGTAAATGAGTCAAAGATTCCATGACTCAATAAATATGAGTTTATTTTAAATGCATAATTCAGGACATAGGGGAAAGAAAAATATGACAAAAAGGCACAAGGCACTTTAGATTATTTCTTATAAAATACGTAATCAGTGACAGTTTGGTCCTGATTACATGAGACAATCAAGGGAGCCAAGGGGGCCCAACCCGAACTCAACAACTAGTTAGCCTCGCGCCAATAGTAAGAGTCAAACATTAAGGTATTATTTGTTGAATAATAGTAAAATCTTTAAGGTACCATTCTAAGTTATGTCTAATAGCTAGCTTTTTGGCCTAACTATCCCGGCCACCAGTTTATTGGTCTAACTATCTCATGTAATTTTTTTTTTTAGGAAATATTACGGTTTTAAAACATTCTTTTCGATCTCTTGCATGTGGCCGATTTTTTGTTTAGGAAATATTACGGTTTTAAAACATTCTTTTCGATCTCTTGCATTTGGCCCGTAGTGGTGTTTACAATGGCAAACTTCAACTCCTACGAAGAACGAAGGACATGAAGTAACTTTCACAGTGATAGGACTTCAGGCACAACGTACAGTCTTTTTGGAAGGCACAACGTACAGTCTTTTTGGAAGGCACAACGTACTTTTATTGTATTAATAAAGTGTACCGATATTGGGGGTGTTTGGCAAGGAGAGTTTGGGGAGAAATAAGAGTTTTGAACCCATATTAGAGTTTGGGTCTTTGGTAAAAGGGCTGATTTGATAGAGTTTTAGGAGTTGAAACGCTATTTTCTAAAATGCTGGGAAATGCAGCGTTTCAAAAAGAGGATTGGAGTTATTGATTGCTAAAAGACATATCTACCCATCTAACCTAAGGAAAAAGCACTCTTGCCTCTATTCTCACTCTTCGACCCAAAAAATTCCACTGCCTCCTTTCCCTCATCTCTTCTTACTTCACATATCAGATCTGGAATTACAAAGGTAGAGCTTGTAAATTCTTGAGGTATATTCAAAGAGGTTAATGAATTTTTATTTATTATTTGCTATTATTTTCGTTCTCCTTTTTTCATTGAACAGAGCCTCTCTGAAAAATAAACCCCCCCTGATCCCTATATCACAATGCACTGATGATCCAATGACATTTTTATGCTGGATGTTTGTGTTTTTTTTTTTTTTTTTTTTTGACATCAGCAAATCATACAACTAAAGTGAACATAAAGCAAGAAAACCAGAACTACGAGCTCTTTTGGTTCTTACATGGATTCCTACTTGGTTGCACGAAAAATGATAAAGATAACTTCCGCTTATCACTAACCTGAACTTTGGAAGCAGATTAGTAAGACAATTTGTAATAGAGCTTCTTCCGCCCTCACCATTGCTGGATGTTTGTGAGTAACATAAGTCGTAAAAGCACAATAAATTCTTATATTCATTAATCAAGATACGGTGCAATTTACAATATCGTTTAATTTGTACAAGTAGATGTTAAGGAAATAGTGTACACTGGTAGTAAGACTGATACAAAATTTGTCAAATTTCCCTTACAGAAAGCTTCTCTGAAGATACCCGGAAGAAAATCTGGATGTTAAACCCTGACCCAAGTTTTCCTTATCAAGTTTCACATTCTGCCGTCCAGCTGAGAGATCTTTCTCCCGGTCCCAAGGTTTCCAGGGGTGTTTTCCGGCCCAATTATCCTCCTCAGCCTGCTGCACCTGCTTTGATTTCTTTCTAGAACGCCTTATCTGAGCCTCTTCTTGGTGCTTCTGTACCAAGGACTTCGACCTCTTGGCTTTATTATATTGGTCAACCAAATCAGCAGCGACAGCAGATGGTTTCTTGTTTTCTTCATTGGAAGCCAGTGCCGGTGCCTCGTTATAGGCTTTTATGTAACTGTGACGGAAACAATAAAGGCATCAGGTCTCTAATCACCTTACAAAAAAAAAATCATATAAATAAGAAAAGGTCTAAAAGTGATACTTCGTCTTTGCCTTCAGAGCGCGATCTAAAGGGCTGTCCGTCCAAGCACTGGTATCGCCACGCCCTTGTTTAGTAGTTCTGCTGAAATTTGTAGAGTGCGTAGGCATACCACCAGACTGAAAAAATACCATATGCAAGTCAATATCAGAGCAAGATGCAAAACTCTATACTGCAATCAACGAAAACAGAAGCCAATACTTTTGATGACCTCTCCCAAAAGTCCAAAACAAATCAAGTTTTCCCATAATTTCCAAAGTGTTTATACTTGAAAGTATTTAAGAGGTAAAACTATATGCATATATAATTGTGTCAATTATAATAAATGATGGCGTTGAAGATGAGGTTTTTTAGTTAATAATAGCATCTTGATTTACACCCTTTTTAACTTTGGATACGAAGCACGAAAAATGATATTAAGTCCTATCCAAAAAAATTCTACTCCCTTAATAGTGGCTTTTTGAATAGTCTGATTCTCTTTTACAAGTATCGTATTTTCTTTATAGGGAACCATAGGATGATGAGAAAAAAAAACTTAAAATATCGAGTCATACCTTCCTTTCAGGAGGTAGGGTTGTCATCCATTCATCTCGTTTTGGTGGAGCTTTCATATCCAACTCTGCCAGCAGCACATCATCCCCTTCCATAGCCAAGCCTGTCAAGAGCAAGATGATAAGCAGCTGTTTCATTCTTTGTCTATCCAGAATTGCTAATTCATGATTCATGCCTATATCTCACTAATCCTAATCAAAAAAGAAAAAGAAAAAAGGGGGAAGGCTCTGTATGCAAGATGTGCCCTGCTTCAATCATTCTATGTCAAGGCTCAACTTGAGCATCAGTCACAATCAGACTTCATTTTGTCTGAACTTAATATCCTAATTCATTCTTATAATTATTCCTCACCTTGTGACCGCCTCCAAAGTGCAGCTTCTCGCATAGATTTTAGGAACACCTTCAATTCTTCTTCCGCTTCCTTTTTCTTAAGAGTATCATCTAATGCTTTTCTCTGCAAATTAAAAAGAGAAGGCATATTAAAAAAAGGAAGTAAAACCTCCTCAACATTCAAAAAAGTATATCTAAACTCCAAAGCCATGATTGAATCGGCGCAGGCAAATGGCAAAATCTAGAATATATCTAGACTTTAAACTCTAAAGCTTAATTCATAATATCAGGGTTCCCTCTGTCAAACTGCCGAGAAGCTTCTTGAAACCTGTATGTAGTCAGTGTACAAGACTCCAACATTGCAAGTGATTAATTACCAATAAAACACATGCAAGTAAAGACAATACAAAATGACAAAACTATACACATTCATTCCCCATCTCCTCTGTCTACAAAAAACACAGAAAAGGATGTCTAAGGCAAGGCGCATTTAGTGAATATTCCGGCTCTTGATGTCTTCCAAATACATCTAGAAAACTAAAATAGTACTTATTAAAACAGAAAGTTTCATGATAAGTTAAAAACGCTTGAACTCTTTAGAGTTTCCACCCTTTTGATAATTGAAGACTCCTTTTAGATACGATTATCATTATGAGCCTCTTAGAGGCAGCCACTTGGTCTTTTGCAGGTACCACCGTCTACTTAATAATCTCAACTTAATACCTATTAGGACATACTTACTCCGTTCTCATAGTTGCACCATATTAACTTTTGACAATAATAGTTCACTTTGACCCTCTTGTTTTATTTATACGCAAGGACAAAACATAATCATGTGGGATCTTATTAGATTCTTCTCAATATGTATTTTTAAAATATCGACGTCCCATATTCTGACTTGTGCATAAGTGAAGATATTAAAGCTCAAAAATATGCATCGGCAAACGTGCAATATCCTTTGGGTACAGCAGTAGAAACCGGAGGAAGTATTAGTAAAGGTGTGCAAATCTGAGCCACCCATGGCCTACTTTGTGCGAATCTTCACTGGATTCTTGTGGCACGCAGGTATGACTTCAGATAATGGCTAAAATTTGATAAGGAGTATGTAAGCAAAAAGGTGGGGCTAAGATCAAAGAACTCTAAACAGCCCCATATTACAATATTACATTAGGCACTCACCTTATCTGGATCTTGCAGATCTTTGAAAGCCTTGCTCAGTTTAATAAATGCTTGGTGCGCTTGTGGATGAGAACATTTGTCAGGGTGCACCAAGAGTGACAGTTTCCAGTACCTAAATGACGTAGACAATGGGAAATACAGATTATTTAATATACGTAGGCAACATCATCACAGGTAGGGGTGAAAGTTATTCAGATAAAATCCAAAATCCAATCCAATCCAACCCGAATTAGTAATTCGGATTGGATTTGAACTGTGTTCGGATTGGATTCGGATTGAGATTTTTTGAAAAATTGGATTTTCGGATCGGATTGGATTGAGGGTAATTGGATCCAAAAATCCAATATAACCGAATAATAATATGTCTTGCATTATGTATCTGGATTGGGCTTAAGTGCTTAACTGATTTTTTTTTTTTAAAAAAAAGCCTAGTCCATAGCCTAGTAGGCGTAGCAACCCTTCCC
Source organism: Beta lomatogona (assembly GCA_947646795.1). Lineage (NCBI taxonomy): Eukaryota > Viridiplantae > Streptophyta > Magnoliopsida > Caryophyllales > Amaranthaceae > Beta > Beta lomatogona. The sequence continues at coordinate 1,750,753 of CANSNZ010000436.1, forward strand.
CTAAAACCCTAACAACACTTAATTCCTCATTTCCTAAATCTACTAGGCTGCTATTGTGCTTAATTTATTTCATCGAAAAACTAGAGTTTCTAAAAAATCGGATTTTCGGATCGGATCCAATTCAGAGTATGATAATTCGGATCGGATTGGATCGGATTCAAACTCTAATTGGTTTGGATTCGGATTGGAAAATAAAAATCCAAATTTTGTTCGGATCGGATTGGATTAGGCCCTAATCCAAACCGTACACCGAACTTTCACCCCTAATCACAGGTTCTCAACAACTGAAATCATCCTCAAACATGATCCACATATCAGAACCAATCAGTAGATTCACAACAGAAAGATCAAAACCAAACAATATATGTGAACGGCAATGCTAAGCTATGGAGCTACCTACTGAACTGACCAGGCTATCAGTTACTTGAACTTCTATCTACAACTCAACAAATGTGATCTCTAACAATTGCATGCTAGTACAGAGAAAGTAGCAGCTCATTTGTTATTGTGCTGTTTACTATAATCTAGTTTTATAATGGTACTATTATTTCTATCATACTATAAATTTTGTAATTTCCTAGCTCCTTCTTTATACTAGAGTATATGTGTTACTATTTGCACTTATTCAGAAATTATAAACAATCGTTAGGATTAAATAATATATCTAATCAGTTATACTCACAAGCAAACATTTATAAACCACATACCTCTTCTTCATATTTTCACCAGGCATCTTGTGGTTTACTCCAACTATATCATAAGGATTATCAGACTCCACTCCCATTATTCTTGTAACCTGGTGCAACAAATTGCAAAATGGTATATTAGGAAGAACGAACATCTCTTATTCTACACACAGTTTTATGTGTGCTTACAAGCACGCATAACTATAACTTATTGCATAAATAGAATGTAATAAGACTTATGAAATTCAACAATAGCATAAATGACATGATGAGGAAATTTATATTCAACTAGGAGAGAGAAAACAAAGGATGATGTACAAACCTCTTCAAAACGCTCCGCTTCGTTAGCTGATTCAGCCTCAGTGACAAGAGCAGGAGGAGGTGGCCCGATAAATATTCCACCACCATCATCCAATTCGGCATCCCTAAGCTCAGCCTCAGCTTCAGTCAGTTTAGCTGCAGCAGCAAGTAACTCAGCAGAAGGCATCTCAGGGCCAATCACCCTCCTTCGGCTTCGAGGAGCATAAGCTTCAAAATTAGGACCAATAGTCACTGAAGGAACATCGTCAGTAATTTTTCGGAGTGGCGACTGCCCTAGCCCCGGGGAGAATAGGTCATTCATTCCAAATTTCAGAAATTGATTTGATGAAACAAACAAGAATGGATGAACAATCGCGTGAAAATATGCGCCTGTACAAATTGTAACATAAAACAAACATGAATTAAGAAGTTATACCAAAAACTCGAATCATAAATGTAGGTTATTCCTAAAAAAATGAAATTACATGAGATAAATTCCAAATTTCAAAAATTGGTTTGATGAAACAAACAAGAACAGAATGAACAATCGCGTGAAAATATGCGTCTGTACAAATTGTAACATAAAACAAACATGAATTAACAAGTTATACCAAAAACTCGAATCATAAATGTAGGTTATTCCTAAAAACATGAGATAAATTCCAAATTTCAAAAATTGATTTCATGAAACAAACAAGAACAGAGTGAACAATCGCGTGCGCCTGTGCAAATTGTAACATAAAACAAATATGAATTAACAAGTTATATTATACCAACAAAAACTCGAATTATAAATATAGGTTATCCCTAAAAACATGAAATTACATGAGATAAGAAGGAAAAAACAAGTTGAATTCGTGAAACAAATTATGACAATCAATTGCATGAATAATCACGTCAAGTAGTTCTTACAAATCAAAATCGCAACTAAAAATCCTCTAAACAAAGTAGATTTATCTAAGGCAAACAAAAAAAAAAAAAGGAAGAAAATAAAAACCTGGAGATCAGTTCGAGCCTCGGCAAAATTTCGGACAAGTGAGGGAGACTGAGGGGTTTCTAAAGTTTACAAGTTGGGACTTGGGACGATGGGAGGGTGTTGATTTATACACCCAAAGCGAATGTTTAAGTTATTTGGAAAACATATCCTAAACTTAATAAAAGTATAATTCTAATACAGTTTTAGATAGATTTAGGAAATACTTGGAGGAAAAGAATTACTCCATTCTTCCCATAATATAGTGCTTGTTTGCTTTTTGCATGGTCTCCAAGATATACCTTTAACCTTCAATATTTTCAACTAGCTTTTTCTGCATGCTATGCTTGCGATGATATTTTAGGCATAACTATTGCTCGGTATTAAAAGAAATGAAAAATAAAATTATAAAAGTACATATCTATGTTCACCTTCATTTGGTGAGTAAGAAGTATTTAAATACTTACAAATAGTATCTAAAAACATTTTAAAGTAAGTAAGTATAAGCGATGAAATTGCATATCTAAGTAATGAAGAAACTGAATTTTTTTGGAGTTTGTATTTGTGATTAATTTTGTATATGAGTTGTCTTTGTAATGAGAATGCCATATTTTTTTTTTATTGTATGTGGTATTAATTTTTGGTAAGTTCTTGATTACAAACTTTTTTAGTTGATTGGATCTATCTTTTTTATTGACAAGTTTATGTGATTGACAATTAGGGCTTGTTCTCTTCGACATAAAACAACTGAACTGAATTGAACTGAACTGGATTGAACTGAACTGAATTAAATTATAGCTAATCAATAGTAATGATTATCATTTAGGAACTGAACTGAACTGAACTGAATTGAACTAAACTGAACTGAACTGAAAATAAGCTGGGAAGAACAGGCCCTTATATGAGTTGATTGGGTTTAATAGAGATTTGGTTGAATTTTTTTGGTAAGTTTATATGTGTAATGGTTTTATGTTGTGGAGGGATGAATATGTAAATTCAAAGGGGGACACCATTGCTCCCCCTTGGCTTATATAATAGAGATTATTCGTATTAATAAAAAATTTAGAAGTTGATATTATGAAAGTACACATTAAGACGAATCTAACAAGATCATACATGAGTATTTTTTTTGTATATACTAATGAAAATATTTGGTAAAAGATTTTAAACTTTGACCTCAATAGAGAGAAATAAGGACTATATTATGAGACGGAGAGTGTATATTATAAGTAAGTTGCATTGGTATTATTGTTAGCATGTACCTGTTTGGCAAAACTAGCAGTTGTGGTAGCTAGTAGCGGTTGTGGTAGCTGGTAGCTGTTGCAGTAATTGTCAACAGTTTGCGCAGCTATTAGTTGTCAGCTAATAGCGGTTAGTTGTTAGCGTTTAAATTTGTTGTGTAAATTATAAGTGTTTAGTAAAAGTAGTTGTTGGAGTTGGAAAAGACGATGTTGTACACATACTAGTAACTAGGTGTTCTGCCCATGCAATGTATAGGTGAATTTAATACAAATACTGAATTAAATGATTGACAAAATGAATTCTAAAATATTTTTAAGGATATTTTTAGAATAGTTTGCTATTTTATCATTTATATACTACTATGTCATAGTCATTATTTCAAAAAATGTTGTGAAATAGCAAATATATACTATGATATGGCAATCCTACATAAAATTGAAAAGATATAATCATTTCCAAAATAATATAAAAAAATGGTATATATCAAATAACCCCAACTTAATACAAATAAAGACTCACAATTAGTCAATTAAATCAACCCACATTTTTCCTAATTTTTAGATTAGATATCCATCGATGAATAATGATTGAAACGATCGTTGAAATAATAGAGGCAGAATAACAGAGCGAATATTGATGCATAAATTATGAAGTTTACTAATATTGTTAGATACATTTACTCTAAAAATAATTGAAGAGGAAGTGAATGATTTTAGAAGCGTAAATTACAATATTGTTTAATTTTTTGAAAATACGTCTTATGGAAATAGTGTAAACTGATAAACGTAAGACTGAACAAAAATTGTCAGTTTTCCCTCAAAGAAAGCTTCTCTGAAAAGACCCAGAAGAAAATCTGGAGGTTAAACCCTGACCCAAGTTTTCCTTATCAAGTTTAACATTCTGCCTCCCAGCTGAGAGATCTTTCTCCCGGTCCCAAGGTTTCCAGGGGTGTTTTCCGGCCCATTCGTCCTCCTCCGCCTGCTGCACCTGCTTTGATTTCTTTTTCGAACGACTTTTCTGAGCCTCTTCTTGGTGCTTCTGTACCAAGGACTTCGACCTCTTGGCTTTATTATATTGGTCAACCAAATCAGCATCAACAGCTGATGCTTTCTTGTTTTCTTCATTGGAAGCGAGTGCCGATGCCTCGTTATAGGCTTCTATGTAACTGTGACGGATACAATGAAGGCATCAGGTCTCAAATAACCTTCCAGAATACTAATTCATATAAAGAAGAAAAGGTCTTAAAATGATACTTCATCTTTGCCTTCTGAGCCCGGTCTAAAGGGTTGTCCGTCCAAGCACTGGTATCGCCACGCCCTTGTTTAGTAGTTCTGCTGAAATTTGTAGAGTGCGTAGGCATACCACCAGGCTGAAAAAAATACCATATGCAAGTTAATATCAAAGCAAGATGCATAATTCTATACTACAATATACAAAAACAGAAGCCAGTACTTCTGATGACCTCCCCCAAACCAACTTTCCCATAAATTCACCAAGTCTTTATGTTGCATCAAAACCAAGTCTATATGTTGAAAGTATTTACGAGGTAGAAGTGTACAACTATATGCATCTAGAATTGTGTCAATTACAATAAATGATGGTGTTGAAAATGAGATCACTTAGTTACTTAATAACATCTTCATTATCACCCTTTTCAACTTTAGACAATAAACAAGAAAAATGATATAAAGCCCTATCCACAAATTTCTACTCCTTAATAGTGGCCTTTTAGATAGTCTGATTTCTCTTTTACAAGTATCGTATTTTCTTTTTATATAAATTTAAAAAACTGAGAATTGCTCACATAAATTTTATTAATTTATTTTGACAAGAATGATATTACCTAGTTAAGAATTAAAGTTAAGACATTTGAGTTTACCAGTTTTCGATTAGCCTAGAGGCCCCCTCTCAAAACCATAGCCAATAGAATTTGGACTAGAAAACTCAAAATAGATGTTTATCCTGAGAATTCCCATAATCAGGGCCTCTAGACTGCAAATACTGCAAGGTCTGCAACGCCCACAAATCAACAAATTCCTCATAGACACTGACCCATGCACGTGGCTAGAAAATCAGCACAGCTAATAACCATTAAACATCTCATAACCCTTACTAGAGCAGAAAAAGACCCTCTAAAGTCAGAGAACTATAGGATGATGAGAAAAAGCTAAAATTATCGAGTAATACCTTCCTTTCAGGAGGTAGGGTCGTCATCCATTCATCTCGTTTTGGTGGAGCTTTCACATCCGACTCTGCGAGCAGCACATCATCCCCTTCCATAGCCAAGCCTGTCAAGAGCATAATAAGCAGCTCTTTCATTCTTTCTCTATCCAAAATTGCTAAGTCATGATCCCATGCCTATATCTCACTATTCCTAATAAAAAAAGAATAAGAAAAAAGGGGGAAGGCTCTGTATGCAAGGTGCTCTGCTTCAATCATTCTGTGCTCAAGGCTCAATTGAGCATCAATCACTCAATCAGACTTCATTTTGTCTGAAGTTGCCAACATTCTTGTTTGATACTTGTAACTAATTGGCATATGTTCCACTTTGTCTTTGGAGTTTAAACAAACACTGTATCATGAATCATGATGCTGTGCCAGAAATTACTATAAACTGGAAATTGATGAGTGCTGAAGGGGTATGAAGGGGTATGTACTGACCGCTAATATCCTTATCCCCTACTGTAACAAGTAAATCTGAATATCCTAATTCATTCATTACAATTGTTCCTCACCTTGTGACCGCCTCCAAAGTGCGGCTTCTCGCATAGATTTTAGTTCCGCCTGCACCATCCAAACACTTCATAAGAAATCTTATTCTTACAAGTTAAAGCAAATAATCTATAAAGGTCTACCTGAAGTTTAACTGAAAATCATTACCTTCATTTCTTCTTCCTCTTCTTTTTTCTTAATAGTATCATCTAATGCTTTTCTCTGCAAATTGGAAAGGGAAGGCAGATTAAAAAAAGAAGTAAAACCTCGGTCAAAAAAATATATCTGAGCTCTAAGCCATGACCGTATCGGCGCAGGCAAATGGCGAACCAGAATATTTCTAGACTTTAAACTCTAAAGCTTAAATCATAAGATCAGGGTTCCCTCTGTCAAACTGCAGAGAAGCTTCTAGAATCCTGTATATATAATGGAATCAGTGTACAAGACTCCTACATTGCAAGTGAGTAATTACCAGTAAAACACATGTAAGTATAGACAACACAAAGTGACAAAACTATACACATTCATTCCTCATCTCCTCCGTCTACAAAAAACACACAAAAGGATATCCAAGGTCAAGGCGCATTTTAGTGAATATTGCAGGCTTGCAGCTACTGATGTCTTCCAAATACATCTAAATGAAAACTAAAAAACTAATTACTAAAAAACAAAAAAGTTTCATGATAAGTGTAAAAAGGCCTGTACTCTTCAGAGTTTCCACCCTTTCGTTAATTGAAGACTCCTTGTAGATATTAGGACATACTTCCTCCGTTTTCATAGTTGCACCATATTAACGTTTGACACTATTCACATAGTTCACTTTGACCCTCTTGTATTATTTATACGCAAGGACAAAATATAATCATGTGAGATCTTATTAGGTTCTTCTCAATATGTATTTTTAAAATATCAGCTTCTCGTAATTTTGACTTATGCATAACTGAAGATATTAATGCTAAAAACTGCGCATCGGCAAACGTGCAAAGTCTTTTGGGTACAGCAGAAAAAATAACGGAGGAAGTACTAGTAAAGGCGTGCAAATTTGAGCCACCCATGCCCTATTTTGTGCAAATCTTCACTGGCTTCTTGTTGCACCCAAGTATGTCACAAGATGATGGCTAAAATTTGATGAGGAGCGAGTATGTAAGCACAAAGGTGGGGCCAAGATCATAGAACTCTAAACAACCCCATATTACATTAGGCACTCACCTTAGCTGGATCTTGCAGATCTTTGAAAGCCTTGTTCAGTTTAATAAATGCTTGGTGAGCTTGTGGATGAGAACACTTGTCAGGGTGCACCAAGAGTGAAAGTTTCCAGTACCTAAGTGATGTAGACATTGAGAAATACTAATAATCACATAAGGCAACAACATCACAAGTTCTCAACAACTGAAATCATCCGCAAACATTATCCACATATCAGAACCAATCAATAGATTCACAACAGAAAGATCAAAACCAAACACAATATTCGAACTGCAATGCTCAGCTATGGAACAGCCCAGAGAACTGACCAGGCTATCAGTTACTTGAACTTCTATCTATAACTCAACAAATGTGACCTCTATCAGTTGCATGCTAGTGCAGAGAAAAGTTGCAGCTCAGTTCACATCAATTAGTAACCATGCCAGATGCATGCAAGTACATGTTGACCATGGCCTTATAAGATGTCAAACCAAGCTTGGCTTCCATAGGCCCCATCTTTATGTCATGAGGCCCTCAGAGGCCCCGGTATGAATGCTAGCAAAGACTACGAGAAAGTATAAATCGGTCAGGTGACTACAAGATGTAAATCAAGGAATATTGCCTCCAAGCAGACACCACGGGTCTATGTAGCATAAACTCAGAAATGGGTACAGAAATCAGAAAATCAGAACGGTGAGATGATTAATTCAAACAAACAAGGAAATTAGGAAATAGCAATTACAATATTAATATTTAAATGATTTGCCACCCTCTTTATCCTATGAAAAGGACCCTGCGCCCGACACACGCACACATACTTTCAACCAGATTTTCACCCCTCTTTTCAACTGTTCCCCCTCTGTGTATCCAACACAACTACTCCCCTGTCCGGCTGTCCCCCCCTCCCCCCACCCACCCTCTCTGGTACTTTGTCCAATCACAAACAAAGGACATTACAATTTAAGCCGGCTTTCTAAGGCAATCAAAAGCCTCGCTTGACCAAGTCAGTTTGCTGTTGGTTAAAGTTGTAGAATGAAGGGAAAAACCACTGAAACTAGAGAAGGAGAGGTAATTAGCACATCAAGCCTTCGCTTGAGAGAAGGAAGCAGTCACGTAGAGCTTGTGGGCATCAAAGCCTTCGATTGAGAAGAGGAAACTTGGTTCTCCCGTCCTAGCAATTCTTTTTTATTTTTTTGTGGAGATGATCCAGCAAAGTTCTGCAAGCAGTGCCAATCGACTTCAAAAGATATGAGAGGTAGAGACACAGGAAGGGTGAGAGTGAGGGAGAAGACAGGCAGGAGGGGGAGAAGTCTAGCTAGGGATTTCTCAGATGGAAACATTCAAAAAAGCAACCAAAGCTAGAGGAGTTTTTCCATGCTTCAATACTATATATAATTCTCGAAAGACCTGTTGTCCATGCTGTTGTTCAATGTTGCAGAAAACAAAGGTAAACCTCTCATGGTACCTTTGAGTTTGTAAAGGATACTAAGAGCACGTTTGGTTCGTTGTCTTTGGGCTCCAAAAAACGGAATCAATTACCGATTCCCTTTCTTTTTGTTTGGTTCAACCCCTCATCAATCCATTACCATTACTTGGTGGTAATGGACTCCCCAAATTTGTTACCCTTCCCTCCCCCTCAAGTAACAAAATACATTATTTGGTAGTAATGGTCACTATTCCATTTCCATTCCATGGCTTGAACCAAACACCTAATAAAGCTAACCATTCTTGTTACCATTCCTCTCCTCTATTTGTTTCCATTCCCTTTCCATTCCATACCTTGAACCAAACGACCCCTAAAGGATATGCTAATGGTATCATATAGTCAAGGTTGTCAAAATCGCGATTCTACTTTAAATCGAAAGGGCCTGTCAGAATCGGATCGTAAAATCGTAAGATTCTACGAATTTTGCGGGAATAAGATTCTATGATAAAATATGTAAGCTGTTTACCTATTTTTTCAATGAACAATACTAAAAATTCAACTTTATCCGTAATGATAAATAGGAATGTGACCATGATAACTTGCAACATAACAAGAAGAATGAAATAATTAGCTCACTAGATTGAAATATTAGTGAAATATAATTGTACACAACACGCTTCATATCGCAAAGCACACAGAAGTGATTACTGTAAAATACCAAAATTGATCGCCCCAACAGGGACTTATGGCATACCGCAAATTCGTAACTGAATCTGAAGATTTGAAGAACTGAAGAAGAAAAAAAGAAGAACCGAAGGAGAGAGAAAGAAGAACCAGCTAGTGAGCGGCGTGCGTGTTGCATCAATTAGGTATTGTGAGGGTGAAAGAAAATGGGCCTGGCCCATTTTTTTCTAATCTCCAGCTACACGATTCAGTATAATGGGCCCTTAGTTTTAAAAGGCGCTAGGCGCACCGAGGCGCAAAGCGCGAAGCGCAAGGAGGCGCGAGGCGCAAGGCGAAGGCGCACGCCTCCCGTAGGCGAGGCGCACCTTTGGTGCCAAAAACTTTTAAAATCAATTATGGAACCTATTTATACTTTAAACAAGATAATTATAACATCAAAGATGCATAAAAGAACATATTAATTGTAAATTATATTTTTCTCTAAAAATAATTATAAATTATTATTAAAAAAAAAAATATGATGAGGAAAAGTAACTTTGCCATGGCCCAGCAGAGGGCTCCACCACAATACAGTCAGTCCTCTTCAATATAGACAGAAGAATTACAAATGGAAACCACCTCAAAAAAAAAAATTACATAAATGTAGGCTTTGACTTTCAACTTTTCACGTGAAACTGAACTGCCCAGTGGGGACCACAAGAAAAAGAAAAGAAGAGAAAAGTGATGAAGATAAGGACAGAATCAGAAACCAGCTTGAAAAGGAAGAAAAAGAAAAGGAAAATAAAAAAGACAGAAGATACGAAATTAAGAAAGAAGAAGAGACGACCCTTAAAAAAAAAAAAGGCACGAAATAAAGAAAAAGAAAAAGAAAGGCGGAGGAGAAAATAAAGAAAAAGAAAGACAAAGGAGAAGGACAGAAGAAACGAAATAAAGAAAGAAGAAGAAACGAAATAAAGGAAGAAAGAAGAAAGAAGAAGACCGAATGCAAGAAGAGAAACTTACCGGCGAGGTGATGACATGACCTAAAAACGACCGCCGACCACCGGCGAGAGATGACAGCCGGCGAGAAGCAGCAGCGGCTGCAGATGCGTGTTCTAGGGTTTCCAGTTTCCACAGAGGAAAGCCAGGTAGATGCTATTTCAAGGGTTTTCTGTTCGAAAACCTAAAAACGTGGATTTTTTTTTAAAAAAAAGGAGGAGGTGGCTTCCACGCGCGCCTTATCCCTAAAGGCGAGCGCATCCTGCGCCTCACGCCTTTTGAAAAGGCGCACAAAGCGCGCGCCTCCATGAGCCTGGCGTTGCTCGCCTCGCCTGGGTTGTTCCAGGCGTTTTTCTCGTCGCCTGAGCTCGCCTTGCGCCTAGGCGCGCTTTTTAAAACTAAGAATGGGCCAAAAAGAGAATCGGTAAAATCGGTTAAAATCGTACGATTCTACATGCGATTTTACGATTTTACCGATTTTGACCGATTCTACATGCGGTTTTTTTCAAAAGCGATTCTAAGTGCGATTTAGATCGTTTAGCGAAAATTGAATCGTAAAATCGTACGATTTTATGATTCAAATCGCAATTTTAACAGCCTTGCTTATAGTAATGTCCGCTAAAACATGTGCCAGAGACCCGTTTGGGATCACTCCTAAAATTTAGATCGAAAATGATACGGTGAGCTCACTGCGTATATTCTAGAGTCACCGAAGATCCATATTAAGTAATCTTGGCCAAATATCAATACAATTGATTAAGTAAACCCCAAGTGAAAACTATTAATCCCAATTGTAAGAATCTTAAGAGCCCAACCTATTCAAGGGATATCTATCATGACTGCGCAATAAGTATAGCTCATATAGATTCTATTATTTTAGTATTCTAAGAGTACTGTAAAGCCCACAAGTCAAATTTCAAAGGACTCAATGATACATTTTAAGAGACCCCATGCACACAGGCAACTTTTTCAGCCCCCACTCAAGTCAGATGGGTTTGCAAAATGTGATTCACGTCCAGTACCATGGGGTTTACTAGGGCTATTTATCATTGTCTAGATGGAAAATATGGACTTTGAGCACCAGAGAAAGTGGTAACTTCCCTTCAATTCCACTAAGGGATTTTAACAATGTCTTTTGTGCTCTCATAGGACAATTTCTCTTTATGTTCAATGGAAGTTTCCTTTTGCATTTAAGAGTCTTACAAGTTACCGGCGTGATTTATGGCATGCCGAATTGGTCCATGGTTCCATTCTTTGTCGAATGTTGGCTTTAATCTGTTTGGGTTCGACACCTTGAACAAATTTCTTTGGAATTTGCGTGGAATCTTGGTAGAGGTCCTTCCAATTTTTTTATTAAGACTCTCCAATGGCATTGAAAAATGTCTTTTGCTCATTACTTGTTGCCGTTGTTGAGAAGGGGGCCGGGGGTGACAAACCCTATTTTCATATTAGAATCTGGTCCCTATAGCCAATGGTGTGTTTACTGTGTTGATCTAGTGTCTGTTAAAGTCAAATTACTCGTTTGGGCCTTGTGGTATTATCGAGCGTTGTTATCAAGAAATGTAGAAATAAATTGGGGAGAAGCCTTGTGCATACAGGTTATAAGTCAAATATGAAACAGACCAATATATTCCTCCCTCACCCCCAGCTGAAAATGACATAGGTTGTATATAGATCCTGCTCTATATACTTTAGCGATGACTCGATAGGAAAACAGAGTAAACTCCACTGAGGTCCACATCATTTATTTCTGCTTAATATGACTCTGCCCAAATGCCTCAGGCCTCAGCAAACCTGTTCCAGAAGCCCCAAACACCAAAGAAGATGGAAACTGCTAAGAAGCCTCCTATGTTGTAAAAGGTATGTGTATGAAAGCCAATTCAGCCAATCCTTAAGTCAGCAACATGGACCTCTCATTATTTGCTCCAAAAGCCACACTGGCCCCACATGAAGTGGTTTCTTTATTTGTATGCCAACAGCATCGTAATCCCGAAAAATGCTCAACCGGACATCATCTTCAAACTATTAAGGGTTTGTTCTCTTCACGTTATTTTTCTTATATTCAGCAAAAAAAAGGAAAATTTCAAAAAATCTCAGAAAAATTACGAAAAAGTTCAAAAAAATAAGTAAAAGTTAACAGAAGTGGGGAGTAGTTTTGAAAATTTCAGGAAAAGTATGAAAAGTTCACAAAACAAAATAAAAGTTCAAAAAAAATCAAGAAAAGTTTAACAAAATTCAGAAAAATTAAGATTAATTCAAAAAAAAAAAAGTGAAGAGAAACAGCCCTAGAAGGAGTAAAATGCCTAAGAATGATCTGATAGTCTATGGTCTTTCATGGTGCTCCAGGGTACTAAATCATCTGTTATCGTGCATATTTACTCTAATCTAGTATGATGAAGGTGCTATTTTAATCATACTATAAATTTTGTAATTTCTTATTTCCTAGCTCCTTCTCTACCCTAATGTATATGTGCTATTTTTTGCAGAAAGTAAAAACAATTGTTACGATTAAATAATATATCTAGTCAGGTATACTCACAAGTAATTGTTTATAAACCACATACCTCTTCTTCATATTTTCACCAGGCATTCTGTGGTTTACTCCAACTATATCATAAGGATTATCCGACTCCACTCCCATTATTCTTGTAACCTGGTGCAACAAATTGCAAAATGGTATTGTTAGGAAGAACGAACATCTCTTATTCTACACACAGTTTTATGTGTGCTTACAAGCACGCATAACTACAACTAATAACTAACAAGACTTATGAAATTCTATAATGGGATAAATGACATGATGAGGAAATCTATATTCAACTAGGAGAGAGAAAACAAAGGATGATGTACAGAACCTCTTCAAAACGCTCCGCTTCATTAGCTGATTCAGCCTCAGTAACAAGAGCAGGAGGAGGTGGCCCGATAAATGTTCCACCATCATCATCCAATTCGGCATCCCTGGAAGAGTTTATTAACAAATTCAGCTGCGCAGATTCATTAAAAATCAGAACTAAGCAGACGAGCCACTCAAAAATTAACTTAGCCAACTTAGCTAGGTAATTTCAGTCTTGATAGATGTCCTATAGTTGAAATGCAAAGAAGTAATATAATACCTAAGCTCAGCCTCAGCTTCAGTCAGTTTGGCTGCAGCAGCAAGTAACTCAGCAGAAGGCATCTCAGGGCCAATCACCCTGCAATAATAATCAATCATCCATGAATGGTATTAACAACAGTTTTGAGGGAAATCAGGCAAACAAAAGGAAATTTTGGGAATTCTGGCAAGAGATATCTTCATACAAAAGAAAAAAGCAGCCAGTAGTATTAGGCAGAATGGTTAAATTTTAGATTATGCAATGTGCAGTGCACACTCAAAGTTGAGAGCCAAAAATTACGAACCTCCTTCTAGGAGCAGAAGCTTCAAAATTAGGACCAATAGTTACTGAAGGAACATCTTCAGTAATTTTCCCAACATCTCCATTAGGCTGAGAAGGAAGATTGTCCCCTGTTTTCTGCTCAGCTGCTTCACTGTGCGAAGCAATCACTGTACCAATAACCTCCAAAGTGGGACGAGCCTTGGACCGTAGCAAGAAAACTCTGTCCCCTTTTTCCTTGAGGTTTAAGGAAACAAACAGCTTCTCCAGATGCTTCATTAGCGGTTTTTCAGATATTCCTTTAATGTCAACAGCTTGCCCATCATCAATCATTTGTAAGAGCTATGTTCAAAAACAAATTATTCAGGAAACAAACAAATAGCAGATAATAATACTCCAATTGCATTCTTACAGCTAAACGATGTCAATGCTCTCCAAAACATCAAATACTTTCATGTATTAGTTCAATGATTCATATCACTATAATGGACCTAAAAATTCACAATTTTCAGCTTTCTGAATTTTAACCTATAGTTAAACAATTTTCAAATTCATTTATAAGTTCTACACAGCAATATCAAATTAATACCTAATCGAATCGAACTTAATTGAATAAATCATGTATTAGTTCAATGAATCATAACACTATAAACCTAAAAATTCACAATTTTCAGCTTTCTGAATTATAACCTACAGTTAAACAATTTTCAAATTTATTTATAATAAGTTCTACACAGCAATATTGAATTAATACCTAATCGAATTGAACTTAATTGAATAAATAATAAATTGCTTCAACAACAAAACATAATTCAACAATAATGCAAGCGCAATTAAGAACAATACCTGCTTAAGATCACCAGAAACTCCAGGAAACTCCTGTAATAAATCCCTAACAACATCACCAGCCTCCGAAAAATCATCACTCGACGAATCGAATTCACTTTCATCATCAGAATCAGAATCCTTCTTTTTCGAACTTCTACTAGATCGCTTTTTGCTTTTGCTATGTTTGCGATACTTTCTCTCTCTATTATCTTTTTCACGACTCTCTCTTCCCCTCTTTTTCCTGCGCTTGTCTTTCTCTCTCCTCGAACTCCGCCTCTCGTCATCTTCATCATCATCGTCGCGGTGCCGATGACGACGCCGTTTTGAAGTGTGTTCTAATTCGTCGGAGGTTGAAGATGAAGGAGATGATGATGATGGTGAAGTTTCTGAATCTGTGTCGTTCGATTGCTTCTTCTTAGTTTTTGTTTTTGTGGTTTTCCCCATTGTTGACAGTTTCGATTTGTGCAGGAGATGAGCTCCTAATTCCTATTACTTCGTTTAAGAGATGAAGGGTGATTTTATTGTCCATATTTTTATATGTATTAGAGTTTTTTGCAGGGATATAACAGGGTAATAAGGCATTTTGTGGGGATATACCTCACTAAAATTTTTTTGTGGGGATATCTCAACCTAAATTTAAGTTTTGTTAAAACGTCTAAAAACACTATTTCCGTGAGAAAGTCAAATTTCCGGCCTTTGACTTGGTAACTTAGCCCTAATTTATACCCTATAGCACAAATTCAAACCACATAGTACAATTGAAGAACACAAGAAGTAAATTGAATTGAGATTAAAGCTAAAATAAGACATCATACCTTGCAATTGATGATTTTGGCTGCCCTTTCTTGCTGAATTAAATAGCATTCTTTTTCAAGGTTTAAGGAGAGAGAAATGTTAAGGGAGGGGGTTGGTTATTAGGGGAGGGAATTATTAAAAAAATTGCTAATAAAAAACATTTCAATAGTATGCGCGCGTGGTAGAGGGGGCAAAACACAACATTTGTGGCTCACTCACGAGTTCCTACCAAGTCAAAGGCCGGAAATTTGACTTTATCGCCGGAAATAGTGTTTTTGGTACTTTTTAACGAAACTTAAATTTAGGTTGGTATATCCTCACAAAAAAAATTTAGTGAGGTATATCCCCACAAAATGCCCTATTACCCTGGTATATCCCCGCAAAAAACTCTATGTATTATATAATTTTTTTCTTTTATATATTCGATTTTGTTAAATTGATCTACCGTAAATTTGATAGTAGTATATTGGCAATGTAACAAGTTATTCGGATATTTTGAACTTAATTTCTCAACCGTAGGTAGAAAATTTGGAAAATCTTTTATAAGTCTCTTGGTTTTAAGGAATACATAAAGAGTTAGGGATAAAACTATTTGTTATTCAAAGTGCTCTTATAATAACGGGCCAATTTTTAAAAGTCGTTAGAAAGTAGTGGTTAGCCGCTTTTCTTTCTTTTCTCTCTCGCAAAACCCTTCTTCAAAGAACCCCATCTCCACCGAAAACCTCAAGCGGTGGGGGGGCTCGGCAGCTGCTGCCTCGCTGGTGGCCGTCGAGCCCTCTTCCCCATCCCTTTATTTTTTCTATCTTTGTTTTTTTTATTTCGCTAGGTTAATGGTTTCAATAAGTCTCATCTGTATGATGGCTTTTGTTCCCTTCATGGAACTTGGAGTCACCCCCTTCGTGGTGGGTCAATTAGTCCTTTTTTTTTTGTGTATGGATCCAGGGATATAGATTTGGAAGTTTCGTCTTACAGGTTTGTGGAACTGGTGAAGCATCATTTTGCAGATTTGGGAAATCATACTCTCCCGCTGAAAATCAAGAATATCGAGATGAAGGTCAGATTTCAGGTTACTATTACATCAGGCTTTAACGATGTTGAGTCATCTAAAATCGATTATGGTTGGAATGTTACCATACCACGACAGCGGACCCGAAGCGTCTACATTAGTAGCGTGGATGACAACTTTCAGATTGATATTTTCGATTATCTTTTATGTAAGGGTTATTATGATTGTAGATGTTGTATGGCGTTTTATTAATGATAATTTCCCCATTCCCATTAAAAAAAAAAAAAAAAAAAAAAAACCTTCTTATTCCCACCTAGTTTCCGAGATTCTTTATTGTGTATATTATTTATAAATTATGTAGGCCTCTACTTATTTTTCTATAATATACCTATTTTCTGTTAATTGAAGTTTAAGATTTGAATATTGATGTTGAAATTGCACTCATCCAAATTGAAATAATAATTCATATTTAGGTTTGAATCAAATGCATATAAAATGTTCATTGCGTAAATCATCTTCATATTTAGTTCGAAGCTAATTTTGATTAAAGTAGATGCGAGCTAATTTAATTAGTAAAGTTTTAGTGAATGGTATCTATTAGGGGTGATAATGAGTCAGGGTGGCTCGCAAACTATTCGAGCTCGGCTCGGTCAAAGCTCGACTCGAGAGAGCTCGATTCGAGTTCGAGATCGGCTCGAGACACTAATGAGCCGAGCCTGGACTACCTTAAGCTCGGCTCGAAAGCTCGTGAACAGGCTCGATATTTTTAAATTATTAGTAAAAATCCATTCATTTTAATATAGGAATAAAATTAATAATTATGGGGAAAAATTGTAGTCTTGGGCTCGAAGACCACATTAGAAAGTTAAAGTTTACATGTTTGATAACTTAGAAAAACACCTAAAACAAGAAGAAAAAAAAACCTTTCAAAAAAACAAAAACAAACCTTTTAAAAAAAACAAAAAAAAAAGGCAAAAACAATTAAAAACATATGAGAGATATAATCTCCTTGTAACTATGCAGCAGCAGCAGCAGCACGCAGTATTAAAGAGTAAAAAGTAAAAAGCAAAAAGCAATTGAGAGTTGACTCCTTGCTATGCGAACATCACAGTGAAAAAGAAGTTCCCACATCGCTAAAATATAGTGAGAGTGTGTGCTAAAACACTATAAAAGAAAGCTTGGTTGAGCGAGTCCTTAGAGCTGCCCTTCAACTTGTTTGTGCCATGCAATTAACAAGTTGGACATTGGGCTTTTAAACTATTAATGTTTGAGCTTTATAAAAACTGACTTTGATTTTGCTTTAGCTAAACGTGTATTTCGAGCTTTTCGAGCCTAATGAGCTCGAGTCGAACCGCAAGTTTTGGACTTGAGCTCGAGCCGAGCCGCAAGTTTTCAAGCTCGACGAGCTTCGAGCTCGAGCCGAGCCTTATTTAATATGTTTTCGAGCCGAGCCGAGTCAAGTTCGGTCTCGGTTCGGCTCGTTAACACCCCTAGTATCTATAATCTAGGTTCACAACTCGTTTGTGTCATTATTGTCTTTCTAGCTCTCTATGCAACATCATAATTACAAAAGCCTAAAGAAGAACAAGAGGAGGTCTAATTCCAACATGATAACTTTAGGACTAAATTTTTTTTTTACTAACAACCCATTTACTAAACCTAGAAAAAGACAGTCCAATACAAATTATCCGTCTAATTTGCAGTTAACTTCAAACTGAATCTACCTAATGTGTTCCCCTGTCTCAGAATCGTGCAATTTTAAGCCTTTAATTTACTGTAATTAGCTTTTATGTAATGCCTCCTCAAAAACATCTAGGGAAGAAGGGTACCTGAAAAGCACCTGAAAAAGAAAAAAGAGGAAGCTCATTTGAAAGAACTGGCTTTGCTATATGATACTACTTCAGAAGCAAGATGAACATCTTTTTCTTACAACATTTCTAACAAGTTCAATAGAATAAAAGAAAGGATGGGAGTTCAACAGGAGAAGAAAACCTACAAATTTAAACCTACAAGTCAAGACAATTCTGTCTTGCTCTAAGATACCATCAATCCAAAGCAATGTCCAAGATAAAATAGGACAGCTATGGATTTAGTTGCTAAAAGTAAGCTGCTGATCCTAAGTAACTTTCACATATCAAAAATTCACCTATTCCTCATCAACATCAAGTTTCTTCAGTTTGGATTCGAGTTCGTTCTCCTCTTCATCACCCTCAGCTGATTCCTTTTCATCCTCGTCTCCATCTTCTGGATCATTCTCATCTAATGACCCAAGCTTCTCAGGAAACTTCTTGAAAATATCATTAACATCATCGATTCCGTCATCGGAGATGAAATTCCCATTAATATTCAACAATTGAAAATCAGGCTTATTCGCCACCATGTTAGCCAAAACCCTAGCACCAGCCCTATTTATTGCATTTGTATTTATATCAAGTTCCTTAAGCTGAGTATGACTTTCAAGAGCCTTGCTAATTTGTATAGCTCCTTCATCTTTGAGCTCATTTTCTGCCAAGTTTAGCTTTAATAGGTGCTGCTTTGATGCTAGGCATGCAGCTAGGGCAGGCACAGCAGCAGGTGTAACATCATTTCCAGCCAGCTCCAACACTTCAAGCAAAGGAGCTGAATCTTTAAGAGCATTTGCTATGGCAATAGTGCCCTCATCTTCCAAGTTCAAATAACTTAGGTAGGCTTCAATAAGATTTCCATGTTTTGAAAGTGCTTTACTCAAAGCAATTCCTGCTTCAACTCCAAACATGTTATCGCGCAAGTCAAGCTTCTTCAAATGAGCACATCCCTCTAGGGCTTCAGATAAGGCAACCCCACCTTCAGAATCAACCCTTGTTGAAGAACACCTAAAGTCCTCCAGCAAGGGAGAACGTTTGACAATCTCGGAAATAGCGCGAGCACCTTCATCCCCTGTCATGTTATTGTGAAACTGAAGGACCCTGAGCTTCTCTGTCGAAGGAACTAATTCACAAACGGCACGTGCTGCCTCCTCTGAGATACCATCGTTCATTAAGTAAAGCTCCTCTAAACTACTCTGTGATTTCAGAAGTGCTTCAAATGCTCGAACACCTTTCTCACCCAAGGCATTGTTTGAGAGATCAAGAAATTTCAAGACAGAACCTTCAAGAGCAGCTGAAAACATGTTCATGACTTCCAGGGCTTCTACCTCTGGCCTACCAGCAATAAAATCAGACAGATTCACTTCCTTCAATTGATCCTTGATCGATGCCAAAATAGGCTCTGCTATACGAGCTGCACCTAGGCTGAAACTTCTGTTACTAAAGCATATCTTAGTGTAATTGTTTGATGGATTCTTTAGTGGTGCCAAAAGCTCTTCCGCTTCTTCAGCCTCAATGAAGGCACGTGGGCCTTTTGATATATCAAATAAACTTTCAGGGACTGCCTCAAAAGTTGGCACTTCTCTAACAACTTTACTTGCTGGACCTCTTTTAAGAGCTTCTAATATGAGTTTACTACATTCCTTGGCATAAAGCTGGACTGCAGAGCTTCCATCACCATCTGGCTCCTTTTCATAGAACTGATTTGCAAGAGTAAATGCCTCCTCTTCAATTTGCTTAGCATTCTCCTCAGCTTCCTCCTTGCTCAAGCTACCATACTTCTGGGTAAAAATTGTTGAAGTTGAAAGATTGTTGGTCATCCGTTCAACAAGCATGATCCTTGTGTTTTGGCTAGGAGGCCACAGTTTAATGGAGAATGGACGGCGCTCAGGATTTGTTTGCATAGCATCCATTTGAATAACCTATTGATGAAGAACATTAATATGTGCAAGATTCTCAATACAAATGACAAGGGTAGAAATGCAAAACCACTTGTTCTGAGGGAGATATTAGAAAATTAAAAAAAAAAAAAAAAAAATGCTACTCTGCTTTCTACCAGCAGAGGAAGAATATATTTCAAGAGAAACATATTTTGAGCTCCACAGCAGACAATATCGCAGTAACCTTCATGTCAAAACACATACAAGGTATTTCTTTCTAGTGTAACTAACTTACATGGTTGCTAACATACATCAATTTTAGGCACTTCCAGAAATTAAGATACAAATTATCAGTTCCAAAATATTTATGTTTGGCAAATGACAAATTAAGCAAAAACACCCATCTTTTTCGTAATCCTTACCACATGGACAAGGTCAATTTCACAATCCCATAAGCCTGAAGTACTAAGATACTCCTTATATATGAACCCTGACCACAACCCCACCGCACTAAACCCCCTCTTCTTGAGAATATAATAAGGCACACATTTTTGGGAAATCTACATGCACAAGCAACATACATTATACGATGTCTTGCTTGACCAACTTCTCTATTGAGATTCTTCCCCTCACTTCTTTTCCAAATCAAAGAGAACAATAGGCTTCAGCCAAAAGGCATTAATACAAATTTAAGGGCCCTAGGCCAAACTATATAAGGGGACCTAGCCTATCACTTTCAATTTATTTTTTCAACCTCTTTAAGTCATGAATAATTTGCAAAGTTTACAAGAAAGAAAGCATATAAGACATTTAACTACAGTCAAACTTTTCCATTTTTGGCACCACAAAGATCCTTAACCAACCACATGTTGATCAAAGAGTTATGGTAAATTGAACTTCATTGGTTCGTAACTTTATAAAAGGACATGATGCACATGACCATTTAAACAAAGATTCAATTGATGGTATAAAGAGATGTTTTCACATCATGAACATGTGGTTCATCTATTGCAGGCTGTAAGAGTAAAATCTGACGCACTGAATAGCCAAGAAAGGGTCCAGTACTTCTAAATGGGGTGGCAATCAATTATTTTGCTGAAGGGAATTCAAACTAACAAGAAGCAAAGATATATTGATAATATTTCAAAAGAAAAATCATTCATCAATATCTGACAATCTTTCAAAATGTTTTAATACATAAAAATCTAACTACTAAAGACACAAAGATGTTTCTGAACTCCAATGAAGTTACAATAAGAGTGCAAATTTCAACCATGCCCAAAAACACAAAATTATCAAAGAATATAATTACAAATGCCCAACCTCCTATGACCATTTAGACTTTACTAATTTTGGGGAATTATCGATACTAGTGAAATTTATTTACAAAATCTCCTAATAACTGAAATGTTAAAAAAAAAATATATATTAATAAAAAAGGTGCAGATCCTTTTGCAATACATCCTTCCTTTATCGTAGTCCAATCATAAACAAGCAAGTAATGCATCCGAATAGCATCCAACAACAAGTTAAGTAAACTTAGTATGAACATAGATGTTCAAGTGTCTTATGTAATTTATAGCCAAAAGAATTCCAAAAACATGATCATCAAAGTGCTCCAAGTTACCCACCTTCTTCTTCCACCCCCAACCTTCCTAAGAGACAACCAACAAAGGTGACATTATTGATTGATAGACAGATTCCATACACTTAAAAATCTTTAAAGTTCAAATAGAGTTTTCTAAACAGTGTACAAAATACAAATTTGATTGCAATCATCAAATAGACCGGAAAACCTATGATTATGAACTATAAAAAGAGGTGTGGTGAAGAGAGAGTAGTTGAGTACACCCCAGCCAAGAACAAAGGAAGAATAACTGTCACCGGACAGTAGAATACTAGAAAAAGATTGGCCTAGCTGCCTAAGGCTAAGTATAAATGTATAATTCCGATGTAGAAGATGAGGAGGCGTAAAAATCTTTGGCAGGACAAAGAAGAGGGACAATGTGCATTGCTGAAGTAGTAAAGTTTCTCATTCTAGGGCTGGCACCTGGCAGTAGATCACATTTTGTGCAGGTGGAGCTCCACTCACATCCACCACCCAATCATCCATCGACTGTCCATCATCGATGAGTGAAACCGATTACAATAAAAACTCATAAGGACCTGTACTACCAGTGTCATCCATCTACCATAAACTGCTTAAATTTCTGCGTACTGCCTAGTATACCAACACTACCATCATAAAACATCAGTACAGCAAGGCCAAATCCCATAACACTATCGGCCCATTTGGTTAGTGGTCATGAATGGTGGTAATGGTAATGTAATCTAGTGTAAATTTGTAAAGAAGTTCTCATGTCAATGACCATGGTAATGAAACTTCATCACAAAATATGGGTTTTCCTATATAAATTTTCAAGTAGCATTTGTCATGGGTAATGATGTGGGATTTCCTTTACAAATTTACACTATAATGCATTACCATTACCACCATTTATGACATCTAACCAAACGGGTCGTATAGGTCCGTTTGGTTTGATGGAAAACTCTTTTCCACCTTAGTTTTCCTTTTTAAACCCCTTGTCGTTTTCCTACGAAACAAACGGAGCCTACAACAGACCGTATCTTAGAAGGAAAACCAATGCAGGATTGCAGACTAACAGTGTTGTAAGGTCATACTCAGAAAAATTAACATGGAAAGTCGCTAATTAAAAGAGATATTACCAAACACATTTCAAAAAAAAAAAAAATTTACCACACAAATATAAACCCAAAATAAAGGGTTTTCATTACCATAATACTCAATACAGATTCTACCATAACGATTTAACTAGTGAGGTCCGATGATTAAAGTTAAATAGTACCTCTGAAAATCTTAAACAATTGGTAAAATTATCATAATCAAAGTTGAGAAATTAATAGCAACAAATGCAAATAAAGCAAATAAGAAGTATATTAGAGCCGGAAAACTTCTAAGAAAAAAAAAACATTACAGTAATTGAAACAAAGATGCCATTAATTCACATACGAAATTGATACGAGAAATATTAACAATACCTGAAAAATCGAAAAAATGAGAAGAAAGATCGAAAGAAGTTAATGAGAGAGTGAGTGAAAGGAGTGAGAGTTGGAAGAAGATATAAAGTGAGGAAGATGCCAATTGGAAAGAATGATACAGTAGATCGGAATTCAGAGACAAGAGGAGAGAGAAAATATTATGGAAATGTGTGAAACTGTCGATGAAATGATCGCGCCCATTTGCCCTTATATCCCTGCACTCTTGCTTTTTTATTTTTGGGAGGAACCACTTTTTGAAGTGTGTGTATGGGCCCATGGGGTACTATGGAATGTGGTTTTCAAAATTCAAACTTCTTTAATAACAATAAATAATTCAATTACGATTTTACGGACTTGTTCGATAAAAGTAGCTGTTGTGGGAGCGGTTAGTTGTTAGTTATTGTATTAGTTAGTTGTCATCGTGAGACGCAGGCATGGGTCGGGCCGGGCCGGGCTTGTTCACGGGCTCGGCCCGCGGGCTTGGGGAAATGGCGGGCCGGGCCTGGCCCGAGCCCGTGGGTGACGGACCGTTTGTCCACGGCCCGGCCCGAGCCCACGGGCCGGGCTCGTGCCTCCTGCGAACCTGGCCCGTGTTTTATGTTTTTTTTGTATTTTTGACGTTTTAGGCTAAAAACACAAAAGAAAGTAGCGTTCGGCCCGCGGACCAGGCCCACGCGGGCTCGTGCGTGCGGG
Organism: Beta lomatogona; assembly: GCA_947646795.1. NCBI lineage: Eukaryota > Viridiplantae > Streptophyta > Magnoliopsida > Caryophyllales > Amaranthaceae > Beta > Beta lomatogona. The sequence continues at coordinate 1,774,416 of CANSNZ010000436.1, forward strand.
CCTGAAATTAAATTTCTCGACCGTGGCCCGCCCACTGCCCACGGAGCGGGCAACGGGCCGGACCGGGCCTTGAACGGGCTCGTGCTGGGCCAGGGCCCAAATCGGGCCGGCCCGCGTGCTGGCCCGGCCCATGCCCAGGTCTAGCTGTCAGATATTAACTATTAGAGTTTGACTGTAAAAATAACATACTTCCTCCGTTTTGTTTTAAATGAAACGTTAACCCAACGTGCTTCTTTATTCATTAATATATTTAGTTGTGCACACATAAAAAATATACTTCCTCCGTTCCATTTTAAATGAAACGTAGGGCCTTGGCACGGGGATTTAGAATAGGAGAGAGATAGAGAGAAAAAAAAGAAGGGACCCATGTGATTAGGAGAGAGATAGAGAGAAGTGAATACCAAATAAGGTAACGTTTCACTTATTTTGAAAGGCCTAAAATAGTAAGTGTTTCATTTAAAATGGAACGGAGGAAGTATAAAAAGTTATAATTTGATAGTATGCATCGAGACGAATCTAACAAGATCTCACTTGACTATTTTTTTCTTTATATAATAGCGAATCAATGAATAGTGTCATTTCACCCAATGTTTCATTTAAAACAGAACGGAGGAAGTATGATAATTAGTGTTCGGTAAAACTAGTTGTTAGTTTAAATAAATAACAAAAATAAACTATTTTCAATCTTCAAAACCTACTCTAAAATCTACCCCTACCTACCCCCAAAAGCTAATATTTTATAGCTTTTCCAAAGCAGTAGTTCAAACATCAAAAGCTAATCCAGACACTATTTCACAAAGCATAACTTTTGACTATTATTAGAGTTTTGACTTAGTTCAAACACTGAAAAGCTACCTCAAAAGCTATTGTCGAACATGTGTTTAATCTTCGGCCAATCTCTCATTTTGCATACTAAACTAGCTAGTCGACTCATATGCCATAACTTTGAAAATTACGGGTACATAACATATTAGATATAGTTCTCAAAATGGTGCTTTTGTTTTTGGGGAGATGGGTAAGCATGTAGCACAAAGAAGACAAAACTATGAAACTTAAATATGTGTAATCCTAAATATAGTGTACTTCCTCCGTTCTGAAATAAGTGAAACACTTTTCACGAAAAGCTGTTACATAAAAGATAGAAGTGTTTTACTTAGTTCAGTATGGTATTAAAAAAGGTCCTCAATAATAATGATAAGAAAATTAGTAAACTACAATTAGTTTGTAGCACATGAAAAAAACTAACACAAGTGATTAATCAAACACTAATATTTCTCTCTCTTTATTGTTCCTAACGGCAACCTTAATTAAACTTAATTATATGATCATGGATTATTCATAGTGGTTATAGTATTTATAAAGATGACATGAGGTTGCCGGCCCGTTATTTTCATGCAAGGACTCAAGTTGCCTTTTAATTAGACACGGTCCCGATTGTGCTTCTATACTTATCATACTTTAGTTGTGGAAAGACTTTCTGCTAGTTTAACTATGGGCCTATTCTCCCCAGCTTATTTTCAGTTCAGTTCAATTCAATTCAGTTCAGTTCAGTTCTTAAATTATTATCATTACTATTAATTAGTTATAATTTAATTCAATTCAGTTCAGTTGTTTTATGCCAAAGAGAACATGCCCTATGTCCATCGTATTATATTGTTGATATTTTTACTGAAAACAAAGTCATAAGAAGGCGATTTTGTATTTATATGTATTTGATAATTCGTAAACCTAAGAAAAATTCATATAATAATGTTATTTTTTAATCGATTAAAAGCACAAATTAGTACGGGCTAGTTTGCGAGCCCATAACAGGTGCAACCACTGTCTAAGCCCACATCTTGGAAATTATGAAAATATGAATCACGTCCACCTTCAGAAAGAAAAGGCCCGAACCCATTCGAGCCTATTTACACATAAAAGTTGAAATACTAGGCCTGTTGTAGCAAATAAGGTAATTTGAAGGAACTCTCACACTATTTTCTGATTGTTTTATTGAATACTTTTGCAACATCCTACTATTTTTTTTTTTTTATTAGGAAAGAAAAACTTAGACTAGGCTCCGTCAATCCGAGGGACAGCCTAAAACATCCTTACGGATGATAAGAGTTGCAACATCCTACCATGTCTATTACAAAGATCTATATAAAAATTAGCACAAATAAGGTATTAGAAATATAATATTCTTAGATCTATGATATTTTATTAACATTTAAATATTTTCAATAAATATTTTCAATATAATAGCGTTCGGTAAAACTAGTTGTTAGTTTAAATAAATAACAAAAATAAACTATTTTCAATCTTCAAAACCTACTCTAAAATCTACCTCTACCTACCCCCAAAAGCTAATATTTTATAGCTTTTCCAAAGCAGTAGTTCAAACATCAAAAGCTAATACAGACACTATTTCACAAAGCATAACTTTTGACTATTATTAGAGTTTTGACTTAGTTCAAACACTGAAAGCTACCTCAAAAGCTATTGTCGAACATGTGTTTAATCTTCGGCCAATCTCTCATTTTGCATACTAAACTGGCAAGTCAACTCATATACCATAACTTTGAAAATCGGGTACACAACATATTAGATATAATTCTCAAAATGGTGCTTTTGTTTTTCGGGAGATGGGTAAGCATGTAGCACAAAGAAGACAAAACTATGAAACTTAAATATGTGTAATCCTAAATATAGTGTACTTCATCCTTTCTGAAATAAGTGAAACACTTTTCACGAAAAGCTGTTACATAAAAGATAAAAGTGTTTTACTTATTTCAATATGGTATCAAAAAAGGTCCTCAATAATAATGATAAGAAAATTAGTTAACTACAATTAGTTTGTAGCACACAAAAAAACTAACACAAATGATTAATCAAACACTAATGTTTCCATCTCTTTGTTGCTCCTAACGGCAACTTGATTAAACTTAATTATATGATCATGGATTATTCATAGTGGTTATAGTATTTATAATGACATGAGGTTGCCGGCCCGTTATTTTCATGCAAGGGCTCAAGTCGCCTTTTAATTAGATACGGTCTTGATTGTGCTTCTGTACTTATCATACTTTAGTTGTGGAAAGACTTTCCGCTAGTTGAACTATGTCCATTGTATTATATTGTTGATATTTTTACTGAAAACAAAGTCATAAGAAGGCGATTTTGTATTTATATGTATTTGATCATTCGTAAACCTTATTAAAATTCATATAATAATGTTATTTTTTAATCGATTAAAAGCACAAATTAGTACGGGCTAGTTTGCGAGCCCATAACAGGTGCAACCACTGTCTAAGCCCACATCTTGGAAATTATGAAAATATGAATCACGTCCACCTTCAGAAAGAAAAGGCCCAAACCCATTCGAGCCTATCCACACATAAAAGTTTAAATACTAGGCCTGTTGTCGCAAATAAGGTAATTTGAAAGGAACTCTCACACTATTTTCTGATTGTTTTATTGGATACTTTTGCAACATCCTACTATTTTTATTTTTTTTTGTGATTATGAACGAAAAACTTAGACTGGGCCCGTCAATCCGAAGGCTAGCCTAAAACATCTTTACGAATGATAAGAGTTGCAACATCCTACCATGTCCATTACAAAGATCTTTATAAAAATTAGCACAAATAAGGTATTAGAAATATAATATTCTTAGATCTATGATATTTTATTAACATTTACATCGTAAATGAATAGCTTCCATTTTTTAACTTTAAGAAAACACGTTGATAGACTTTAACGTGAAGTTGACTCATTGACAAGTGACAACGTATGGCAAACGCAACGCATTACAAACTGAATTTTATAGCATATTATATAAAGATTAAATAGGGAAATAGGAAAAGGGCAAAAATTAATTTGCCTGATAATCTAATGAAGATCATTTCATGATGCAATAACAGACAAATGTTGTAATGCTTGTGAGTCGTGTCCATGAATGCCAACGTAACAGCTTAAGCTGTCAAAAATGCGTTGCATTTGCATGGTATATAGTGTATACAATCCCTTCTTCAAGAGGCAAGGACAAAAACTAAGTTGATTATTTAATTTTGTACTAAAGAAAATGCATGGCTTAATTTTTTATTGGCACTTGGCGAATTTGGCAATATATATTCCCCTCCAATTATTTACTAGAAATTTCCTGAAGACGAGTTACATTGAATTATTCTACACTACTGTTCAGAAATAATATTGAAATTTCCTTCAAAAAGAAATCATATTTATGTTTTAAATATATATCAGTACATATTTTTCTCATTCTTAAATACTTAGTATTTTTTTATTATTAAGAAATATAATTAGTTCGAAGACTAACCCCCTACTAGGTTACTAGCCTGCAGGGTACACTAGCTCAGAGGCTGGGTACAATGCTAAACAACCCAGAAGACAACAGGCTTAAAGGCCCATTGTCACCACAAGTGAATGCCCCAACCTATTGTTGGGAAGGGGATTCGAACCCTAGGCAATGCCATGGAATTCGAGGTGGTACTCCACTGAAATGAAGAACCCTACTGAACTGACACCTCGCTCAAGTTTAACCAGCCAGGTTTGCAGGTCAGATTCATTAGGAGGGAGGGGGGATGGTAAGGGAAACCTCACCCCAAAGAGCCCCTAGTGGGGTTTGATCCCATGACCTTCAAGTCATGAGGCCAAACCATTACCATTAGGCCAAGCGTTGCTTGGTTATTCACAATTTCACATACATCACTTTGACCATACATGTTTTTTCATACCTGTGTATATAGACTTTTTGTCTCAATGTATATATTCAATATTATTAGAATTCTATAATCTTTATTAGTAGAGAAGACTCCTAGCTAAAATTATTAATGGTCAAAATAGCATTTTAACAAACATAAAAAACAATTGTCTTTTACAACTTTTTAAAGAGGTAAAAATATTCATGATTTTTTATTTTTACTCATTTGAAGTCCTCAAAATAAACAAATGTGTTAAATAAAAAGCTTTAGAAACACTTAATTCTAGATGTATGGACAATAATACCTAAAAATTTGTAACATATACTCCCTCCGTTTCTTTTTAATTTACTCAATTCACTAGTACAAAAGTATGAGAGAAAAACTGAAAAGGTGGAGAGAGAAACTGAAAAGTGAGAGAGATAAAGTAAAAAGTGGGTTGAAATATTAAAAAGTTGATGACATGGGTGGAAAAAGAGGAGAAAGTAAATATGACATGTTACCAAAAAATAGAAAAAGCAACAGTGTGTAGATTAAAAAGAAACGGACCATAAAAGAAAGTGTGTAGATTAAAAAGAAACACAGGGAGTAGTAATTTAATGGGAAAAAGGGGGGGAAATCAGTCCGGTGATATCCTCTCTAGTGACACCAGCAGAAGGTTCCACAAGAGTGAGGTTTACATTGTAGGCTCTTGCAGAATTTAGTAGATAAGTGTCACAAGTCTCACAACTTTGTGATGAAATGTGAAATCTCCCAAACAACAAAACAAAACACAGCTACACACAAAAGAAAGATAAAATTTGCTCTTAACGCTTGAGGCCTATATAATATAGGAGTTACCCTTTTTTTGTTCTTAGCTATATTTCATTTCTATATTTCAAGTAAATATCTAATAATGAAGCTTCTTGTGTTTTCCATCTTCTGCATCATCCTTCTTCAGGTACACATAATAATAACTTTTTTCATCTCTGAAATTATTCATTTTTATATATGTATAGTACTAATTATTTATTAACCTTTGTACTTAATTCTCACAAATTTACTAAATCATGATTGTAATGTTTGCCTTATTTTGTAATTAACTGTAATAGATGTGCAGTGAGGCTTTATCTGCTACCAATTATACAGAGAATTCTCTTGTCAAGGTTAAGTCATTAGCTTCTATTTAACCTCTATTTGATGTTATTTATTTTTCTCACCTTATTAATATCATCTAATCTTAATATCTTTTTAACATACAGCCGATACAGGAAGAGAATAAGGCGGAAAATCAAGGGAAATATGTTTGGAGAAACATAAGTAAGTTTTTATTTCAAGTTAAAACAAATTAAAGTGCATGCACATGCAGAATAAAAATCTTTTGTCTCGCACTTTATGTATACCATTTTTGCTAATTGGTTGATAATTAATGTATTTTAAATTTTAAATTATCGAATGGTGGGTTATAGTGATAATAACAATCTATATAAAAAAATTAAGAGAGTGACAAACAGATTGTGAGACAAAAAATTTAGACTTGTGATATTGTCATTCTTGTGATTTTCTTTGTTGTGGATATACTTGTTAAAAAATGTGTTTTCGATATTTATTTTTTAGAAGATGGCCTTTTTTTTGGCAGATTGAATTGACATCTCTTCTATGTTTGGTAGCATCTTAATTATAATAAACGGATCACTTTTATTTACGCTACTTTTCAAGTGATCCTTTTAGCTCAGATAATAAGGTAAGACCGTAAGACAGTGTTTTTTTGGACCAATTAGGTGCTAAATGATTAGCTTGCTTGGCATTCTACTTTAATAGAAACTAGAACGGAGCTCTTTGTTTAAAATAATTACAAAATAAAAAATTAGGGATCTCAATAGGAATCAAATTGATAAGCTACTTATCTTCAGAAAATAAGGAGCTAATAAAATTATCCATCTTTTCAATTTAGATTATTTATTCAAAAAAAAATGCAGCTTCTTCAAATAAGTAGCTAATTTCTACCAAGTAACTCATGTAATCATGTTCCTTAGCTTATCTGCTTAAGCAACTTATAAGTTTTAGTTCCTACCCTTTTAGCCAGTCTCAATTTGTTTATCAGTTTCAAATCATTTTCAGCTATTTTGCCAAACATAGCCTCTAGTATAACATACACCACATAATCGGTGTGATCATAATACAAAAGACTTTGAGAATATTTATGATATTATTATTCATCTACACTAATATATTAAAAGGCGTGCATAAACAAGGAAGGATGCCACGTGGCGCTCTCCCTAAGGGAGTTTTACTCCATGTAATCCACAACAATAAAAAAATTAGAAATTGCGTAGCATAGGGTTTGATCCCGAGACCTCAAGAACATATACTAAAGTCTTAACCACAAGACCAAATAACATTTAGTGTTATAATCTTAAAGTATAATATTCATAAATGAAATTTTTCCTTACCCGGAGCATAGCCCGGGCCTAATAACTAGTTATTATTGAAATGAAAACTGCAGATTGCAACTCTGCTTGTGCAATGAGATGCGTAAGGTCGTCAAGGAAGAATTTGTGCAATAGAGCATGCCAAAGTTGCTGTTTCCAGTGCAAATGTGTTCCTCCTGGTACTCATGGCAACCACCATCTCTGCCCTTGCTATGCCAGCCTCAGGACCCATGGCAACAGGCCTAAATGCCCTTAAATTTACTTACTACTTTATCATATAGTATCATATAGTATAATATATTATTAATTAGTGTCACGCATGCATCTTTAACTAAGCATTAAGCCTAAGGTAGCAATATATAGTGTAATATATAATTATTTCATTTTCCTGTTTTAGTGTTTGCAATAATGTGTTGGATCTACATTTTATGCATGTTGTTATAATTAATCATGCTTTTTATTGTTTATTAGTAGTTATAAAAAGCCTATGAATTATATATACTTTTGTTGTTTACATACCTTATACATTAATCTTTGCTATTGCTTCCTCTTGTAGTTTTTGTTCTTAATTATGAATTTGGGGCAATTTTAGTAGTTATTGTGAACATTGCATTTGTGATCACCTCAATCGTATAACATGCAATAGTTGCAAACTAACACTGCATCAAATAAAAATGTTGCTGTAAGGGATAAATTTTTTTGCTAATTAGTACTCCCTTCGTTTCATTTTAATTTACTCACTTCACTTTGGGGGAGAACCAAGGAGAAAGTGCAAAAGTATGAGAGAGAAACTGAAAAAAAGGTGGAGAGAGAAATTGAAAAGTGAGAGAGAGAAATTAAAAAGTGGGTTAAAATATTAAAAAGTGGATGTCATGGGTGAAAAAAGAGGAGAATGTAGATGTGACATGTTATAAAAAATAGGAAAAGTAACAGTGTGTAGATTAAAAAGAAACGGATCAAAAAGGAAAGTGTGTAGATTAAAAAGGAAACGAATGGAGTATTACATGAATATATAAGGCCTTACACACTCAACAATTGTATGTCGCCTAATTCTCAGTCATCACCTCCACATGTCTCTATGTGAAACTTTACAACACACATAGTCATATATATACACCCAAAAATGACTATAATCAAACAAATTAATGTTGACATGTATCAAACTTTAAATAGTTATATGTGGTGTGTTGAATTATACTACATGTTATTACAATCACACTCCTTTGTGTTTGAAGAATTAAGGGCATTTCTTGCGACCAGCTTTGGTGGACATGTTAGCCCAACAAGGACAGGCGTTTGCACCACCTGAAGTTCCTGGTGGTACACAGTTGCAACGTTGACAACAAGTATTACATGCCCTAATACATATCCTGTATCTTGACGCCATGCTGCATCTTATATGACATTTTTCCTTGCAATCTGTCAAAATTTCATCAGAAAAGTGAAGAAGAATGTTAACTTATTGATAGTTGGCAACAACTTATAATGGGTATAATTCTTGATTTTTCAAAGTACTTATACACTTCTCCGGACACGCTTGTCAATGCATAACTTTTAACCATTAATATCCTAATACCCTAAATGTAAAAATTATAAAAAGTTGATATTCTAAAAGTATATATCGATACAGATCTAATAAGATCTCATATGATTATATTTTTCCTTGTATAAATATAACAAAATACAGTCAAAGAAGAGTGTGTGAATAGTGCAAAAAGTCAAACTGTATCATCGATTTTGAAACGGAGGAAGTAATTTTTTAAAAACATATGTGAAGATGATTGATCCATCAAAGGATTCCCTTTGATTTTCCAATGATATGAAGATTTTTCATAAAGAGTTTCTTACCTATTTTAGCACCCAAAAACGCGCCCTTAGCAAGTTGTTGCTGTGGTTTTGGTTGTGCTTTTGGTTGTGGTTGTGATGCGTTACAAATCTCCAACTGTAGTTACAAATTAAAAGTAAAAGATATAATAATTTAGTTGTAGATATCAAACATGACTAATCAATGATGTGATTAAATTGTATAAAATCGAGTTTATTGTTTATAGGTTAAAATAGAGGAGTATATTTGGTTCATTATTGTCAATAATTTAGTTATACGAAAATCAATCTTAGTCATCATATTAGTGTTGAGGTCATGTAGTCCACATAGAGTCGATATATATCAAATTGTGTCATTGTCGATTCAGATAATAATTAAATTATACAATTGGAGTCTAGGCTAAGTTATTTAATCGATTATTTGAATTGGGTCAATTTTATCAGTTTTAGGAGAACATTGTGAAGACAAATTGTGACCTAACTAACCTGTTGCAAGACCTAATCAATAGCAGAATCTAACCAAACTCATGCACGTAATGTAATTGTGTGATTTAATTATGGAAAAATCGTTTTCCCGGCCCATAATTAGAGAATATAACCACGTAAATATCATTGACCTAAACAGATGCATGTTATGTAATTGTGAAAAATCTTGGTAAAAAGACAAGGCATTCATACATGAATTGAAGCACGTACGTACGCACCTGATGTGAGAGGACAAGGCAAAAAAAAACAATGCCAAGGATTTTGTTGAAGCTACTCATCTTTGTCATTTATCCAAATATCACAAGATGTTGTGAGAAGAGCCAAAAATTAAAAAAACGAGGACATTTATCAATTTATGTATTTGAGGTGGGGGGTAATTGTGTTTTATCGCCAGCGAAGAACCTCAAACATGCCTCCATAAAAGGCAAATAATTGTTGGAATCATATAAATGGAGGGTGTTTTTATCCTTGTCCAATTCTTAAGGGACGATAATCTTCTCTAATTAGTTCTCTTTTCTATATCTCTCTCTTTGACAAGAAACTAAGAATTAGCATTGGTAATTGAATGGCAATAATAGCTTATACTAGGGGTGGAACATTGGAGGGCGGGAGCCTCGGCACCGCCAACTTTGAAATTTCCTTTTTGAAATCTTTTTAAAATTAGGGAAAATTTCATAAAACTACTTTTTATAATCAATTTTTTTCAAAAAACTACCTTTTAAAAATTTTCTTATAGAAAACTACCTTATATAACAAATTTGTTTCAATATACTACCATTTTACCATAAATGGGGTTTAATCACTAATAATTGAGTCACCGTAAATTGCTATTCTTTCCTCCCATATCGTTTCTCTCTTCTTTTCTCGCTACTCCACCGGCAGCAATACTTAGGGCGATTGTCATTTATTAATTAGTATTAAATATAAACGTGACATGGTAGTATATTGAAAGGAATATGTTATATAAGGTAGTTTTTTGAAAGAAATTTTTTAAAAGGTAGTTTTTTAAAAAAAGTTGATTATAAAAGGTAGTTTTTTGAAATTTTTCCTTAAAATTAAGGAAAATTTTGCTTTATTTTTTAAAAATAGGTAACAATATTTAATACCTCCTTATTATTTGAAAATTGCCCACCTACAAAAGGTGGGTAGCGCTTTAAAAAATTTGAGGAATTCATCTTATGTTCAACTTATTTTTTAAAAATTCTCCTTTAGTCCCCTCGAAAATAAATTTCTAATTCCGTCCCAGGCTTATACTATCGTTTGCAAGATTTTTTTTAGGAGAAGGATTTACTTTTCTTTTTTTCAAAATATGTTTTTTTAGATTATGACACATAATCTTAAAGAAAACCAAACACCTATTTTTCTACGGCCTTCATGCATGGGACGGATGATCAAGTCTTATGTACCTTTCTATTAATTAATTCTACATCATCATATAAGACTATAAGAGAGCTTAAAATATGGGGCCAAACACAAGAAGATATCACATGCATTAGTTTTATGCCAAAAAAGCAAATATTGTTATTTGATTTGAGACAAAATCCCGAGCAACCATACAGATACATATTAGCTAGAAAAGAATAAGTCAAGGCATGAAATGTGTACCATTTCCACGCCATCAAAGTGATGAAAGAGATTTTCTTAAGTTTAATATCTCTAATTCTCAATCATGCAACGCAAATGGACAATAATTTATATAAGTTACTATTAAAAACATGACAAGTAATACGCAAGCGAAACATTAGAGTTAGTTTTGGAATAATAATTATATGAAATGACTGGCAAACTAATAATAATACTGGAGGAACAATATGACATATTCATAACGCAGTTGATTGGCTTCTAGTTAATTGCACATGCAACCTTCTCTAACTACTATTATTGATGCTCCAAAGTCCAAATTAGTATTAGAGTAGTAAACTAAATTCCCTTTTATTGTGTTTCCTTCACCCAAAAAAGACTTTTTACTATGTTGCACTATATATAACATGATGTTTGGATACAAAAAGAAAGTATGAATAGCTAAAAGTTTTGTGGGATTTTCGAAATATACTTCAATTTTATTTGCAGAACGTTATATTTTTATTTGATGGATAGGGTACTGGAGTTATTGGTAAGAATTACTTTTTTTTTTTTAAAGAGAAAATTCATTAATTGAAGGCTAAACGGCACCTGCAATAGGTATTAAAGAAAAACAAGATACAATTAAACAAGGCTAAATCAAATTCGTCTTCAAAAGAACTACAATGAACCAGATCGAGCAATACAGCGCAACCCCCTTGTATTTGTTGAATCAGGCAGTTATTGATGAGGAAGTCTATCATTCTGATGTAGTTTGGGAAGAACATTATTGACCGAGTCATGTTGATCACATCCGAGATTCTAATACCTTCATGTTGAGTCTCGAACTTCAACCAATGAGAACAATTTCTCATACCTAAAAACAAAAAAATCATACTCACAACTCCCATAGGGGAGAAGGAGATTTCCAAAACAGAAACTAAAAACCCTATAACAGGGTTTGAAAAGATCTCATAAAGAGAGACTAATTTATTAAACAAAACAAGAAAATGAATTAAAAACTGAAAATAAAAGGGAAAAAGGGGCTTACCATGGATGAAATCATCCATGGCAGCCCCTAACTGATGAAGAAGGGGTAGGGGATGCTAGGGTTTGAGAGAGAAAGAGAGAGGGGGGAGGCTAGGGTTTTAGTTGGTTGAGGTTATTGTTAATGCATATATTACTAACATGCATGCATCAATAGGGTTATTAATAATGCATATTTGCCTTTACTTAATGTCGCTTTTCATCGTGCAAAGGTTACGCGATAGATGAGTTATTATTATTATTATAACAAATTACTTTGAAATTTTTTGTTATCTAATAATTAGCTTAAATAATATGGCACTTTTTATGCAGTCAAAAATTAAGTGATGTTTGGCAATAAAAGACTTAAGTAGTTTTTCCTTTCCGACGTTGGTTATACTCTTTTGCCTAATTTTAAGCTCCGGATATTTTGCACATAAAGAGCTAGCAAAAAAACAATATATATACCTTTATTAATAGCTAAATATCATTAGCGTATTCAATTCGTAAGTCGAACAAGCTAATTAACCCAACAAACACTTCGGTTGTGAAAGAGGCCTTTGGCAATTTTATATACTTCTACTTTCATAATTGGTAGTATAGTGGAACAAAACGGAAGCCAGTAAAAAGCTTGTATATTGGAGTAACTACTATTTACCAACCCTATACTACAACTACAGAATAATCATTAATTTTCTGACAAAATTTCATGTTTTAGTTTATAAGTTACATGTGGATCGCAAATCCTATGCACCGTTTTGCCTCAACATCTATGAATTATGATCTCTTGTTTGGTAGGAATATCATTGATACTATGAATATCATTCATCACTCTACACCAAATTAAATTAAACGTTTTATAATATCTTAAGGCATCAAATCTGATTAATTTATACACCACGCATTCAGAAATGAAGTAGAAATTAAACTTTGCTTCCTATTTTTCTTGCCATTGTCATGAGGAGTAGTATGAAATCTGAATTATTGGAGAAGTTGTCGTAGCGTCTTTATTGCTTGACTTGTAGGATCGAAATTAATGCTTTAAATGTTACATTTTGGCAAAGCAATAATCTAGTAGTATGTGATTACTGATCTATGGAATTGATTGCCCAACTTTAACTTTCTCCATATTATAATGTAATTGCTTAACGCACCCAATAAGTAGAAGTCACTAAATAAGTCTATGGCCTATTTTATCGTGAACTAGTAGAAATAAAGTTTGTCCTGAATACTTCTCCGTTTCAAAATAGTTGCACCATTTGGCATTTGGCATTTGATCATTATTCATCAACCAACTTTGGCAAGCATTTTCTCATCATTATATAAGAAAAAACATAGTCAAGTAGGATCTTGTTAAATTCGTCTCAATACGAGGATTTCAAATATCAAATTTTTATAATTTTTACTTAGACACAATTAGAGATATTAACGTTCAAAAAAGTGTCTCGGCAAACGTAAAAAAGCAAATGGTGCATCTATTTTGAAACAGATGAAGTATGTCTTAATTCAAATTTGATATTATTTTGGCGTAATATATGATTCAAAAAAGGCAATTAATTACTAATGTTAATTCATCTTTTATTAGAGTAGTTTCAATTAAAAATGGCTTGGCTGGATTTATTAATCCCTTAAATTGTAAATCAAGATATTACAAAAGATAGTTTGAAAAAGAAAAGTCAAAATGGAATTGGCTAGGTTAGTTGTTTAGGGACCAATCTATTTCCAAGCAATAGTGTATTTATTTTACTTGAAAATTTTGAACTTAGGTTTCTAAATAGGGTATCTTTAGCATAACTAGTTATCATAGTAATTTTTTTTTGGTTGACAATGATCGTAGTAAGTGTTGGTGTGCTATTATAAACTATACGGTTTTTTCACCAAGTACCCCCGAGTTTTCAAAAAATTCACGTGGTACCCTTCATGTTTTCAAAATTCACATGGTACCCCTAAGTTTAAAACTTATTCACATGGTACCTTCAAATACCCTTAATGACTAATGGCGTTAACCGCCGTTAGTCATTAACCCTAATTTCTGCATTAAACCCAAATTAACCTATAATTCTAACCCTAATCATAACCCTTACCCTAATCCTAACCCTAAACCCTAAACCTAACCCTAACCATCCCTCCCCCACCCTCCCACCACCCCTGCAGCCTCCTCCACCCCCAGCCCCCCCCTCCCCCGCCCCCGCATCCCCCTCCCCCCCCCGCTCCACCGCAACCCAAACCCGGTTCCCCGTCCCCTCCCCACCATCGCTCCCCCCTCAATTTCGGAACAACCCCCTCCCTCCACTCCTGCGCCCGCCACAACACCACCCCGAACAAGGCTGCGAACAAGCCGAGTAATCCGTACAAGGCTGCGACGGGGGGTAGGGGAGGGGTGGGGTTTTGAGCTCGCGACGAGGGGGGAGGGGTGGGGATCCTGGGCTCGCCATGAGGGGTGGGGGGGAGGTGGGATTTCTGGGCTCGCGACGGGGGTAGGAGGCTGGGCTCGCGACAGGGGGTGGGGCCGGGGGCGCGACAGGGGGTGTAGGGGTGGGGAAGGGGGGATGGCTTGGGGTGGGGGGTTGCGGGGGGTGGTGGGAGGGTGGGGGAGGCCTGGGGGGGTTAGGGTTAGGTTTAGAAGTTAAGTTATGGTTAGTTAGGTTTTAGGGTTTAAATAGGTTAATTAGTGTTGAATTAGGTTAATTAGGGTTTATTTAGGGGTTAATTAGGATTAAGACTAACGACGATTAACGCCGTTAGTCATTAAGGGTATTTGAGGGTACCATGTGAATTAGTTTTAAACTTGGTGGTACCTGGTGAATTTTGAAAACATAGAGGGTACCACGTGAATTTTTTGAAAACTCGGGGGTACTTGGTGAAAAAACCGTAAACTATATGCTATATGCTAGTAGTTAGTTTCACATAAGTAGATAATACACCACGCTCTAAATGAGTAGTCTAGGACCTAGACTCTTAAGTATACTTGAATTTATGCACACATTTTTTAAAACAAACATCAACTATGGTTGGTCGTCTAATAATAATTCGAATTAATGAAGTATTAATTATTATTCCATATTAATTTTAATTGTGTGGGTTGCCTTCTTGAGATAATATGGTGCTCCAAAAAAATCCATTAGAATGTGAAGTACTAATGATTAGTTACTTAGGATCATTTGGAGAATGCAACCTCCGTAGTTGTAATCATCAATATCTCCTTAAAGATTTCATTACGTGAATCATTTGTGAAATATTATGTTTGAAGGAAGTAATATCTCCTCTGTCTTCTTATTAGGGGAAATCTTTACAATTTTTATCATACATCCAAGTGTACAATATGCATGGATAAACTCTGGAAAGGTTAGATGTACATTTAGTGTACATAGGGATGCAGGTGGGGCGGGGATGGTTCCCGATTTGGTGGGTGGTGGGGCGGGGATGGGGATAAAACCATACCCGCCTTGGGGATGGGGACGGGGATGAATTTTAAGTTATACCCGCCCCATCCCCGCCCCACCCTGCCCCGCCTCGTCAATATCCACCCCGCCCCTCCAATACCGGCCCCACCTCCCCCATCTTTAAATAAGTTTGAGTTAAAAGTCAAAAATATCAAAAAGCCAATGGGCCTTTACATTATTTTTGGGTCGTTTCATTATTTATGTATTTTTAGGCCTTTCATATTTATCAATGTCAAAAATATTGTACATGTTTCTTTCCTTTCAAGGTGGGTCTGAGGTGGGGATTTGGTGGGTGGTGGGGATGGGAAATGGGGATTAGGCGGGTATGGATACCCACGCGGGTGGTGGGGCGGGGATGGTTTTATGTTCATACCCGCCGGGGTGGGGATGGGGATGGCTTTTGTACCCACCATGGGGATGGGGATTATATTTATAGGTGGGGATGGGGATGGGAAGAACAAAAGCCGCACCGCCCCGCCCCAGTTGCATCCCTAAGTGTACATGTACACCACTCTTATTTTGGGTAACTCCTGATGCATTAATTTTGGATATCACAATTAATTTGCCTCTCAAACTTCATTCCTAATTTAAAGAAAACATATCACTAACAAAAGTGGATATATGTACATTGAGTGTACATCTATCACTCGGTCACTCCCGGTAAACTCAAGGCTATTTTTTGGATAATTTTTTTTTAATTAAAGTGTTGTTAAAAATGTTGAATAATTTATGAAAATTTGAAAAATAAACATTCATACCGAAAACAAATAAAAACAAAATACAATTTCTTACTCCATATATAATATCAAAATACTTTCCATAATTATGATTATTTTCAACACCTTCCATAATAATCAAGATTATTATCAAAACACCTTCCATACTGGTAAAATATTCCAAAAGTATAGGAGTACTTATTACCCAAAATGATTTTTTATAAAAAAAAGACTTCTTCCCAGAGTCAGAGAGTCACGGTGACGAAGACGGAGACAATTTTCGATCGGCGATCAAAAAAAAAAAAAAAAAAAAAAAAAGAAAAAAAAAAACAAAAAACACAAAAGTTTTTCTCTTTCTTCTTTCACACACACCTTCTTCTCTTTCAGATTCATAGACCACATTATTATTTATTCAATTTTCTCTTCTCACTTTTTCAATTTTTAGTCACCTATATCTCACACCTCTTCTCCTTCTTCAACCTTCAACCTTCACTTCACTTTCTCTCTCCTCGATCTAAAATCAAAAAATCTCAAATTCTCTCTCCTCAAAAACCCTAAAAATCTCAAATCAATCGAATTTTCGAGTATTGCAGAAAACTTCAGTGAGCAACAGTTTGAAAATTTGAATTTAAAATCAGTGTTGAAGAAGAATGCAACGGATGAATTGAATGGCTCAGTATAGACAACCTTCTGGTTTTCATAACCACGTTGATTACGTCAGCACTAGTAGTAGCAATCACCATTACAGTAATGGCGGCATTAGCGCCGCCGTCGCCGGAAACTCTGACCACGTCAGCATTGGAGTGCGTGCGACGTCGCATAAGCAGCCACGTCATCACCGGAGATTAGGTCATAGTGCGAAAAGAAGGATCTCGATCGGAACTGTTATCTCTCTTCTTTGTTTTGTACTTGCTGCTTCTGCTTTTGCTTACGTATTTCTTTCTAGAGATCATTCTTCAGGTTATTTACTTTTGATCTCTTTGATTTGATTTTATGCTGTTTGATTTTTTTTTTTTTTTTTTTTTTTTTTTTTTTGTTTTGGTTGATGAGGTTGTATTGGTGTTAATTTGGTGTATTTGATCCTGCATTGGTTTGATTTGTGTTTTTTTTTTTGTTGGATTGAAGTTGTAAGATTGGATACTGAAATTGAGCAGTTGAGTTTATACGTTTAGTTGAATTGGAAACTGGTGAACTTTGATTGTAAGATTAATGCCAGTAGATGCTTGCTGAAGGTAGAAATTTTGACTTTTTCGAGAGTTGTGGACTGAATTAGTTAAGGATGAGAGGATTTCGGCATCAAAGTTTAGTGGAATGCTAGGGTGTAGTTTGGAAATTAGTTGAATTGGAAACTGGTGAACTTTGATTGTAAGACTACTTCCATTAGATGCTTGCTGAAAGTAGAAATTTAGACGTTTTTCGAGATTGTGGACTGAAATTAGTTAAGGATGAGCAGATTTCGGCATCAAAGTTTAGTGGAATGCTAGGGTGTAGTTTGGAAATTAGTTGAATTGGAAACTGGTGAACTTTGATTGTAAGATTACTTCCATTAGATGCTTGCTGAAGGTAGAAATTTAGACTTTTTCGAGATTGTGGACTGAAATTAGTTAAGGATGAGGGGATTTCGGCATCAAAGTTTAGTGGAATGCTAGGGAGTAGTTTGGAAATTAGTTGAATTGGAAACTGGTGAACTTTGATTGTAAGATTACTTCCATTAGATGCTTGCTGAAGGTATAAATTTAGACGTTTTTCGAGATTCTGGACTGAATTAGTTGAGGAGAGGGGATTTCGGCGTCAAAGTTTAGTGGAATGCTAGGGAGTAGTTTGGGAATTAAAGTTAAGCTAGTGAATTGCGGAAGGAAAAAAGTTTGATGGTTTCGTTGATGCTGATCTAGGGTGATGAGTATCTTAGATAGATAGTCTTGATTACTTAGGGATAGGATGGTTATTCACTTTGTAGACCTTGGACTCTCGGGGTATAACGGAAATCGCAATTAGTGATGAGGTTGTGTTGATACGGGTGGCATTGGTAACATTTACTAGGAGATGCTTAGTCTGGCTTGGTGATATGTAGTGATGGTCTATAGTTTAAGCCATTGGTTCAACTTGAGCTCCCTCCTTGGGCTGCTTCCTTACAAAGTGAAAAAAGGGAAAGTCGTTATTTGTCTGGTTGACGATTGGGTGCCTCTGTGCGTATGAGGTGAGTTGCATCCGGTTTTGAGCTAAAAAATGTCTATCGTTTCACTTGTTTTGGGATGTCCATTTTCAAGTACATATAAGAGAGCATGGCGATCATTGCACTGTACTCCATTTGATCACTACAAGTTTTTGTTTGTTCAAAATGCTACTATTCAGCATAGTGAATCAAATCATCAACTGATGTTTGTTCATTTACTGATTTCCCCTATTTTTTGCAGCTCACAATTATAACTCCTGAACTATTTTTTTCCACTGGTGGCTGAACTGCTGGACTATATACATAGACACACACTATCTAACAAACAAATAAAAGAAACAAGGGGGGGTGGAAGGGGAATTTAGGCTGAATTGGCAGTAGCATTCCGTGTATTACGATGTTTTGATGAAGATTTTTTTACGTTTGGGAATCTACGTCACATTGTCCCATCTTCACTGGCTACCATCCCCATAGTTAAGAATGTCGTATGATTTTGCTAAATAACCTTTGTAATTGACTAATAGTTGAGTCAGTCTCACAATATTTCTGTTGCTCAATTTAAGTGGGGGCCTCTTAGAAAATTCAGTATTAAATAATTTTTATTGTTCAAATTCCAAAATAAATAAATATCTTGTTCCCCATCAAAGGGATTAACATTCTTGAGAAAATAATAATCCATTCTTTATTTTTTGCAGACTTAAATACAGGAGAGATCCAAGATGATGCTTTCAGGGATGATTTTCTTAAAAATGTGACAAGGATTACCACTCCCATAGTCAAGTTTGGCCATGGCTCTGTGGCTCATGGTGGTGATTCAAGGTATTGGGACAGGGATGATAGGAGAAGGGATGAAGATTACAATGAGGACGTATATAAAAAAAGTAGCTCAGATAGTGATGATGGGTCTGGGAAAGATCATGATTCTGTTGGGGAGAAGAGTGCAACAAAGAAATCCAAGAACCATATGAGTAAGGACTCGGATCATCATGGTTTGTATAATGAAGCTGGGCGGGACGAATTAAAAATGTATGAGAAGAAATATGAAGCTTCTCTGAAGAATGTTGGCCAATCAGGCTTGGCAACTGAGGATGGCAATCATGTTTCAGAAGCAGGTGATCCGGATATGGAGAATGAAGACATGGAAGCAGATGATGAATATGATGATGCGATTGATACACATGATGCTCATACGGACGACTATGACGATAATAGACATGAAACTGAAATTACCTCCAAACTGCGTAAGTCCCACTCTGAACATGGTGGGAATGACCTTGGTAAAGGCCACGATACGCATGTGGATTATGAATCATTAGACGATAGTTCATCCAAAAAGCGGAGTTCCGACAAAGTGAGTGGGAAGAATAAGCAAGCCGGTTCTGCTGATGCTCGGTCAAATACCAGCTCTGGAAAGCAGCCAAAGAAACATAGGAAGCACCGCAAATTTTCCTGTAAGTGCTGCATTTTCTTATAAGTACTCGTTGAATAAATGTTGTATTTGGGCATGTGATATGCTATCCTAAGTTTTGTCTGCATGGGTTATTGCTGTGAATAAGAAATTAGTTTGTAGGTTTGGTTTCTATAAATTTCGATATGTATATATTACTCTGCCAGTTGCTGTTATATATATATCAAAAATTTGCAGACTTTAAAAGGGGGGGGTGAATCATTTAATGCGGTGTAATAATGCAACCTTGAAAGGGACTTTAGTCAGACACTCCCATCAATTCTGATATCCTACTGAATTGGAGTCGTGTGCATAAGACTGTGTATTCTATTGATGCAGCTTCAAGTTGTGAGATGAAATTGCTGAACTCTACTGCTCAACTTGTAGAGCCTCTTGAAAGCAGAAAATTTGCAAGATTTTCACTTTTATATACAGAAAGAGAAGAGAAAGCTGATGGGATAGATTCCTGGGAACCGAGGTTTGCTGGGCATCAGAGCTTAAGAGAAAGGGAAGACTCATTCCTTGCTCGTGATCAAAAGATTAATTGTGGCTTTGTTAAGGGTCCTGGGGAGTATTCGAGTACAGGATTTGACATAGCTGAGGATGATTCAAGATATAACAGTAAATGTCACATTGCTGTTGTTTCGTGCATTTTTGGAAATTCAGATCGTTTGAGATCTCCATTTGTTAAAGTGGTAAGACATCTGATTTCCTAGGTGTATTTCCATATTGTTCGACTCTCTGTCCTATGCCTCATGACTATTGAGTTCATGAATTTGATTAAATTAGGCCACCTGAACAACGTTTTCCCAAGAATCCATTGTGTGTCGGTCTCCCATCAAGTTGCTGTGCGAAAATCTGATGCACAGTTTGAATGTTAATTTTCATTTCAGATCAGTCGTTTGTCTAGGAAAAATGTTTGCTTTGTGATGTTTATGGATGAAAAGACTCTGGAAACTATTTCTTTAGAAGGCCATATACCCGACAGAATGGGATTCATTGGTTTGTGGAAGGTCGTTGTGGTGAAGAATCTTCCTTATACGGACATGAGGAGAGTGGGGAAAATTCCAAAGCTTCTGTCTCATCGACTTTTTCCTTCAGCAAGGTAATAATGTACATTATGGAGGTTTCACTTTCTGTTTTATCATTGTGTTTTGCCTTTGAGTATCCATCATCATCTAGACATCTGCTATGATTGTGAATGTATATTAAACAATATGATCTGGCACACGTTAAAGTTGAGTAAAGTTGAGTAGACAGAAATGTGTCAACTATATATAACTTGTGTCAACATTCTCTTTGCTGGAGTTCCTGTGAAGTAGCAGTGACAAAGGTCATATCTGTTCTTTACTAGATTTGTCTTGGGATTTTTTTTTATCTGGAAAAAAATGTTGCATAAAGCTGTAGTGACTAATTGTTTTGGAAAATCTCTCGAAATTTGTGCTTATAAGCATCTGTCTTGTTTATCTGCTTGGTTGTATTTAAAAACAGAAGGCTGTTATATGATGCTATCTAGCCTGTTGCTGCTACTAATAGATTATCTCTCATTCCTATAGTATTCTGGTTTTTGACATGTGAAACCTGACAATTATTAATCTTTTGATCCTCTTGTCCCTCCTTTTGCCAAGCATTTTTGTTGTACAAAATGAAGGGCTTTAGCTTGCACAATAGGAACCCGTATCTGAATCTGCCACGTGCTGATTGCTAAGTACATTTTTTCTTTATCTAATTGGCTTTTATAATCTTAGGACATAGTGAGCATTGTATAGGATGTTTGGGGGTAAGAAATCTGAAATTCTATGAGCAACATAATGGAGTTATGTGTTTTTAATTTGTGGTTCCCAAGTAGAAGTTCAACAAAGAACTATGTGGAGTGATGTCCCTACCCTACTGCATTTTTTATCAAAGAAAAGTATGCTTTTCCTAGGAAATTCTATAGTTCTGTACTTCACTATCCTTGAATTCGAGAATACTTTAGAGTTGGGGACAAGATAAAAAGTTCCGATTAGATCAAACAGCTCTATAACTACTTGCTATGAGTAGAAATTTATAAGATAAGAAAATGAATGGCTCATTGGAACTTGTGGAGGTTAATTCAAGGGAATAAAACTTTCCCCCCCCCTTCATTTTAAATTTTGTAGCAAATGATTTTTGAGGGGTTGAATCAGAACATCGTGGTGTTGTTATTCTCTCACTGGTTACTCTGTTCCTGACTTCCTGTCTATGTGATGTTGAAAAAGTGATTGAGATGTATTTCTACTTCCCTCAATAATATAATAATGTCATTCCTTCAAAGCACATGTCAATATATACTTGTGATACACTTGTCTTTAGGGGTTGCCACCCGTTCTTGTTTGGATTAGTGTAGCAACATTGACATTGATTATTGTGGTCCTGTGGAGATAACAAAGATTAAGAATTTGAGGCCTTTGTTCTTTTACTGACCTGATTGTGGCATGTTATTTTAAGCTTCTTATGAACATTAAGCTGCTCTTAGCTGTTAGATATCACATGGAAATCCTACTAGATGAGGTTGACACTTGATAGCCAGATTTATACTTGGTAGCTTTTGAATGCCAATATCTGAGCATTTGGCGCATGGCAGGTATTCAATTTGGTTGGATAGCAAGTTGCGTCTCCAACGTGACCCTCTGTTGTTATTGGAGCACTTCTTATGGCGAAAGGGTTATGAATATGCAATATCAAATCACTATGATCGTCATTGCGTTTGGGAGGAGGTGGAGCGGAATAAGAAGCTTAATAAATACAACCACACCATGATTGATCAGCAATTTCAGTTTTACCAGGCTGATGGGCTAAAGAGATTCAATGCCTCCGATCCCGGGAAGTTACTTCCGAGCAGTATGTTCATATGCATCCCTTTGTTTCCTGTTTCCAATTTATATTTGGCTGAGCGTCTTGGGTCGGATCTAGTCTATCCTCACATTCTCAGTTTTTATTTGTTATCTTCTGCCAACAGATGTACCAGAAGGGTCCTTAATAATAAGGGCACACACACCAATGTCAAATCTGTTCTCTTGTCTTTGGTTCAATGAGGTGGATCGTTTTACCCCTAGAGATCAGTTGAGCTTTGCATTTACATACCAGAAGTTGAAAAAGAAAAACCCTAGCAAAACATTTTATCTCCACATGTTCAAGGTGAGGAATGTTTGTATGAATAGCTTGTGTACGTAATTGAAGTTATGGACATTTAACATCCAGTTGTTTGGATTTGCAGGACTGTGAGAGGAGACAGATCGCAAAATTATTCCACCATAGGTCCGAGGAAAAGCGTAGTACTCCACGGGATTCCACGGAGTAATCCAAGGGAGGCAGCGTTGCACACAGTGTGAATTTCCACTTTCTTTTCTATGTTTTGCTCGGCCCTGCCCTGTCCATTATTGGAGAATATAATTGCCTTCCATGAGTTCCATTTTAGATCCTGGATGGCAGTACAATACACTATATACCGGAATTTTTCAATGAGAAGATAACATTGGTTCTGCTGGACCAGACTGGCGAACGGGGAAAAACACTTTGGATTAACAGCAATAGAAGGAATTGTTCATTTTCTAGTTCCTCATTTGTATTAATTTTATTCCAATTCATTCTATGATTGATGGCTGGCTACATGAGTCATCATTCAATACTTGTGTAACTCTAATATTGATCTTGAGAAACTACTGCTGCCCATATGTATTTTTAGGGAAGATACAACCGGATTGTCATCTGGGGTAAATTTTTTGATTGGTCATTTACAGTGTATTTTTAGCTTTTGGGAACACTTAGATATAATTATATAAATACATGATGTTGGTTGGTATATATCACTATTCAGAAGTACCTTTTTCCATTGGAACAACATTTCTCGATTTGGATTTTTCCTACATTACTTTGTTTCTCTACCTTTACTTTAGGACAAACGTATGATGCTCTGAAAGGCAATATTCCAACTTCCAAGTGGGGACATCAAATCAGGATTATATCTAATGAGCTGTACCTTAACTGTCATTTGATGCGATGTGATAAATATGGATAAATATCTAAATTATTATCTGAAATTTGTATTTAAGCGTAGAATGGGAGCTCAGTGAACTTCACTCCAAATAAAAACTACTCCTTTGCCTTTTTTTTATTGCTATATTTCTATTTCGAGAAATCAAGCAATCAATTTTGGCCGGTTATTTTGATTTTTTTTTATAAGTAAAAATATAGTCATGTGTGGTATTGTTACATTCTTCTAGATGTGTAAATTCGTAATTATCAATTTTTTATAATTTATACTTAAAATGAATAAAAGACATTAAGGGTTAATAAACGTATAAAAACCGTGTAAAAACAATGTAGCAAATAAAAAATGGGAGGAATAAAGTTACAAAAATACCTCAAAAACTTATGTTTCAACAATTACTTTGCAAAACAGAGAATAAAGTATGTATTTACCATTTTCATAAAAATAGAGAACGTTAATTGAGAAAAAAAAGGGAGGAAAAATAGAAAGGATAACAAACATGATACTATCATATGTGAAATATAACCTCCACAAAACCCAATTATAGTAGGAAAGTAGTTGGGGAATGACTGCATAAGGTTCAACAATTTATCCCAAGATATTTGGTTAAGTTTGCATGCAAGTTTGTTTTTTAATAACCCTTTTTCTTATTTTAAATAATGAATTGGCAAAATCTAAATTTTCTAACCATTCTTGTGCAATGTGTGTACAATAATTACAGGTCTAAACCAATTTTTATTTCTTATACTAATGTCTGAGTAAACCATCAAATTTCAAGTTATTAAAAAGAATCTTCTCTATGTATCATTGTCAAACTCTATTTTCAATTACTATTTAGTACTTACTATTACCATTGCCATACAATCGGAACTTTGGAAAAATAAGACAAAATTCAGGCAAATATAACCTACCTAAGGTAGCACCAAAAACTAGAGAGAGATGGATATAAGAAGAAGTTCACTCAAGTGATCGAAGGGAGAACAAGAGAAAACAAACCCTAAGTAAGATGAAATTTTATTTAAGTGTTACAGTTATTGTGTAACATTTTTAGTAAGTGTTCAACTTATTGAGAAACGGAAGGGAGTGAATATTTTATTTTACATCGATTTTGAAGACACATATACAATAAGATATTAATCAGATAGATTTATCAATTAATCAATGAAGTAATCATCAATAAACCATGAAGTCAAGCTGTAAAATAGCCAGGTAAAAACTAAAAGAGAATGGATGTCCTTGCTAATATGGGTGGAAATCATATCTTCCTTAGGCAATCATATCCACACACAAACACAAAGAAAAAATATATTTTGCTATTCCAAGGTAAATCTAGTATCAAATGTTCTAAGCTTTGTAATAATAGTTTAATGGTACCAAGTAAGTGTTGCCCCAGTGGTGATGGAAACTGGCTTTGGTAAGACGGACCAGTGTTCGAATCCCCGCAACACCCTTGGGAGAGGAATGGAACCTAACCACCCCGAACTTGGCCTCGATCCGGATGTAGCCCGAAGGGTGAACCGGGTGCAAACACCAAAAAAAAAAATAGTTTAATGGTAATTAATCAAGTTGATCACTCTTTTCCTTCCCTCGATAACATTTTCAAACAACTCATTCACTTCACAATCAAGCAAGTCTAGCCCTTCCTTGAGAGCTTTAGAGCTCTTCTTCAATATCTCCAAACTTTTGGCTATTTTTCCTTCATCAACACTCATCACCTCCCTAGAGGAAACAACATGCCCTTTAAACTCAGCAAATGCATCCTCAATCATCTCATTTTCGAGTAAAACCGGCCTCCTTAATCCTTGAGCATTTTGAAACTTTTCACCAAGAGAAGTGATAAGTTTTTGTATACAATCTGAGGATGAATCTAAATTCATTCCAGTATAAAATCCCTCGTCGATTCTTACCGGAATCGGATGAAGAATCGAACAAAAGATGAACAAAGAAACAATACACATTGTACTCCTAATGGCTTGTAAAACATGCAAGTTAGTCCTAGTTTTCAACTTCACTTTGGACACTCTTTCCTTATTAAGATTCATTCCTCTTAGTTTTTTCACATCGAAAAACTTGTTGTAGTTCTCTCTTTCAAGTCTCTCAAGTTCGATCTTGTTCTTCGTAGTTGAAAAGGTAGCATCATTCAATCTCGTGACCATGAAATCGATCATCATCCGATACCTATCTAACCCAGAAATTGCAGATTTAAGTAAGTTGCACAAGTCTAAGAGATCCAAGCTTGCACTCATATACTCATCAAGCATGCATACAACTTCCCATGAAGCTAGAACTTTAGATCTCTTGAAATCAAGGAGGAAACTAGAATGAGTCTTCTTAATGACTGACATAGCCTCGCTACACCATCGAAGTGAAAGAGGATTCTCTTCCAGAGACTTTAAGAGCCGTTGTAGATCGATGACCATCGAAGAAAACAACCCAACGGCTACTTCATCGGAAACTAACGGCTTAAAGGGTGCAAAACATGTGAGGAACACCTTTGCCATTTCCCTTGTACAGTATCTGGTGAAGAATATGGAGGATCTTAGTTTTAGTAGAATAAATGTTTATGCTTAGTTTTTGGAGTTACATTTTCAAATGTTGAAATGAACTTAGATATTATATTAGCTTGCTAAAAGACTTGAAAGTGCAGAAGCTAACAGAAACTGAATAAGACTGGTAATATTGTAACTTTGTAGTGTAAAATACTCTCTTTTCTCTAATAAGTGGGAAAGAATACGTAAACAGCAAGAACTTGAAGGTTAAATAATTAAGAGTATGGAAAGAAAGGTGAAGAGGTGAAGTCACGCAATATCCTTTTGCTATAAACAGCAGAAAAGTGAGCATCCACCAAAGAAAGAGACATTAATTCAATCTAAAACTTAATGTGGTAAAAGCAGCATTAAGACAGCAAATATGTTTAGCAAATAAGTTGATTAGTTTATACGATTAACACTTATAAGTTAAAAAATATATGTTTTCTTTGTTTAAGGGAGCTGCTAAAGAGAATTGATTTATAATCTGTTTTTTCTTAGTTTAGGAGGGGTTGTTAAGGAGAAGGATTATTATCTGTGCAAGCAGTACAGTAGAGAAAGATCAGTAACCATATGATAGTTAGGCATGATCTTAACTCTAAAAGTCCGTTCTAAACTTATCTTATCTGAAATCTCATCTGATCTTAACTTAACTTATCTGAACTTATTAAACTTCATGATGTTTGTATTATTAGACTTATTTTAATTTATCTTATTTTTATCTAAACTGAATTTATTTTGTCTCATCTGAACTTATTTTTTCTGAAACAAGTTAAAATAAGTTGGACAGTAAGAGCCTAAGGGTCAATATAGGGCCAAACTGTATAATTGTGTGAAAGAGAGGAGGTCAAAAAATCTCATATGGTTTAATTTTTACAGGTGCTCATTTCTATCTCCTTCCTCATCTATCAGCTCTTCCAGCATCTGAAGTTGGTCCAGCAACTCCATTGTCGATCTGCAACCCGCATGAGTGAACCTCTTTTGATCCATTAACAAAATGACCTGTCATTGACCCAAACGAACCTCCTCGATAACCAGGTCTAAACTGAGAGTAGATCAATTGTATTTGGAGATAACATCCAAAACTTATTGTTATCTTCCATGCTTAGAAACCATAATACCTTAGTTAAGTAATTGCTACAAACAATAATACAAAATTTGAAGGTTTATTGTTTAATTCTTCTAATTAAGTTCAATAGGTATACAAGTAAGCATCCAAACATGAAACGCAACACTTTCTCGAAATGAATACGATCACCCTGGAGTGCATACTATATCCATTCCAAACAGACCATATGACAGAATAAAGCAGCCCAGCAGGAGAGAAAATTCACTTAGAATCTTGAAGATATATAATCATCTCAACAGTTTCCGTCTGGAATCAAGAATCAGAGATGTTACGGAGGAAGAACAAAATTAGTTTGATAAGAATATTGTACCCCATTGAAAATCTAAGATGGTCGTGAATCAAGAATAGTGTTTAAGACACTTCATTAAGGCGTCTGTGTGCTCAGGCTTTCCCACAGATACACGAACAAAACCCTGCAACTCCTTATTACTGTAGTGACGAATCATGACACCCATCTTAGCAAGGTCCTCCTGTTTTTGTTATGAGACAAAATACATTTTTTTCAGGATAACAAAATAAAATTACAAAATTCATTCCATACTATATGTAGTTTTAAAGTTATACACAAGCTTTCGGAAAAATTTAAACAAACAAAACATAGTGCCTTGTTAAGGTGATATATAAATTTCCCCCACCCGGATTTAATCTCAAAAAAAGAAAGTAATAGATATATACCAGATGATTTGGAATGCATATTCCCTTATATCTGTGGGATACATACACATCTTACATCTCATGTACAATATCAAATTAGAAAGAGCAATGTGATAGTACCTTGAGCTTCTTGGCATCCAGTCCAGAGGTAACCTCGCAGAGAATAAAGTTTGAGTAGCTTGGAAAAGGTCTAAGAAACGGAACTTCCTGCAAAAGCTTGTAGAGCCTTTCGCGTTCTTGTACCAAAGCCTCTTTGACATTCTGACAGAAAGCCAACTATTAGATGAGATGAATGGAACACATGGGTATCTATTAACTAAACAAAAATTGGATACAGGAAAAGCAATTGAGAGAGGAAGAGAACAATACTTCTAAATAAGTAGGATTCTGCAATGCAGCACAAGCAGCTATTTCAGCAGCTACAGATACATTATATGGTTGTTTTGCTCTCCAAAGGTACTTAATAATGCTAGAGGAAAATGCTCCATATCCCACCCGAAGACCTGCTAAACCTGTTTACATATGAAGCAACTTATTAAAACTAAAGGTTCCCTTTACATATGGAAGCTAATAAGATTGTGCTTTCATTTTGTCTTTTATACACCATGTCTCAAAAGATTCAATACAATTGGGAGTGAAAAAAAAAGAGATGTCATTTGTTACAGTGTCTTATCACTTATGTAGATCTTGATACCGATACGTATGATTCCAATGGCATTCAACTATACTTGGAGAAAATCTAGCTATGTTTTGGAATATCCAAATTCAAAATCTCTTGTCATGAGTTGTATTTCTTCTAGTTTTAGCATCAGATGCAAGGGAAGCCCTTTTGCTAAAGGTCAAAATATATGCAATGGCATTCAATTTTCAGCAAGTATATCAGCAACATACCAGCCCTTTTACTAAAGGTCCGAAGAACGATCAAATTCTCATGTTGCTTTACCCATTTCATTCGAGATTCCAGTCCTGAAAACTCAATATATGCTTCATCCAGTACCACCAGTATGGGAAGATCAAGAATCTTCAACAGAGCTTCTTCACTGATGACACTGTATGATATGTGTAATACACAGCATATAGTCAATATATTGCACTTGCAATCAGTTCTAAAGGCAGATGTTAAAACTTCATAGTGAAAAACATTCATGGATTAGTCCGGAACTCGGTTAAACATCAAACTCACTCCACAATCTTAATATAGATTCTTCATTCTCCTCTCAATGTTGCAAAGCATATAAGTTTACAAAGGAATTTCAAAAATATGCCATATATTTCTATCAGATGAACAAGTATTTATTGCTTTGAATGCTTTCTAAATTCTAACTCTTAGGAGTGTGTGGAATTTCCTAGGTCCATCTTAGGTCCTCAACCGAACCGACTAGTAGTGCCCTCCCTGTCACCATAATACCTCATCCAAAATCACTCTCTCCCCAATTCACAAACTGGCTTGAGCCTAATATAAAAATCAAATGACAATTCCTTCCAATAACTTCATTCCGGTACGATTCAGCATTATTGAAGTACATATCGAATGCTACTTTTAGTTTGCAAATATACAAGGTGCTTCTTTTCATCTTTTGACAAATGTGCCAAACTAAGGCACAAGATCATAATTTCAACTGATGAACATATAAACAACATTTCAAAAGCCAATATAGCTAACACTGTCACTTACCTCCCATCTGGATTGTTTGGAGAGGTTAGAAATATGCATTTTGGTTTCTCTAGTTCAATAACACGTGCAATCTCTTCTACATTCAAGCTAAAGTCAGCATTTCTTGGAACTGCAGAGGAAAGAAAAATTTAGAAGCTTTCCTACACAACTTTCATTTCAGCACCACAACCCCAAAATATTCTGTGGAAAGCCTAATGATAACAAAATTACAGTAGCAGTAAATGAAGAATGAAATCCAAATTTGTACACTTCAATGAGTGTTAATAGCTAAAAAATTTGAAAGTCTGAAATCATGGACAAAGACTATTCCTACCCTTAAGTACAACGGCTGCATTCACATTTGCATCAAATTCATACATCGTAAATGTTGGTGGGCAGTCAACTATTTTGTCACCAGGTTCCAGCACACAACTGAACTACAAGATCATTTAGAGCAAATGCTAAGATATACTGAAGTTGATATAGTCAAATGAGGTTAGAAAGTCAATTGCATAAATCTATAGCATCAGAAGGAGGAGGCAGAGTTCTGATCTCTAACCGCATGATCAAATCAATTAGCTCGTCAGCACCGCACCCTACAAGAATATGATCAGACTCAAGGCCCGAGTCTTCAGAGAGGGCAGCACGTAATCCACGACTTTCCGGATCAGGATATATGTAAGGAAATTTTATGGTCCCCAGAGCTTCAAACACCTAGAAAGCAATCTAAAATTGTTGTTAACGCATAAATATGTATCTAAATGCAGCAAAGATATTGAAAGAAGCAAAATGCAAACAGCAACCGATAATAGGTAAAACTCAATTTTGTACTTGCCTCTGGAGGTGGACCATATGGGTTCTCATTAGCATCCAATTTGATGATATCTTCAGGTTTCCTACCAAGACGTGTCGATAAAACCTACCACAACACGAGATATATGGATGAACAATTCAGTTCATTCACTTCATCTTCATATTAATAAGATAGTAATACTTTATTAAGAACAAATTGCACAATTCCCATCTCACCAGAAAAAAAAAAAAAAAAAAAAAAAAAAAAAAAAAAAAAACAAACTTTTGCACTAAATTGCTAATCTTTTTTACATACACATGATAACCCCTCATTAATACTTGACAACAAAACTCTTGACCACCAATTCAGAATTACATACTCATAGTCACTAACTAACCAATTGAATATCACATATTCCATAATTCCCATCTCACCAGGAAAAAAAAAAGACAGAAACTTTGCACTAAATGCTAATCTTTCTTACACACACATGATAACCCCTCATTAATCCTTGAAACAAAACTCTTGACCAACCAATTTAGAATCACATATTCATAATCACTAACTAACCAATTGAATATCACATATTCCATATGAACAAAATTGAAAAAAAGGAGTAACAACATAGAGCAAGAAACTATAAAAAAGACAAAAAAAGGTAAGAAAGAATTACCTCAAAAGGCAAAATGGGCTGATAAGGAGATAATTTTCTGAGATGGGGTCTGATAAAAGAATCCCCAGTTAGCTTCTGTTGACTCTCCTCACTAACCTGTTTAACAGGTAAAGTAGAAGCCATAGAAATTACCCTTCTCTGATTTACCACAAATCCACAACTGGGTTCACCAAATTTTGACTTAATTTTGCACAGAGAATAAGTATTGCAGGAATCAATCACACCCATTAAACCTGCATATGAAATTCTCAATTAGTTTTTTTTTTTTCCAAATATGATTAACTAATGATAGGATTATGGTAACTAAAAAACCCACCAGAAAAAAGGGTTTATTTTTTATAATTAATCTGACATGATTATAATGAAGATAGAGATTAAAGAGAATACCTTGAGTGGAGTGATAAAGGTCAAGTTTGGACGAAGAGAAGGTAGATGAAATGAAACCCTAAACCTTGAAAAAGCTTGAGTTTTTCCAAAGTTCAAACAATAAAAACTTGAAAATGCCAATTTTTGTGAACTACAGAAGAGAATAGCGTGGTTGTTGGAATTTTTGAAGGCTAGTGCTATTCCACAAAGGCACACACAAACGCAAAGCAAAGATGCAATTTTTAACTCATTTGCTAAACGACGCCATTTTTTTTCTTACTAACGCCCTAAATACATGTATAATACATGTATATCACTATTAAAATACTCTCCCTCTCTCTCACTCTCCTACTCTCCCACTCTCTTCACTCTCCCTCACTCTCTCACTAGATCTCTCTCATGAACAACATCTACCTTCAACTTTTTTCCGGCGACATAAATTAACTCCGGCGACTTAATTTATTCCGGCCAGAAGCACAAGATCTCGCATTTTCTCCGGCGACAAACTTCGGCTTTGTGGAGGTGCACTAACTCCGGCGACACGTGGGTGAAGGAGAAGACGTTTTTTCCGGCCAACATAACTCCGGCAACACCGATAACAACGAACTCCGGCGCAAGGTTAGTGTGGAAATCCTACAAATATATGCAGGCGCCTATTTTAGGCGGTTGCACCACTGGTGGGGCGCCTAATTTAGGTGCCTTCACCACAGGTTGGGCGCCTAAATTAGGCGCCCCACCAATGGTGCGGGCGCCTAAATTAGGCGCCCCTCCGCGTGCGGCGCCTAAATTAGGCGCGCCCACCAAGTGCAGGCACCTAAATTAGGCGCCCCACCACTTTCTTTTTTTTTTTTTTAAAAAAAAAAAAAAAAAAAGAGGAGAGATGGGGTGGTGGTGATGATGTGTCGGTGTACGGTGGTGGTGGTGCGTCGGGGTACGGTGGTGGTGGTGCGTCGGGGTACGGTGGTGGTGGTGGTGGTGTCGTGGAGAAGAAGATGGTGATGGTGGTGGTTGTGGTGGTGGTGGTGTCTTTTGAAATTGGAGGAGGAGGGGTTAGGGGAAGTGAGTCAAGGGGGGAGGAGAGAGAAAAGAAATGGAAGTATATAAATACGGTATAAAAATACTGTATTTATGGCGTTACTAAGAAATTCTAGGGCGTTGTTTAGCAAAACCCATTTTTAATAGCCAAGTGCCAACAAATTGGTAATTTGGTAGTTGGTACTTTTAATAGCCAAGTGCCAACAAATTGGTAATTTGGTAGTTGGTACTTCATGTCACTATGTCAGCATATGTAGATACTTATTAATTTTTGGGAGTAATTTCAAAAGAAATATGCAATTAGATGAAGTCATTTAGGCAAATAATAAAAGAGATATGTAGTTTTAAATTCTTGAATCATGTTCGGCAAAACTAATTGTTGTTGTGGATGTAGTTACTATTAGTTGTTATGCTAGCTATTAGATGTTGCAAAATCAACTACCTTTTTAGTTTTAGAAGTTTCTAATATTTTATAAAACTAGATATTGATTTCGTAAGGAAATAATAAAATAAACTATATTCTATGTTAAGAACACTACTTTATTGTACCCTTTTTTCATGTAGTAGTTTGACCAAATAAAATTCTAAAAAGTAGTTACCAAACATAATCTTAGTCTATATTAATAAACCACGTTTAACTTTTAAAAGGAATTATAGACCATTAATTTTTACTTTTCACAATTTCATGAAAGAGGATGTAATTTCTTTTGGTATATGGAGTACTTCTTAAAATGACAGCTATTATCACATCTTAACTCAAACACTACTTTGTCTTTCAAATGAAATTGTCACCATAATAATATGATTGGGGTATTGGACCATTAAAGCAACTCCAAAATAATTTTTTTCCACAATCTTAAGATTGAAATTCTAGTCTATTGCTGTGAAAGTATGACTACCAAAATTTAATATAATCGATTTTTAAAAAATATTTTAATTCCACTAAGGCATACCTAGGAGTGAATGATTACCTAATGAGTAATGAGGATGGATATGTATCATGCTAATCATATCAAGCAAAAGGCCCATTTCAAATAGTGGGTACTCGATACCATAGTCCATAGACCATATAGCAGCATGTTGGCCCGCTATAGAGGCCCATAATCAGGGTACATATTCGATTGGTGGTTGTCAATTGTCATGACCCAACTTGATATTTGGGGCTATGCAAAGTTTTACCTACAAAAAGTTGGTCATATTGTGCTTAACTTCAAGCAATTATTCTATTTTTTTTTTATTCGATTATTAACTGGTCAAGTAGGTTCAGCCTTCATGAGTTAGGGGGTAAAATAGGGATCCCAACCTATAAGGAAACTTCCAGAGATTAGAAAGTGGGGATTTATACCCATACGCAAATACCCACACAAACACCCCAAATTTGGGGTTAATGAGAGTCGAACTCCCGACCATGAGATTAGGAGGTGGCAGCTCCAACCATTGGGCTCTCACATGATTCTCTTCAAGCAATTATTCTATGATATCTACAAATTCCATTATAAACCTGCGTGAACCTGAGAGTATAACCAGCCGTTAGTCTAAAATGTCTAATAGTTGGGCTATGAATTATGATTACACTTGGAAAGAGAATTTTCTTTTTGCCTCCTTCAAACCCATTAAATGCTTGACACGCTTGAGAAATCAACATCAAAGGGTTATGTTTTTGTTTTGTGATGATCATATTTGGCTGGTAACCATTGCCTATTGTTGGTCATGATGAGTATCATAGAAGAAAGAACTAATATAGTAATTGATGACTTAGGGCGTTTTCGGCAACAATAGCTGTGATGGTGGCTTTTAGCTGTGATAGTAGCTGTTAGTGATTGGTGTGCAGCTGTTAGCTGCTGCCTGTTAGCTGTTAAAGTATTAGTATAAAATATTGATGATTGGGTAAAGAAGTTGTTTGGATAGTTGTTTACAAATAACTAGTCTAAAACTCAAACAAAACTTTAATATAAAATTTATACACCACTAAACATTATTCCAAAAGCTACAAATTGTAACTTTTGACAAACACTACTTAGACACTACGTCTACCACTAAAAGCTACTCATACCACTAACTAATCAAATACACCTATCTTTCTTAATTTGTGTTTTGGCTGAACAAAACACTAAAAGCTATCTCAAAAGCTTGCACCGAACCGAATGGGTTTGAGAAACTATTAGTTATGTTATAACGAAAACATATTTATGACGAATGTTTGTAACTTGGAAGTATATAATATATATGGCTGATGCCACTTTTCTGTTTGTTTCCTTTATGTTATACTTCTCGCGCTTCTTTTTACTTGCAACATACTACTATTGGCACGCAATATAAGGAGAAGATTAGAGAAGGTAGATGGACAAATTAATCAAAATAACTTAAACACCGATAAGAGGGACGAGGGGATGTTACATCTCAAATTATTTTGATTAATGTATCCTTTTACATTCTCTAATCTTCTCCTTAAATTGCATGCCAAGGAGTTATGTTGTAAGTAAAATGAAATGGTCCTTAATCATGTTAATAACAGTAGTTGTTAGTTACCATCGTTCCAAAATTTAATTAACATGATTAAGGACCATTTGAGACGTTTAATTAACATGATTAAGGACCATTTGAGACGGCAATTTTCCATAATCCAGGCTTGGACTTCTTGAAGACTTTTTCCATAACCCAGAGGACAATTTTAGTACCGTTAAACTAGTTTGAAGTTTGAATGCTGTAATGTTTCCTCCATCAATTGCGGTCATTACGCGGAAATGAACAAAACACAATGTTCTGGTGGAGCCTTGAAGAAATTGACTTTATATATACCTCTAAGTTCTATCTAATAAGTTTTGCGCCCATTTGCTGACTGATCTTGGAAATGGGATTTAGATGAAGGTTTGTTTTTGTTAGCCATTACGAAATTTAGGGTGCCTTATCTTCACATAAATTTGGTTAATCTAAGTTTATTAGACATGATCGAATCTAATAATTCTTAATTATATCTTTTATTTATACCTGATTAGACTTCATCAACACAAAAACTTATATTATGAGCTAAAGAGAAGACAACCCTAGAAAAATTTACATCATATTCTGAATATATATATTACGATTAATCTAACAATTTAATCATAGTAAGTGAATAAATAGTGCAAAAACTAAATGTATGGAAACTATTATCGGATGAAGTATACAATATACACTTCATATATTGTGTGCTTACACTTTTATAATTAACAGGTTTGAAGGATGCATTATTTCTTTAAATTCACATAGGGGTAAGCGGAGCTTTTTTTAATAGGAAATCCACATTCTAAAGACTAGAACACGACTTTAGCACGGCTTAAAGAAACCCTAACAAGTTAACAGGAAGAATCCATCAATTAATTGAATGAGGTGAATTTGTTTGGCATTGTGCTCGATATTCTTTATTCCACCCGAATTCCAATATCTTGAAGACTTGAACTCAACTTATTAATTTGTGTAATTATCTTACCTTACCTTATCTTAACTTAATTTAGATAGTTGTAAAACGTAGATATGGTAGCATACTAGCATTAGAATAAACTTTTTTTTTTTGTTCTAAAATCTATTTTGTTTAGGTGGAAAGAAAATAGTGCTATAAGTGAAATAATGTACGAGAACTGGCCCCTATTCTCAATTTCTCATACAGACTTGCAGTAAATAAAGTATGCATGTCATACTTGGATCATGATGAAGTCATGATACAACCATAAGAAACAACTAACTTTTATTTATGGTAAAGTCCTTAAACTTCTCCCATTTACAAACAAATCCCTGATAGAGGTCTTGCTCTACTGTATTACAGAAACATAGAGATTACCAAAAATCATATAGCTGTTAGTTAATCGTTATCCTAAACCAATGCAATAACCCATAATTAAAGCTAATAAATGAGTAAACATTAAGCAAAATATAAAATATATTAACCCAAAATAGAAATAACAATCTGAATTCTGAAACCATATATTATACAATCAATGAAGTATTGTTAATTATGTCTTATTATATATAGTTATGTATGTATAAAACTGATCAAATCACAAGAATTCCTAATTACATAATGAACTAATCAATGAGACCTCTTCTTCTTTGCAGATTGATGAAGCACAAAGAATCTTTTAAGCACTTTTACTAAAACTATCATACTTGGTAATCTCTTATTATTACCACTCTTCATATTATTAGTTCTTACCAACTTAAATGGTGCAGGAACACATCCAAATTCAACCACTTCATTACTTCCTCTAGTAAAATTTTCATGGTAGTCAATATTCCTTGAATCACGCCTACTTTTGAATAATTCTTCATAGTTTAAATCTTCCCATAACATATCCATCTTCTCTTGATGATCTTGATCATGATCTTGAGTAGTAATATTATTACTGCCACCCATTTTTGATCTTTTCATTAAGCACCTACCTTCTAAAAATGAACAACTTTTCCTAGAATAAAAGTTGCCATTTTCACTTACTTTCGCGGTTAGCTTCAACCCTTTTATTGCTTCTTCATAGGATGGTGTAGGGGAGGCCGTTGGAGATAGCCGCCATAACGGAGGAGAATCAATCGGAGTGTTGTCTGGATTCGTGGCGGGGAAAGTGAACTCATCTATCTCCATTCGAATATCTAGCTCTTTAAGATACAAGAGGCTTTGATCTTAAGATGTGGGTTTGGTTTTCTTTGTGTTGTTTTGGTAGCAAAAGATTTTAGTAGTTCAACTAATATGAAAGCTCAAAATTTTGGGTGAATGTATAGTTGTTTAGGCTTCCCTACCAAGAAAAGGACATAGAGAAGAGGTATAAACTCTAAAGTCTATGAATTGCCTTTTGTACAACAGCATATTACCAACTTAATACAAAGTATGCATATAGTTGATTTGATTTTCTTGAGCTGAATTTATGTCAATTCTTTGTAGTTTTCTAGATTGGTGAATTTTGTCATTAGGTTTGTTAGTCAATACTACACCTAACGTCAATCAGACTTTATATGTTCTTTTTAGTAGTTTAGGCTCATATACTCATTGGGTGATGATTATTTATCTTTGATCTTTCCGTTTCTTGCTTAGATTATTCTCTTCTCTTTCAACTAAGAAAAATTAGTGACTTCTTATGACAAAAATATTAGTGGAACTTTGAAAAAACAGCTTCCATTAGCAATAATCAGCTTAACCAATAACATTCTGTTCAATTTAATTAATTAAAAAAAATGTTCATTTGTTTGATTTTTTTATTTGACTATGTACGCTCGAAGAGTGATTTGAGTTTGCCAAGATAATTTAGTATGAAATATATCAATGACAGATCTAGAACAGTTTTAAAAAATTGATGACCGTTTATGACACTAATAATTGGTCAAGAATAAGTAAAAAAAAAAAATGATGCAGTCAGAAGACAATTACATTTCATAATATAATTGATGCCAAATTTCTCAATCAAAACGTTTAGTGAACAACGAGGAAATCTAGTAAAGAGAAAATTAATGGTTTTAAATGTTTTGGTAAATTTAGAGGCGTTCTACTTGTGAAGATGTGTTATGTCACATTAAGCACCCTATTAGACGGCCTTGAACAAAATCTAGGACATAAAATATGTTTGAAACAGTCAAACATTGATACTTGGGTCACACAACTATTATGAACAACCTTAAATATAAATAAGAGTACCATATCAAATGCGATGAGTTTTTTTTTTTTCTGTAGAAGGGAAAAAGACCATATAACCTTGAGATCAAAACAAGCCTTGAACAAAATCCAGGACATAAAATACGTTTGAAACAATCAAACATTGATACTTGGGTCACGTCCTATTAAAAACAACCTTAAATAAAAATAAGAGTACCATATCAAATGCGATGAGTTTTGTTTCTGTAGAAGGGAAAAAAGACCATATAACCTTGAAATCAAAACAAGTCTGTGATCAAATGGTGGTCGATTCTTTCATAAACAGCTGACAACAACCTGGATGTTTTCTGTGCAATGACCATCTTTAGGACTTTGGGAGCATCAACCATCTTATCACAAAAATGTGGAGCTATTGACAAACTTTATGTTAGCACTTGAAAGGGACTTAAGAGCCCAAAGCAAGGGTTATGTTTCACGCGTTCATACAAGAGTTAACATCAACATCTTAACGGGATTATAACGTAACCAATTGTAGAGGATAATTCACATGCTACATGATTTCTCCTCCACCATTTTGCTTCATTTGAAGCAATGTTACATGATACACGATGCCAAAACAAATAAGTGAAACGCTACCTAATTGCGTATGAGAGGGTACGAATGATGCATTCGTATGCTTAAAATGCAGCGCCTCGCTCCATTTATGGAAGTGGTTTGCTTAAAATGCATATCACGCAGCTTCAGGAATCTTGTAAGCTTATAAGGAAACATTATGGAGATCTTGGCAATTAATATGTGATCATTTTGGGTTATAATGTGCAAAAGTTAGTATCACAGTTATAAATTAGATTTTTTTGGTTCAAAGCACTAATCAGAACTACATCAAAGGGGTACAGGTCCATATGAATAAGCACTACTTGAAACAGACTGATTGATAAAAATGAATGTAATGACTACTCGAATTCCTGTATGTTTTTACAACACTTGAAACAAACTCGAACCTGAATTGGAGTAGAAATTAATTATCTACAAAGTATTCATCATTGCTACATCGTTACTCAAAGCCCTGATCATGGTATTAGTTCAAAAACTAAAGCATACCGTACAGACAGGGCAAAACCTCATTGGCATGTGCCATTGACGCAACTCAGCTTAACTCATTCTCAATCCTGGAATGGTTGCTGTTAGGCTGTGCAGTCGAATGGGAGATCATTCACTCATACTTAAATATGGCACACTCCGAACACTGTAAGGACAACACGGGGCACTTGGAGAATTACGAGATACATGCTTCAGTTATGATGTCCGTGCTAATTCTTGATTCACTAGAGGGGCGCCCTCGAGGTCAAATACCTCCATATTAGAGTGTTTGGGAGTTCGTGGGTATGGAAATGATGGGCCTGAAGAAGGAAATCATATAAGAGGATGTACAAGTATAACAGAGACAATTAAACTAGGCTAGTGTGGACTAATGAAAAAGGAAGTGCATACTGTCTGCCATGTCTTTTGTTTTATGTAGAAGAAAAGTTCCTGCCAGAATGGTTACAAATCCACACATCTCTGTCACAATTTGAGTACCATTTTGTCCAGCCCAATCCTGCATAACACCCAAATCCAAGTTTCCAAGTCCATGAATAATGAAGATTCATCAGAAATTAAAGACTCAGTTCTCTAGCCAGAACCACAAAAATAGAAACTCAAGTACATCACTATCTAGTTTCTTAACTATGCTTCTTCTCTTTAAGCATAACTTCAGACCAACATCATATGTTACCTTAAACATAATTACACTAGCCAGAATGGTAAAGGTCGTAAACATCACATAGTATATAGGTGACACCAATGCCGTGTTGAAAGTATCAAGTGCCTGCACATCGAAGACATCACATAACATAGTCTCATTAGCACCAAATAATAGACACATAATTAGTAGTCTATATCTCCTTGAAAATGCGAACTTGTCGTGTCGACACCACATGTAGCACAAAAGAAAATCAGGGGGGGGGATATCAAGTATTCTAACAGCTGTACCTAATTTTAACAGAGATATTAACAAAATCACCAAATACAGGCATAGTACAAACAGACATCTGGACGTCAGGCCGATATCAAGTGAAGTAGAAGGCTATAGCATATGCTTCTATAAAGTAATCTTAATTTGGTGGCGGATAAGTTCACACTTCACAGTAATTATCCATACCCTCCTTAAAAACTCACAAGTCACAAGTAGCTCCTAGATACCCAAAAAGGGAAAATATCAGAAGTTCATATGTAAGAATCAAGTATAGGCATAGTCCAAACAAACATCTTGACCTCAGGTTTATATTAATGAAGTGTAAAGGAAATAGTAAACGCTTCAAGAGAGTAACTTTATCTGCTTTCAAATAAGACCACAGTAATTATCCCAAACCAACTTAAGAGGGAACTCACAAGTTTCTCCTAGATGCCCATAGGATCATAAATACTACCACCCATCATCAAAATTCCAATCAATCAGGGTCCAAAGACAATCTTCACTGACAACCAGGTAGATTCAAAACTAGTCAGACAGTATGTCAACCATATTTATGGAATCTCAATAGAAGCTAGAGGTTCATTGCATCTTTA
The DNA here is from genome assembly GCA_947646795.1 of Beta lomatogona. Taxonomy (NCBI): domain Eukaryota; kingdom Viridiplantae; phylum Streptophyta; class Magnoliopsida; order Caryophyllales; family Amaranthaceae; genus Beta; species Beta lomatogona. Next base: position 1,815,264 of record CANSNZ010000436.1, read on the forward strand.
TTACCAGTTATAAATGGGTCACAATATAAGGTAAGCAAGTTACCTTGTTTAGGTAATTCATTTGTGTTAGAATACAAGATATCACGAAAATAGCAAATGCCCAAGTCTGGGGGTATGCTAATTGATTCATTCCTGAAAATGTCAACTTCAGAGCAATTCCAAGTGCTTTAACACCCATTACCTGTTATCAGAAAAAGTAGCAGAAGTATTACAAAACCATATCATCATGTAAGGATTGTAAAATGAAGTGAAGATAGTAGACGGCACCTACATACCGACAAAGACCCAACAAGCGAACAAATTCCGATGTAGACCATTACGTGAGTCTGCCCATATTGCGGAACAAAGTTTACCATGAGAATAAAGACTAATATTAGCACCAATACAACGTATACGAGGAAACCTGCCAAAACGCACGAGATAATTTCCATTAAGTACAGCAATTTTCTAAAGCCAGAACACGAACATAGATTAATGACATTAATCTGTCTAACTAAACGTTTCAGATGATTTTCAACTGCTTTACATCTTATATCAGCTAAAGCTTCATAGTAACTCTAGTTGGTACAAGAAAAATACCTGGTTCTGTCGCTAGATCCCATACTTCCGCAACAGACTCAATTTGGCGCTCTTGAGGTGCATGCAGAACAATTGTTATTGATCCCACAACACATAGTATACAGCCAAGGATGCCGAATATGTGTAGCCTCTCTCTTAAAATAACATGTGCAAGGGTAGCACTAAAGCAATCACACAAAACCGAAAAACTTCAATAAACACAAAAAACATACAACTTAAAACAAAGACAAGGAAAGCAAAACATAACCCAACTACTTTACCTTATGATGATACTGACAGCACCAAGTGGAGTTACCAAAATAGCTGGTGCAAAAGCATAGGCTGCAAAATTAGCAATCTCCCCAACAACCACTGCAGTGAATTTATTTACATCAGAAATCTCAAAAGGCAAGGCTCTCAAGAAAAAAAAAAAAAAAAAGTCCTTCAATGAGATGAGAACAAGGAGCACAAGAGCAAATGTATTAAATGAAGAAAAAGACACAAGTAATGGAAAAACATCATATAGGAACAACTCATCTATGTAATAGAATGAGGAAATCACCCTTCTTTACCATTGAATCTTATTAAAATAGAGCCACAAGAAAGCTATAATCCCTTTCCGCAAAAATTAATTGCACCGAAACCCCAAAAATGCAGATATGGCATTCTGACAAGTCACACTATTGCACTTTTTTTTGGGGGGGGGGGAGGGTCTGGCATTGAGTCCCACTTGGGATAGAATATCAAACTATGGGTATACGATGATGATACTTGAATACGCTACCTAACACCACATGTTTAATTCATAATCTTACCCCACTTTTCTTTTTCTAAAAAAAACACTTCTGTCTTCTGCCCTTCTATTTTACTCTCCCTTCCAGAGTTCCTCTGTCTCTCTCCACCTCCCCTCCTCCACTGGCGCCTTTCAAACCCTCCATCCTCCACCCACCTAAGAACTCATATCACATGCAAACTGTAGAAGGTCAATGCTCCTGGTATATCACAGCTCAGGAATCATACAGGCCGACAAAAATTCACCGCCCTCCTGTTCGTGCGCCGTCACAGCTTCTCCACTCCTCTCCTCTGCCATTTCCACACACCATAACTCATCCTCTCAACCATAGCACCTCCCTATCCAAGTACTTCCTCTGTATCTCAACCTCCCTTTCCAAGTAGTTCTTCTGTATCTCAATAAATGCATCAATTTGGCTTGACACACTTGTCAATGCACAATTTAATCACTAATATCTTTAATTATATATCAGTAAAAATTGTTTGAAAGATTAAACTTTGAAAATAAACATTGAAACTAACCAAAAACAATTAAAATGATGACATTTATCTTTACATATCAGTAATTAAATAAGGTCAAAAGTAGTATACGTATAGTGCAAAAGGTCAAGATGATGCATTCATTGAGAAACGGAGGTATTATTATGGTAAATTCTCATCTTTAGTAGTCGATATTGCCCAACAAGGCTCCATATTTGGAACCTTAATAGCCAAACACGAGAAATTAATAGTTTAGAGTTGAAGAAGATGAAGGCTATTTAAGGGCTCATTTCCTTTCTTTTCGAGCATCCGCGGTAGCTGAGGCCTGAGGTGAAGACAAGGTTTTGTATTGTGTTTTCCATTCTCTGTCATAATAGTGGTGGTGTGGTGGGAAAGACAGAATTACAAAAGGAAAAGGAAGCATTAAAGGCAGAAGGGAGAGCGTAAGGAAGGGCTTCTAACAGCAACTTGTGGGAGTGATGCAGTGATTGTGGTCATCTGGTAATGGCATGCACAGGACAATTACAATATCATTCTTTTACTAAAATTCAAATCCCGGAGGAGGGGTCAACAAGACCCACCTCTCCCCTGTGGCTTGAGAGTTCCATACCTCGGGGGTTTGAAAAGTGGACCTGAGAAATGAGCCTAGGAAGCAATAAACACAAAAGTTCTTAATGGCTATGTTCAAAACTCATGTCATAATTCAGCATCCGAATCTTCATTATGTTGCATAGCATATTGAAAATTTAAAGGTGCGAAAGGAAGAGTTCAGACAAAAGGCACAATTTGAATAAGTAATACAGCATATAACCACAAAGCAGAGGGATGATGAACTCACTAGTTAGCATGCCTGTCCACCAAAGTGGCTCATATAAGTAGGAGTAACCTCCACTCCCTGCAATAAATAAGTAGGGAACAGTTACATCTTTTGACATTGCAAAACTCTGTTTAGATAATAATTACTCAAATATAGATAGTAACGTTGGACCAGCTATATAATGACCTGCAAGGAACCAAGTTTTGTAGCATCACTCCCACACAAACATACGCGCAAAAAGGGTAACATATCATTAGAAAGAGATTTTGACGTTAATCAAGCACTACGTAGCAGGTATAGTTTTTGCCTGACATATGCAACTCTTTGGGTAAGAAGAAGGCGGCACAACTATCATGATTTATACTAATGAAAAATAACACAAAGCCTAAAAGATGAATCGGCCACTACGAAAATCATTGAGACCTTACCAATCATCAAAAAAAGGGGAAAAAACAACAACAACAAAATGTCTGTGCCATAAGCTATCTTTTATATGGAGCAAAAAGGTTCATATATGAGGGCATATCTGAGAGTGAAATTGCTCAAACTTTGGGAGTTTCATAACTGTTCTGGTAGAGCCTAGTTTCCTATCACAATTGCGTGCGCATCTTGGGTTAAAAGGAAGAGTTAAGTAACAAAGACAATAATCCATAAAATGTGCAAATCAGTATCCAGTCTAGAAAAAATCCAAAAGCCTTCAATTTCTTTCTATGAAAAGCCTTAAGAGGTAAGGATTTGAATCCGCCGACGTAAGAAATTAATGGTTTTATAGACCCGATTAATTATCAGCATTTAAGCTAAGGCCTTGTATCAGTTTTCGAACGATATCATCTTCCAAATGTGTAAGAGAATACTATGAAGCATACTTGAAACAATTCTGAACTTGTACGAGTACATAAAAGGAAAAGAAACATCAGCCAAAAGCTATGCCATCCCGTATGCAACACTCCTTCACAGACAAGTCATTGAGAAAATTCGTGCCAAATACTATAACCTATTTATTATGGCCTTCTTTCCTATATCCTGTAAATCTATAAAAAATACAGTCAATAGAGAAGTTATAATTTGATATTATTCAGTTGCGTAAGCCGTAAATTGAATTCCTCCGAAACAATTGCAAAATGGCAAAAATAGCTCCATCCAGTTGCAAAAGTATTTCCTTTCATGGGCAACTGTGAGTTTGGCATCGCAGGAGCATCACAGGTTCAGTATAACAAGCTCTTCTAGGTAATAAGCAAGTTTATAGAAAACATTGCATTCCGCAAAAGTTAATGTACCAATAAAATCAATCTATTCTCGAATGAATTTGAAATTCCCATGCTAGCTTATACACAACCAAACAAGGCGTAATAAGGAAGTTCCTGATATGCTGCTTTCTTTATATTCCAAGTAATCTACAAAATTCCGTAAGATTCGTATTATAGTTATTAACTCTAGTAAATCTTAGTAATAAACTCTTTTCCCAAACTGCCTTCATTGCGAAGAAAAATTAGCGAATTTCATTGTAGATTATCCTCCAAAAATGCCAAATTTCCTGAAACAGTAACAACTCATGTAGTTCTCTTGACTACCATTATTGACTCTTGAGTCTTGACCCAAAAAAACACTCCAAACCAGTCCAACTTCTACTCAGAACTAGAAACCAAATATATTTTTTGGACATAAATGCACTTTTTAACCTCATCTGGCATTTTCTGATTTTGTGGAACTTTCAACAGATAAGAGTATGTTTTTTTCAACATTGTACTGCTCATTAAATGTACAACAATCCAGTCTCCATTCCACGTTAGAGAGGTCTCAAGAGTTCCAATTCACAAACCCATCAAAACTCATAGAGAAACTGCTTCTAATATGAACATTCCTCACTGTAACAAACAATTAAATTACTCAAACCCAAGAACAGCAAAGAAATACCCAGAAACCCCAAAATCCCATAAATCAATAAAATGTCACATAGATTATTAAATCCCAAGCAATCAAATCAAAAACCTAATTACAAAAGTAATATAAAAAAGGGGGTAAAATTAAATGCATGAATCAAAAACCTAAAATGAATCCTCAAAATAAAGATGAGTACCTGCTCTAACACCACTAGCTCCAGCTTTCTTTAACCCTTTTTTCTTAACAATGAAGCTTGCTCCAATGAAAAAACTAGATGATAAAGCCAATACTAAACCTTTAATGTTATCAGAAGACATCCCATTGTAAGTCTCCGAAGATGCCCCAGAATCTTGCATAGCTTGAAATCTTCACAATCACTCAACTTAATCTTCTCTCTCTTACTCTCTTTCACAAACTATGATTGCAATGGCGGAAAAGATTGAAGATTTCGACCCATATAACAATAAGCATCAAAAAAAAGGGAAAACCCAGTTTAATTCAGAAGGTGGGTATTTCTCTTGTTCAAAAAATAAAAAATAAAATTGAAGTTAATTGCAGAAGTGAAACAACAATGTCAGAAGTTGGAAATCACGGGAGATGTAAAATCGAAAGTGAAGATTGCGATTTGAGCGAATTGGGAGAGTAGGGTTTTACTTTTGAGGAGATCTATGGAAAAAGGCACCGACATAGAAGGGAGAATTGCAGAAGGGTGACAGAGAGGAGAGAGAAAAATGTATACAAAGAGAAAAGAGGAAGACGAGGGTTACAGGATTTTCTCACTTTTCTTCTTTCATTCGATTCTCACTTTTCTTCTTTCATTCGATTCTCACTTCTCACTCTCTCTCTCTCTCTCTCTCTCTCTCTCTTTTGTATTTTGTGAGATCGGGGTGAAATGTTGAATGCTTCATATGCTTGGCCCGGTAGAGGTGGCAAACGGGTTTACGGGTCAAGTCATTCTGGATCGAGTCATATTCTAGTCAACTTTGTGTTCGGGTTACGTTTTGCTTATGCCGAGTCCGTTTCGGTACGGGTCCATGATGCTCCGGGATGGTTGCATGTTTGATGCCTCTATCGGGTAAGGTCGCCCTTTCGAGTATTGATTTACTTTGTATAGAAATCATCTTCGAGCCTAAAAGGACGGGTTATTTTCTTGAAAATAATGTACGCTTTCTTTTAGTAGCAAATAAATAACAACAATGAATTAACGTTTTAGTTCAAAAGAGGGGGGGTTTCCCAATAACAATTCAGTTTGAATATCAAGCTTAACAATCATTTTTATATATTACTAGCCTACATTTGCTTATCGCGTTAGTTCTTGTCATTTAAGGATACTAACACTTGTACACAAAATGTAACGCCCCGAAAATTCATAGCCTTAATTAAACACAATTGCTCGTACTTAACAGCGGAAATGGAACTTAAGCCTGTGGGTTATGGCCCACTAATAAAATAATAGCCTAAAATGGCCTCTTAAACATACAAATGTTCAATAACAACTCATAATGATTACCCTTAATACAGAGGGTTCTAGATATCTCTAATAATTATCAGAGTCACTTCAATTTAATCCTTTCGGAGCATTACTGACATAACCGATCCTGCGCCTATTTTCAAAATACCTGAGTAATTTCATAAAATAGGGAAAAGAGAAAACACATAAAATAACCTAAAATGAGTTGAAAACTCAGTAACTTCACTCCAGCCCATAAAAACAGTTTTAGTTCGTAAACATTTTCACAGATAAGCATACTTTATAACACTTTAGCAATTATTAACAGAGAACATTATCATTAGCATTGAACAGTATGCTGGCAAGGACCATTTACGTGACTTTTGTTCATCGGCAAGTACAGGTTTTGGACAGAGCGTAACTTTCATAATTCATAACGTTAACAGAAGGCAAAAGCCACCGAGGATATTCATCCCCCATCAGAAGGTGGCATATAATGCCATAAATCGTAACAAAATTCCTCCACCTGTAACTCGCTTATTTACCGGATCAGTTAATGACTCCAGACCAGCATAACCATCCACTTTCATTATCATTACTTATCAAACATCATATCTTCTTAATTCAGAATCATCCATAAATCGTAAACAAAATCATAAACATGACATTTCATAAGATACGCAAGCATCGTCACATCATAACGTGTCTCATCATGCAACATACAGATTGTAACACGGAGTCATATTAACACATTTGAGCATATCATTACACATAACATATACGGGCATATATATATTGCTGGACATGAACGTTACCTCATACGTTATTCCTTTTCTTACTCTTTAAATATTGTCATAACTTAACCTCCAAGAATCATCATATGTAATCTCCTCAAAGTCAAAACTCTGCTCAACTAGGAGCAACGAAGAGTAGGGGAGCTCAGGCTCCGGCGAGGATAGAGCGATCTGGCGAGGCAAGGCAGCAGCACCGCAGAAGGTGGTGGTGCGGCTCGCATCTGGTGGCGGAAAGAACAAGACAGCAAAAACAGAAAACTTCAGGAGGGCATAACTACTTGCTAATCGAGTGATTTTTGGGTCTAAATTCAATAACTTTTCGAGATCTACAACTTTCATTCAGAAAACTTTAGCAAATTCCGACTGTAAGAGTAAGATACTGGACAACAGTACGGGAGAGGAGAGAAAATGGGTGGTGGATGTGTGGTGATTTGAGGGAGGAAGGATGGCTATTTATTTATGTTCTAATTTTTGTGAATGATGTTGATGGAATTGATGAAAAAATTGAATTTTGGGAGAGTTTGGTTGGATTAGAATTTTTAATTGATAGTTGAGTTTTTGTGTGGAAGAAATGTACATTTGAATTATAAATTCATGGTTGAGTTTTTGCGAGGGAAAAATGAAGATGGAGGAAAGAAATTAATTCTTCCTTTTCCTTCTTTTTTTTTTTTTTAATCTTTCTTTCCTTCTATTCTTATTAGCTTGGAATGACAAAATGTCAAAACTTTGACTTCTATACCTTAATTGAAAATCATTTACTCAAAAAATTATGCAAATAAACATAATTAGTAGCTAATAAAACGAGACTAAAGTTCGGGGTATTACACAAAATACTAGGAAACCAACACTTCGACAATAATAGTGTACTAACTTATATGATAATACAATAAGACACCAACACTTAGAGACAAGCAGACACAATTGCACTTTTCTTAAAGCTTCATAGGGGTTGATGAGGGGCTGCAAAGGGAGTTACGTTCGGGTTCGAGTCTTAATTTTGGGTCATTTTCAGTTCAGGTAGGTTCGCTTCGGGTTATCTTCAAGTACGTGCCATAATTGGGTCTATTTGGATTCGAACTAATTATTTCGGGTTTCGAGCGGTTACTTTTGCATGGAAAACGAGTCTCGGGCAGGGTAATCTACTACATGTCCATTTTCCCAGCTCTATACTTGGGGGCCGAAAACTAAAATGAAAACATAGTAAAAGGTTCCATAATTGGATTAAATTGCACCAATTAATAAAAGTCGAGGGGTTAATTTAGCATATCTCCCAGCATCAATGCATAATTTTGATCATTAATAGGTTAAAGTATAATTGTTGTTATTCTAAATGCCATATAAAAAAATCTAAAATTTATAGTATGGAGTAAAAAAGATGTATTGTTCATTGTTGGCATTTTTTTATCAAACATAAGTCCTAACTTGGTGGTTGGTTAATCACTCACAAATTGAAAAGGTCAAAGGTTTGAGACCTTTTGCAAATAACTTCTAAATATGATTAATAACAAAAGGTTATCCGTTATTATACATCATCTATGATAGGGTGAGGAGATAATAGTAATTGTTTCCTATATATTTCCACCTTTGCAAGTAAATAATATTTAGAGAGATGGGAGATAAATGCATTTTAAACTGACTTTAATTTTGTTGGTGTGTCTGTTGTAGATTGAATGGAGTCACTACTATAGCATTTTTTCCAAGTATTTGACGTGGAAAAACCATTTAGCAGTTGTATTTGGACTCTGACAAGAGGTGATGTAGCTCGGTGGTAAGAGTGTAGTTCAGTCATTCATAAAGTTAACCACCTACTAATAGTATACTCCAAGTCATTCATAAAGCATACCATCTACATATATACTACCTCCGTTTCTTAATAAGTGCAACACTTTCTTAATTTGTAATAGTCACAATAAGTGCTACCAAGCTCAAAATGGTAAAAAAAAATCAGTACAAATATGCCACCAAAAAGCAAGAGGGGACTACAAATTTTTTGTTTGATCACTTCAATTACTCTACTTTATTGTGGTCCCAACTTTCTCTCTCTACATACCTTGGTATTCCCCCACTTTCTCTATGTTGCACTTATTAAGAAACGGAGGAAGTATATTTTTTTGATTTGGTAAGATGGATAAACTCTGAGCCACCCTCACATAGGGCCAAACCCAGAGGCCCAAGCACTTGGTAGGAGGGGGAGTTGTAAGAGGAATCCTCCTCCATGTGCCCCTCACTTGGTGGGATTCGAATCCCTAACCTTGAGGTCATGAGGTGGAATTCCTACCAATTGAGCCAAGCTAAGCTAAGCTTGGTATACCATCTACATATAGTATAGTTTAGTCATTCATATACTTTTTTTTAGTTGCACCATTGCCTTTTCACGTACTCTAACACACTTGTTTGAACATTAATATATCTAATTGTGTATAAGTAAAATGATCAAAAGTTGATATTTGCAATCGGAATCCAAATTTAACAAGATTTCACTTGACTATTTTTTTTAATATAACAGCGATAGAAAACTTGTCAAAGTTGATTGATGAATAATGCCCAAATATCAAATGGTGCAACTAAAAATACAGAGAAAGTATATATATATATAGGGGCAGGATCACATGAGTATACTTCTTACATGAGAAATGAGAATGAATCTCAACCACACGATTGAATTAGAGTTACAAAACTTGTTCATTAGAGTCATACCCCCGAAAAAATTTTGAGCCTAAAAAAATATTTTTTTTTTTTTCGAAATATTTTTTCTAATTTTAGATTTTTTGGAGTTACATCACTTTTTCATTAGTGTTACATCACTTGTTCATTAGAGTTATAGCGTGTAAAATCCATTCTCATTTCTCATGTAAGTATGCATTCCCAAGTCAGTTCATATGAGAATGCATACTTACATGAGAAATGAGAATGGATTTTACACGCTAGAACTCTAATGAACAAGTGATGTAACACTAATGAAAAAGTGATGTAACTCCAAAAAATCAAAAATTTGAAAAAAAAAATTTGAATTTTTTTTATTTTGGGCTCGAAACTTTTTCAGGGGTATAACTCTAATGAACAAGTGTTGTAACTCTAATACAATCGTGTGGTTGAGATCCATTCTCATTTCTCATGTAAGGAGCATTCTCATGTGATCCTGCCCCTATATATATATATATATCAAACTGTTGAAGGATTGGAGTAGTGCACGAGGGGAATCCTAACGCATCATTTAGAATAATATTGTGTAAGGCAGAATTATTACATGTATTTATATAGAAACGAGAATCAACTAAATGACCAACATTATTTATCCAATCTGCTGCTTTGTTTGTTACTCTGTAGATGTGTCTGATACTCCAACTATTGAAGGATTGGAGCAATGCTTTGATGTCGTAGATGATATGTGCTACTCCTATTTGCCATGGGGGCCCAAATACCTTGAACAACATTAACAACGAGCAAATTGTCGCATTCTATCTATAGAATAGTTTATATTAGGATTTTTTTAGATTTATTCCATTGTATATTTTAAACATATAAACTTTTTGTAATTTTTGTTGATAGATAATTAGAGATATAATGACCAGTATTGTGCACTGACGAGACTCACAATCACAATCAAACTGTTGCATTTATTTTGCATAGAGGGGATTTTTTTTTCTTTCTAAAAAGATAATTTGATATGAACCAATGTAATACAACTTATAATATTCTGCATTTAATGCTAAAGAATGATAGTGTTCATAATTCCATATTCTAGAATGGAATCACCTAAGACCGTCAAAAAAAAAAGTACGATTTTTTGATGTAAAAAAAAATAAGACCGTAAAAAAAAAAAAAAAGATCACTTGGACGTTTCATTATCAAGGTAAGATGAGACTGCATCATCGTATACAATATTGGCTCTGTTTGGCAATACTAACTGAAAATAAACTGAAACTGATAAGTTAACTGAAACTGATAAGATAAAGCTGAAACTGATAAGGTGCTGGAACTGATAAGGTGACTGATTACTTTAACTGTTTGGCAAAGTTAGTTGATTAAGTTGATAAATTATTTTGGCGAAATTAGTCGTTGTCAAAATTTTGGAAAGATTTTCAAAAATTTCAGTCACCTGATTTTGAAAAGGTAAAAATTTTAACTTATCATATAAGTCATTTTAACCACCTGAAATTTTATTTTAGGTGCTCCCCAAACACTACTAATCATTTTAGCACCTAAAATATGTTAGCACCTTATCATTTTAGGTAGCTAAAATGCTTCCCCAAATAGAGCCAATATATAATGGAGTAAGAACTTGGGTGTTGGGAAAAAGAAGACTTGGAAAAACTGGGTAAACGCGTCAACTTCTCCTCATTAACGTTTGCACTCATTTGTATTATTATTGTCAGTTTTCTAAGTGATCGTTTGTCATCTGCAAATCAGTTTTACTTGCAAGCTGTTTGCAACCCAAAAAAAAGCTTACAAAATACTTTGTACATTAGCAAGATGAAAGTGAGAATGATGAAGTTGTTTATGATGATGTTTCTGTTGTTGAATTCATCAGTAGTGTTTTCTGAGCTCTCTTCTTCAACACAGAAATCCACCATGATCAACCTCTTTCACCTCCTCCAGGAGGACTTATATTATCCTCTGAGGTGGAATGTTAGCACAGACCCATGTACATGGGATGGTGTGACATGCAGCAGTTTCACCAACTCTGTTACTCAACTCCATTTCTCACATTTAGAACTCTTCAATTCGAGTTTCTTATCGGTTGCATGTCAAATTGACACCTTAGAGGTTCTTGATGTTTCTGGAAACTATCTACACTCAATCCCAGATGAGTTTTTCACAATTTGTGGTAGAATTCCGAGGCTGAAATCTATTGATTTCAGTTGGAACGACATGGAAGGTCCTCTACCCTCTTTCAATAATAAAGGTTTTAGTCCTATGTAGCACCGATACGGGTACGGGGACGGATGCGGGTACGGGTACGGGGACGGAAAACGGCAAAATCAAAATTTTCGAAAACGGGTACGGCTTGGATTCGGCAAAAAAAAAAAAAAAATTAATACATTTTACTGAAAAATAATACATAATTTTTCCTACATAAAATCTCCATTAAATTTTTGTACAAAAATATTAAAAGATATAAATATAAAAATATAAAGAATAAACTTTCCTTTTTGGAATATAAAAATATACCTAAGGTTAATAATTTGATTTAGTTAAAAAAAAGGAAAAGAAGAAGAAAAGCAGTAACTTCATACAAAGACAAACTAATAGAGTGGTGCAAATGCAAAAGACTACAGCTTTTTTTTTTTTTTTTTAAATTATTTGAACAGCTGTATTATACAAGTACAGCACTATTTCTTCTCACCTTCACTTTCACGTGACTTCTTTAGGAAGAGTAGTAACTTAATAAAATTAAAAACCACAAAAATCAAAAGGCAAAACTTGCACGAAGAGAGAAGTAGAAGAAGAGGTAATACTGTAGCATGAGCATCCCTCTTTTACCTTTCATTCTCTCTCTCCTCCATTTTCATCACTCCTTCAATTTCACTCTTCTCAAACCCAGAAAAAAAAAAATTCAACCCACAAAAAATTAGATCCATTTCCTCATAAATCTCCAAAAACCCACCCACCAAATTACCCGAATTAAACAACCCACAACCCAAAATCCAAAACCCATATTTTCTCTCTCCTCCATGGAAACACCACCCCTCGACCAGCTGAAGAACTACTGAAGAAGATCCAAGACTTAGAACTTAGAAGCAGGACATGCGTACCTTAGAGAAGAGATGTCGAAGCTTGGGTACGTGGCTTTCCTCTCAAAAACGTACCCAACCCGTACCCAAAGTCAGCCCATCCGTCCCCAAAAGCAACCCACGTACCCGACCCACTGGATTCGTTCTGGGTACGAATCCCAGGCGAATCCGTACCGTACCCAGGACGTACCCGTACCCGGTACGGGAAACGGAGCCTGGGAGCCGTACCTATGCATCATAGGGTTTTACCCAGTTAGAGTCCCTGGATTTGTCTGGTAATTCACTGAGTGGAAGCATTGGAGCGCAGTTGAATGGGTTGGTGGGTCTCAAAAGCTTGAATCTTAACTCAAATGACTTCAATGGGTCAATCCCTATCAATCTTTTTACAAAATTGAAAGAGTTAGAGGAGCTTCAGTTATCATTCAACGATTTACAGGGAAGCATACCGGAGCAGGTAGCTAATTGCAAGCTAGGTTGCACAAAGACGGATACGGGTACGGGTTCGGATTCGGGTACGGGGACGGAAAGCGGCAAGATTTTGAAATTTTAGGAATGGGTACGCGTACTCATACAGGATACGTATCGGGCACGGGTACGGGTACGAGTACGCTACCTAAAAGAAGTACCCGTGCTTCATAGATTGCAAGAACCTATCACTTCTCGGTCTATCTTATAATAGATTGGTAGGAACCATACCAAATGATTTATTGTCGCTACCAAATTTGGAGAATGTTGATCTCTCTTACAATAGGTTGGTTGGAACGATACCTGGAACTGGAAATGTTTCTTCAGCTTTGTTTATCCTGCGACTGACAAGCAATTCACTGAATGGATCGATTTTGGGTATCAATTTTGATGAACTTCGGAACTTGATTCATTTGGAGTTGGAAAACAATAAGCTGACTGGAACAATTCCTTCCAGTCTGAGTTCATGCCAAGACTTGAAGATATTAGATTTAGCTGGAAACAAATTCTCAGGTGAACTGCCAAAGGAATTGGGTAGTTTGCACCTACTTGAAGTTTTGAGTCTTGAGTTCAACAACTTTGTTGGTCATATTCCTAATGAATTCACACGGTTTCCATGGATCTATTCTCTTGGTTTGGCCCATAATAATCTGTCAGGATCGATTCCACTCGAGTTGCAGAAATATGGATATGAAGCTTTCGCCGGAAATCTTCTACTTTGTGGACCGCCAGTTAGCATCAGCTGCGATACTGTGGGAGTGGGAGTAGAAGGAGATGAGCCTACTTCAATATTTACAGTAGGTTTTTACGTGAGTATGGGGCTTGGCTTCTACATTGGATTTTGGGGAGTTTGTGGCAGTCTGTATCTGAAAGATGCTTGGAGATATGCCTTCTTCAACTTTCTCGACACCATTTACAACAAAATCTATGTCACTATTGCTATCTATGTCGCCAGATTTCGAAGATATTCTCAAACATAAATACCATCTTCTCTCTGCAATTTCTCAGCTCTCAGTTTGTTACACTACTTCAGTGTGATTCATAAAGGTTAGAGTACCATCTACTTCTCCAACTTGTTATATGATTCTCTTTTCCTTTTTTATGGGTAATGTTTGTTATGAGATACTTTGATCATTATTGTAACAATGAGAACGTAGTTTTCAGAATTCAATGGAAATGTTTCTTTATTTCATATCAGTACATTACAGTATATACTACCATTGTTTTCCAGAAATTTGTTAACTGTTGTAATGCCATATGTTTCATCATCACTGTCATTCGCTCATACCTATTAGGATATTAGTACATATATACTAATTTCCGCGTAATATTTTTTTATCTCATCGATTAAACGATACTATATAAAGAAAAGACTTTTTCGGTGTGTCTTATTTTAAGGATAATATAAATACTAAAGCTATTAGTTATCGACAGTTTTATACTAGCATTCTTCTTTTTCATGCTTCTAATTTGTGCATAAACTTTGGCACTGCAAAAATTGTTCATAAGAATTAGTTTTCTCAAAAGCACGAAATTATATAAATGTTCACATTGATCATGCCATCACGATAATAAGTACAATAACCCTACTATGAAAGGGGGAAGAACCTTTTTTTACTAATAATTTTATATCAACGTGCAAAATTCACAACCTGAAATATCTAAAATCGACTTGTCATTTACGGAAAGAGGAGAGTTAATAAAATAGGATTATAAAAGTTAGAAGGAATTTTATTATTTTACTCATTTGTTGGAACAAATTAATGAATACATTTAACAGTTTATACAGATGAGTGTAAGATTGATATATCTATCTACTAGGTAGACCGCCCACTAGAAATAGCCAATTAAAAACAAGGGATATTATCTCAGATAACCGTGACATATAGCCCTTTTTCCCAAATAACCCCACATTGTCACCCCTATCACATATAACCCTAAATTTATATTTTGTCATTAAACATGACGGAATTACAAACGAAGTTAACTTGGTTAGACTTTGGATGGGTTTGCCGCCATTTAAGAAGGTGGTTGGTGGCATTAAATTTGAGGAAGGTGGTTTAGAGCCCTATTAGTGATCTGTGCCAAAAATGAAACCCTTGAATTGTGCATCAAAACTAATGTCTATCGTTAATGGGTAAACTACTCAAGGGTAGACAAAGTTTTTTCCACAAGTGTATGTTGTTGTGTAAATAAGCTGTCAGTTGTAAATTATAAGTTGTTAGAAAATAGAAGTTAGTTAGAAAGCTTGTAAGAGAAGCTTAGAAGTTAGTTAGAAAGCTTGTAAGAGAAGCTTAGCTTGCTGCATATAAATCCTTTTTCTCTTAGTTTGTAATGACAGAATATACAGAAATAAACACATTTTACTTTCTACCTCTCAACTCTCTCTATGAATATCTTTTATTTTCCGCATTAATTCAACTTTAGTAAGCTGAATTCACATGGTATCGTTGCTACAAAGGTTCTTAAGATCATTCTCTCGCTTGAATCTTCAAGTTCTAACACAATCGATTTGAATCGATCATTTTTCGATCATTCTTTTCTTAAATTCTTCCGAAATTTTCTTCAAAACTCTCGAAAATGGATGAAGTTCTTTGGAAATTTGATTCCAAATACACCTGAGGTAACTGATAAAACCTCAAACATTGGATATAGTGATCCATTCTACTTAGGTTCTTGTGATCATCCTGAACAACAACTTGCTGCACACAAATTTAATGGTGATAATTTTCTGAGCTGGAATCGAGTGATTCGAATGGCACTTGGAGCTAAAAACAAGCTTTGTTTCATTGATGGATCATGCAAGAGACCTGATGTTGATGATACAAATCTGCAAAAATGGATCAGAAATGATTATATGGTGCAATCCTGGATTATCAACTCAATGGAGAAAACGATTTCTGAAGGATTTCTCCTACAACAATCTGCACACCAACTGTATGAAGAAATTCTTGAGAGGTATGGACAATCCAATGCCCCTCAATTGTTTGAATTACATCAAAGAATGACTTCTACTCAACAAAATAATTCTTCTATTGTTGAATATTACTCTCAATTGAAAAGAGTTTGGGATGAAGTTCAATTGATTGAAGGTTTTCCTGACTGTAACTATGGAGCATTGGCCAACTGTTCTTGTGGATTGCTTAAAAAAGTGTTGGTCGCGATCGAAGCCGAAATTGATTCAATTTTTAGTTTGGTTTAAATTTGAACTATGCATCATCCAAAACTAATATACTTAGCATGGATCCATTACCTACTGTTAATAGAGCCTACTATATTTCGCTGCAAGTTGAAAAGCATAATAAATTGAATGACAAACAGCAAGAAACATCATCTCAGATTAGTGCATTTAATTCCATGAAACAAGAATATCATTCACCTCCTTATAATTCTGGAGGAAGGAGAGATTACAAGAAACATAAGGTTGATAAGAGTGATAGGAAGTGTGATTATTGCAAGAAGATTGGTCACACAAGGGATCGGTGTTTCAAGCTTACTTGGAAACGTTCCCGAATGGTTCACAAATCTCAAAAATAAGCAATCAAATGGTGGAGGTTCTACTTCTAGAATGGGCGCAAATGTGTCGATGTTCATACTGGAGATTTAATTTGTTGGAGAACATCCGTTGGATTATCATGCTCGATTACTCATCTCACAAAGAAGTTACAAGTGGATTCTTCCCTAGTAAATGTAACGCCCCGGAAATACATAACCTTAATCGTCAGCGGAAGCACAACTTAAGCATGTGGGTTATGGCCCAATAATAAAATAATAGCCTAAAACGGCCTCTTAAACATACAAATCATCGTCTTTAAGCTATAATTATTACCCATAAATACAGAGTATTCTAAATATCCCAAATATATATATACAGAGTCGCTTCAACTTAATCTCTCAGGAGCATTACCGACATAACCGATCCTGCGCCTATCTTCAGAATACCTGAATAATTTCATAAAAATAGGGAAAAGGGGAAACACATAAAATAACCTAAAATGAGTTGAAAACTCGGTAACTTCACTCCGGCCCAGTAAAAAAGGTTTTAGTTCAGTAAACATTTTCACAGATAAGCATACTTTATAACACTTTAGCAATTATTAACAGAGAACATTATCATTAGCCTTGAATAGTCTGCTGGCAAGGACCATTTACGTGACTTTAGTTCATTGGCAAGTACAGGTTTTGGACATATCATAACTTTCGTAATTCGTAACATTAACATCATCATATGACCCTTTTTGGTCCGTATCGTTCATCGTAACATAATTCCTCCACCTGTGACTTGCCCATTTACCGGATCATTTCATGATTCCAAACCAGCAGAACCATCCACTTTTATTATCATAACTTATCAGACATCATATATTCTTAATTCGGAATCATCCATAAATCGTAAATAGAATCATAACAGAACATTTTATAACATACATCAGCATCGTCACATCATAACGTGTCTTATCATGCCACATAATGTATTATAACACATAATCATATCATCATAATCAGCATCATATACTTGTATTCACGCATTTGAGTACATGTGAAACATCACATATAACACATACGGGCAATCACATAGGGTGCTGGACATGAAAGGTTACCTCATACGCTTAATCATTCTTTGACTTCGACAAAGAAGAACGTTGAGAACTTCATAACTCCATCAACTCTCTTGAACTTCATAACAATCCTCCATAATTAACCTCAATAATAACCATAATAATAATCAATAATCATTCCTAATATTATTTTGGATGAAGACATTAACCATTCTTAGAAAAGATGTAACCATCACTAACCATCTCTAGAACGGAACTAACTAATCTATATTCTCAAACTCTATCATTCCAACTTCTTGAATCATACTGTTCTGATCAATATATCAAAAATATCCTTGAATTAGGAACCAAAGGAAACTAGCTCTCAAACACTTCATCTTAACTTTCAGATTTATTTCCAAACTAACCCATTTCTCAACTAGTAAACTAGTAAAACAAAATCAACATAACAGAGTTATTAGACCCAAGAATTATGTTTAACATAATAAGTTTAACGAACACCTATGAAAATCTGATTTAGGTCCAACTTAAACAAACTAACAAGAGTAATTAACTTGGGTTTAATTTCTGAAATAAAAGATTAGAGAGTTGAAATATGGGGTATGATATACCTCTGCTTCAAGAGCAGGGAAGAACAGAGGCGGCAAGGAAGGGGAGCTGTGCTCCGGCGAGCACGGGTACGCCGGCGAGAAACAGAACGCACGGCGACACGATGTTGGTTCATCGGTGTTCGTCGGAGTTCATCGACCACGATGGTCCGGTGCAGCAGTGGCTGCTGCGTGAGACAGGGACGAGGTGGAGCGCGAGAGAGAGAAAGAAACATGGGCTTGCGTCACGGTGGGGCAGCGAGGTGCAGCACGGGTCTCCGGCGGTCGGGACTGGTGGGCACAGATGGGGGTGGCGTCGAGCCGCGAGAGGAGAAGAGAGAGAAATGATGAGGGTTTGGGTTTTGGGGCTTTTCCACCGGGAGAGAGAAAGAAATAAAGGGGTTGGGTTTCCTTTTGGTGAGGGAAGAAAAATGACAGAGAGACAAAGATTTTTGGGGGGGGGGTTTGGTTATCATTTTGGTGAGGAAAAAACATGAGAGAGAATTAAAAATTCAATTGGGTTATTTACAATCCAAAATACATTATTCTTAATAATAATTTCATAAAACAAAATATATTACAAGTACTACAAATATTCCAAACTCAAATAAAATAAGGGTTTTCAGAACATAATTAACTTTATAATTATAATTAATGCTAATTAAAACGCTCTTAAAAATCGAGGTACTACAGTAAATGATATATACAAGGAGATGATGAAGCTGATGAAGAGTAAATCTAACTCTGCTGGAGATTGCTCATAATCAGAAGCATCCATTAATTTTGCAGGTACTTTTAATGCTTCAAACAAGTCATTATCTGCTTGTTATACACACCTGGATTCGATTGTGGACACAGGTGCAACAGATCACATGATCTGTGATAAATCAATGTTCATTGATTGCAAAATTTTACCTCAACCAATAAAGGTTGGCTTACCTGATGGTAAGATGAAATTAGTTGATCTTATTGGATCAGTCTATCTTACTCCTGATATTCTTATCTCAAATGTTTTTTTTCTACCTGATTTTAAGCACAATCTGTTATCTGTTGGTAGAATCTTGGATGAACACAATCTGATTGCCAAATTTACTTCTACATCATGTGTTTTTCAGGACCCTATAACTAGTCATATCAAGGCCACTGCTGTGAGACAAGCTGAGCTTTACAAATTTCAATCAGTCTCTTCTAATGTTCCTTCTTTAAACAATGCTTTACATGTTAGCAAGCTCCCTTCATTTGCTGTTTTTCATTCTAGGCTTGGTCATCCTTCTGTAAATAAGATGAATAAATTGTCTCACTTGTTCAAATTCAGTACACATTCTATTTTAGATTGTGAACCTTGTGTGTTTGCTAAAATGCATAAAAGTCCATTTTCATCTTCTATGTCTCATGCTTCTACTTCTTTTGATTTACTTCATGTAGATCTATGGGGTCCCTATAAACATCCATCCTTAACTGGTGCTCACTATTTTCTTACATTACTTGATGGCCATAGTAGAGTCACTTGGACTCATTTAGTCCAATCAAAAACACAAGTTCCAGTCATCTTATCCCACTTTATAGCCTACATAGAAAATCAATTTAAAAAACATTTGAAGAATATAAGGAGTGATAACGGGACTGAAATAATTCAGAGTTATTGTACTCAATTATTCACTCAAAAGGGCATCATACATCAATGAAGTCTTCCTAACACCCCGCAACAAAATGGGAGAATGGAAAGGAAACATAGACATCTTTTGGATATAGCTAGAGCAATTAGATTTCATGCTCATCTACCTATCAAATTTTGGGGAGATTGCTTATTAGCAGCTACCTACTTAATTAACCTTATGCCTACTAAAATTCTTGGCTGGAAAACACCATTTGAAGCTTTAATGCAGCAATCACCTAGTTATGATCATTTGAGAACTATTGGATGTTTGTGCTATGTTGCACAAAAGACTTCTGATAAATTTTCTCCTAGAGCTACAAAATGCATCTTTCTTGGTTATCCTTATGCTCAAAAAGGATATAAATGTTATGATCTCAAAACACACAAAATCATTCTTAGCAGATATGTTACATTTCAGGAAGATGTATTTCCATTTGCTTCCTCTACTCCTTCTGTTCCTAGTTCACCTTGTTCTGTCAAGTTAGTTAATCCTGCTCCTATTGATCACGATCATCACAATATTTCTCTTTCTCTTCCATCTTCAGTTCATATTCCACCATTTCCATAAAATTTTTTTATTTATTCTTCTCTTTCTATTACTGTTACTACTCCTCCTACCCCTATCTCTCCTACATCTTCTATTTCCCATTCATCTACTGATTCTATTTCTCTTTCTTCTTCTTCACCTATACCTACTGTCCCTACTTTTATTCTTAGAAAATCAACTAGACATCATCAACCTCCTGCTAAATTAGCAGATTTTATTGTTGATCTTCCTATTATGCATCAATGTTCCAATTCTGCATCTGAGTCTACTTCTTTCAGTTTCACCACCTCTACTTTTTCTCTATTTTCTACCTATAGTAAAGAACACCTAGCTAGCCTTGCTAATGTTCTTTCTACTACCGAACCTCGCCAATTACAAACAAGCAAACCAAGATAGCAGATGGATTGAGGCTATGAGCAAAGAAATTGCACCTTAGAACAAAATCACACTTGGGATCTTGTTTCTCTTCCTCAAGGGAAGAAAGCTATTGGTTGTAAATGGGTTTACAAGACAAAGTTTAATCCCGATGGATCGGTTGAGAGATGTAAAGCTCGACTTGTGGCTGAGAGGAGACAGACAAATTGAAGGTAAGGACTTCAAACATACTTTCGGTCCCGTTGCCCAAGTTCAGCCTTGTTAGGATACTTATGGCTTTGGCTGCTTGCTTGTAACCTTGAATTGCATCGGTTAGATATCAACAATGCATTTCTTCATGGTTACATTGAAGAAGAATTGTATATGCACCCTCCTCCCCGGCTATAACAAGGCTTCTCCAGGGCAAGTGTGCAAATTAAAAAGGTCCCTATATGGCTTAAGACAGGCTTCCAAACAATGGAACCTTGAGCTCACAAAGTTTTTGCTCAATCATGGTTTTGTTCAATCCAAGTTGGATTATTCTATGTTCATTATGCAAAATGGATCTGATTTCACAGTGGTGGTGGCTTATGTAGATGATTTGTTAGTTGCTGGTAACAACATTTCTACAATTCAACATCTCAAAGCTCAATTGCATAAGGCTTTTACTATCAAAGACCTTGGGCCTTTGAGATATTTTCTAGGCATCGAAGTCACAAGGGACTCATCTGGAATTCTGTTAAATCAAAGGAAATATATCCTTGATTTGCTTACGATTGTTCTATGATCAATTGTTCATCTCGTTGCATTTCCTCTTCCTAAGGGACTTAAACTCAAGCATTTATGATGGAGATAAACTTCCTGATCCAGAAGTTTATAGAAGGATTATAGGTAAACTCCTATATTTGAACATGACTAGACCAGACATTAGTTATGCTGTCCAGCAACTTAGTCAATTTCTGTCTGATCCAAGAGTGCATCACTTCTTGGTAGCACAACATGTTCTTAAGTATCTCAAGGGTACATCACATCATGGGCTGTTTTATTTCGCTCGAGAATAATCTCCGATTGATCGCATATTGTGATGCGGATTGGGGAAATTGTCACTATTCGGGTAGATCATTAACTGGCTATTGCATTTTTCTTAGCTCCTCCCTCATATCTTGGAAAACTAAGAAACAAAAAGTTGTTTCCAAAAGTTCCACGTGAATACGAAGCATGAGTCACACAACCAAGTGAACTTGTTTGGTTAGTTGGGGTTCTCAATGATCTACACATTTATCCTTCTCTTCCAATTTCTTTATTATGTGATAATATAGCAAGCAGTAACATATTGCGGCCAATCCAGCTTTTTCATGACAAGATAAACACCTCAAGATTGATTGTCACTATGTTTGAGAAAATGTGCAATCTGGGTTTTATTGTTACAAATCATGTCGGTTCTCATATGCAAATTGCCGATATTATGACAAAAGCACTTGAGCCGTGCAACACAAATTTCTTATTGTCAAGCTTGGAACGATTCTCTCTCGATTGATTTCACATTCCGACTTGAGGAGGGGTGTAAATAAGTCGGTTGTAAATTATAAGTTGTTAGAAAATAGAAGTTAGTAAGAAAGCTTGTAAGAGAAGCTTAGAAGTTAGTTAGAAAGCTTGTAAGAGAAGCTTAGCTTGCTGTATATAATTCCTTTTTCTCTTAGTTTGTAATGACAGAATATACGGAAATAAACACATTTTACTTTCTACCTCTCAATTCTCTCTATGAATATCTTTTATTTTCCGCATTAATTCAACTTTAGTAAGCTGAATTCACATGTTGCATTTTATTAATGTGGAAATTGCTTTTGGAAAAGCTAGTCGAAAGATTAAATAGGAGAAGATACATTAATTAGCTCCACTTTCAGTTGCTAATCTCGATTCAATGATTTGGAAACTTTGTCAATTGCCATACACCAAAACAAAAGTGCCTTAAAAACTCTCTGTTCTATTCAACACATACGGTCCCACAGGCAGCAGAGCCCAACATTTCTTTGTGGAAAAGCCTATAAGAAGGCAAAAAAATGATATGGAAAAGCCTGTTATGGATTTTTGGTGTCGTATTTTGGAAGTTATGAAGACAAATTGATCTACGAACTAAAAGAAAATGGATTTTTTTGGAGAAATAGGTTTGGAAAAAAATGGAGAGGTTTAATAATTCAATATAGAAAATGACCTAGGAGAATTCTTAGACGGTCCAAAACAGGAACGTGGAATGTTATTATGTAATCTACTCTAATTAACTGCATCTTCTGAGTTACTCCTATAGTCCTATAGAAAAAAAATGTAGCTTTAAGGAGGGAAACCACACAAACACAAATCTTTGCCCATTATTTCCAAGTCAATCCACCCTTTCAAACACGTCAATTCTGTCTTCTCTTTCCCTCATTTTCCTTCTTTTCCTACTCTTTCTCCTCTGTCCTAATACTTTCACTCTTAGTAACCAACACAATTCTAAATTATACCAGTATCATAATAAATTCATTTACTTCCTAGTTCCTGCACTATTATAATACATATTACTTAGCCAACATGAAAATTGACACCTTAAACTTCTTTTACTTCTTTGTTTTATTGAATTCAGTCTCTTCTCAGCTATCTCCTACACAGAAATCCGCCATGAACAACCTCTCTGAGTTTCTTCATAATCAAGCGTCCTCTCTTGCGTGGCCTGTTAACACGGACCCATGTACATGAGTAGGTGTAACATGTAACACTATCGCCAATTCCTTCACCAAACTGGGTCTAGCTGGATTCGGGTCGGGTTATCGGGTTATCGATTCTATTCGAATAGTTACTCTCGATTGCAAGAACGGATATCGGGTCAGTTCTTCGGGGCGGGTAAACGGGTGCGGTTCGGTTTTGCCAACTCTATGCTTGGGGGCCAAAAAACAAAAATGAAAACGTAGTCAAAAGGTTCCATAATTGGATTAAATGGCACCAATTAATAAAAGTTGAGGGGTTAATTTAGCATATCTCCCAGGTTTAATGTTTATATATACTCGTTAATGCATAATTTTAATCATTAATAGGTTAAAGTATAATTGTTTTTATTCTAAATGTCATATAACAAAAATCTAACATTTGTAGTATAAAAGAGATGCATTGTTCAAGCATAAGTCTTAATTTGATGGTTGGTTAATCACTTATAAATTAAAAAGGTTAAAGGATTGAGACCCTTTTACAAATAGTTCCTAAATATGATGAGTAACAAAAGATTATTATACGTCATCTATGATAGGCTAGGGAGATAATAGTAATTGTTTCCTATATATTTCCACCTTTGCAAATAAATAATATTTATAGGGAGGGGAGATAAATGCATTTTAAACTGATCTTAGGGCCTGTTCTCCCCAGCTTATTTTCAGTTCAGTTCAGTTCAGTTCAGTTCCTAAATGATAATCATTACTATTAATTAGTTATAATTTAATTCAGTTCAGTTCAGTTCAGTTCAATTCAGTTCGATTCAGTTGTTTTATGCTGAAGAGAACAAGCCCTTAATTTTGTTAGTGTGCCTATTGTAAATTGGATGGAGTCACTTCTACAGCATTTTTTCCAAATATTTGACGTGGAAAAACCATTTAGTAGTTGTATTTAGACTTTGATAAGAGGTGATATAGCTTGGTGGTAAGAGTATAGTTCAATCATTTATAAAGTTAACCACCTACTAATAGTATATTAGTATACTTCGAGCCATTCACATAACATACCATCTACATACAATATAACTCAGTCATTCATATACTATTTTTTAGTTGCACCATTTGCCTTTCACGTACTCTAACACGCTTGTTTGGACATTAATATCTCTAATTGTGTATAAGTAAAATTTATCAAAAGTTGATATCTGCAACTGGAATCCTCGCATTGATACAAATTTAATAGATTTCACTTCACTATGTTTTTTTTATATAATGGCGATAGAAAACTTGCCAAAGTTGATTAAATAATAATGCCCAAATATCAAATGGTGCAACTAAAAATAAAGCGGAAGTATATATATATATATATATATATACGGTTTTTTCACCATATACCCCTGACAATTTTTTTTGCACCATATACCCTTTCAACTTTTAAAATTAACCATATACCCTCACCTTTCAAAAAATACATCGACTTACCCCTTTGACTAACGGTGTTAGGCTTCCGTTAGTCATTAGGCCCTAATCCTCCCCTAACCCTAATTAACTAACCTAAATCAAATCCTAATCCTAACTCTAACCCTAATCTAATACACTAACTTGGACCCCTAACCCTAACCACCCCCTCCCCCCCCCTTACCCCACCGCACCACCACCCTATCACAACCACCACGTCACCACCACCACCACCATCCCCTCCCCTTCCCCGTCGACCCCTCCCCTTCCCCTTCCCTTCCCCCGCCGACCCTCCCTCCCTTCCCTTCCCGCTGCGCGAACCCCCCCTCCTCCTCCCCTCCCCTTCTACCCGCCATTAAAGTCGAGTAAGAGAGAGAAAATGAAGGAGACTCAAACTCCTCGGAACAAGGACATATCTCATCGCCGCCAAAGGATTCTCCGTCTGTACAATCAATTTTTGAGCAATCTAAATCTGTAAAAATGGTTGAATATCTCAAGTTCCTGTCGAAGTGGATGTGGTTAGAGGGGGGTTTGCGACAACAGTTGGGGAGGGGGGGGGGTTCGTGCAGCAGGGAAGAAGGGGAGGGGAGGGGGCTCTTTGGCGCAGGGGAAGGGAAAGGGGAGGGGTTGTGGAACCCGAAATTTGGTGACGGGGTGGGCCGCTGGGGAGGGGGGGGGTGCGCGTCAGTAGGGGAAGGGGGTAGGGGGATTCGGGGGTGGTGGGGAGGGGAGGGGGGTTGCGTGGGGAGAGGGGCTTCGGGGTGGTGGCGCTGCGTGGGGAGGGGGCTTCGGGGTGATGAGGCCGGGCTGGGTGGTGGGGAAGTGAGGAGGTGGGGGCCGCTGGTAGGTGGGCTAGTGGGGGAGGGGTGGTAATGGTAAGGGTAAGGATAAGGGTATTAGATTAGGGGTTAGGGTTAGGGTTAGAGGTAGATTAGGGGTTAGGGTTAGAGGTAGATTTAGGTTAGTTAATTAGGGTTAGAGGGGGGATTAGGGGTTAATGACTAACGGCATTAGCCTTCTGTTAGTCATAAGGGTAAGTGGATGTATTTTTTTTAAACGTCAGGGGTATATGGTGAATTTGGAAACTTGCGAGGTATATGGTGCAAAAAAAAATTGTCGGGGGTATATGGTGAAAAAACCGATATATATATATATATTTTTACAAACCAAACCGGCTAAGGGAGAAGGAAGAGAACCAAACCGGTTTTAACATTTCAAGTCCAAATCCAAACCGAAATTCATTCCAAACCAAACCAAACCGAAATTAAAAGACGAAAACCGAACCAATCTAAAACAAACTGAAGTTTTTTGTCCCAAAATCTGAATCAAACCGAAATTACATAATAGAGAACAAAAATCGTAACTTTATCTATCATAATAGTAAAATTTTACAAAGAATAAAGATTTCGTAACTTTATCATGATTGTAAATTATTGATATTTGTAAATGACGGAATATTGTAAATAACGAAATAATTATACATTGCTAACATTATAAATAACGAAAATAATTGTACATAATAACAAAAAAAATAACCTTCATAATTATCTGTAACATTTAAATAACAATTTCAATCTTCAAATAACGAAAACGTGCATTGAGAAATCTTCTTTGATTTTCTGTGAAAAATGGAAAAGACCACCAGTGAGAGGAAAGATCTTCTCCGATCTTCAGTGAGAGATGGCCGGAGCGCCGCCGAGAGGAGAGAGAGAAATAGAGGAGAGGGAGAAGGAAAGAGGGAAATGAAGGAGAGGGAGGAATGGAGCAACGTGAGAGAACGACTGAGGGAGAAAGGGAGAGGAGAGAAAAGGCCGAGGAGAGTTAGGGTTTTGTTAGGAGAGTTAGACCTCGTTCTTTTGGACTGAGAGAAACTGAATTGAACTGAACTTAGAGAAACTGAATTGCAGAGAAACTAAACTAAATTGAATTGAACTGAACTGAAATTAACCGAACTAAACAGAAATTCTGAAAATAAGTCCAAAAGAACAGGGACTTAGTGTCCTTAGGGTTTGTTACGAGTTAGATATAGAGTTTGTAAGAAAATAGGCCTCATATCTTCTAAAACCATCAAAGGCCCATATCACATTAGATAAACTTCGGTTTGGTTTGATTTTTTTTCCTTTTTTTTTAAAAAAAGAAAACCGAACCAAACCGAAAAATCGAAAAATAATATTTTCAATCCAAACCGATTTAAAGAAAAAAAAATTATTAATTCGGTTTGGTTTGGTTCGGTTTTCGATTTTTAACCAAATAACTTCCACACCTAGAAACGAGAATCAACTAAACGACCCACATTAGCTATCCAATCTCGCAATGTGCTGCTTTGTTTGCTTCTATGTAGATGTGTCTAATACTCCAATTGTTGAAGGATTGGAGCAGTACTTTGATGTCGTAGATGATTTGTGCTATTTGCCATGGGGGACCAAACACCTTGAACATCATTAACAACGACCAAATTGTCACCTTCTATTTGTAGAATTTGAACTGTATATATTACGATGTTTTTTAGATTCCATCGTATATTCTAAACATATAAACTTTTTGTTGTTGATAGATTTTTAGAGATATTAATAACACCAATATTGTGCATTAACGAGTGTGACAATCAAAGTGTTGCATTTATTTTGCATAAGAGGGATACTTTTTCCTAAAGAAATTATTTTATACGACCCAATATAATACAATTTATAACATTCTGCATTTGATGCTAAGAATGATAGTATTCATAATTTAATATTCTCGAATAATGAAATCACTTGAGACCGTCAGGCGTCAAAGAATTAAGAAAAACACATCACTTGAAGAGGTCATTTTCTTAGAAGAGATGAGATAGTGGGAAAGGCAGGATCACTAGCCATGCAGTTGCGTACCATTGGACGTTTCATTATCAAGGTAAGATGAGACTGCATCATCGTATACAATAATACAAATGAGTACTGCAGATATTTGCATATGAAGCTTTTGCCGGAAATCTTCAACTCTGTGGACCGCCAGTTAGCATCAGCTGCGACACACATACTGATACTGTGGAAGTGACTCCCTCAGTGAGAGATGCGCCTACTTCAATACTTACAGTAGGTTTTTACGTGAGTATGGGGCTTGGCTTTTACCTTGGATTTTGGGGAGTTTGTGGCAGTCTTTATCTCAAAGATGCTTGGAGACATACCTTCTTCAACTTTCTCGACACCATTTACAACAGAATCAATGTCACTATTGCTATTTATGTCGCCAGATACCGAAGACATTCTCAGGCATAGATACCATCTTACTCTCTGTATTTTCTCAGCTCTCGTTTTGGTTTTGCACCTCTGTAATACTTCTAGTAACACTACTTCAGTGTGATTCATAAAGCATACCATTACGTGTTTCTCTTTTTCTTTTTTATTTGTGATGTCTGTTATGACTTTATGAGATATTTTGATCATTGAATTGTAATTTGTAATAATTGAATTTAGTTCTCAAAATTCAATGGAAATTTTATTTTATTTCATATAAGTTATTACAGGATCTAATACCAAGTGTTTCTCCGGAAATTTGTTAACTGCCTGTAATACCATATGTTTGATCATCACTCTCATTCGGTCACACCTTTGTTACATGGACTCTTCAATTCACCTTAAGTACATCGTGTCGCGATCCTGGACACTCCGGACGTGACACGGACACTTGGACACTTCATTTTGGGCCAAAATTATTGAAATTTTTCATAAAATAGCCGCGTCAGACACTTGGACATGTACTCGTGTCAGACATGGGTATACAAGTCCTGGTAACATAGACACCTATTTGGATATTAGTACATTGATACTAATTTCTGTGTAATATCGTTTTATCTCATCAATTAAATACTATAAGAATAGATTTCTTCTGTGTGCCTTATTTTAAAGATAATATATATACTAAAGCTATTAGTTCTCGACAATTTTATACTAGCATTCTTCTTTTTCATGTTTCTCATTTGTGCATAAACTTTGGCATCGCAAAAGTTCTTCAATTCATAGGAATTAGACTTGTCCTAAGCACAAAATACATTAATGTTCACATTGATCATGCCATCACGATAATAAGTACGATAACCCTAGTATGAAAGGGGGGGAAGAACTTTTTGGACTAATATTTTTTTCTCCAATATTAACGTGCATTATTCACAACCTGGAAATATGGAATTGACTTCTCATTCACTGGACGAGAAAGAGAGTTAATAAAACAGGATTATAAAAGCTAGAAGGAATTTATTATTTTACACATTTGTTGGAACAAATTAATGAATACATTTAATAGTTTATACTACCAAGGATGTCTTGGCCTAGTGGTTAAGATTGGAGGCTTGTGAACGATAGGTCGCAAGGTTCGAATCCCCTCCCCTTCTTTCTTGCCGCCGTGGCTCATATGGATAAAAAAAAAAAAAATAGTTTATACTTCGCCTGATAAGTGTGGGATTGATATATCTACCTACTAGGTAGACTATTCTCTAAAAATAGCCAATTAAAAAACAATAAATTGGTAAGTTAGACTCCAGTCACTCCACTAATTATTAATGCTCATCTCTAATGGGTACACTACCACTTGATAAACAAAGTTTTTACGTGAGTATGGGGCTTGGCTTCTACTTTGGATTTTGGGGAGTCTGTATCTGAAAGATGCTTGGCGACATGCCTTCTTCAACTTTCTCGACATCATTTATAACAGAATCTATTCTATGACACTATTGCTATTTATGTCGCCAGATATCGAAGACATTCTCAGACATAGATAAGATACCATCTTGTCTCTGTATTTTCTCAGCTCTCATTTTGGTTTTGCACGTCTTCAATACTTCTAGCATACTACTTCAGTGTTATTCATAAAGCGTGTACCATCTACTTCTCCACCCTTTCAAACACGCCAATGTTTTGTCTTCTCTTTCCCTCATTTTTTCCAAGTCTTCTTTTACCAAAACCCCAGTTCTTACTCCATTATATATTGTAAGTTTTCTAAGTGATCATTTGCCATCTGCAACTCAGTTTTACTTGCAAGCTGTTTGCAACCCAAAAAAAAAAAGCTTACAAAATACTTTGTACATCACAAACATGAAAGTGAGCATAATGAAGTTGTTGTTTATGATGTTGTTTCTGTTGTTGAATTCATCAGTAGTGTTATCTAAACTCTCTTCTTCAACACAGAAATCCACCATGATCAAACTCTTTCAGCTCGTCCAGAAGGACCCATATTACGTCGACGGTTATCCTCTGAGGTGGAATGTTAGCACAGACCCATGTACATGGAGTGGTGTGACATGCAGCAGTGTCACCAACTCTGTTAGTGTTACTCAACTCCATTTCTCCCATTTAGAACTCTTCGATTCCAGTTTCTTATCGGTTGCTTGTCAAATTAACACCTTAGAGGTTCTTGATGTTTCTGGAAACTTTCTAAAATCAATCCCAGATGAGTTTTTCACAAATTGTGGCAGAATTTCGAGGCTAAAATCTATTGATTTCAGTATGAACAATATAAAAGGTCCTCTACCCTCTTTCAATAATAAAGGTTTTACCCAGTTAGAGTCCCTGGATTTCTCTTTTAATTCACTGAGTGGAAGCATTGAAGCGCAGTTGAATGGGTTGGTGGGTCTCAAAAGCTTGAAACTTACCTCAAATCACTTCAACGGGTCAATTCCTATCAATCTTTTTACAGAATTGAAAGAGTTAGAAAAACTTGAGTTATCAATCAACAAATTACAAGGCAGAATACCAGAACAGCTGACTAATTGCAAGAACCTATCACTTCTTGATCTCTCTTTCAATACGTTTGTTGGAAAAATACCGAATGATCTATCTTCGCTTCGAAATTTGCAGAAAATTGATCTATCTCACAATAGGTTGGTTGGAACAATACCAAATCATTCATTGTCGCAACCAAATTTGGAGAAAGTTGATCTCTCTTACAATCAGTTGGTAGGAACGATACCAAATGATTTATTCTCGCTACCAAATATGCAGATAATTGATCTCTCTTACAATAGGTTGGTCGGAAAAATACCAAACGATTTGTTGTCGCTTCAAAATTTGGAGCAAATTTATCTGTCTCACAATAGGTTGGTCGGGACAATACCGAACGATTTGTTTTCGCTTCAAAATATGCAGATAATTGATCTCTCTTACAACAAGTTGGTTGGAACAATACCTGGTAATGTTTCAACAACTTTGGTTAGGCTGCGACTAACAAGCAACTCACTGAATGGATCAATTTCGGATATCAATTTTAGTGAGCTTCATAACTTGGTTGTTTTGGATTTGAAAAACAACATGTTGAGTGGAATAATCCCAGCAAATGTTGGTTTATGCCATAATTTGACGTCAATAACTTTAGCTAGAAATCAATTCACAGGTGAATTGCCAACGAAGTTGGGTCTTTTGAATTTATGGGTCATTAACAAAAACACACAGCCTATATCAGGTCTTGATTTGTCCCATAATAATTTGTCTGGACCGATTCCATACAAGCTGCAGAAATATGGGTATGGAGCTTTTGCCGGAAATCTTCTACTTTGCGGACCGCCAGTACGCATCAGCTGCGACACTGTGGGAGTGGGAGGAGGAGGAGGAGGAGATGAGCCTAGTTCAATATTTACAGTAGGTTTTTACGTGAGTATGGGGCTTGGCTTTTACGTTGGACTTTGGGGAGTTTGTGGCAGTCTGTACCTGAAAGATGCTTGGAGACATGCCTTCTTCAACTTTCTCGACACCATTTATAACAAAATCTATGTCACTCTAGCTATTTATGTCGCCAGATTTCGGAGACATTCTCAGACATAGATAAGATACCATCTTGTATCTGTATTTTCTCAGCTCTCGTTTTGGTTTTGCACCTCTTCAATAAAGCGTGTACCATCTAGTTCTCTAACTTGTTATATGTTTCTCTTTTCCTTTTTTATGGGTAATGTTTGTTATGAGATATTTTGATCATTGAATTGTTATGGTTAAGATTGAGGTGCTGTGAACGATATAGATTTAAATCCCCCTCCCCTAACATGCTTAGACTGCGCCCGTATTCCAATGGATCAAAAAAAAAAAACATGAAAAATTCAGAACCTGAAAAGTCTGAAATCGACTTGTCATTTACGGAAAGAGTTGCATTTTATTAACGTGGAAATTGCTTTTGGAAAAGCTAGTCGAAAGATTAAATAGGAGAAGATACAAAGATACATTAATTAGCTCACTTTGAGTTGCTAATCTCGATTAGATGACTTGAAAACTTTGCCAATTGCCATACACCAAAACAAAAGTGCCTTAAAAACTCTTTGTTCTAATATTCAACACGTACGGTCTCTCAGGCAGTAGGCCCCAACGTACAGTAGGTTTTTACGTGAGTATGGGGCTTGGCTTTTACGTTGGACTTTGGGGAGTTTGTGGCAGTCTGTACCTGAAAGATGCTTGGAGACATGCCTTCTTCAACTTTCTTGACACCATTTATAACAAAATCTATGTCAATATTGCTATTTATGTCGCCAGATTTCGAAGACATTCTCAGACATAGATAAGATACCATTTGTGTCTGTATTTTCTCAGCTCTCGTTTTGGTTTTGCACCTCTTCAATAAAGCGTGTACCATCTTTTTTTTGATAATGTTATATCATCTACTTCTCTAACTTGTTATATGTTTCTCTTTTTTCTTTTTTATGGGTAATGTTTGTTATGAGATATTTTGATCATTGAATTGTAATAATGACAACGTAAGTTTCAGAATTCAATGGAAATTTTATTTTATTTCATATCAGTATATTACAGGATCTACTACAATTGTTTTTCCGGAAATTTGTTAACTGTTGTAATGCCATATGTTTCATCATCACTCTCATTCGATCATATCATCATACCTACTAGGATATTCATATTAGTACATTTATACTAATTTTTGCGTAATATTATTTTATCTCATAATTAAATAAAACTATATTAAAGAAAAGACTTTTTCTGTGTCTTATTTTAAAGATAATATAAATACTAATGCTATTAGCTCTTAGACAATTTTATACTAGCATTCTTCTTTTTCATGCTTCTCATTTGTGCATGATGCAATGAGCTTTAGCATCGCAGAAGTAATTCATAGGAATTAGAATTCTCATAAGCATGAAAGTACATTAATGTTCACATTGACCATGCCATCACGATAATATGTACGATAACCCTACTATGAAAGGGGGAAGAACGGTTTTTACTAATAATTTTTTCTCCAATATCAACATGAAAAATTCGAAACAAGGATGTCTTGGCGCAGTGGTTAAGATTGAGGTCTTTGTGAACGATAAATCATAGGTTCAAGATCCTCTCCTTCTTTGTACTTTAAACCGCCTTCGTGGCCCAATAGATCAAAAAAAAAAAAATGAAAAATTCGGAACCCGAAAAGTCCGAAATCGACTTGTCATTTACGGAAAGAGTTGCATTTTATTAACGTGGAAATTGCTTTTGGAAAAGCTAGTCGAAAGATTAAATAGGAGAAGATACAAAGATACATTAATTAGCTCACTTTGAGTTGCTAATCTCGATTAGATGACTTGGAAACTTGCCAATTGCCATACACCAAAACAAAAGTGCCTTAAAAACTCTTTGTTCTAATATTCAACACGTACGGTCTCTCAAGCAGTAGGCCCCAACGTACAGTAGGTTTTTACGTGAGTATGGGGCTTGGCTTCGAAGACATTCTCAGACATAGATACCATCTTGTGTCTGTATTTTCTCAGCTCTCGTTTTGGTTTTGCACCTCTTCAATGCTTCTAGTATACTACTTCTACTTCAGTGTGATTCATAAAGCGTGTACCATCTACTTCTCCAACTTGTTATATTTTTCTCTTATACTTTTTTTATGGGTAATGTTTGTTATGAGATATTTTGATCATTGAATTGTAATGATGACAACGTAGCTTACAAATTCAATGGAAATTTTTACTTTATTTCATATCAGTATATTACAGGATATACTACAATTGTTTTTCCGGAAATTTGTTAACTGTTGTAAATTGTAATGCCATATATTTCATCATCACTCTCATTCGCTCATACCTACTAGGATATTCATATTAGTACATTTATACTAATTTTTGCGTAATATTATTTTATCTCATAATTAAATAAAACTATATTAAAGAAAAGACTTTTTCTGTGTCTTATTTTAAAGATAATATAAATACTAATGCTATTAGCTCTTAGACAATTTTATACTAGCATTCTTCTTTTTCATGCTTCTCATTTGTGCATGAACTTTAGCATCGCAGAAGTAATTTATAGGAATTAGAATTCTTATAAGCATGAAAGTACATTAATGTTCACATTGACCATGCCATCACGATAATAAGTACGATAACCCTACTATGAAAGGGGGAAGAACGTTTTTGACTAATAATTTTTTCTCCAATATCAACATGAAAAATTCAGAACCAAGGATGTCTTGGCTTAGTGGTTAAGATTGAGGTGCTGTGAACGATAGGTCATAGGTTCAAATCTCCCATCCCCTTCTTTGTACTTTGTACTGCCTTCGTGGCTCCAATGGATCAAAAAAAAAAATATTACAAATTCAGAACCTGAAAAGTCTGAAATCGACTTGTCATTTACGGAAAGAGGAGAGTTAATAAAAACAGGATTATAAAAGTTAAGATGAATTTTATTATTTTACCCATTTATTGGAACAAATTAATGAAGACATTTAACAGTTTATAAA
Organism: Beta lomatogona; assembly: GCA_947646795.1. Lineage (NCBI taxonomy): Eukaryota > Viridiplantae > Streptophyta > Magnoliopsida > Caryophyllales > Amaranthaceae > Beta > Beta lomatogona. Next base: position 1,849,766 of record CANSNZ010000436.1, read on the forward strand.
GATGCGTGCAAGATTGATATATCTATCTACTAGATAGACTACCCACTAGTAATAACCAATTAAAAATAATTAATTATGCTGAGTTAGACTCTACTAATTATTAATGTCTATCATTAATGGGTAAACTACCCGTGGGTAGACAAAGTTTTTTCCACAAGTGTATGTTGTTGCATTTTATTAACGTGGAAATTGCTTTTGGAAAAGCTAGTCGAAAGATTAAATAGGAGAAGATACAAAGATACATTAATTAGCTCACTTTGAGTTGCTAATCTCGATTAGATGACTTGGAAACTTGCCAATTGCCATACACCAAAACAAAAGTGCCTTAAAAACTCTTTGTTCTAATATTCAACACGTACGGTCTCTCAAGCAGTAGGCCCCAACGTACAGTAGGTTTTTACGTGAGTATGGGGCTTGGCTTCGAAGACATTCTCAGACATAGATACCATCTTGTGTCTGTATTTTCTCAGCTCTCGTTTTGGTTTTGCACCTCTTCAATGCTTCTAGTATACTACTTCTACTTCAGTGTGATTCATAAAGCGTGTACCATCTACTTCTCCAACTTGTTATATTTTTCTCTTATACTTTTTTTATGGGTAATGTTTGTTATTGTTAGGAGTTTTATTTTAATACCGCAAGTGAACGGTGTTGTAGCACATACGGGTCGAACTCAGGGAGGTGCAAGATTAAACACTAGTTGACTCTAGACTATGAAATAGCTATACATTCCAAATATCCAGAAAAATCTATAAACTAATAACAAAATATGACAATTAAAACACTAAGATTAAGTATCACCACTATTATGAATTGATCAAAATATAACTCACATCCCAGTTATTCAATTATAGCTTAGGCGAGGTTGACATTCCCTAATGACTCAGTAATAAAGCACAGCTGCGAACCGAAACTAAATACTCGGTCATTCCTCAATACCTAGAGCTCACTTTCGTGATAGCAAAAGGCCTAACTAACATGAATGTCTCCTATTTTCATGGCTTACACACATAATTAGAAGCATTAAGAACCAATGTCAAATAATTCCCAATTCTAGTTCTCACCTATTTTCATGGGAGAATTCAAAGCAATGACAAGATTATCTAAATTAAGACCCAACTTTCGTTGATGAACTCAATTAATAAAATAACAATTTAACATCAAACAAATATTCCTAATCTCAACTCCAACTTTCGTTGATAATATAAATTAGGGCTAAATCAAGATGTAAAATTGACAATAAGAACAATCTCATCAAACCCTAAACATACAATCAAATTACATGGGAATTAGAGAATAATTTACATGATCAATCCATACTAGGGCTCAACTCAATCCTAGATAAAAAGACTACTCACTAATCATGGCAAAAAGAGCAATAAACATAATGGAAAACATAATTAAAATAACAAAGAGAAGAGGAGAAAATAAAACTTATAATGAAGATGAATATGAGATCTTGAATCTTGAATCCCCAAAGGAGCAATAGAAACCAAACTAGGGCATAAAACTAGAGAGCAAAAATGTGTTATTGAAAAGTGAGTAATAGATTATAGATCTAAGTCCTAATACTAGTAGGGAACCAAATTACAAGATAAGGAAACCAAATAAATCATTAAATGGCCGAAATTATCAAAACCGCGTGCGCGTAAGAAGTTCCTGGCAGACTGGGCCAACTTGCGAAGCCCATATCTCTCAAAATACAACTCGCCTCGGGCCGTGCAACATATCGTTGGAAAGCTCTTCAAGCCTACTTTCCAATGCCGTTGGAATCAACCCAATATCAGCATTGAGTCAAAAGTTTTGGACAAAAGAGTGAACATGACTCGATTTCCATAATTCTTTCAATGAATTCCAACTCTAATTAAGCTCCAATTTGCACTCAAATACTTCTAAAGTGATCCTTATCAATGTAGCTTGCTCCCAAGTACTCAAGCTTGTCCAATAATACTCCAATTATGTTTTCAATACCTGAAATTCATCAAATAATACCAAAAACACACAAATGGAGTAATATTTCGCAAATTAAGTAATAGTATGCAATTATGAACTACAATGCATCTAAATGCTCCTATAATGCAACCTAAATGCACCTAAAATCTATATAAAAATACGACACATCAAACTCCCCCAAGCTAAACCATTGCTTGTCCTCAAGCAATTAGACATAGACATTGGAAAAGAAAGACAACCTACAATATGGGACTACGATAGGGCGAAGCACACAATTGAGAACACGAGAGATACAATTACTACACGAACCAAGCATCGAAACATTTTCAAGCAAAGCCGCATAGCACGTCATGTAATGCAATCAACTCTCCTAGCATACCACATACTATCTCCCCAAGCTAGACTCAACCAAACCTGAGAGACCTCACTTTAGTCATGTGCACTCATACTCTCATGTGTTTATGGCATGATCAATGTCACTTAACTTAAACCATGTCGACTCAAATGAAGCATTTACTCTTTAACTTTGACTATCGACTCACTTTCCACTCGAGATTATAACGCAAAAGATCATGAGGACTTTCAAGGGTTGTAATGGGGCTGAGGTTATGGGTAGGAAATGTATTTGGAAATGTGGTGCTAAAAGCCAACTAGTGGAGAAAACAACACTTAACATCTATGGCCATTAAATACCTACCAGGATATTCATATTAGTACATTTATACTAATTTTTGCGTAATATTATTTTATCTCATAATTAAATAAAACTATATTAAAGAAAAGACTTTTTCTGTGTCTTATTTTAAAGATAATATAAATACTAATGCTGTTAGCTCTTAGACAATTTTATACTAGCATTCTTCTTTTTCATGCTTCTCATTTGTGCATGATGCAATGAGCTTTAGCATCGCAGAAGTAATTCATAGGAATTAGAATTCTCATAAGCATGAAAGTACATTAATGTTCACATTGACCATGCCATCACGATAATATGTACGATAACCCTACTATGAAAGGGGGAAGAACGGTTTTTACTAATAATTTTTTCTCCAATATCAACATGAAAAATTCAGAACCAAGGATGTCTTGGCTTAGTGGTTAAGATTGAGGTGCTGTGAACGATAGGTCATAGGTTCAAATCCTCCCTCCCCTTCTTTGTACTTTAAACTGCCTTCGTGGCTCCAATAGATCAAAAAAAAAACATGAAAAATTCAGAACCTGAAAAGTCTGAAATCGACTTGTTATTTACGGAAAGAGTTGCATTTTATTAACGTGGAAATTGCTTTTGGAAAAGCTAGTCGAAAGATTAAATAGGAGAAGATACAAAGATACATTAATTAGCTCACTTTGAGTTGCTAATCTCGATTAGATGACTTGGAAACTTTGCCAATTGCCATACACCAAAACAAAAGTGCCTTAAAAACTCTTTGTTCTAATATTCAACACGTACGGTCTCTCAGGCAGTAGGCCACAACGTACAGTAGGTTTTTACGTGAGTATGGGGCTTGGCTTCTACTTTGGATTTTGGGGAGTCTGTGGCAGTCCGCAAATAAGTACATGCACTCAAGTGCATGTAGAACATGGTGCACCCTCTTCTAAACTACGTCGTTTTATCATTTTCATAGTCTATAATTTTAAAAAATTGTTGTTATTTGTTTCCTTAAATTTTGCAACTAAAGATTCATTTTTCAAATTTAAATTTAAAAGGTACATGTTCTTTTACCTTAAGCGTAAATGTTCATTTACTATATGTTCTTTTCATTATAACCTCTGTTCTTTTATAAATATAGATTTACATGTTCTTTAATTTTAAGTCGTGTGTTCTTTTTTAAAGTAGAAAAGTTGTTGAAAAAAGCTCGTGTTCTTTTATATAAATGGTATGTTCTTTTTGGGTGCATAATGAGCATTGTGCACCCTAGTGTATAATCCACGCTTTGGTGGCAGTCTGTATCTTAAAAGATGCTTGGAGACATGCCTTACTTCAACTTTCTCGACATCATTTATAACAAAATCTATGTCACTATTGCTATTTATGTCGCCCGATATCGAACATTCTCAGACATAGATAAGATACCATCTTGTCTCTGTATTTTCTCAGCTCTCATTTTGGTTTTGCACCTCTTCAATACTTCTAGTATACTTACTACTTCAATGTGATTCATAAAGCGTGTACCATCTACTTCTCCAACTTGTTATATGTTTCTCTTTTCCCTTTTTATGGGTAATGTTTGTTATGAGATATTTTGATCATTGAATTGTAATAATGACAACGTAGCTTTCAAATTCAATGGAATTTTTTACTCTATTTCATATCAGTATATTACAGGATATACTACAATTGTTTTTCCGGAAATTTGTTAAACTGTTGTAAATTGTAATGCCATATGTTTCATCATCACTCTCATTCGCTCATGCCTACTGGGATATTCATATTAGTACATTTATATACTAATTTTTGCGTAATATTATTTTATCTCATCAATTAAACAATACTATATTAAGAAAAGACTATTTTTTGTGTGTCTTATTTTAAAGATAATATAAATACTAAAGCTATTAGTTCTCAAAAAGACAATATAATTTTATATTAGCATTCTTCTTTTTCATGCTTCTCGTTTGTGCATAAACTTTGGCACCGCAAAAGTTGTTCATAGGAATTAGAATTCTCATAAGCACGAAAGTACATTAATGTTCATATTGATCATGCCATCACGATAATAAGCACTACCCTACTATAAAAGGACGGAAGAACTTTTTTGACTAATATTTTTTTCTCCAATATTAACGTGTAAAATTCACAACCTGGAAATCTAGAATTAACTTCTCATTCACAGAAAGAGAAGGAGAGTTAATAAAACAGCTAATTAGAAACTAACTAATTGTGCTGAGTTGAACTCCACTAATTATTAATATCTATCTTTAGTGGATAGACAAAGTTTTTTCCACGAGTGTATGGTGTTGCATTTTATTGACGTGGAAATTGCTTTTGGATAGCTAGTCGAAAGATTTTAATTAGAGGTGATCAACTTCAACCCGGCCAGGCCCGGCCCGGTATTTGGGCGGGCTTGGGCAGTTTTTTGGCCCGGCCCAGCTTTTTTTTTTTGGGCGGGTTTGGGCAAGCCAAAAAAGACATTTCAGTCTAATTTTTTGGCCCGAAAAAGCCCGCCCAGCCCGAAATAACGGGTTTTGGGCATAATTTTTTGGCCCGAATTTGGGCCCGGCCCGGTCAATGGACAAAATTTTTTTGGCTCGGCCCGACCCATGATCACCTCTAATTTTAATAGGAGAAGATACGTTAATTAGCTCCACTTTCAGTTGCTAAACTCGAATCATTGACTTGGAAACATTGCCATACACCAAAACAAAAGTGCCATAAAAACGTTTTTGTTCTAATATTCAACACGTACGGTCCCCCATACCAATAGGTTGTAGGCCCCAACGGTCTCTTTCTGGAAAAAGGCTATAAGAGGCAAAAAAGGGATTTGGAAACAGTTTTATTTACTTTATAATAAGAACTTTTTATTAGAAAAGACTTATTAAAATGGATATTTTGTTGAGAAAGACCTAATAAAAACTTTTTTTATTGAAAAAGACCTATTATAATATTTCCCTTTGTTCATTAGGACCACCTCAACGTTTTCCGGTCAAAAAGTTAATTATCTAACATTGACTTTTCTTCCCCTCCCTTTCTCATCAAATGGGACCAATCTCTTTTTTTTTCTATCCTAATCCCTTAAGATGGGAAGCTAGAGGAAGGCGTTTGGTAGCGTTAAGGGATCAGGATACAAAAAATCGATTGGTCCGTTCAATGGAAAAGGGAGGGGAAGAAATGTCAATGCCATAAAATTGACTTTTTGGCCGAAAAACGTTGAAGTGGTCTTAAGTAACAAAGAAAAGTATTATAATAGGTCATTTTCAACAAAAAAGTTTTTATTAGGTCTTTTCCAACAAAATGGCTATTTTAATAGGTCTTTTCCAACAAAAAGTTCTTATAATAATATATGAATTTTTTATTTTTGGAATCATCCGTTGGAAGCTATGAAGACAAATTGATCTACAAACTAAGGGGGCGTTTGGTTGGGAGTGGGGAAAGGGAAAGGAATCAAGTAAGGGTTAGGAAAGGAAAGGAACCCCAAACCCCCCAATTTACCCATGTGTTTGGTTAGACAAGAGAAAGGGTAACAAAAGTTGACCCTCCTCCCTCCCTCCCCCTCCCTCCCCCTCTCTTTCTCTCACTTAGTACCGCAAAGCAATAGCCAGCAGCCCACCCACCCACCTAGTACCGCGCCGGTCGCGACCCACGCCACCACCGTCCCTCGCGCACCACCGCGCTCCGACCACCTACCACCCTCCCGCCCCGCCTTCTCGACACAAACGCACCCCCTGTTTCTTCTCTCGTTATTTTGCTTCTTCTTTGTTTTTTTTTGTTTTTCTCGTGGGGTGTCGACGGTTGGGGTGGTCTTTCGACAGCTGGGCTAGGGTTTTCGGCGGGTGGAGGTGCTTTAGAAGGCTGGGCTAGGGTTTTTGACGGTTGGGGTGGTGCTTTCGAGGGTGGGGTGGGGTTTTCGGCGGGTGGGGTGGGGTTTTCAAGGGTGGGGTGGGGTTTCGGCGGGTGGGGTGGGTGTTTCGGCGGGTGGGGTGGTGTTGGCGACTCGGGTGGAGGGTGGTGGCGGCGGTTCGGATGGTCGTGGTGGTGGTCGGTGGGTCGCCTGGTGGTCGTCGTGGTGGTGGTGGGGTGGTCGGTTGTGTTATGGTGTAGAGGATTTGGGGGTATCCAAAACCTTGGGGGGTGGGTAATGGATCTAAGGGTAAGGGTGGTAATTCTAAACTGAAAAATGGGTAAAGGGAAAGGAAAAAATCATCAACCAAACATCAAGTAAGGGAAACATAAGTTTGGAAACCCTTTCCCTTTCTTTACACCCCTCAACCAAACGCCCCCTAAAAGAAAATGAATTTTTTGGAGAAACAGGTTTGGAAAAAAATGGAGAGGTTTAATAATTCCTCCATTCTAAAATAAATGAATCAGTTACCATTTTAGACCGTTTCAAAATAAATGAAACATTACTTTATTTGGTATTCACTCCTCTCTATCCCTCTCCTCATCACATGGGTCCCTATTTTCTTTCTCTCTATCTCTCTCCTCTCATAAAAATCCTCATGCCAAGGTCCTACGTTTCATTTAAAACAGATATGAGGAAGTAATTCAAAATAGAAAAATTACCTAGGAACGTGTTATATTATGGAGTTAAGTAATCTACTCTAATTAACTGCATTTTCTGAGTTATTCCTATGTTAGTAATTAATTCCCACCACAATTATATAGTATGAAACAAAAACTTGACACGAGAGTGTAAAGTCAACAAGTCGGTCAATGTAGCTTTAAAGAGGAATGTAGCTTTAAAGAGGGAAACCACACAAGTCTTTGCCCATTTTTTCCAAGTCAATCCACCCTTTCAAACACGCCAATGTTTTTGTCTTCTATTTCCCTCATTTTCCTTCTCTTCCTCCTCTGTTCTAATACTTCCACTCTTAGTAACCAACATAATTCTAAATTATACCCAGTATCATAAAAAATTCATTTACTTCCTGCAGTATTATAATACATAGCCAACATGACAATAGACACCTTAAACTTCTTCTGCTTCTTCATTCTTTTATTGAGTTCAGTATCTTCTCAGCTATCTCTTACACAGAAATCCGCCATGAACAACCTCTCTGAGTTTCTTCATGATCAAGTGTCCTCTCTTGGGTGGCCTGTTAACACGGACCCATGTACATGGGCTGGTGTAACATGTAACAGTGTCGCCAATTCCGTCACCAAACTCTCTCTTTCCAACTTGAGACTCACCAATTCCAGTTTCTTACCTCTTGTATGCCAAATTGAGACTTTAGAGGTTCTTGATGTTTCTAGAAATCTTCTAAACTCAATCCCAAATGAGTTTTACGTGAGCTGTCGTGAAATTTCTGCGCTAAAATCGGTTAATTTTAGCTGGAACAGAGTATCTGGTCCTTTGCCCTCTTTTAAGAATGGCTTTTTTTCCAGTTTGGAATCCCTGGACTTGTCTCATAACTTACTGGTTGGTAACATTGAACTGCAATTAGATGCATTGGTGGGTCTCCGAAGCTTGAATCTTAGCTCAAACAAATTAACCGGGTCCATTCCTATCAACCTCGGAAAATTGAAGGGGTTAGAGCAACTTCAGTTATCAACCAACCAATTTCAGGGCACAATCCCAGAAGAGCTTGCTGGTTACAAAAACCTAACAATTCTTGATCTTAGTTTAAATCAACTTACGGGGAGTATCCCTCCTAAAATTGAGGAGCTGCCTAAGTTGGAAGTGCTAGTGTTGTCTGGAAATAAGCTAAGCGGAGAAGTCCCCGATATTTTTTCCCAGAACAGAAAACTACAGAGATTCGCAGCAAATCGGAACAGCTTTCATGGTGGTATACCATCTGGAATAACAAGGTTTCTGAGGAATTTAGACCTAAGTTACAATCACTTAAGTGGTTCCATACCGGTTGATCTGCTGTCACAACCAAACTTGCAGATGGTCGATCTGTCTTACAATGGGTTGGTAGGAACAATACCAGGAAATGTTTCTTCAAGTTTGGTTAGGCTGAGACTGGGAGGCAATTCACTACAGGGATCAATCTTGGGTGTCAATTTTGCTAAACTTCATAACTTGGTTTATTTGGAGCTGGAAAAGAATAACTTGAGTGGAAAAATTCCAGCTGATCTTGGTTCGTGCCAGAAGTTGAGCTTGTTAAACTTGGCGAGTAACCGATTATCTGGTGAATTGCCAGCAGAGTTGGGTAATCTGAAGCACCTTCAAGTTTTGAGCCTTCAGCTCAACAACTTTGTTGGTAAGATTCCTGATGAACTCACCTGGCTTTCCCTTCTTTCGAGTCTGAATATCAGCAGGAATTTGCTAAGCGGTCCAATCCCTCCTTCAATCGCAAACTTGACAAATCTTGAGTACCTGCATCTGCAGAACAACTTATTTAATGGTTCAATACCAAGCATTGGTAACTTCAATTACCTGATTGAACTCCAGCTAGGGACGAATCGTCTGAGTGGGGCAATTCCTCCCATGCCCCAAACTTTACAGTATGCTCTGAACCTCAGCAACAATTTGTTTGAAGGACGAATTCCGATAAATTCATTTTATCAGATGGCTAACTTGGAGATTTTGGATCTTTCCAACAACAGATTTTCTGGTGAGATTCCGAAATCTCTAACTCATATGCAGAGCTTAACACTGTTGTTACTTGATAACAACAATCTTTCTGGAATTGTTCCAGAATTCACTCACAATGTAACTATAGATATCAAAGGAAATATAGGTCTTATATTTCCACCTCCAGACGGTCCAAACACCAACCAATCTACTGCAAGTCACAGGAGATTATCGGTTGCTATCAAAATTGCAGTTGTGGTTAGTGCTGCTGTCTTTGGTGGTTTGATTGCGATTCTTGGGGTTTTTCTCTCAAGGCGACTACTCTATAAGGTTCATGATATTGAAATTCAGCCAAAGCAACTAGAATTTCCCATCCCTCTGGCTGTAGAAAGTCGCATCTTGACAACCAACAGCACCCACAAATCAAACATTGATTTTAGCAAAGCTATGGAAGCAGTATCAAACCCATTAAACCTTATCCTGAAGACCAAATTCTCAACCTACTACAAAGTGGTCATGCCCTCAGGAGTAAGTTATTTTGTCAAGAAGCTCAACTGCACAGAACGAATGTTCCAACTAAGTAGCCATGGAAGCTTTGGGCAGGAGCTAGAGGCTTTAGGGAAGGTGAACAGTTCAAACATCATGACTCCTTTGGCCTATACGCTGGCTGCAGATAGTGCTTACCTCATCTATGAAATGGCATTTAAAGGGACTTTGTTTGATGTTCTCCACAGAAGTTCTGTGACTCCTTTAAATTGGACGAGTAGGTGCAGTATAGCAGTCGGGGTAGCCCAAGGCCTGGCTTCTCTTCACGGATGCTCGTCTGGTCCTATTTTGCTTTTCGATCTCACAAGCAAAACAGTTATGCTGAAGTCAATGAAGGAGCCACAGATTGGTGACATAGAACTTTGTAAGGTGATTGATCCCTCAAAGAGCACTAGCAGCCTCTCAGCTGTGGCAGGTTCTGTGGGCTATATTCCACCAGGTATAGAACTATTAAATCTTTTCATCTTAGTATGTTTTTGCCTTTTCTTCTGTTCTAATGTTTTTAGTTGGTTCTTTTTTTGTTTCTTATTATGCTTGGGTGTTTCCCAGTCATATTTTTACTCTTAACATTTTTGGTTTACAGAATATGCTTACACGATGCGGGTGACTCTGGCTGGGAATGTTTACAGCTTTGGGGTGATTCTTCTAGAGCTGCTAACAGGAAAGCAGGCAGTTTGTGAGGGGACTGAATTGGCCAAGTGGGTTCTGAGAAACTCAACACAGCCACAAAGATGGGATCGGATTCTCGATTTCAGGGTTAGTCGGGCATCACCATCTGTCAGAAGCCAGATGCTCACGGTGCTCAAAATTGCTCTGGCTTGCATTAATGCCTCATCAGAGGCAAGGCCAAAGATGAAGAGTGTGCTAAGGATGCTCTTAAATGCAAGATGAGCACAACCTAAAATTTTTAAAGTCATAGTTCTACAATGAGGCCTGAACCCACTTATCCTAGGAATTTATCACTATACAATGTAGAATAAAAATGTCGATGTAGATTTTGAGTCGAAGAGGAGATATAAGACATTTTGCCATGGTAATGGTTTTGTATGAATACAAATAGCTAATTGTATACTTCCGTTGTTGTTTAAAGTATGCAACATTTGCATAGTACACGCTATCCAATACACTACTTTGATCTTTAATATCTTTAATTTTGTACAAGTAAAATCATACAAAGTTGATAATATGAAAGTATTACATTAAGACGAATCAAATAAGATCTCACTTGACTATATTTTTTTCTTATACATTTGTGAGAGAATATGGGATAAAATTGGTAAATGAATAGTGATTACTATGCAAATGTTGCATCCTTTAAAAAACATAGGAAGTATATAGTTGCTTTTAGCTATTCTATGACATTCCAACAAGTGTTGCACTCAACCATTCCACATTCATATCTAGCACCAGATTAGTGTTAATGTGTTCTTTAAAAATTAAAAGTTATAATCATGAGGATCTGTTACTAGTTACTACAATCAGTAAACCTGCATATAAGCAATAAATTAACTGTAACAAAGAAACAGATATAGTTTACAGAATACCCCTCGTTTTTTAACTGTGGATTCATAGAATACGTTATCAGCATAACTGTATCAGGTATTTCATAAATCAAAAGGGCGAAAAAAGGAACAAGGTATATCATGAGTCTTAGTGAAACACATCACATTTTGCAATCTAGAACAATATTACTTGCGGACAAAATTGGAAATTCAAAGGGGTCTACGTTGCTTCTAAACAGGCCAGCCACTATATTAGACATTCAAGGCAAATAGTTCCTATGGTTGAAAAGCTCAAGTAGTGCTAAAACCATAAAAAAACGTCGATATATGGAACAGGTTCAACAACAATGGATGGACAGCAATACAAACCCCTCAAGGTATGTAGGAGACTAACAATGGACAAAAACACAAGAAGGGCAATCTGAGCAATTCTTTGAAAATTTCCCAAGCAGTGTTCCAGTCATTAGCTGCTAATGTCCTATCGTATTTCCACATGGCTATCAGCAATTGTTTTCATTTGGGAAGCATCATTTGAGGAATGAAATTCTCAGTACTAGGAGGGAAGTCATGTCTCATGTTCAGAAAGGAGTAAACTATAGTGTCATATCTTTAGGATCTTCAATAGTTTGGGCTAGAGTTTGCAAGAAAGCAGCAAGATCAGCACCATATATAACACGATGATCAGCGGTAACATTCACCTGCATCTGGTTCTTCATGCCTATCCGACCATCTTTACTGGCAACAACGTTGGGTTGAGATGCACCAACAGCCATAATTGCTCCCTAGAGCAGCAAAATCACCTATGAGGATTCCACCAATTCTACTTCCAATCTTAAACATTCGAGAAGAAACAAAGGACAGTAAAGAACTTACCGTTCCAGGTGGAAGAATAGCATCAAAGCGGTCCACACCAAACATTCCAAGGTTAGATAGGGTGAAAGTACCTGAAGAAATCAGCAGTATTACATCGAGAAAATAGCGCAAAAAGAAAAATGGTTGTTGCACATTTAATACACAGCTTTACTGCAGAGCACAAAGCCACTTTCATAAGGGCTGATATAGCAAAGTGTCTAGCCTTCCCTCTGCTTAAGCCTTAAAACAACGTATCTTCTCTGTAGACACCAACTACAACGCCTTCTAAACGTTTATACTTTGAATCATCAAATGCCACCAACATCTTAACAGACACAAACTAATTATTCATAAAATGCATTTCCATCTGAGAGAGTTCATGACATGCATGAGTATAGAAAGAACTATCTGAAATTACCACAAAATAAGTATATTTATGACCCACATCCACCCCAAACGATGAGGTATAGTAAATCTACTAGATAAATACTTAACTTTAGTCTCACTTGTTCACATTGTTCAAAGTTCATCATGCAAAAGATTCATGCAATGTTAAAAGGTGAAAGATGGACTTCTTATGTTTAGAAAGCAATTTATGAGTATATATCCAGGCATATCGATCACAACCTCAAACAATATGAAGAAATGGCTGACACACAATACGACCAGATGCTAGAGTAGAACTGCTGACCAAAGAGTTAAAGACCATTTATTTGCCTAATTGGCTAATTTTGTCATCTAAATCATCAGGTGCCTCATTGGGTCCAGCAACCTTTGATTGCATACACAAAATACACACTGAACCAAGGCCCTCCAAAGGCAAGCACTTCCTTCCGTAAAATGACAAAAATGGCAACTTGATCTTTAAATACACGGTCACGGGAAAGTGTTTTAGGTAGACAGTAACGTCCTCTTAATTCTTTTGTCACAAGGGGGAATGAGTTATTGGAAGACTGCTAACTAGGTGCGAACCCAAGCAAAGTAATTATATAATCGAGTACCTGTACTGTATTCTTGAGGTTGTAACTGTTTGGCGCGAGCCTTATCAACCAACTCCTTCCACTTCCTTGAAAGCGTGTAAATATCGACCTATGACAATAAAAGGAAGACCAAAAACAATAAGGCCCTTTAGAACCATCCCCTTAAAAGTATCATCACGGCCCTTCAAACAAGAAAAAGAAAAAGAAAAGAAAAAAAGCATGTATATATTGAGAATTGAACCTTATCAGCATCTTGAAGTACTGGTGTAAGCAACCCACCATCCATAACCACAGCAACCGCAATATTAATCCGGCTATTATAAGTAAAACTTTTCCCATCTCTACAGCTAGAATTCACCACTGGATGTTTAACCAATGCCAGAGCTGTTGCCTTTGCTAGCAATGCCGTCATGGTCACCCCCTTCGACTTCACCTAATTGATTCAAAGCATAAGCACAGCAACTTAGTGTTTCAATCCACAAATCAATCGGTCAATCAATCTAACCAAATATCTTTCAGATTAAAACATCAACACAATAAACACCCCAATTCACGCCATTAAGTATTCGATCACAAAAGTAACATCATAGACGGAAAAACAATTCATTTCATTAATCAATTATCCACATGTAGACCATTCCCTATTCCCTATTCCCTATTCCCCTGATTAATCAACTTAACATCAAAATCATAAACATAAACATAGTAGTCCACCTCAATCCTGACAAAGTTATCCTCCCTCCCCCATTCCCTCCCCACTCACCCAAAAATTGGACTTCACTAGCCAATCAATAATTATTTCTACATTAAAACATCAAACACAGACATAAAATTTGTTCCACTAATCATGCATTTAACCATTTTTATATACATTGAAAACTAGATTCATTCCAAATCAATTCATCCTTATTAGATTAAAACATTAATCATTAAAACATTAATCCTTTAAGGTTCAAGCAGTGATTCCACTGATCAAGCAATTAATCATTCTATAAATAAATTCCAAGCTCACCTTCTTGTACAAAGCATCAAGAGCATCAGAAGTAATAGTATACCCAACTCTAAACGTAGGAACACCAAGACTCTCCACCATATTCGTACTCACAGCATTCTGCATTGTCGTAAACGGCACCGTTTTCCCCAACTCCACCGTCTTCGACACCGGAACATCCTTCAAAACAACCGCCTCAGCAACCTCCACTGCAGCTGCAGCTGCCGCTGCCGCCGCCTCGACATCCTTAGCAACAATCCTCCCTTGAGGTCCACTCCCAACCACATTCCTCAAATCCACCCCTAATTCTTTCCCCAATTTCTTCGCATACGGCGACGCCACCACTCTCTTCCCTCCCTCTGCCGCCGGATGAGCAGACACACTCAATCCTCCCTCCTTCACCACCACCACCGGAGCACCAACATCCGAAGCTACACCCGAACCTACACCCGAAGCTACGGATTCCGAACCTGAAGAAGTAGGTTTAGGATTTTCCATGGCTTTAGCAATGGCGTCGGAAATTTCAGCTTCGGATTCAGCGAGAAGAGCAATGGCGGAACCAACAGGAGCAACGGAACCTTCATCGACGATGATTTTAGCGAGGTAACCATCGTAGAAAGTTTCGACATCCATATCAGCTTTATCGGATTCAACGACGACAACGGAATCACCTTTAGAGAGTTTATCGCCTTCGGATTTGATCCATGAGACGATTTTGCCCTCTGTCATGGTGGAGGAGAGTGCAGGCATGAAGATTTCTCGGATTTTGGCGCAAATTCGGGTGGTGGATCGGGTTGTGTGGAGTTTTTGAGTGAAGCGGAGAGAGTGTGATGAAGGTAGGAATGAGGTGGATTTTAGGTTTAGGATGTTCGCCATTGATGAGAGCTTGTTTTTGCTCTGTGATTGTTTGTTTGATTGTGTGAGTGATGAGAGAGAGAGAAAGAAAGAGTAGAGAGGGGAGTGATTAGTGAAGAAGGAGGAGGAGCCTCGAGTGCATCGAAAGCAGGTGGAGAGTTGATCAACTAAACTCAAATCAAAGCCTACTGCTAAACACTCATGATTTGCGTACAGTACGAATATAGATACAATATGTGTTCAAATTTCGTTTACAATTTGTAATTGGAAAAATTGACATGAATTCTCAACTTATGACCGATTCTTAATGAAATCCTAACTTTTGTTCTCAGAATAAACCAAACTATAACTTTTATTGCCTACACTAATCCGTTTTAGGTCTATAATATATAAATAATTAATAATTCAGATTATTTTGAGAAGGTACCCCCTAAAGTTGAGATTATTTTTAGAAGACTGGTGAAAGTTTGGATTATTCATGTCAATCTTTCCTTTGTAATTAGTATTGTAGTTATGAGTTTATGAATCCCTTGGACTAAAAAAAAATTTTTTTTTTCTTCTTTTTAACATTGACCCTGTTTGGCAAATAGTATTTAGAGTTTGAAGTTTTTATTTAGCAGATTTAACCGTTGATTTGACAGCTTTTTAATATAAATATGTTTGGTAACAATTAACTGATTGCTAAAAGTTTATTACCATTTGTTTGAGTAAAATGACATTTATAGACACTTTAATATATATGTGTATATTATTAGGGGCAAAAGAGTCATTCAATATATTTTTACTTAATCTTCTAAAAAAAAGCTCCTATTAGAAACTTTCCATTTTGAGAGTTTTTACTCCAAAACCATCTCTAAAACTCTCTTTTATCAAACATCCCTTTTTAAATTTTTGACTAGTCAAAACTTTAACAGTGATCAAAAACTATCTTTTTGCTCAAAAACTCTAATTGCCAAACACCCTCAATTATATTTGGTGCAAATCTGCAACCAAGACGAGGTCATATAGGAGGAATGATGATTTTTTTTTTTTAATATCTAATTCATTAATTATTTAATTGCTACCAACTTTTAGGGATATTTTATGAAAAAATATTACAGAATTAAAGGTCTTGCTTACAAAAATCTTTAGTCTTTTTAAAAGGAAAGTTGCTAATGACCATACTTAAAATGTGTATTTCTTTTAATTCTAATTTCAAAACCTGATTTAACATAAAATCGTCCAAATTGTCCTGCACAAACTCGTTTAGGGAAATTCGTCATCCCAAAAACTTTTTTTTTTTTGTTACGCTACCCCTGGTCTGGAATCCTGGATTCGTTTGCTTGTAGCAAAGACCAAACACATTTAAAGTAATACTAGCAAAATCATATTATATGAATGTCAAATGTCTAACCCTACTTTTAGCCTTTTAGCCTTTTAGTAAGACATAAATGCCAACAGTGGCAACAAAGATGGACAACGAATTATAGTTAAAGTATATGGTGAAGTTTCACACTCAAAGATAGTTATGAAATGTCTCAAGCATGTGAAGATTCGAAGGATGAATTTGTAATTTTCATTTCTACTTGTACCTTTTTTTCATTTTTCTTTCGATTGTAAGACTATAAGTATTTTGGAATTTTGCATGTAAAACATTAGGTATTAAACAATTTGTGTTGTAGTGTTTTTTTTCCTAAATTTTTTATCCGAATGCCTAACGTTCGTATTTTGTCCCCCACTTTGAAAATCCTGGCTCCGCCATTGGTAATTGATGCATAATCTTTGTTACCCGGACTCGGCAAATTTTGCCATATACCGGTGTCGGTACGACGCGACGCCGACACCGGTACGAAATACGTGTCGGATCCGGCAAAGTTCACTCGGACACGGCGGTTCTGAACCCTAGATTCTCAAACCCTTGAGTTCGAAGAGGAGAAGAGGAGAAGAGGAAAAGAGGAGAAGAGGAAAAGACGATAACTCACCTTGACTCGCCGACCGAAGCTTCAAACTCGCCGCCGGAGCTTCGAACTCGCCGGTAAGTGTTTTGTCTCTTCAGTCTTCACTTCTCTTCCTTCTCTTCTTCTCTCTTCGATCTTCTGTTCTCAATTTCTCATATTCTGATCTTCATCTTTTCTTTTTCTTTTTCTTTTTCTTTTTGTCACAACTTACAAGTGCACGTGACTTTGTTCTTTTTCTTTTCTTTTTTATTTTCCTTCTCTCCTTTCCTTCTTCTGTTCTACTTTATTTTTCTTAAAACATTTTTTTTCTTCTTAGCCTATGGCTAGGTTGTTGTTTTTAACAAATACCTTAATTTTATTAATATATTATAAATAGGCAATTATAAAATATAAATTAGCTAATTAATTATTAAATTTTATATGATAAAATATTATTTTCGCGTACCCGTACCCGTGTTCAAATTTCGGACAGAATCCCCGTGTCCTGATTTTTTGGGATTGCCGTACCCGACACTCGGATCCGTACCCATATCCGACACTCTTAGCCGAGTCCAGGTAACATAGTGCATAATAGTGATTTTCTTTGAAGTAATTAGGAAGAGATTTCATGGCAAAGATATAGGAGTATGATTTTTCCTTCTCTAACCACTCGGCTATCCTCGCCCACAGTCTGGCTTATTCTCCTTCTCCTCAAAACCTCTAAGCTTCAATGGCGGTTAAAGACGGAAGAAGCATCGCTGCGAATAGGAAGATCGAAGATGGAAGAAGACGCTATGAGAGGATTCGAAGTTGCACTCGGTAAGTTTTTCATCTTTATTCATCCATTTATTTACCTTTGAATTTCAGAATTGAAAACCCTAACTGTGATATTTTCTCAAATTTTATTAGAACAAACACGTTAGGTTGTAATGAAATCCTCTCTAGGAATAATTCTTAGTTTTAGACCTGAGAGCATTTGTTGCTGAACTAGTTAGGTTTTCGTTTTTATTGAATTTCTGGTTTCAGGAAATTTTGCTTCATTTTTTTATTATCGATTCTGTTGCCAAGAATTGAGATATAATTATGAAATTGACGTTTTTTCTTCAATTAAGTTTTGTTTGAGTTTGAAACTTGGAATTGTTTGAGTTGAAATCTGGAGATTGAATTTTCTGTAGTTGTCATTCTTGATTAATCTGAAATATGGGCTTGTTGCTGATTGTGGCATGAAGCTATTTTTTCGGGCTCAGAGTTTACCACTCTGAATAATTGAGAAAAGCTGAAATCTTTCTCATGCCCAGTTTATTTCAAAATTCGTTTTACTGTACAGTTTGAACTCTGAACTCTGAACTCTGAAAGCCTTGTATGTATATAATGCGCATCTGTTATTTGTTGTACATTTGGTAAACTTAAAATTGTATATTCCGATTCCGTTGAATGTAAATCCAGTTATTGTTTCTAAGAGATCATGTGTCTTATTGATTTCTCGTTTGGATCATCACTGATGCTGTGAGATGAAGTACAGAGAGCCTAAACTGGAAGGTTTCATTTTCTGTTTAATTTCTCTGTTTATTTTTTAAGAAAGAAAAGTTTAATTGTTCTGTTTTTAAGAAAACATATATCCATGTTTGATTTGTGCCTTACTTGCTTAGAATATGTTAGGAGTGACAGTAGAGAGAGGACTTAATTCATGCTTTTGTCTTCAATTGCACTAGATCTCAGCATTAAGGTGTTCTTTTAACAGTAAACTCATCTTTAATTCCTTAAAAACCCAAACTTTGGAATTTTTTTTTGACTTGAATTGTTTATATTAGATGCATTGTTATCTTATTAGATTGTATATATGTTAGGAACATGGTGTTTTGTTTTTTCTGGCAATTTTTCTACTTTTAGGTCTCAGGTGAGGCGGACTTACAATAACTTAATGTAAGACAATTAAAACTTGTCTTTATTAGTGAGGAATAACTCCTTGAATTAGAAAAGTTATCCAGGTATATATATAGATATATATATATATAGATCTTCTGAAAACATCCATAAAGCCGAAAACAGAAGATCTGGGATATTGAAATTAGATCCGACGGCTGGGATCAAATTCATGAGATCTGGGCCATTCTCCTCCACGAGCCCCATTCTCTCTCTTCTGACCACAACCCCAACTTCAACAATTCCCATTGTTCCTCTTTAGACTACAAATTCATCAGACAACAAATGAACAATGGAGAATATCCATTTCCTCTCTCCTCTCACCATTTATCTCTGAGTTACAGTGAGCTTCGAACAGTTGCAAAAATGGAGAAACAAGAAGAGAGAGAAGAAAACCAGCAAAATAGGAGGAAAGAAGTCGATAACAACATCAATTGTCTCCAATCTCTTGTTTCCGGCGTCGATTTTGCTTTAGAAAATCGCGATTTCTCTTCCGGAAAACTCCTCAGGCTTCGTCTCCCCGGATTCGTCGAATCTCGCTCCCAAAACGATGTTGACGTCTCCTTTCTTCATCCTATTCGCTGGGACTCCATGCCCAAGCTTGCTGCCGCTCGTCGTCAACTAACTCTTGATTCTGACCGGTGATTCTCTCTCTTTATTGGTTGCTTTTCTGTTATTTGTACTTTCTTTTGAATGATGAAAATTGAAACAAAACGTTGTTGTCTGATAATTTAAAGGAAACTTCATATTATAGCATAGATGTTGATTGTTGATTAGAGGAACTTTTTGGTGCTAATTCTAGCTCATTTTTGTTGATGACGATGATTGGTTTTATTTAAGAGATTTGCTAAGTTATGGAGCTACAATTTGAACTGATTAGATCTTTCGCATTTTTATGAAAGTGGAGAGAAACAAAAAAAAGGAAGAAGATGAAGGTTGAAGAAGAAGGTGGGGAAAAATATCAAGACTTAAAGTTACTCTAATATTAGTCAAAGTTATTGTTATAATACTCAAAGTTACCCTAGAAAAATGAAAGTTTTCATCTTAACATAATAAAGTTACTCTTATAATTTATAAAGTGCCCTTGAAATTGAAATATATAAAGTTATCTTTAATATAATTTAGTTATCCTACAACTGGTAAAAGTTACCCTTAAAATATATAAAGTTGGCCTAAAAGTGGTAAAAGTTATCCTGTTTTTAGTTTTTAGATTAAGAGTTGTTTTCAGCGGATTCCACAATATATATATATATATATATATATATATATATCTTCCGTTCTAAAATAAATGAAACACTTACCATTTTAGACCGTTTCAAAATAAATGAAACATTACTTTATTTGGTATTCACTTCTCTCTCCTCATCACATGAGTCCCTCTTTTCTTTCTCTCTATCTCTCTCCTCTCATAAATCCCCCGCCAAGGCTCTACGTTTCATTTAATTAAAATAGAATAGAGGAAGTATATATATATGTTTATTTATCATATTAGATTTTTTATTCTCTGAAAAATCTTAGGTTCTCACATTTTCATTCAAGAAAACGTATATACTTCTAATTTGGAGGATATGGAGAGATCTTTTAATATATATTCTAGGAAATTGATTATGATATTATTTTAAATGACTTGACATGGTTAGGTGGCGCGTATTATTCTAATATCCTTTGTGAATAAAATATTTTCTTTATTAAAATAAAATAAAAGTTAACAGGCTGCTCGTAACCTAGGTCAAGTACAATTTTAATCTTGGTTTTTCTTTATGTTTCTCTGTCTCAGTACTGCCTTCCAGTCCGATTTTGCCATGATCCCACGTCATAGACTCGGCTTTCGTTCAAATCAACCATCCAGGTTCGTCAATTTAGCTGCTTTATATTTTGTTTAATTCGTGAGCTATCATTTAAAACTTGTTTGTTGTCCGCTCTTTAAGTACTATCCCTGCTCGAATTGATTATTGAATTGAAAGGGTTCTGGACGTGTAATCACAATGAGAACTATTTCCGTCCCATAATATTGTGCTTATTTCCTTTATGCACGGTCTTTTTGACTTTCAATATCTTTAATTCTGTATTAATAAGAAGGTTATATTATAAAAATACATGAGTATGTTTTTTTTTTAATATATTAATGAGAATATTTAGTCAAAGATTTTAAAGTTTGACCTCACTAGAAACAAGCATTATATTATGGGACAGAGTGAGTGATAAATTATTGTTTATGTGTGATATATGTTTGCTCTGTGTACTGATTGAGTTGCTTGAGCAACAATGTATGGTTTTTTTATATCAGAATGGATCATCGCATTGTCCTATATACTACCTCCTAGTTTTGCATTTCTTTGAAGTAGTTTATATTTGTGTAGGCTATGTTTGAAACTGGCTGCTATTAGTTTAGTGTAGTGGCAAGAGAATCTAGCCTGAAGCATAGCT
Organism: Beta lomatogona; assembly: GCA_947646795.1. Classification (NCBI taxonomy): domain Eukaryota; kingdom Viridiplantae; phylum Streptophyta; class Magnoliopsida; order Caryophyllales; family Amaranthaceae; genus Beta; species Beta lomatogona. Next base: position 1,870,886 of record CANSNZ010000436.1, read on the forward strand.
GATCCAACTTAAAAAGAATTTCTTAGATTTACTATTGAGCACCTAGACGAAATGGAAAGGAAGGCTGATCTATGAACTGTGGCAGTGCTACTTGCAATAGTTTTGCAGTTTTCGGATAGCTTGGGATGTGCGTTTTCTTATCAGTTCGTTCTTTATGACATGCTTAATTATATTGGTGCATATAGATTATTGACAAGCGCTTGTAGAAATTGTTACTGGAATGAGGTCTTCAGGAATTAGAATCTAGATTACTCAATCTGCCCATTGACTGTTGGTTTTTGGTGTAATTGTGATGTATGAGTATACATTTCCGACTTTTACAATCATAATTTTCCTGAGGTTATTTCCTCGCATTGGATTTCTTATCTTCTGATTGCCCCGTTCAATGACTGGAATAATAACTATAACAATTTTCTGTACTTACTCAGACTGTCCCTTCACTCATCGTATAATGCCAAGAGGTCTGTAAGAGTTTGTGATGCAGCAAATCGCACTACAAGTGTGCGGAGTTGGGATGAAATGAACTATGATGTCTTGGTGGACATAATAAGGAGAGTTTCTCTGGAGGAGAGGCTTTATGTTGTATGTATGGTGAGCAAGACATGGTTGTCGGCAGTGTTAGATTCATTGTCAAGAAATGGTGTCATCAACCTCAAAGTTTTGGATTCCCCTAACTATCAGAAAATGCACGGTAGATACTTTTGTTTCCTGAAGCGCATGCTAGATAGTAAGGCGGCTGACTCTTGCTCTGCATTGCTTCATGGTGAAACTTTTTATCGAGAACATAAGATGAAGTACATTGGTAAAAGGTAGTTTTTGTTTTTTGTTTTCCCAACTTTGTGAAATACGGTTTTTCAAATTTCAGAAATTGCTCGATTCACCTTACTCTAACCTGCATTAGTTGTCTTCACCTGAAATTTACTTGCCTAAACACTAGTGTATTTACATTTTACATTAATGATTAAGTATATAAATCCTTGACCAGTATTTGAACTTATGCTTTCTGAAATACTTACTTCCTCAGTCTTGAAACATTTCTCACAGTTTTGTAGATCTATTGTAATGAATGTTGGAAGCAAAATAGGATCAAGGAAGTTTATTGAAACAAACCAAAAAAACACGGATTTTGGCATGTGGGATAGGGATTCGTTGTGATAGGGAAGAAACTCTTACCTTTTGCTTAGAGTAGGTTGGGAACAAATGATAAGAACATTAAACTACCTCCATGGTTATGCATTTCTGACTATTTCTCTCAGTGATGAAATGAGAGGGGATCAAAGGGAGCAATTGCATAAATCTATAGTTTCCTCCCTATCCCTAAAGAAACGACGTGTAAAGTTATAAACATGCTGGCAAATTTTCAGCCATTGTTCAAATAAATACAGAATAATATTTTTATCTGCATGTTTCAGGACACCCTACCTTAAGACTTTGGTAATACCACGAGCTGTGGGATTGGAACATGAATATATTATTCCTGCTATTGGATACTGGAAAAAGTTGAAGAAAGTACAGTGTCCAGTGGGGGTTATTGTACGATGTCCACGCAGTTTTACAAAGGTCGAAACTCTCTGCTTATTTGGCCTTGTGGATGATTATGCAGCTGCAATTGTACGTGATTGGTGTCCGCAACTCAAGCACTTGAGTCTCCACTCGTGTGCTTTATCGATGAAAGCCTTGTCAACAATTTTGGATGGCCACAAAAATTTGGATTTGTTGAATACCCGACATAGTTTTCGTGTTCCTGATGGCACGATTATTAATAGGTCTGGATGCTTGCAAGCTTTAGACTGGAATGAAGAGGAGATTCAGCATAAAGCTGCTGGTGTGAAGGTGCACCATAGGTGTGCGCGAGGGCAGTGTGCTAAGTGTGCTGAACCTTACCGGTGTTGTTTTCCTAAACAGCGGTCTCCTTATTTAAAACCTCCTCAACGGTCTCCTTATTTAAAACTTGCTCAACGGTCTTATCTTTGATCTTATCGAGTTGTATCTACAAAATATTTTGGTTTTTACTTGGTGTCATGAAATTCTTGCACAAGAATGTGAAAAATAAGTTATTGATATTTTGACGTGAGTGATGCTCACCTTCTATGTTTATATCATTCTCGTATTTTTTCTACTCAACTTCTCCTTCACAAAATATATTTTTCATAAGTGAGACCTGATTGGTTAGAGATTATGGATCATACATGTTAACCTTCTCATACCTTCCACCAGCATCCTATGCAGATGTGGGTTATGTGTAGAGCTTTTTGAAATTTGTTTATTTCTGTAATTTGCCTTCTAAGTTGGCTATGCTTTTGGCGGAAGAGGTAGTTGAGACACGCCCTTTTTGGGGGTATTGCTGTAGCCTGTAGGGGAGGCTAGGTAGTTAATTCACCTATATTATGAAGTGAGGTTCATCTGACTGTCCGTACTTGTAAACAGCTAGAAGTGATCGAGCAAGCGTAAATTGCTCCTTGTACATGTCCGTATTCTTCGTTGATGCAGAACCTAGATCCTGTAGAATCGTAAGGGTATATTTATATTAAAGATGAGTGTAATAAGATAAGCTTGTCATGATTTATTTCAAGAGTCTTTTCATATTTAGAGGGTAATATTCCTGCTTTTAATTTTGTAACCTTTTTAAAAGGAAGTTGTGTTGTAGACTTGTAGTCTATTGGTGTTAGGTACTTGTGTGCAGAAATAAATGGTATGAAATTGTTTGCACATCTCTAGCGCTTAGTAGTTTGGGCTCTATCCTGTTTTTACTTTTTGGGACTTCATTTCTTTTTAGTTTATAGACTGGATAAAGTTCTAGTATTACTCTTTCTTAGGTCTTATGTTTCAAAATCTCAAAACTCTTCTATCGAGCTATTGTCCTACTACAATTTTATTGTTGGATCAGGGAAATGCTTGAAAACTTATATGATGCTGCGACTCACTTTTGTTGATTAAGAAGCTTGTTTTTTGAGTTAGGGGGGTGTCAAAGAATGAAGGAGTAACATCATGAGAGTGATATAAGTTACTAGAGAAGCTTTTGGTACTATCAAATGTTGCGTAAAATTGGTGGAAAGAGAGGAGAAAGGAAAAAGAGTGACCAAGTACAGGTGTAGAGATTTAGGAGAAGTAAAAGAAGGTAGTGAGAGAATGATTAGAATTCAAATGAGGGAGTTGCTCCAGAAAGCAAATATTAACTCAATTCAATAATTTATTCTACAAATTTCTTAGGGAAGGAGGGAGCATAGAATTAGGAGAAGGGACTCAAGGGAGTAAGAAAAATCTCTATTATATAAGTGAAGGGGGGAGCAATGGTGTCCCCTTATGAATTTACATATTCACCCCTCAAACAAACCCTCCATCAATCAATCAAATTAAACTCAACCCAATCAACTCATATAATAATCATACTCATAAACTTGCCAGCAAAAAAGATTCAATCAATTAAAATTCACATACCAATCAACTAAAAAAATTTATAATAAAAAACTTACCAAAAATTAATGCCAGAGACAATAACAAAAAGATACACAATACTCATATGGAGCTTCACGACATACAAAATCAATTACAAAATCAAACAACTTTTTCCAAAATACAAAATCAAATACAAACACAAACTCAAATATTCTTCATTAATTGGAGCTTCACGACATTCTCAAATTTGCGGATATTTCGCTGTTAACCAGGTACGCAATTTTTTAGATGATAATAAGAGTATGTGCAATAATATGTACTATGTTCAAATAAATTTTAAAATAACACTGTATCAAGAAATTTAAAAAAAATTAAACTCAAATTACAATAAATTTAAGATTTCATTCTAATATAATTGAAATTCAAATAATTTTAAATCAAATATCAAAATTACATCAACAATTGTGGACAGAAAAAAAAATCATATTTCGTAAAAAATAACTTGACAACATATACAATTGCTGGAAAAAATTAGATCAACTTGAATTTTAGCCCATAAAGAACATTTATCAATTTTTCAAATCAAATTTTAAAGATGGAAAGAAACAAGAATTGTAAAAGTTAGAAAAGGGAAAAAAAATGGGATCATAGAGAAAAAATGGAGAGGCGAAGGTGAGATATGGAGAAGTTAAAATTGGGATCATAAGATAAAAGGGATAAAAATTGATATCATAGAGGAAAAATGAATCGGTAACTACCTTACTTTCACCGCCTCACCCACTTGCATCATTTGTCACCATAATCGTCGTCTCACCCACTTTGCATCCTTTCTCACCATATATAAGCTTATAATAGTAGAATTGCGTAACCTTAAACTTATCCTAAAGTTTATGAATTTTGGACATCATAACATGCTTAGAAAGTTCAGACGGCGGCACAATCGAAGAAGAAATCGAGTATTTTGAAAATAGGGTTAATTTGGAGTAAGAGAGGAGAGAGAGATAAGGTAAATCAATGAAGGTGAACGAGTGAGAGGAGAGAGAGAACGAGAGAACAAAAATGGTTGAAGGCGTGAGAAGGAGAGAGAAAAGGTGAATCAATGAGGGTGGTGTAGAATGTTTTCTGGGTTTTTTTTTCCCTAAAAAAAATCAATGAATTCAATGAAGGTTTTATTGAGTTTCTTGATGTGAAATGTTTTCTCAAGGGTAAATACTATTCTATTTTTTTTAACAGTCCCTTTCTAAGGACATAAAGTTGATTATATATTTGAAGTTGACTAGGCTGATGAGTGTGCGTACATCTTCAGGAAAATTAATTAAAGTCAACAAAAAATAGTAGTAGATACGCAATTTCATTACTTATACTTATTTATTAGGATAAATTTCATGGAACTACCTTTTACAACAAAAAAAATTCAAAAAACTACCTTATAATTTTTTTTTTCAAAAAACTAACTTATAAAACAAAACTCGTTTCAAACGACCATCAATTGACGATATTCATTAATTTTGACCGTTAACCCTTCCTTTGACCATCACATGATGGTCACGTGAGTTCATTAAATCTAATAAAAACTCAATTTCAACCCTAAAGTAATCCACTGCACATCTAAGATCATGACTCACGTGAGTTTTAATGAACTCACATGACCAACATGTGATGGTCAAAGGAGGGGTTAACAGTCAAAATTAACAGATGTTGTCAATTAGTGGTCGGTTGAAACGAGTTTTGTTTTATAAGGTAGTTTTTTGAAAAAAAAATTATAAGGTAGTTCCATGAAATTTATCCTATTTATTAAAATGTTTTTAAAAACTATTTGTAAATATTTCAATCTTTCTTACTCACCAAATGGAAGTGAACTTAGATACGAACTTTCGTTTTTGGTTTATTTTAGGATTTTTTAACTACAATAATACAAACTTTTGGCCATTCTCCTACAATAATACAAACTTTTGATTATTTTTTAATAATACAAACTTTACATCAAAATTCCTCCAGTAGGCCAAGTTGACTTGTAACCTGTAAAACAGGTAAAAAAAAATACAAAATGATCTTTCTTCTTTCTCCCTCCTCCCCCAACCCGCCACCCACCTGAACCACCTCAGCCCCTCCCCCACCCTACAGCCACCACCGAAACCACCCCCTCCACTCCCTCACCCCCGAAATACACCAAACCCAGCCACTCCACCCCCGAAATACACGAAGCCCAGCCACCCCATTATCACCTGCCGATACCTCTTATCACCTGCATACGAAGCGAGTGAATTCGCCCCATCAATTCGATCTTTCAACGGTCGATTAATCTGCAGTGATACGATTGAAGACCAAACCCAAGCAACAATCGGATCGTTGTTCGCAATCGGCGAAATTCCGAGATTAGGTCCGCCTTCATCGTCGTCGTAACTCGAAAGAAGCCGACCCACAATCAGCCATTGAAGATTGAAGCAAGGTCGAAACCTTTTTGAAATCAGCTGGTGAGAAAAACATGGCGAAGTAAACCAGTGTGCTTACACTTGCGAACTAGGGTTAAGGCACGTTCTAGATTCTTCGATACATCGGCGACAATACGACGAATCGGACGGTCGTAGATGGAGGAAGAAGAAGGTGAGGAGGTTAATCGGACGACTGTGCGAAGCTTCTGTGAGAGTTCTTCGGCTTGACAAGCGATTTCAGCGCAATCTCGGCGAAATGATTCGGCGTCACCGTCAGATTTGACAACTTGGTCTGTGAGAAAAATGAGGAGTGCGAGTTCATCTTGGAGTTTTTCTCTCGCTCTAAAACACTGATTGCAGAAGTAGAAGTAGAAGCCGCCATTTTTTGTTCATCTTGGAGTTCTTCTTGGGGCGTCTTTCCAGTGGCCATGGTGGGGAAGGGGGAAACAGATCAGTGGAGGGGAGGGAGGAAAAAGTCTTTTTTTTGTTTTTTAATTTTTTTTTAAAAAAATGACCAATGAAATAACAACACGTGACCTGATCAGTGCCACGTTAGCTAGTGACCTCCTACAACAAGTTAAGAACCGGTCATGCCCTACTAGAGGAATTTTGATGTAAAGTTTGTATTATTAAAAAATAATCAAAAGTTTGTATTATTGCGAGAGAACGGGCAAAAGTTTGTATTATTCTAGTTAAAAAATCCTTTATTTTATTACTAAGCAATAGTTATGCCAAAGATGTCACCGCACGCATAGCGTGCATAAAAAACTAGTAAGAAATAAAGAGAATTTGGCTTTCCTAAAATGTGTAGAACTAAATTAGAGAAAAGAAAGATAGGGAGGTGTAGAGTTAGAAGAAGTTAGCTAAAGGTTTGGTCTTACATATCTTAATGAACATATATTCTCTTTTGTTAGGCATTGTGTACGACGAGAGTTCGATTTCATTTTTCAAGCATTGGTGGAGTTGTTCATGGCGATGAGGAGTAACAAACATTAGTTATGTGCTAATTAGTTTGAATGGCAAAGAATTTATATTGGATTGATTTAAGTTGCTATGTTTATGGAGCCCAAAAAGGACGATATTAGCCTTTATTGGCAGGTTTCATGTAGAGGTGGGCATGGGACGGGCCAGCACGCGGGCCCGGCCCGGCCCAGCACGAGCCCGCTCAAGGCCCGGCCCGGCCCGTTGTTAGCTCCGTGGGCCTGCCACGGTCAAGAAATTTTATTTTAGGCCCGCACCGGCACGAGCCCGCCTATATGGCCTGTGGGCCGGCCCGCCGGCCGAACTCCCCTTTTCTTTGTTTTTTAGCCTAAAACTGCCAAGAATCCTAAAAAACAACATAAAACACGGGCTAGGCCCGCAGGAGGCACGAGCCCGGCCCGCGGGCCCTTGGACAAAATCTAGAAATTTTAGGCCCGGCACCGCACGACCCGCTACTCACGGGCTCGGGCCAGGCCCGGCCAGCCATTTCCTCAAGCCCGCAGGCCGAGCCCATGAACAGGCCCAGCCCGGCCCATGCCCAGGTCTAGTTTCATGTATTATTAAGATGGCTTTAAGAACACTATTCCTTTGTTAAGAATTGTTTAAAAACAGGGTAGTTATCCCTTGTTGATCACTGGAAATTTGAAAAAAAATCATAAATCACCTAATACACTAGCTTGAAGTTGTGGACATACAGGTGAGCAAATGTCCAGTCGTTATCCTCTAGGCATGAGTATACTATGTACATGCAATGTAAAAATTACATGCTTGCTTTCAAAAATACAATTTATATGCAATGTGAAAACTACATGTTTGCTTTCAAGCCATTTTAGAGTGAAGAGGAGGAGACTTCCACTTGATACTTATGTCGATTATGTGATAGTCCCTCAGGAAGAGCCCAAATAGTCAAATCCACACTAATTGTCAATTTTTGGTTTTTTTTGTTTGATACCTTATATTAAGTGCTTAGCATATAATTTTTTTTATATTTCAGACAGCATATAAATTAGTTTGAATGGCAAAGATTTTATACTTCAAATGATGGCATATATAGTTATCTTGCTTATTTATTTGGAGCGAGGGAGCCCGGCTTCTATGGAGCTATTGTAAGCTAATCTATCTCCCACCCCCCTATTCCTTCTTTCACAAACCTCTGCTTTCTCCGTGTTTCTCTAATGCTATACTCCCTCCGTTTCATTTTAATTTACTCACTTCACTTTGGGGGAGAACCAAGGAGGAAGTACAAAAGTATGAGAGAGAAACTGAAAACGTGGAGAGAGAAACTGAAAAGTGAGAGAGAGAAAGTAAAAAGTGGGTTAAAATATAAAAAAGTGGTTGACATGGGTGGAAAAAGAGGAGAAAGTAGATGTGACATGTTACCTAAAATAGAAAAAGCAACAGTGTGTAGATTAAAAAGAAACAAACCAAAAAGGAAAGTGTGTAGATTAAAAATAAATACTTTACCCTATAGAGAGTGTGCTGAAGGATCTGTTCAAACTATTACTCTTATACTCCCTCCGGTCTTTATTAGTTTACCCGTTTCTTTTGCACAAAGTTTTAGGAGAAATAATATTGTGTGGCATAGAAAGAAAGAGAAACTATTATTTTATATTAAAGTTGAATGTATGTGTGAAAGTTAGTGGTCCCATTCCAAAAATAGAAACAAAAGAAATGGGTAAACTAATAAGGGACGTCCCAAAAAAGAATACGAGTAAACTAATAAAGACCGGAGGGAGTAGGTTATAACGAATCTGTCAGCTAGAATCAACAATATGTGGTGAGATTTGTGTTCAAATTCCTTTCTTGCAAGTGCTAAGGAATAGTGTAAAATTTCCACTCTTGTATATAAGAGGTAAGATATTGTAATATAAAGTGAGAATCTGCCACTGCAATAGTAGATCCCACTCCCTCCTTTTCCATTCTTTTCCAGCGGCTTAGGATTTGCCAATTTAGTGAGTGAGCCATTTTTCTTGGAGTTTACTTCTAATACATGCTTCTCAGTTCTCACCATAACTTTGTCATTTTTAGTTTTTTTTGTGTAAATGTAAATCAATTTTAACCCTGATTTTATTATTAATATGGAATGATTTGGTTTGCGGGGGGTGTTGATGGTTTGCTGTTGGAGAATTGTTTAGCATATATCTTATTTTCTAATAAAGGTATGAACTTATAAAGTTCTCTAAACTTTTAGTTGTCCTGTCAAATTTGTTACTTACTTTTGTAGTGTGTTAAATGATGATGTAATTTACACATCATTTTATAAGAGTACTCAGCTTACTTCCTCTCAATTGATTTTTGCATAATAAGTGTTCTTAAACTTCATTTTTCTGTGATAAATAGCTAACTTCGCTGAATCGCTGTCTCTAGATGATGAGAGACAGATGGTATGCTAATAAAATTTGATTAAGTATTTGTGATTTATGTCAAGAAATTTAGAGCCACTTTTTGTCTAGGTATTTTCTTCTTGTTCGTACCTCCTGGAAGTTTATTATTGAATATAATAAGTATAGCATGTAACTGAGTTTGGGTATTTTAAAAGAACATTTTATATAATAAGTATTTTTGTAGATTTCTGTCTGGATTGAAGCTTCATGACAGAGTAAAATAATTAGAAAGTAGCCCTCGAATTCATAGAAATTAGAGCTTGAAGAGTGAGACAGAGAGAGAATGAGGGACCAAGAGGGGGAATGCTGCTGCCCTGAGTTTCTTTGTGTTTCTGAGTTTTCCATGTCTGGAAACGGAAAATATGACATATTAGAATGTCGAGTTTACCAAGACTAAGCTTAAGCTATGTTACATTTCCCGACACTTTTTAGTTTATCTTATATTTGACCAATATGGGATTCCGAAGACTATTTTAGCTTTGAATAGACAATTTGCAACATCGTAAACTTAATATTTTTGAGTATCATTGATAATTATACAAAACCTATGTTACACAATAATCAATTTAACATTGACTGAGAGATTATTAGATGTTAGGAAACACAATTGGATGTGTGCATGTCAATTAGAAATATGTAACTAATACAATTTTGGTTATGTTAATACTTGGCTTTTTTTGAATAGTGACAACTCTTCACTTCACATGCAACAATATTGAACTTTTTCTGAATTAGTTGATATGATGATTTTAGTCACCTGAACATTATTTTAAGGGGGTTACTAAATACCGCCCGTATTTACTTGAAATCGCCCGTATTTTTTTTAAAATACTCCTAAACTACCCCCTACAAATACTACCCCATACCCCCCACACTCTCTCACTCTCTCACTCTAACACTCTCTCACTCTCTCACTCTCACTCCCTCACTCCCACCATAGCCACCACCACCAAAGCCACCACCACCCCCAAAGCCACCACCACCACCGCCACCACCACCACACGGCAACCACCACCACCAGGCGAGGAAGGCCGCACCGGCGACCACCAGAGCGAGGACGAAGAAGACACCGACGCCGACCACCACCACAACACGCCGGAAAAAGAATGGGCCCAAGGAAGAAGGGAAAGGAAATCGGGGAATCTTCAAATCAGGTTAGTTTTGTAGTTATTTGTGGTCAAAACCAACGTAGGGTTGCCGGAAAACACAAAGAACTCGTCGCCGGAAAAACGAGGAACAAAAAAATTTTTTTTTTTTCGTAAATGCAGGGCAACGGACGAGAAATCCGTTACCACCACACGGTGGTAACGGACATCTTTACCGTTACCACCGTAGAGGTAACGGTTCAGATCTACGTTACCTCTGCGGTGGTAACGGAAAAGTGATCCGTTACCTCTGCATTTACGAAAAAAAAAAAAATTTTTGTTCCTCGTTTTTCCGGCGAGGGAGGGGGTTTTTTTTTCCTTTTTTTTTAATTTATGTTTATGTTTATGTTTTATTAATTTATTTTTTTTCTAATTATGTTTATATGTTTATTTTAAATAATTTATGTTTGTTCGTAATTTATGTATTAATAATTTCTGTTTGAATTAAAAATAATAATTTGTGTTTATTTGGGCTTTTATAATTAATGTCAATAGTTATTTGAATATATTAATTTAATTGGAATAGTTAATATGTTAATTTGTGTGATAATATGGTAATTAGGTTTTATTATTATGTTAATGCATGTTAGTAACATGGTAGTATTATTTGATTTAATTTATTTAATTGTTTAATAGCATGTGATAATAGTATTATTTAATTTTAATAGTTATTATATAATAAGTTAATATATTGATTTGAGCATGTTATTATATTATTAAAATATTTCAGTGATATTAGCATGTTATTATTTTATATTAGTAGCATATTACGATTATTTATTGTAATGATATTAGCATGTTAATTTGTTTTTATTAACATGTTAATTTATGTAGGGTATTTGTTTTTATTAGCATGTTTACTAATGATATTAGCAAGTTAATATGATTTATTGTTGTAATTTTAGTTAATTAATTATTAGAAAGTGAATAGTTATATAATAATGCCCTAATTTACTTACTTTGCGCATGTTAATATATTTTAATAATATTATGTTAACACCATCACCAATGTTAATGCATCTTAGTATTAGTTTTCCTTATAATTTTAGTTAAGTAATTATTAGAGTGTCAATGGTTATAGATTAGTAGTAATTACAATATAATAACGTAGACATTAAATAAATAATAAATAATTAACATAATGTATTATTAGGGTCTTGATGGTCCCGAGGGATCGACGCCACGACACACTAGATCTCGTGGTGTTGATGCATCTAGTAGGAGGGCGAGGCTCGATGCTCAAGCACGGATGCCTATTCCCGAGGACGCGCCCGATAGGCTTTGGATGGGATATTGGGGACGAGCGGGAGTTAGATCATGCTATGAGAGATGACGATGGAGGCGATGTGGGTGAAGCCGCCTCCCATGTGCCCGTGAGGAAGGGTAGTAGAGGGAGGTTTGTTTCGGGGTCGAGTTCCGGATCTAGTAGGGTCGTCGAGCGTGGCTGGAGCTGCTAGGGATACTTCGTGGTTATTTACCGAGGCGATGCCTGGGGGCCCACTTGACGGTACCCGATTCCTAGTTGGCGGGGGCACGTCGGCTCCCGTATATACCACGATACGACTGCTAGGGATGTTATGCTCGTGCCATAACCGCTCCAAGTGCATTTGATCCGTTGTCGACTTGGGGTTTCCCGCAGCGAGTCGTTGCGGCGCTTGGATAGATCTTGTATTGCCCGGCTACCGGGGATTATGTTTGGGCACCTTGACTTTCCATTACTTACAGCGTTTGTAGAGCGTTGGCGGCCCGACACGAACACGTTTCACATGCCTTTTGGAGAGATGACGATCATGTTACATGACGTTTGGCGGATCCTACGTGTTCCTATTGAGGGTCGGACTGTTAGTGCCGTTTTTGCCGACTTCCGAGTTGTATGTACGGTTTGAGGAGCTCCTCGGCTTGACTCGTGAGGAGTTATTATGTGAGGACTCACGGGTCCGGAGGAACGGTGGCGTTACCGTTCGGAAGATTTTCGATCACTTCGCATGGATCGGGGCCGTCCGGCCGACGTGCGGGTTCGCGCATGGTTCCTCCCCGACACTTGGGTGTACCCTCTTCACCGATAAGAGTGGTTCCCGCCTCATGCCCCGTAACATAACCGAAGTTGGATGACCTTGATTCGGTTCATACTTACTCGTGGGGCTCGTTTGCTTTGGCGTACCTATATCGTCGGCCTAGGGGTTGCGTCTAGAGCGGATAGCAAACAAGGTTGTCGGGTGTTTGACGCTCCTCCGACTGCTGGATATACGAGTACTTCCCGTGTTTCCGACCACGGCGAGGGGCCGGCCTTCGGTGATCATGATCCCCGGGCACGGAAGTGGGATTATCACATCGTCGGCAAGGATTTCGTCCCGACGGAGTCCATTCGTAGACGCTTGGACAACCTTCAAGGTTACGAGGTACGAATATTTAATGCATTAGTAAAATATATATTATTATGTTCTCATATATTACTACTACGTTAGTAACATGAAATTATTACATTTATCCGTTTCGTGTCGATTGGACGCCATATGGGGATGACCAGGCCGCCATGATTCCGAGGACGTTGTATGTCGGTTTCATACGTTATCGAGGTATCATTGAGCCGTACAACCCGGATCGTGTACTGCGACGGTTGGGTTTTGTTCGAGTCATTCCTACCCCTCCTATTCGGCTGATTTCGCATACGGCACCGAGCAACTCGAAGAGGTATGAGGTTCAATTCTCGGTCTCGTAGGCTGAGTCCGCATGGCAGCGGTTCACGCCATATCTTTGGGGGTCTCAACGTATCACGTTGAGACGGGTTACTCGTCGCGGAGAGTGTTCGAGGGAGTACATGGATTGGTTTTGTACATATTCCCATCCTACCCTCATTGCTGCGAGATAGGACGCATATTCCGCCCCGGGCCAACACTTCAAACACCCACTATGTACGCAATATAATCATTTATTTGTTTACTATTTTATATGTTATATTATTGATACATAACATAACATAACTAACTCGACTTTTTGCAGTGGATGGCCCGACATTTTGACGCCACGAGAGCGTTGACGGAGGATCGGCACAATGACCCGGCGACCCAACACTTCTTTGGCATATGAGATGTTGGCCGACCTCGCTCGGGATTGGGATGCTTGCATTGCGTCTAGATCGGGCACGGGACGCCGCCGAGGACGAGCATCATCATGACATGTAGTCATTGCATTTCAATGTTCTCATTCCATTAGTTATGTATGGGTGTATTATGTAGTAACATTTTTTGATGATATTACTTTGGGTGTATTATGTAGTTACATTTTTTGATGATATTACTTTGTTAGGTATATATGACTTTGGTTTTATGATGATATTTATTATTTCAATTTGAATCATTGCAACCTATTGTTTCAATTTGAATCATTGCAACATATTATTTCAATTTGAATCATTGCAACTTATTATGATCCAACATTATAAATTAATATGATCCAACATTATAAATTAATATCATATCAAATACTACTTATTCGGCTCAAATTCAATTATCAAATAGTATTAATAATTACAAATGCATTTATCAAATACATTACATAAAATATTACAATGAATAGATCGCACTATGTACTATATACTAAGAAGAGAGTAACTCATCCCATAAAGCGCGTCGCACACCATACAACAGATCCCAACCATCAACACTATCTTCATGCATGTTATGCCACAAGTTATGAATAGGTGGTACCGGTGATCCGGGAAGTAACTCCAGTCTAATATAATGCTTGAAAGGTACCAAGATGTGCAATTACGAGTTCGTTAGTTGGACCCACCGTGTATTCGAAGCACGCCAAGGAAGGACAAGTGATACACGGATATAGTTGTCCCTCCGGGCCAAGTCCTACTAAAATGACTGCGGCATTGAACATCTCGCGCAATAGGAAACAAGTTTTGCGAAGTAACCATCCAATGAGCCTCGGATGCTGCCCCCCATTCCAAATAATGCGCCTTATTGCTGCGTCTATCCCATCATAATAAATATATGTGTAAACATCCCGATGAGCAAAGCAATCTCATTTGCCATATTTTGGCGGATAAAACCCCAATGGTCTTCACTCCCTAAAAAACAATATGCAACAGTTCGAAATCCACGATTTCCGTCCGCCTGGACATTAGTCCATCTAGTAATGAATGGGCGAAGAATCCCGGGAATCCTGCGGTAAAATGGAAATCCACTAACACCATCTTGTCCATCCACGCTTTCCCGACCTACAACAATCAAATTAATTAACATAAAATTTATCAAGTACGTATCAAATAAATGTTATCAATAATCAATACATACAATTAACAAACATATTACCTCGTAGAAGTTGACAAGCTCATAACCGAACCTGAAGATCCGCTTCTCTTTGAAGACGAACCGGATGTGTGCTCAAAGCCACTCTTCTTTCGTTTTGTACTTGGGTGATTCTTTCGGCGTGGTCTCCCTTTGGGGTTCTCGACAATATCGGGCTCAAAAGCTGAATCGCCCGGATTACGCGAGATGTTCCTCTAGAACCGGGTAGCGCTCCGCAATACGGCGGGATCACTACTTTGAACCCGCTCAACCAACTCTAAGAAGTACCGAGAATCTTATGCTTGCCTCGGATACAAACACGGGGTTGTTGACACCATCACCAATGATCAAAGTAGTCCAATAAGGATGTAAGTCCTGTCGGTACGGACTCTCGTTCGCCTCCAATCGTCTCCGTATGGCGCATGCACGGGGGATTGCATGTGTGGTTCTCAACGAGCAACCGCAACGCCGATATACCTCGTAGCCTAACTCCCGCATACGATTTTCCTCATGCGATAACAGTTCTAAACAAGTAATGCGAGACTCGACCATTTAATTGATACAATGCCCGAGTCTTGTATAATATTCCGTGCCGACGCCGACTTTCCTCCAAATCATTCTCAACCTTCTTCACCCGATTTTCTATCTCACCTTGTGAGCAATAGAAAAGATGGAGTCCAAGGCGGTTGTGCTACTAAAAACCCAAGACTTCGGTGCGAGTGTGCACTTTCAACTCGGCTAGTGCACGTGTTCCCAAGGTGAAGTACATTGTCCGTCCATGCCCGCACAAACTTCTCTTTGTACACAAGCCAAGTTGTTTCAACGTATTGGATTATTTTAGGCCACTTTCTGTACACATCTCTCATATTATCAACCTCGGCCTCATAACTCCTCTCGTCGGTCGCGTTGACTATCCGATACCAAGTTTGTAGCTACCCGGTATGCTTCACTAAGATCTCTACCTTCACCCCTATATGGTGCGCCCCGGTTACATTTCATATATACATATTCTCGTCCACTAGGATCGTGTTTATGATTTGACATAATAATCATCACAAACCCGATTTCATTTGCCCTTTTCTTAACCCAATCTTGTAGTTCCTTTTTCTCAGCCCATAGTGTTTCATTATAAAACATGTGATTATAATCTATATAATCACCCCCAAAGTCCGGCAAATAAGCCTATAATGTTTACCATTTTTTCAATTAGACAACATATAATCAATAATATTATTCACATATTTGAAAACAATATCAAAAAATATTAACTAAATATTCGTTAACAAAATTAACATAAACGGATGTACTATTATTCGCTAATTACAAAATCAATACTAATTATGACGGAAAATCAAATATTAACTAAATGGAACATATTAACTATTAACATTTAATTAATATATTCAAATTAACTATTCACATAAATTATAAAAACCCAAATAAACACAAATTATTATTTTTAATTCAAACAGAAATTATTAATAAATAAATAAATAAATTAGGAACAAATATAAAATATTTTAAATAAACATAAATATATAATTATTAAAAAACATAAATTACTACAAACATAAGCAAAACATAAATTTTAAAAAAAGAAAAAATAAAAAAAAACCCAAACTCCCTCCCCCCCAACCCCTCGCCGGAAAACACGAGGCTAACAAAAATATTTTTTTTTTCCGAAAATGCGGGGCAACGGATAGGAAATCCGTTACCACCGCCTACGGTAACGGATCACTTTTCCGTTGCTTCCACAGAGGCAACAGATTTTTGGTCCGTTGGTTCTGTGGAAGCAACGGGTTTTACATCCGTTTCTTCCACTGGGGTAACGGATTTTCGATCCGTTACCCTGCTCCGGTGGCCAAAAAAAATTTTCCGGGAACTTAAAAAAAAAAAAATCTAACTTACCACATTTCGTTCCGGCGGCGTTGACGGTCCTTCATCGGACATTTTGCGTCGGTGGTGCTCCGGTGGTGGGTGGTGGTCAGCCGGCGGTGGTGTTCGGAAGGTGGTGGTGGTGTTAGTGCTTGATGGTAGAGAGAGAGAGCTTATGTTTGGTGAGAGTGGAGAGGGTAAAGTGAGGTGAAAGGGGGAGGGGCATGGGGGGTATATAATGAAAAAAATACGGACGATTTCAAGTAAATACGGACGGTAAATAGAAATTCGGTATTTTAATGTGCTTTCACAGGAAGCTTGGATTTCAAGTACTCTCTTTTCTTACTCTTGTTAGATGAGTATCATGGGGAGGGCTGTTGTATGCTTGTAATTGTTTGTGCTTTATCCACACTCTCACACACCCAAAGAAAAAAAAGATAAATTTCTTTTGTCAGCATAAAAACATTTTATTGAGGTACTTAAACATATTGCAAATTTAACATCTCTTGGTACGTCAGGAAAATACAAACTTCATAATTTAACAGTCATTTATGGCGTTCTGCAGCTTGGTTCGTCAGAAATTTTTATAAAGAAATCAAAATTTTTAGCTCGTGGAAATGTCACTGATAATCCCCTACATCATTCATGTTAGAGAGGCAGCACGCCAGGTAGCAAGCACATGAGGACCCTTTATTTCAACCAGAGCCCTCATAAGGTGAGTTAGAGAAAAATCTATTCAAGTCCCAAACAACCTACCATAAACATGCTATTATTACACCGAATATTTTTGGTTTACATTAATGACTTTTGTATATTGTTTGTACTTGGAAATTTGTGCTCATCCCTCATGCTGGAGAATCTGAGAAAGAAAATGGTCAAATAGAATCATTGTATCAGGAATTCAGGATGGCGCAGGTTGAAGATCATAATATCTGCAGTGTTTATGACTAAATTGAGATGAAGTAGAGATGCTTTGAGGAGGAAATTGAGATTACTTATCTTAGAAGTGAGGCTTTCTACATGTTTACCATCCTAAACCTAACTTGTGGTGGAAAAAATTGTCTTTGACTTCTTGGTGTTACAGGTAGCCACACGTGAAAGAACTCTGATCGCTCAAGAACTCTGATCGCTCAAGAACCAATGCATTTGCATTGCCTATAAGTAGCTATATAAGATTGGATTGCAATACTTTAATCATGTTTTTCTTGATTTAGAACCTTGTTGGCAAAAATAGTTACCTGTTTCCTCTTTTAATTTCTGGTGTATGCTTTGTCCCAAAATTTTCATATGTGATTGTAACTAAGTTAGATTTAGATATTATTGTTTAATAATAATAAGCATGATCTACTGGGTACTGAATGTGTTAATTTTTTTTCTTTAATGCTTTGAACCTTTTGGGGTTAAGGCTTTGATATTTTTGTTGTTTCAATTAATAATTTGTGCCAATCAATGTAACTCCAATTTTTTTAGATCTTTGTATACTATCGGAAATGAATGAGGAAGTAGCGACAAAATATTCTATAATAAAAGATAAGTGAAGTGATTGTTTAGAGCTGGGAGGAATATTCAGATAAAGAGAGCATTATGGAGGATTATTGAATATTGAAATAATATTATCACATGGACTGTTAGAAAATAATTAGAAAATCTGTTGTTAAAAAATCAAGTTGTGTAATTTTTTAGCATTAGACAATAAAGGATATATTAAATAATTTCATAATGGTTGTGCAAATATGGGACATTTTATGGTATTCATGTTGCTACTTAACTCACTTGTAGAAATGAGTCCAAAAAGTGTTGAATGTCTTCAAATTTACATGTATTCAATATATGTATTTCTTTTCATATTGAATCAATATTAAGTTATTAAGCAAATATTATAAGCTTTATTTTAGGACAATATGCATATGTTGCCAACATAATGCAACAAACATTTCTACTAAAGAAGACATCATATCTTGGAAAAACAAGTATAACAAGAGAGAAATAAAAAAATAAGTATAACAAGAGAGAAAGAAACAGTAAATTAGAACGGGTATAATTACAATTCAATGCATAACTAATCTTCTTGACAGAGGATGAAATCTTCTAAATGTTGCAAATACCATAAAAAGACAATTGAGAGGTTACAGAGGTTTTGTCACTCCACTGGGCGCGCGCGCTGGAATGAGGTCTGGGGTTCGAGTCCAACACACACCTTATTTTTTTTCCTTTTCTTTTCTTTTATCTAAATTCTAAACATAAACTAAGCCCAATTCTCTCTCAACAACTGAACAAAACCAAAGGCGACATTTTTTTTCCAAAACCCTAAAGCAACGAAGAACTGACCGTCTGACCGCATCTAGCCATCTACTTCCGTCTTCCCCACCGCGACGGCGCACTGCGGCTAGCCGGCGACTACGCAAGTGCTTTTATTGCCGGCGACCGCATCTAGCCAGCGGTTTGAATGGTAACGCCCAATGCTTCAATTTTAAATTTTTTTAAAAAAAACAAATCACAAGGTGACACGTGGCAACTCACCTTCTAAAACAAGTTACCAATTGCACAAACCGGTAAAAGGCTCATTTTGAGAAGATGGGGCATAAAGGTAGGATTATTCTGAAATTAAGTTAATGAGGGATTATTATGAGAAGACCACCAAAAGGTGGAATTATTCTTTTCCATTTTTCCAATACTTAATTAAGTCTTTTATTTAAATGTATATAATTAATATAAGACTTTATTATATTTTAATTGAAACATTAGACAATGAAATTGTAGCGTATTGATGGCAAAGCTCTCACTTATTAGGGGTAAAAAAGTCATTCAACATATTTTTACCTAATCTTCTAAAGAAAAGCTCCTATTATTACCATATATTTTGACCCTCCTCTAGCAGAATTATGGAGCATAAAGGAAGGTTTGGCTCTCGAGCAACGCAAGCAAATCCAACATCATGATCTTCTCATATTGTAAAACTATTATTGAAATAGCGCAACAACAATGGTTTAGCAAATACTTGTACTTCCATGTGCTTACGAATTGTATAGATTTGAACAAACATTTCAGGCTAAGGAGTGGAGTTTAGATATATTGGACGGGAGCACAACAAATTGGCGGATGCACTTGCCAATAACTGTAGGATCTATTTTATTCCCAACCACCCTAGCTTTGCTTATAAGCTTTTTTATTATCGATTATGTAACGTTTAACTTTGGATCTATTTAATCTATGTTTACCTTGTTCACTAAACTTTGTGATAAACATGGGTATCCTCAATACACAAAAAAAGAACCCAATATTGTTGATGCAATCTTTATATTATTCCTCTTAACAGCACGATAAGCCATCGATTGGTGGATATAATTAGGTTGATATATACCATTTAAATCTAAACTTGAATAACTAATACTAGTATATGGTAAGCTCTCTGTGTTTGGTTGGATCGAAATCATTAAAATGAAAATGAAAACTGAAATGGAGAGGACAGATGGCTTCATGATATCATTAATGGTTTCATCCCCTTCCCAAAATAACTACACACAAATCATAATAAATTATAAACTAAAACACATTAATAACTATTAACATGAACTAAAACACTAATCTAGGATGAAGAAGTAAATAGAGTAAAATGACATGAAAATAAAGCAACAAAATATTTGAGGGAGTAAACAATTCTCATTAAAGTTGCAAGGAGCCTCCAAATCTTCAAGTTTCTTTCATAAATTCTTCGAATTCCAAACATTTAACTAAGCTTATGGAGGCTAGCCCTCCTTCCCCCCTTTCAAAAGTTAGGGTCCGTGTCTTTTAAAATATTGAACATTATATTATTAAACGGGTCGAAAAACATGGATTTATGCGGAGGCAAAGCAGAGCAGGAGCTCCATATATATATTTTGGAGCGGACACTCTATACAATTTCGAGTAGGCAGAAGGTTTTCAGTGCTTTTGGAGCGGGCCATCCGTTCTAGCAGACTCACCTTAATTTAAACGGATATATCTCTTTCATTTTTCATCGGAATCGGGCTTGCGACCACTGGTTGGAAAGTTATCAAACCAAACTTTTATCTACAATTTAAATCACCAAAAAATATTGTGTGTGGTGAAAGTTATATCCATTTGAAGTTGACACTTGTGCATAAATCCTTAAAAAATGTCTTATTTTGCTAAAATTGCTCCATTGTATGCTCGGTGTGTGGGATTGAGACTTTTGAGGTCGAACCTACAACATCAAACACAAACTAAGCATTACCGAACCTTATAAAGCATCCAAAGTAATTAATACGGTTTTTTCACCATATACCCCTGACTAATTTTTTTTTTTTGCACCGTATACCCTCGCAAGTTTCCAAATTCATCATATACCCCTCACGTTTCAAAAAATACATCAACATGCCCTTATGACTAACGGAAGTCTAACACCGTTAGTCATTATGCCCTAATCCCCCCATCTAACCCTAATTAACTAACTTAAACTAAACTAACCCTAATTCTAACCCTAACTCTAATGTAATACCCTAACCCTAACCCTAGGGTTTAGCTTAGGTCTAGGGTTTGTTAATTAGGGTTAGGGAGGGATTAGGGCATAATGACTAACGGAAGTCTAACACCGTAAGTCATAAGGGCATGATGATGTATTTTTTGAAACGTGAGGGGTATATGGTGAATTTTGAAACTTACGAGGGTATACGGTGCAAAAAATAATTAGTCAGGGGTATATGGTGAAAAAACCGTAATTAATATTCACAAAAAATAAGCTACAAATAAGTTAATTACTCTGAATTAAGCAAAGTAAGCTAGAAAATGCAAAATGACGAGGAAAAGGAATTCTAAACATAGGGAAAATAAGGTATTAGAGTGACAATCTGACTTGTGTGGACCCGGTTCACGTTAACATTAGTGTGCACCAGGCAAAACAACATATCATTACTGAACAATCCACTATATTATGCGAAAATCCACTATATTATGTAGAAATCCACTATATCATTCAGACCCACACTATATCATGCAGAAACTCACTATATTATTCAGACACACTTACTATATCATTCAAACACACACACACTATATCATACAGAAAGTCACTATATCATTCAGACACACACTATATCATACATAAACTCACTATATCATTCAAAAACACACTATATCATGCAGATACTCACTATATCATTCAAACACACACTATATCAAGCGTAAAACTCACTATATCATTCAGACACTCATTATATCATGGAGAAACTAAATCATTCCATATGTTATAATATGTGTCATGATATATACTACGCAACTTAGATCTTCCTGTATGTTAAAATATTTTAATTAATTCCTCTATTATATTGCATATAATTTCACATTATGTTATTCGTTAATAAAATATACTATATTGTATATAAGTTCACTATATCTCTGTATAATTCACTATATGAAGTTAATATCTTACCAACCCTAGGTGTACACTAAGTTAGTGTGCACCGGGTCCATTTGAGTTTTTTTATTAGAGTGATATAAATATTACTCATCACCCACCTCAAAGGAGAAGGAACTTATTTTTCCTAATCTGATATAACTTGATTTTTTTTAATGTTATAGTCTGAAGGTCTGCGGTTCGAATCCAACACATACCTTTTTTTTTTTTTTTTCCTCCTCTTTTCATTTATCTAAATTCTAAACATAAACTAAGCCCAATTCTCTCTCAACAACTGAACAAAACCAAAGGCGACATTTTTTCTCCAAAACCCTAACTCCCTAATAAGCAACGAAGAACTGACCGTCTGACCGCATCTAGCCATCTACTTCCGTCTTCCCCACCGCGACGGCGCACTGCGGCTAGCCGGCGACTACGCAAGTGCTTTTATTTCCGGCGACCGCATCTAGCCAACGGTTTGAACGGTAACGCCCAATGCTTCAATTTTAAATATGAATTTCAGATTTTAGTCCTTTAGACATTAGAATATGTAATTGTAATTATGTAATTTTGTTAATCATTTAAATGTACTCCTTCAATCGCAAGTGTACACAGCATATAAATCATCAAATCGGATAATCTGATGAGAAAAAATTGATTGTCTTTATATCTCATCTCCAAAAAATCTAGTAATTTTATCAGTATTTTTGACGAAGGTGGTACAACACAAATCACCATCAGATTCTGCCAATATTATCAAGCAATAATATAGGACTCATAGTATCTTTCTCATAAGCTTCTTAAAGAGATTGCAGGTCTTCACAATTTTCATTGTTAGTGTTTGATGCAACTGAACTCTACTCTCAAAATCTCAAAATCTCAAAATCTCAAAATTGAAAGTGTTACATCTAGTAAAACGAAGTACGGAAACACATGATCAGCTATTAGGAGGAACTTCAATTCTGACAGAAAGTCCTGTAATCAGAGCAAGCTTGTATGAAAGAAAGCAGTGTATAAAGCAACTAGGGAAAAAAAGAAAAAAGAAAATAAAAGGTTTTTATTTCTTTGTTCTGGCTCGAAAGGGGGATTAGATTAAGTATACTATTCTTTTTTCACTATTGTCATAGTCGACTTATTATGCACACTAGGCAGTGGAGAAAGACAAAAAATATTTAAGGACTAGTACACGTAATGCATATAGAGCAAAGAGTAACTAACTGTAATAACGCTCACTTAAAACAGAAAGGAAATATAAGATAATCATAGTGACTAGTGAGACAGGGGAAGTGTAAAATTAGGGTCCAAACAACTCTGACTAAGAATGAGTAGTCTCCAGAATATACTGGTGCAGCATATACATTTCATCTAAAGTAACTAGGATGTTAGATTAATGGAATCTGAGATTATGACTAAGAATGAGAGTTCCCATGTAATGATATGACAATACTTCGACATGAACTTGAATATTTTTTTTTTACCGGCTCCGAACCCATACGGTTGGAATCCTAGATACGCCACTGCCCTTTAGGTTCATTTAGTAATTGTAGGCTTGTAGCAAAGACCAAACACATTTAAAGTAATACTAGCAAAATCATATTATATGAATGTCAAATGTCTAACCTCACTTTTAGCCTTTTAGTAAGACATAAATGCCAACGTGGCAACAAAGATGGACAACGAATTATAGTTAAAGTATATGGTGAAGTTTCAGCTGTTTCACACTCAAAGATAGTTATGAAATGTCTCAAGTATATGATGATTCGAAGGATGAATTTGTAATTTTCATTTCTACTTGTACCTTTTTTTCATTTTTCTTTCGATTGTAAGACTATAAGTATTTTGGAATTTTGCCTGTAAAACATTAGGTATTAAACAATTTGTGTTGTAGTGTTTTTTTCCTAATTTTTTTATCCGAATGCCTAACGTTCGTATTTTGGCCCCCCACTTTGAAAATCCTGGCTCCGCCATTGCTAATTGATGCATAATATTGATTTTCTTTGAATTAATTAGGAAGAGATTTCATGGCAAAGATATAGGAGTATGATTTTTCCTTCTCTAACCACTCGGCTATCGTCACCCACAGTCTGGCTCATTCTCCTTCTCCTCAAAACCTCTAAGCTTCAATGGCGGTTAAAGACGGAAGAAGCATCACTGCCAATAGGAAGATCGAAGATAGAAGAAGACGCTATGAGAGGATTCGAAGTTACATTCGGTAAGTTTTTCATCTTTATTCATCCATTTATTTACCTTTGAATTTCAGAATTGAAAACCCTAACTGTGATATCTTCTCAAATTTTATTAGAACAAACACGTTAGGTTGTAATGAAATCCTCTCTAGGAATAATTCTTAGTTTTAGACCTGAGAGCATTTGTTGCTGAATTAGTTAGGTTTTCGTTTTTATTGAATTTCTGGTTTCAGGAAATTTTGCTTCATTTTTTTATTATCGATTCTGTTGCCAAGAATTGAGATATAATTATGAAATTGACGTTTTTTTCTTCAATTAAGTTTTGTTTGAGTTTGAAACTTGGAATTGTTTGAGTTGAAATCTGGAGATTGAATTTTCTGTAGTTGTCATTCTTGATTAATCTGAAATATGGGCTTGTTGCTGATTGTGGCATGAAGCTATTTTTACGGGCTCAGAGTTTACCACTCTGAATAATTGAGAAAAGCTGAAATCTTTCTCATGCCCAGTTTATTTCAAAATTCGTTTTACTGTACAGTTTGAACTCTGAACTCTGAAAGCCTTGTATGTATATAATGCGCATCTGTTATTTGTTGTACATTTGGTAAACTTAAAATTGTATATTCCGATTCCGTTGAATGTAAATCCAGTTATTGTTTCTAAGAGATCATGTGTCTTATTGATTTCTCGTTTGGATCATCACTGATGCTGTGAGATGAAGTACAGAGAGCCTAAACTGGAAGGTTTCATTTTCTGTTTAATTTCTCTGTTTATTTATTAAGAAAGAAAAGTTTAATTGTTCTGTTTTTAAGAAAATATATATCCATGTTTGATTTGTGCCTTACTTGCTTAGAATATGTTAGGAGTGACAGTAGAGAGAGGACTTAATTCATGCTTCTGTCTTCAATTGCACTAGATCTCAGCATTAAGGTGTTCTTTTAACAGTAAATTCATCTTTAATTCCTTAAAAACCAAAAATTTGGAATCTTTTTTTGACTTGAATTGTTTATATTAGATGCATTGTTATTTTATTAGATTGTATATATATATGCTAGGAACGTGGTGTTTGGTTTTGTCGGGCAATTTTTCTACTTTTAGGTCTTAGGTAAGGCGGACTTACAATAACTTAATGTAAGACAATTAAAAGTTGTCTTTATTACTTATTAGTGAGGAATAACTCCTTGAATTAGAAAAGTTATCCAGGTATATAATATAGATCTTGTGAAAACATCCATAAAGCCGAAAACTGAAAACAGAAGATCTGGGCCATTGAAATTAGATCCGACGGCTGGGATCAAATTCATGAGATCTTGGCCATTCTCCTCCACGAGCCCCATTCTCTCTCTTCTGACCACAACCCCAACTTCAACAATTCCCATTGTTCCTCTTTAGACTACGAATTCATCAGACAACAAATGAACAATGGAGAATATCCATTTCCTCTCTCCTCTCACCATTTATCTCTTGTTACAGTGAGCTTCGAACAGCTGCAAAAATGGAGAAACAAGAAGATAGAGAAGAAAACCAGCAAAATAGGAGGAAAGAAGTCGATAACAACATCAATTGTCTCCAATCTCTTGTTTTCGGCGCCGATTTTGCTTTAGAAAATCGCGATTTCTCTTCTGGAAAACTCCTCAGCCTTCGTCTCCCCAGATTCGTCGAATCTCGCTCCCAAAACGATGTTGACGTCTCCTTTCTTCATCCTATTCGCTGCGACTCCATGTCCAAGCTTGCTGCCGCTCGCCGTCAACTAACTCTTGATTCTAACCGGTGATTCTCTCTCTTTATTGGTTGCTTTTCTGTTATTTGTACTTTCTTTTGAATGATGAAAATTGAAACAAAATGTTGTTGTCTGATAATTTAAAGGAAACTTCATATTATAGCATTGATGTTGATTGTTGATTAGAAGAACTTTCTGGTGCTAATTCTAGCTCATTTTTGTTGATGACGATGATTGGTTTTATTTAAGAGATTTGGTAAATTATGGAGCTGCAATTTGAACTGATTAGATCTTTCGCATTTTTATGAAAGTTGGGAGAGAAACAAAAAAAAGGAAGAAGATGAAGGTTGAAGAATAAACTGGGGAAAATTATCAAGACTTAAAGTTACTCTAATATTAGTCAAGTTATTGTTATAATACTCAAAGTTACCCTAGAAAAATGAAAGTTTTCATCTTAACATAATAAAGTTACTCTTATAATATATAAAGTTGCCCTTGAAATTGAAATATATAAAGTTATCTTTAATATAATTTAGTTATCCTACAACTGTTAAAAGTTACCCTGTTTTTAGTTTTTAGATTAAGAGTTGTTTTCAGCGGATTCCACTTTATATATATATATATATATATCTTCCGTTCTAAAATAAATGAAACACTTACCATTTTAGACCGTTTCAAAATAAATGAAACATTACTTTATTTGGTATTCACTTCTCTCTCCTTATCACATGGGTCCCTCTTTTTCTTTCTATCTATCTCTCTCCTCTCATAAATCCCCGTGCCAAGGCACTACGTTTCATTTAAAATAAAATAGACGAAGTATATATATATATATGTTTATTTATCTTATTAGATTTTTTATTCTCTGAAAAATCTTAGGTTATCACATTTTCATTCAAGAAAACGTATATACTTCTAATTTGGAGGATATGGAGAGATCTTTTAATATATATTCTAGGAAATTGATTATGATATTATTTTAAATGACATGACATGGTTAGGTGGCGCGTCTTATTCTAATATCCTTTGTGAATAAAATATTTTCTTTATTAAAATAAAATAAAAGTTAACAGGCTGCTCGTAGCCTAGGTCAAGTACAATTTTAATCTTGGTTTTTCTTTCTGTTTCTCTGTCTCAGTACTGCCTTCCAGTCCGATTTTGCCATGATCCCACGTCATAGACTCGGCTTTCGTTCAAATCAACCATCCAGGTTCGTCAATTTAGCTGCTTCATATTTTGTTTAATTTATGAGCTATCAATTAAAACTTGTTTGTTGTCCGCTCTTTAAGTACTATCCCTGCTCGAATTGATTATTGAATTGAAAGGGTTCTGGACGTGTAATCACAATGAGAACTATTTCCGTCCCATAATATTGTGCTTATTTCCTTTATGCACGGTCTTTTTGACTTTCAATATCTTTAATTCTGTATTAATAAGAAGGTTATATTATAAAAGTACATGAGTATGTTTTTTTTTTAATATATTAATGAGAATATTTAGTCAAAGATTTTAAAGTTTGACCTCACTAGAAACAAGCATTATATTATGGGACAGAGTGAGTGATAAATTATTGTTTATGTGTGATATATGTTTGCTCTGTGTACTGATTGAGTTGCTTGAGCAACAATGTATGTTTTTTATATCAGAATGGATCATCGCATTGTCCTATATACTACCTCCTAGTTTTGCATTTCTTTGAAGTAGTTTATATTTGTGTAGGTTATGTTTGAAACTGGCTGCTATTAGTTTAGTGTAGTGGCAAGAGAATCTAGCCTGAAGCATAGCTGATCCAACTTAAAAAGAATTTCTTAGATTTACTTTTGAGCACCTAGACGAAATGGCAAGGAAGGCTGATCTATGAATTGTGGCAGTGCTACTTGCAATAGTTTTGCAGTTTTCGGATTGCTTGGGATGTGCGTTTTCTTATCAGTTCGTTCTTTATGACATACTTAATTATATTGTTGCATATAGATTATTGACAAGCGCTTGTAGAAATTGTTACTGGAATGAGGTCTTCAGGAATTAGAATCTAGATTACTCAATCTGCCCATTGACTGTTGGTTTTTGGTGTAATTGTGATGTATGAGTATACATTTCCGACTTTTACAATCATGATTTTCCTGAGGTTATTTCCTCGCATTGGTTTTCTTATCTTCTGATTGCCCCGTTCAATGACTGGAATAATAACTATAACAATTTTCTGTACTTACTCAGACTGTCCCTTCACTCATCGTATAATGCCAAGAGGTCTGTAAGAGTTTGTGATGCAGCAAATCGCACTACAAGTGTGCGGAGTTGGGATGAAATGAACTATGATGTCTTGGTGGACATAATAAGGAGAGTTTCTCTGGAGGAGAGGCTTTATGTTGTATGTATGGCGAGCAAGACATGGTTGTCGGCAGTGTTAGATTCATTGTCAAGAAATGGTGTCATCAACCTCAAAGTTTTGGATTCCCCTAACTATCAGAAAATGCACGGTAGATACTTTTGTTTCCTGAAGCGCATGCTAGATAGTAAGGCGGCTGACTCTTGCTCTGCATTGCTTCATGGTGAAACTTTTTATCGAGAACATAAGATGAAGTACATTGGTAAAAGGTAGTTTTTGTTTTTTGTGTTCCCAACTTTGTGAAATACGGTTTTTCAAATTTCAGAAATTGCTTGATTCACCTTACTCTAACCTGCATTAGTTGTCTTCACCTGAAATTTACTTGCCTAAACACTAGTGTATTTACATTAATGAATTAGTAGATAAATCCTTGACCCGTTTTTGAACTTATGCTTTCTGAAATACTTACTTCCTCAGTCTTAAAACATTTCTCACAGTTGTGTAGATCTATTGTAATGAATGTTGGAAGCAAAATAGGATTGAGGAAGTTTATTGAAACAAACCAAAAAAACACGGATTTTGGCATGTGGGATAGGGATTCGTTGTGATAGGGAAGAAACTCTTACCTTTTGCTTAGAGTAGGTTGGGAACAAATGATAAAAACATTAAATTACCTCCATGGTTATGCATTTCTGACTATTTCTCTCAGTGGTGAAATGAGAGGGGATCAAAGGGAGCAATTGCATAAATCTATTGTTTCCTCCCTATCCCTAAACGAACGATGTGTAAAGTTATAAACATGCTGTCAAATTTTCAGCCATTGTTCAAATAAATACAGTTTTTATCTGCATGTTTCAGGACACCCTACCTTAAGACTTTGGTAATACCACGAGCTGTGGGATTGGAACATGAATATATTATTCCTGCTATTGGATACTGGAAAAAGTTGAAGAAAGTACAGTGTCCAGTGGGGGTTATTGCACGATGTCCACACAGTTTTACAAAGGTCGAAACTCTGTGCTTATTTGGCTATGTGGATGATTATGCAGCTGCAATTGTACGTGACTGGTGTCCGCAACTCAAGCACTTGAGTATCCACTCGTGTGCTTTATCGATGAAAGCCTTGTCAACAATTTTGGACGGCCACAAAAATTTGGATTTGTTGAATACCCGACATAGTTTTCGTGTTCCTGATGGCACGATTATTGATAGGTCTGGATGCTTGCAAGCTTTAGACTGGAATGAAGAGGAGATTCAGCATAAAGCTGCTGGTGTGAAGGTGCACCGTAGGTGTGCGCGAGGGCAGTGTGTTAAGTGTGCTGAACCTTACCGGTGTTGTTTTCCTGAACAGCGGTCTCCTTATTTAAAACCTCCTCAACGGTCACCTTATTTAAAACTTTCTCAACGGTCTTATGTTTGATCTTATCGAGTTTGTATCTACAAAATATTTTGGTTTTTACTTGGTGACTTGGTGTCATGAAATTCTTGCACAAGAATGTGAAAAATAAGTTATTGATATTTTGACGTGAGTGATGCTCACCTTCTATGTTTATATCATTCTCGTATTTTTTCTACTCAACTTCTCCTTCACAAAATATATTTTTCATAAGTGAGACCTGATTGGTTAGAGATTATGGATCATACATGTTAACCTTCTCATACCTTCCACCAGCATCCTATGCAGATGTGGGTTCTGTGTAGAACTTTTTGAAATTTGTTTATTTCTGTAATTTGCCTTCTAAGTTGGCTATGCTTTTGGCGGAAGAGGTAGTTGAGACACGCCCTTCCTTGGGGGTATTGCTGTAGCCTGTAGGGGAGGCTAGGTAGTTAATTCACCTATATAATGAAGTGAGGTTCATCTGACTGTCCGTACTTGTAAACAGCTAGAAGTGATCGAGCAAGCGTAAATTGCTCATTGTACATGTCCATATTCTTCGTTGATGTAGAACCTAGATCCTGTAGAATCGTAAGGGTATATTTATATTAAAGATGAGTGTAATAAGATAATCTTGTCATGATTTATTTCAAGAGTCTTTTTAATATTTAGAGGGTAATATTCCTGCTTTTAATTTTGTAACCTTTTTAAAAGGAAGTTGTGTTGTAGACTTGTAGTTTATTGGTTTTAGGTACTTGTGTGCAGAAATAAATGGTATGAAATTGTTTGCACATCTCTAGCGCTTAGTAGTTTGGGCTCTATCCTGTTTTTTCTTTTTGGGACTTAATTTCTTTTAATTAGTTTATAGACTGGATAAAGTTCTAGTATTACTCTTTCTTAGGTCTTATGTTTCAAAATCTCAAAACTCTTCTATCGAGCTATTGTCCTACTACAATTTTATTGTTGGATCAGGGAAATGCTTGAAAACTTATATGATGCTGCGACTCACTTTTGTTGATTAAGAAGCTTGTTTTTTGAGTTAGGGGGGTGTCAAAGAATGAAGGAGTAACATCATGAGAGTGATATAAGTTACTAGAGAAGCTTTTGGTACTATCAAATGTTGCGTAAAATTGGTGGAAAGAGAGGAGAAAGGAAAAAGAGTGACCAAGTACAGGTGTAGAGATTTAGGAGAAGTAAAAGAAGGTAGTGAGAGAATGATTAGAATTCAAATGAGGGAGTTGCTCCAGAAAACAAATATTAACTCAATTCAATAATTTATTCTACAAATTTCTTAGGGAAGGAGGGAGCATAGAATTAGGAGAAGGGAGTGAGAAAAATAAGAAATAAAGAGAATTTGGCTTTCCAAAAATGTGTAGAACTAAATTAGAGAAAAAGAAAGATAGGGAGGTGTAGAGTTAGAAGAAGTTAGCTAAAGGTTTGGTCTTACATATCTTAATGAACATATATTCGTGTACGACGAGAGTTCGATTTCATTTTTCAAGCATTGGTGGAGTTGTTCATGGCGATGAGGAGTAACAAACATTAGTTATGTGCTAATTAGTTTGAATGGCAAAGAATTTATATTGGATTGATTTAAGTTGCTATGTTTATGGAGCCCAAAAAGGACGATATTAGCCTTTATTGGCAGGTTTCATGTAGAGGTGGGCATGGGACGGGCCAGCACGAGCCCGCTCAAGGCCCGGCCCGGCCCGTTGTTAGCTCCGTGGGCCGTGGGCCTGCCACGGTCAAGAAATTTTATTTTAGGCCCGCACCGGCACGAGCCCACCTATATGGCCTGTGGGCCGGCCCGCCGGCCGAACTCCCCTTTTCTTTGTTTTTTAGCCTAAAACTGCCAAGAATCCTAAAAAACAACATAAAACACGGGCTAGGCCCGCAGGAGGCACGAGCCCGGCCCGTGGGCCCGTGGGCCTGGGCCGGGCCGTGGACAAAATCTAGAAATTTTAGGCACGGCCCGCTACTCACGGGCTCGAGCCAGGCCCGGCCAGCCATTTCCTCAAGCCCGCGGACCGAGCCCATGAACAGGCCCGGCCCGGCCCATGCCCAGGTCTAGTTTCATGTATTATTAAGATGGCTTTAAGAACACTATTCCTTTGTTAAGAATTGTTTAAAAACAGGGTAGTTATCCCTTGTTGATCACTGGAAATTTGAAAAAAAATCATAAATCACCTAATACACTAGCTTGAAGTTGTGGACATACAGGTGAGCAAATGTTCAGTCGTTATCCTCTAGGCATGAGTATACTATGTACATGCAATGTAAAAATTACATGCTTGCTTTCAAAATACAATTTATATGCAATGTGAAAACTACATGTTTGCTTTCAAGCCATTTTAGAGTGAAGAGGAGGAGACTTCCACTTGATACTTATGTCGATTATGTGATAGTCCCTCAGGAAGAGCCCAAATAGTCAAATCCACACTAATTGTCAATTTTTGGTTTTTTTTGTTTGATACCTTATATTAAGTGCTTAGCATATAATTTTTTTTATATTTCAGACAGCACATAAATTAGTTTGAATGGCAAAGATTTTATACTTCAAATGATGGCATATATAGTTATCTTGCTTATTTATTTGGAGCGAGGGAGCCCGACTTCTATGGAGCTATTGTAAGCTAATCTATCTCCCACCCCCCTATTCCTTCTTTCACAAACCTCTGCTTTCTCCGTGTTTCTCTAATGCTATACTCCCTCCGTTTCATTTTAATTTACTCACTTCACTTTGGGGGAGAACCAAGGAGGAAGTACAAAAGTATGAGAGAAGCGAAAAGGTGGAGAAAGCGAAAAGTGAGAGAGAAACTGAAAAGTGGGCTAAAATATAAAAAAGTGGTTGACATGGGTGGAAAAAGAGGAGAAAGTAGATGTGACATGTTACCTAAAAAATAGAAAAAGCAACAGTGTGTAGATTAAAAAGAAACAAACCAAAAAGGAAAGTGTGTAGATTAAAAAGAAATACTTCACCCTATAGAGAGTGTGCTGAAGGATCTGTTCAAACTATTACTCTTATACTCCCTCCGGTCTTTATTAGTTTACCCGTTTCTTTTGCACAAAGTTTTAGGAGAAATAATGTTGTGGGGCATAGAAAGAAAGAGAAACTATTATTTTATATTAAAGTTGAATGTATGTGTGATGGAAAGTTAGTGGTCCCATTCCAAAAATAGAAACAAAAGAAATGGGTAAACTAATAAGGGACGTCCCAAAAAAGAATACGAGTAAACTAATAAAGACCGGAGAGAGTAGGTTATAACGAATCTGTCAGCTAGAATCAACAATATGTGGTGAGATTTGTGTTCAAATTCCTTTCTTGCAAGTGCTAAGGAATAGTGTAAAATTTCCACTCTTGTATATAAGAGGTAAGATATTGTAATATAAAGTGAGAATCTGCCACTGCAATAGTAGATCCCATTCCCTCCTTTTCCATTCTTTTCCAGCGGCTTAGGATTTGCCAATTTAGTGAGTGAGCCATTTTTCTTGGAGTTTACTTCTAATACATGCTTCTCAGTTCTCACCATAACTTTGTCATTTTTAGTTTTTTTTTGTGTAAATGTAAATCAATTTTAACCCTGATTTTATTATTAATATGGAATGATTTGGTTTGCGGGGGGTGTTGATGGTTTGCTGTTGGAGAATTGTTTAGCATATATCTTATTTTCTAATAAAGGTATGAACTTATAAAGTTCTCTAAACTTTTAGTTGTCCTGTCAAATTTGTTACTTACTTTTGTAGTGTGTTAAATGATGATGTAATTTACACATATCATTTTATAAGAGTACTCAGCTTACTTCCTCTCAATTGATTTTTGCATAAATAGCTAGCTAACTTCGCTGTCTAGATGATGAGAGACAGATGGTATGCTAATAAAATTTGATTAAGTATTTGTGATTTATGTCAAGAAATTTAGAGCCACTTTTTGTCTAGGTATTTTCTTCTTGTTCGTACCTCCTGGAAGTTTATTATTGAATATAATAAGTATAGCATGTAACTGAGTTTGGGTATTTTAAAAGAACATTTTATATAATAAGTATTTTTGTAGATTTTTGTCTGGATTGAAGCTTCATGACAGAGTAAAATAATTAGAAAGTAGCCCTCGAATTCATAGAAATTAGAGCTTGAAGAGTGAGACAGAGAGAGAATGAGGGACCAAGAGGTGGCCCAATGATTATATTCTTCTACTTTAGCCGCTAAAATATTAGTTCTAAAAACCTACAGAACGCTCCCCAAACCTCCCAAACCCTAGAAACCCTAAACAGCCCCGTTTACCTGCGTCGAGTCTACCCCCTCCCCTGCATCGTCGATCCCCTGTTCCCCCAATCCCGCCTCCCCATCCCCCTCTTCCCGGTTGTCGCTGGTAGCCGCCACTTGCCGCCGCCGATTTCCGCGTCCCCCTACCCCTTCCCCCGTTGTAGTTTAGGTTGGTTTCCCCGTTTTCCCTTCTTTCTCCCTTCCCCGCCGTTTGGTCGGGCTTTTTATCATAGTTTTCGCCTCCCCTGTGTCGAGTCTTCCCCTCCCCGGTTCTTCGTTGCCCCCTCTCCCCTGTGTATGGTGTCGGTAGTTTGTGATTTAGCGTTGTTTGGTTGTTGTGCTGCTTGTCGGGTGATCCTAGGGTGTGGTCGCTGCCGGTTTGCTTGTGTTGAAGGATTTCGTCCCTGTTCCTCGTCCTCCTGTCTTGTATGAACAGTCCAGTTGTTCGTTGTGTGGTTGGTCTGGGCTTCCCCTTCCCCTCTCCCCGTTAGCGTCGGGTTCCCCGTTCCCCTTTCCCCAGTCAGTGTCAGGCTCCCCTTTCCCCTTCCCCCCCTGTTAACCAGTCAGTGTCAGGTCTTTTCTCAAACAGTGGTTTAAATCTTCGAATAAACGGAGTGCGTTGTTTTCAAGTTGCTAAAGTTGTTTTCGGTGGTTGGTTGTGGTCATCGAAAAATATTAGTCAGTTGGGTCATGTTTGGTGGTTCACAGTAGTTACAGTTGAATATGTCGGTTTTTTGGATTTTGTGCTGAGGGACAAGGTGCCTCACGATGTTCGTGAGCAAGGACGAGGTGATGATAGACTTTCATGGTTGGGACATTTGTTTGCCGGTTTTGAAAACCGGAGGTCTACTCGAGGGCTCAACTTGTTTGGCTCTCCCTTTAGCTTGGCATTGATGTTCATCGTCTTTGCCCTGAAAACTTCAAATCTACAGGCGGCACTCCAGTTGCATCTGGAGGTTTACATCACGCCCATTCATCAGTGTTTCTCTTTCATCAAGGAGAAACCTGACATACTCTCGCTCGAGAGTAGTGAGTCACATTGGAATGTGACTCCTCATATGGTCATGAGCTCAGAATCCCAAGTGATGCCAGATCATTGGGATTGCTCATACGGCGAGACGCGACGCTCGCCGGTCGTTGTTCGTTGTCCAAATCGTGACCGTCAATCGCTTCATCACCCACTTCCATCAGCGATCCGATGTTTGCATCCACCATCATCAGCACTGACCAGTGATGCGCTTCTTTCTACGTGCTTTTGTTTCGTTTTTATTTCCTTCTGTATTATGTGGAATGTACGAGCTCTTAAAGCTCTTTTCGATTTCGGTATTGGTTTTAGTTTGGATTGTATTAGAATTAGGATGTACTTCCTCTTTTAATTAATGTACGATTTTCCGATGTCAAAAAAAAAAAAAAAAAAAAAAAGAATGTCGAGTTTACCAAGAATAAGCTTAAGCTATGTTACATTTCCCCATACTTTTTAGTTTATCTTATATTTGACCAATATGGGATTCCGAAGACTATTTTAGCTTTGAATAGACAATTTGCAACATCGTAAACTTAATATTTTTGAGTATCATTGATAATTATACAAAACCTAAGTTACACAATAATCAATTTAACATTGACTGAGAGATTATTAGATGTTAGGAAACACAATTGGATGTGTGCATGTCAATTAGAAATATGTAACTAATACAATTTTGGTTATGTTAATACTTGGCTTTTTTTGAATAGTGACAACTCTTCACTTCACATGCAACAATATTGAACTTTTTCTGAATTAGTTGATATGATGATTTTAGTCACCTGAACATTATCTTAATGTGCTTCCACAGGAAGCTTGGATTTCAAGTACTCTCTTTTAATTTCTTACTCTTGTTAGATGAGTATCATGGGGCGGGCTGTTGTATGCTTGTAATTGTTTGTGCTTTATCCACACTCTCACACACCAAAAGAAAAAATAGATAAATTTCTTTTGTCAGCATAAAAACATTTTATGGAGGTACTTAAACATATTGCAAATTTAACATCTCTTGGTACATCAGGAAAATACAAACTTCATAATTTAACCGTCATTTATGGCGTTCTACAGCTCGGTTCGTAAGAAATTTTTATAAAGGAATCAAAATTTTTAGCTCGTGGAAATGTCACTGATAATCCCCTACATCATTCATGTTAGAGAGGCAGCACGCCAGGTAGCAAGCACATGAAGACCCTTTATTTCAACCAGAGCCCTCATAAGGTGAGTTAGAGAAAAATTTATTCACGTCCCAAACAACCTACCATAAACATGCTATAATTACACAGGGAATATTTTTGGTTTACATTAATGACTTTTGTATATTGTTTGTACTTGGAAATTTGTGCTCATCCCTCATGCTGGAGAATCTGAGAAAGGAAATAGTCAAATAAAATCATTGTATCAGGAATTCAGGATGGCGCAGGTTGAAGATCATAATATCTGCAGTGTTTATGACTAAATTGAGATGAAGTAGAGGGGGTTAATTTTGTGGGCACTGAGCCTCCAAAGTCCAAATGCTTTGAGGGGGAAATTGAGATTACTTATCTTAGAAGTGAGGCTTTCTACATGTTTACCATCCCAAACCTAACTTGTGGTGGAAAAAAATGTCTTTGACTTCTTGGTGTTACAGGTAGCCACACGCTCAAGAACTCTGATCGCTCAAGAACCAATGCATTTGCAGTAGCTATATAAGATTGGATTGCAATAGTTTAATCATGTTTTTCTTGATTTAGAACCTTGTTGGCAAAAATAGTTACATGTTTCCTCTTTTAATCTCTGGTGTATGCTTTGTCCCAAAATTTTCATATGTGATTGTAACTAAGTTAGATTTAGATATTATTGTTTAATAATAATAAGCATGATCTATTGGGTAGTGAATGTGTTAAAATTTTCTTCTTTTATGCTTTGAACCTTTTGGGGTTAAGGCTTTGATATTTTTGTTGTTTCAATTAATAATTTGTGCCAATCAATGTAACTCCTTTTTTTTAAATCTTTGTATACTATCGGAAATGAATGAGGAAGTAGCGGCAAAATATTCTATAATAAAAGATTAAGCGAAGTGATTGTTTGGAGCTGGGAGGAATATTTAGATAAAGAGAGCATTATGGAGGATTATTGAATATTAAAATAATATTATCACATGGGCTGTTAGAAAATAGTTAGAAAATCTGTTGTTAAAAAATCAAGTTGTGTAATTTTTTAGCATTAGACAATAAAGGATATATTAAAGAATTTCATAATAGTTGTGCAAATATGGGACATTTTTGGTATTCATGTTGCTACTTAACTCACTTGTAGAAATGAGTCCAAAAAGTGTTGAATGTTTTCAAATTTACATGTATTCAATATATGTATTTCTTTTCATATTGAATCAATATTAAGTTATTAAGCAAATATTATAAGCTTTATTTTAGGACAATATGCATATGTTGCCAACATAATGCAACAAACATTTCTACTAAAGAACACATCCATCTTGGAAAAACAAGTATAACAAGAGAGAAATAAAAAACAAGTATAACAAGAGAGAAAGAAACAATAAATTAGGACGGGTATAATTACAATTCAATGCATAACTAATCTTCTTGACAGAGGATGAAATCTTCTAAATGTTGCAAATTCCATAAAAAGACAATTGAGAGGGGGAAAGAATGACAAAAAGAGAAGGTGAGAGAGAAGAAATACTTCAGCATTTTTAAAAGTATAATTGAGGAAAAAAATAAAAAGGAGCATAAATTTAAAGTATACTGTGTTTTTCTAAAAGAATACAACACAAATAAGAAGAAATTTTTTTTCTAAAATTTGTAGAACTATATAAAGATAGGGAAATTCTCAATGTAGCCTTCAACTTTGATTTTTTTTATCATTGGTAGCCAAAAGAAAGTTTGATTGTCAGAACTAGCCTTGAGGTTTTAGCTATACTTGAAAATGTCGCATTAACAATGATTTTTCGTTAAAAACATTTGTTGAAAGGGTTGTTATTGAACGAAGTATGGTTCGATGAGTTAGAATGATATGAGTTCCTTTATAAAATAACACCCATTAAACCACCCCACCACGTCGGAATCAACCCCAACCCCAAAACGACCCAACCCAACTCAAGAAAATCACCACACTCACCCATATTGCCCTTACCACTAGAAATATCACCATATTGAAGTTGAAATCTTAGCCACTCATGTCGAAAATTACCTAAATAGCCATTAAAATCACCCCTACACAATATGACCTAGTGAGAGATGAAATAGAGAAGTAAAGAATGTCGGTCACGGTGAAGTAAATGCGGTGGGGTTGATAGAATGATGGTGGCATTAAATGAAGTAAAGAGGTGGTGTTGATTGTTTGAGGGAAGAGTGGTGGTGGTGGGTATTATTAGTGATGGAATGCCCAAAAGTTGAGTACTAGTATTTTGAATGAAGAGAATGCTCCATTCTGATTCTTTTTTTTCTTTACTTGAAAAAACATTTAACTAACGTTTTTCACCAGGTACCCCTACGGTTTTTCAAAATTCATGGGGTACCCCTATTTTTTAAAAAATGCACCACGTACACTTACTATTTCCATAAAATGCATGAAATGCCCTTAATGACTAACGATGTCAAGTTTCCTTTAGTCATTAACCCTAATCAACCCTTTGAACCCTAATTAACCCCTCTAATCCTAACCCCTAAACCCTAAACGTAACCCACCCTCCCCCACCCCCGTTGCCACCCCCTCCCGCACCCACCGCTCCCCCTCCCCCGCACCCCCGTAGCCCACCTATCCCCCCCGTAGCCACCCCTTTTCCCCTTCTCTCATCTCGCCGCTTCCTCCTTATTTTCCCTTCTCACCCTCGGTTGCTCTCCTCTTCGTGAACCACCACATCACCACCTGGTCTCCTCTTTGTTGCCGCCGCAAAAAAAGAAGACAAAAACCCATTCACCCTTCCTCCTTTGCGTGAGTGTGCGTGTTTTGTTTTGGCCGAGAAGAGAGCAACAACCGCGAGAAGAAGAGAGGGTGGGGGGAATTCAACGGGATTCGACGAGGGTGGGGGGGAATTCAACGGGATTCGACGGGGGTGGGGAACTTTGACGGAAATTGACCGGAGGTGGGCTGCAGGGGATGGTGGGAGGGTGGGGGAGCGGTGGTGGGAGGGTGGGGGAGGGATGGTGGACTGGTGGTTAGGGTTAGGGTTAGGGTTAGAGTTTAGGGGTAGATGTTAGGATTACGGTTAGGATTAGGGTTTAATTAGGGTTTAAAATAGAAAATTAGGGTTAATGACTAACGGAAACTTGACACCGTTAGTCATTAAGGGCATTTCATGCATTTTGTGGAAATAGTAAAAACAAGGGTACCCCATGAATTTTGAAAAACC
This sequence comes from Beta lomatogona, assembly GCA_947646795.1. NCBI lineage: Eukaryota > Viridiplantae > Streptophyta > Magnoliopsida > Caryophyllales > Amaranthaceae > Beta > Beta lomatogona. The sequence goes on from CANSNZ010000436.1 coordinate 1,910,028, forward strand.
ACAGGGGTACCTGGTAAAAAAACCATTTAACTAATGTTGTTTATTTATTTTTTTGTTATTGCATGTGTAGTTAACCGTAAAGGTGGCCACGGTCCGGGTTGGGCCGGTTCCAAGGCCGGGTTGATTCATACAACCGTGAACCTGAACAGGACCGGTTACTTGTTCGGTCCAATCCGATTTAGGGTCAGGGCTAGCAGTTGTCAACCCCGAACCAGGCATAACGCGGTTTAATGCAATTCGGTGGACGGGCCGTTTCGGTCCGGTTCAGGGCCAGACCACCTGTCCTCATGCAAAACATTAATTAGGGTGGTACAAAGAGGAAGGCAGGGACCGATCACCGGAGCAATGCAAGCGAAACTAGAGGAAGCGACCCACACCTCCACGAAGATGAACTGGAAGAAGCCAGGAAGTTGTGTTGATTTTTTGGAGAACATCCACGAAGACGAACACAACCGATTTTGAAGATGGTTCTAAGGTGGTTTCGTGGGTGGTCCTTGACGGTCCTCAAGGCGGTTCAAACTACGGTCTCCAAGTGGGCCAGGCCACAGTCCATTACGGTCCACAATTCGGTTTCGAGGGCGGTCCGATCCGGTTCCCTCTCTCCACCATTTGACCCCCTCCAGCCCTGTCTTTTACACGGTTCCAGGCCGGTTCTGAATCGGTTATGGCGTGGTCTAAGCCGGTCCGATCTGTTGACGGTTAGGTCCTGGGCTGGCCCAATGGCCACTTCTAGTTAACGGTAGGTTTATAGTGGGTTAGTTGACCGGAAAATAGGAAAGAGGTCCTAAATGGTGTGAAAAAAAAGTCACGGATCCTTAATAGTGAAAAACTTGAAAGTTTGCATCCTGGTTATAGGCTTAACTCCTCTCACAAGTATATTCATTAGCTCTTTCATATGCCAAAAAACTAAGCACGTAAAACTAGTGTAGCATTTGGCCATGCCTTACAAAAAAATGATTATTGGAAATGGATTTTGAGACGGAAATTTTGTTTTTGAAGAAAATTTAGAGACGGAAAAATTAGTCAAATTCCGTCTCCAATATATATTTTAAGATGCGTCTATAGAGACGTTATCATATGCGTCAAAAAAATCATTTTTAATGGGAACTCGAGGCGGATTCGAAAATTGGTCTTTAAAATTCCATCTCTAAATTTTCATTAGAGACAAAATTTGAATACTCCATCTCAATTTTGGGACTTTGTTCTCAAAATATAACTCTTGTAATCAATTTTTTTTCATAATGATGGAAGCAAAAAAACTCAGTGAGTGGTCGTAGGTCGATCTATTTTTTTTTTTTTTGTAAATTATCTTTCGTACACATAGTGTCTAAAATCCTTGTTGTTTGGTCAATTTACTGTGTAAAGCACCATAAAGTATTTCTTGAGATAAGACATATTTCAATCTAACGAAAGCTCCTGGAACCACATTGTTGCCGCTATTCATTCTTATATATTTTTTTTTGTTTTAATTAGTGGAATCAAGGTCATAATCCACAACATATGCTCGTTGATGTAAAGATACTAAGTTACCTGAACCATAGGCCTTCTCATGAATTTGAAAGCTGTCGCACTCCATAGATATATATGATAATGTGTGTGCACATGTGAGATGTTCCAAATTCGAAAAAGAGGAGAGGATTGACCAACTTATAAGCTTTAGGAGCTACTCTACCCATTGCCAATTGATTTTGGATGGAACATTCGTTGGGACTCTAAGTGGTCCACTTCAAACTCTCCTCTTCCTTATTTTAGCCAGCCCATGCCAATTTCAGTCTTTCATGCATCAAATTTATCATGCATGGGATCAAAGCTGTTTGATCTTGGCCCATTAACATATCTCACGTTGTGTGTTTTTATATATTCATGTGAGCGGGAGTGTTAAACCCCATATGACCATATATATGCATGAGGGGAGAATTTAGCAACTTATAAGATTGAGGAGCTACTCCACCATCATCAATTGGTTTTGAGATGGAACCTTTATTTGGCCGATAAATCAATCAAAACTCTCTTCCTTGTTTTGGGTAGCCCGGGACCAATTTCAATCTTATATCAAATTTATCAAAAGCGGACTCAAGAATTGAAATAAATTTATAAAGTATTTGATAGGAGTATAGGACTACGATAAGGCATGGTTAACGTGAGACGAGAATAACAAGGGTTAGTGTGAATGGTCAATGACTTCGACCACGCCTAGCCCATTTTAGCTTGGCCATGGACTCCATATAGTGAGTGGGTCATGAGTCATTTAACTGTCCTTATAATTACCCAATACTCAGGCCCGGCCCTGGGGTTGTTTTGAGCGGCAACCGTCCAGGGTCCATAAACATTAGGGGCCCAGTATTCATGAAACTTTAAAAGGCAATAACAACAACTACATTCAACAAAATCAAGCTTGGCTTGCTGATTTGTTCTATAATTACTAGTGTACAAGACACGGGTTCAAATCCCTTAAGGCCCAACAATTTTTTTTTCTTCCTTTTTACATTTTTCTTTTTATACTATCTATCTCACAACACTTTTTACACTTTATTTATATTTGTCCTACATTAGCCTTTGCAATTTTATTTTTGGATACAATTCATTGTTATTTCAATCTTTTTTTTTCCCTCAACAAACATAAACACCACTCTCTCTCATCCAACTAAAATAACCACTTCGCTACCTCGTATCACATCTACCTTTTTAATAAAATAGTAATTAATACTAATCTTCTAAAGTTATGTATCTTAAAGTGACGTGAGAGTTAAGACTAAGGAAGTAATTCATTTTAAAAGTTTCCATTATTTATATTAATATATTAGTATTTATTTTCCTACAAGTACATGTAATGGTAGCAAACAAACATCTTTAATTTCTTTTTTTAAGTGTTATACCATGTTCCCCTCCAAAAAAAAAAAGTGTTATACCATGTTATGGTACATACTTTTCTTTGATTGTAGAGTTATTTTGATCCATTTAGGGTAATCTCGATTTAAGTGTTAGTAAGTTATAAGTGTCAAAAATAATATATTTTTTTATATAAAATTAATATACTTACCATAAAAAATATATTTCCTCCGTTTTTTTCAGTGCCTACTTTGACTTTAATACTATTCAGATATATACATGACTTTGACTATCTATTTTAATGTGTACTTAAGAAAAAACATAGTGTACTTATTATGTTGTGTAAGTGTCAAAAAAAATACTACTAAGTAGCGAAAAATCTAGCTCTGCCACCACATGTGAGAGGCCCTAAGCTTTAGTTCCGCCCCCGAACCTATAAAATGTCAGGAACGGCTATGCCAATACTATTAAGTAATAACTAGCCCAGATGCTTGACTAGCTAGTTAATTTTAAATCGAAAATTTCACATAAAAATTTCAGTTAACTGTTATGTCTCTCAAACTAACAATTAAATTTCAGTTGACTTCAGATTGTAGACTTTTAAATCTATCTATATATTGACTTCTATTTTTCACCAAAAAGAAAAAGAAAAAGGCGAGATCAATCACATTGATCAAGTCATCAAACCGACTTAATTCCGTCAAAGAGATAAAAAACCGCATTACACTTACACTTGCCTTTTTCGGACGCTTTCCTTTTTCTCCCGACAACAAAGCCAAATCTTGTAAAAAAGGAAAGTTTACTTAAAACAAGAGGAAAGTTTACTTAAAACAAGAATGCAAATCTTGTAAAAACATACGTAGCTCTCTCCCTATAAATAAAACTATCTTCGCCCTCGTCCATGCATAAAAAAAAAACTATTCTACATCCTACTCTCTCACTCCCTAGCTCGTCTTCAAGACTAATAAACTAGCTCTCTTCGTGACTAAATTATGAGCGACGCGACGAGTAGTTCGACTGGTGCAGCGAGTGTTGCGGGTAATTCAACGAGTAATCAAGATAATGATCTTCATATTCAAGATGTGTCACGGATTTGCTGCATCGGGGCCGGTAGGGTGGGCATCTTGAGTATGCTTGCACTTGCTTCTCATTGGCCCGAAATAACGTTTGTAGTTTTGGACGATGACGTGGACTTGATCAATAACATTAATGACAACAACACATTTCCCTTTGTTGAGCCAGGTTTGGATGATCTTCTCTTTATCGCTAATCAGCTTCATGTTAATGTGTTTTTTAGCCATAATATAGATATGGAGCTTGATATGTGTCAAATGATATTTATTGCCGTTGATATTCCACTTAGTACAAAGCCAACACAAGTGAAGGGCAATTTGGATGTTATAAATCTTGAACTTGCTCTAATGGAAATATTGTTATCTATTGGAAGGACACATGAAAAGAAAAATGTAGCAATTAAGTCAACAATGCCAGTGGACCACATGAATGATATATGCAATAGGCTCAATCAATATCCCAATCATAATCTTCTTCATGTCATTGTTAACCCTGAATTCTTCACCGAGGGTTTTGCAGTTGAAGAGTTAGTAGCTCCGGACAGAGTAGTGTTGGGAAGGTTCTATAACGAGGGTATACTATTGTTTACGGAGTTGTATTTAAGAGTTGTTAATAATAACAACAATCAGATTGAGATAGTGGATTCATTCATGTCAGTTGAACTTGGCAAATTATTGTCAGATGCCATAATGGCTGCCCAATTGACTTTAATCAACATCGGCTCGACGATATGCGAGAGGGTTTCTTGTAATTTTGATGACGTGAAGCGCACTATTAGAGCTAATTCAAGAGTTAATGGAGATCATATAAACTCACGATCAGGATATGGGGGATTGGGCTTGACTAAAGACATAACATATTTAGCCTACCTATGTGGTTATCTTGGGTTGAAGGATGAACAAAAATTTTTCACCATGATTACGGGGATGAGGAGAAAAAAGATGGATTCGTTTGTACAAAGAATTGTAGGTATGATGGGAATTGCTAGGAAAATAGCCATCTTTGGATTTTCAAACAAGAAGGATTCGGACGACATTCGAGAGTCCCCAGCCATATATATCAGTTTGGCTTTGCTGAAAATTCGAGAGGTTGAATTGACTATTGTTGATCCAGTCATTCAAGAACCAGAAATCAGACGGTGCTTTCCCCGTGTACCTGCACACAGAATCCAAGTCGTTCAAGAAGCAAATCACAACACTTGGAATGAAAAACAAGCCATGATTTTTTTGGTGGATTGGTTGGACTTCAGGACGATGTTGTATCAACAACATGTACAAATGTTAAACTCTATGGGATTGCCTAGAATCATCCTTGACTCTTGCGATATAATTGGAGCTGATTTAATGCTTAATCCTGCTTTTGCTAATCGAGCAACAATTTATAGGCTTGGGAAACCTGTTTAAAACGATTGTATTAGTTTAACTTTTACTATTAAATATTTCTATATTAGCATACTGCACATACTTCATATGGTTGTTATAGAACATGAGTTGATTCTTATTGTAAGTACTATGTGCGTATTTCTTAATTGATTAATCTTTTATTTGTTTTTTTAGTAGAAACTTCAATGATTTTTGTTCTCTAAACTGCAACAAGTTTCTAGAAAAAATTAAAGATTATTTTAAACATATTGGTTAATTTCATATGCATCTAGAGGTCAATTATATCAAAGTTTAGTTTTGGTTTAGGAAATTACCGTCTTGGAGATTTTGAACCTCGGTTCTAATATAAAAATTGGACCCCAAATTTATAAAAAATAAAAATGAAAGGTTGGAGTATTAAAGATGGAAAGTTAAAAATTTAAAGATAGATCATTGAAACTTTTTTTTTTAAAGAGTGAAAAAAAGAGTGATTTCATCAAATATGAAATAAAGTTCTTAAAATAATATATTTTTGGGCCCGTATAATTTCGGGGTCCTATGCTGTTGAGCAGGAGCACACCCTCATCTACCCCCGGAGGACATTCAATCACAAGCCTAATTTATATGTATCTTATGTTTGTAGTAGCAACTAGCAACAGGCAATTGCTAAAATATTAGTCGTGCTAGATCATTCCTTGAATTGATGATAGTTGTCATACTTCAATGGGTGTAAGTGTAACCCACCCTCTAAACATCTCTGTTAGTGATTTTGTTTAGCACTTGTGGTTGGATCGAGGAGGTTGGTTGAAGGTCTTTACTATGTCTCTCTAAACTCTAGGTGTCAATGTGTTATAATAGTCAGCCATAATTATAAGCATTGCAGTATCTAGTGAAGTAGTTTAATTTCATAATGAAATGCTTTATAATTGGCAGAAGTTTAGTTTGACAAGATAGCTTGTAATGCATTGTGGCTCTTTTTGCTAATAGGGATTAACACCTAGCTTCACTCGATCGTATGCGTTTCTATAACCCGATCGATTGTTAAATTCCCCGCAAGAAGCTATAGAAACGAAGGTTTTTGTATCTAATGGTCATTTGCTTGGAAAAGCTTTTGCGTCGATTGCCAAAATAAATGCCACAAAAAAGGCACTTTTTCTTGTAGTATTGAGTATTCATCAAGTCAAACTATGTGTATCGAGAATTGAAGCGAAATGTCAACTTCTTACATAGAAAGTACTAGAAAAATCACAACTGAAGAAAAAAAATGAAATTTGCATAGCTTAAAATATACTCCATCTGAGGATAACAAGCTATGTAAGAACTATTAGTATGATTATAATGCTCAAGGACTCACAAAAATTTAGTCTCCTATAAGGTATAAGTCCTGTATGAATAGACCGAAAAAGGAGCCACCTTTCTGAAAGCAACATAAGCAGATAACCAGTAGCAAAACAAGTCTCGCAGAACTGAAAGCAAGTCTAAAATAAGCTTCACTGAAATGGTTACATATTTTTTTCAGTAATTAGAAGCCAATCAGGCTAGAAATGTTTACAAGTTAAGCTACATTGGGGAAACTATAGGTCAAAGTGACAAAATTTCAAAATACATACAATCCAGCCTCAGTACAGTCACAAATCCAGCTCAGAAGATCAAACTTGCAGCAACCCGAGTCTTGGATGCACGGACCTCAAGCAGCAAACAGAGGAAGAGGTCAGCAGCACTTTATCTTCATATTAAGATATCAACCAATTCGTGAAATCTATTGCAAGAGAACTTTGATTTGATATACATATACCTATATATATAGTTACCACTGAATAGAAATTGCAATCAGCAAACTGTAATGCCAACACCAACATCCAAGAAACAGCTATAAGCTGAGCTTCACTCCTAGCATGTGAAGAAAAAAGGTTCCAGAAGCACCCGCAAATGGTTTCAGTCATGACATACAATATCTTGCTGAATTCAACCTCTTCATAGATGACAAAGAGTTCCTTAGCTTTCAGAAATATCCAGAAGACTAGTTTTCAATTTTAATTCACAAGTTGCTTTTACTTAGATGAATGAGAAGCTCTAACTTATTAGATTCTTTTTAGATCTATAAAGAATCTGAAGCTTGTTCTTACTGGGATCTGACAAGTAATTTGTAATGGTTGCATCTTTAGTTACTAGAAGCATGCTTTAAAAAAGTATCTGTTCACAAAATCTACATCTTATATTACATAATATACGACTTGATACACTTCGTAATTAAATAACTAACTACTCATACAAGCCTGAGGCCTGTGAATGTCAGACATAACTAACGGTCAAACTGTCATCTACAGGCTTCCTCCTCTTTTATAACCAAACTCAGAAACAAAAAATTCCAGAGCTCAATGAGGGGATGGAACCAGTACAACTTTAACTTCCTCTTTCACTACTACATTGACATATAATAGCAATTTAGGCTATTTAGCTAATAAACTACTCGCTGTAATTTATTTTAAAAGGGTGAAGTGTTCCTCATATATTTCAAAGAAATCATAAAAAGTTGATAATATGAAAGTATACATTAAGACGAATCAAATAAGATCCCACTTGACTATATTTTTTTCTTATACATTTGTGAGAGAATATGGGATAAAATTGGTAAATGAATATTGATTACTATGCAAATGTTGCATCCTTTAAAAACAGAGGAAGTATATAGTTGCTTTTAGCTATTCTATGACATTCCAACAAGTGTTGCACTCAACCATTTCACATTCATATCTAGCACCAGATTAGTGTTAATGTATTCTTTAAAAATTGAAAGTTATAATCCTGAGGATCTGTTATTAGAGGATCTGTTATTAGTTACTACAATCAGTAAACCTGCATATAAGCAATAAATTAACTGTAACAAAGAAACAAATATAGTTTACAGAATACCCCTCGTTTTTAACTGTGGATTCATAGGATACGTTATCAACATAACCGTATCAGGTATTTCATAAATCACAAGGGAAAAAAAGGAACAAGGTAAATCATGAGTCTTAGTGAAACATATCACATTTTGCAATCTAGAACAATATTACTTGCAGACAAAATGGGAAATTCAAAGGGGTCTACGTTGCTTCTAAACAGGCCAGCCACTATATTACACATTCCAGTCAAATAGTTCATATGGTTGAAAAGCTCAAGTAGTGCTAAAACCATGAAAATACGTCGATATATGGAACAGGTTCAACAACAATGGATGGACAGCAATACAAACCTCTCAAGGTATGTAGGAGACCAACAATGGACAAAAACACAAGGAGGGCAATCTGAGCAATTCTTTGAAAATTGCCCTAGCAGTGTTCCAGTCATTAGCTGCTAATGTCCTATAGTATTTCCACATGGCTATCAGGAATTGTTGTCATTTGGGAAGCATCATTTGAGGAATGAAATTCTCAGCATTAGGAGGGAAGTCATGTCTCATGTTCAGAAAGGAGTAAACTATAATGTCATTTCTTTAGGATCTTCAATAATTTGGGCTAGAGTTTGCAAGAAAGCAGCAAGATCAGCACCATATATAACACGATGATCAGCGGTAACATTCACCTGCATCTGGTTCTTCATGCCTATCCGACCATCTTTACTGGCAACAACGTTGGGTTGAGATGCATCAACAGCCATAATTGCTCCCTAGAGCAGCAAAATCACCAATGAGAATTCCACCAATTCTACTTCCAATCTTAAACATTCAAGAAAAAACAAAGGACAGTAAAAAAATACCGTTCCAGGTGGAAGAATAGCATCAAAGCGGTCCACACCAGTCCACACCAAACATTCCAAGGTTAGATAGGGTGAAAGTACCTAAAGAAATCACCAGTATTAGATCGAGAAAATAGCGCAAAAAGCAAAATGATTGTTGCACATTTAACACGCAGCTTTACTGCAGAGCACAAATCCACTTTCATAAGGGCTGATATAGCAAAGAGTCTAGCCTGCACTCTGCTCAAAACAACGTATCTTCTCTGTAGACACCAACTACAAAGCCTTCTAAACATTTATACTTTCATCAAATGCCACCAACATCTTAACCAGACACAAACTAATTATTCATAAAATACATTTCCATCTGAGAGAGTTCAGGACATGCATGAGTATAGAAAAAACTATCTCAAATTACCACAAAATAAGTAATTTTTATGACCCACATCCACCCCAAAACAATGAGGTATAGTAAATCTACTAGATAAATACTTAACTTTAGTCTCACTTGTTCACATTGTTCAAAATTCATCATGCAAAAGATTCATGCACTGTTAAAAGGTGAAAGATGGACTTCTTATGTTTAGAAAGCAATTTATGAGTATATATCCAGGCATACCGATCACGACCTCAAACAATATGAAGAAATGGCCGACACACAATACAACCAAATGCTAGAGTAGAACTGCTGACCAAAGAGTTAAAGACCATTTATTTGCCTAATTGGCTAATTTTGTCATCTAAATCATCAGGTGCCTCATTGGGTCCAGCAACCTTTGACTGCATACACAAAATACACAGTGAACCAAGACCCTCCAAAGGCAAGCACTTCCTTTTGTAAAATGACAAATATGGCAACTTGATCTTAAAATACAAGGTCATGGGAAAGTGTTTTAGGTTGTAACTGTACCTCTACTGTATTCTTGAGGTTGTAACTGTGTCGCGAGCCTTATCAACCAACTCCTTCCACTTCCTTGAAAGTGTGTAAATATCGACCTATGACAATAAAAGAAATACCAAAAACAATAAGGCCCTTTAGAACCACCCCATAACAAGGATCATCATTTCCCTTCAACTAAGAAAAAGAAAACATGTATATATTGAGAATTGAACCTTATCAGCATCTTGGAGCACTGGGGTAAGCAACCCACCATCCATAGCCACAACAAATGCAATTTTAATCCGGCTATTGTAAGTAAAACTTTTCCCATCTCTAGAATTCACCACTGGATGCTTAACCAATGCCAGAGCTGTTGCCTTTGCTATTAAGTATTCGATCACAAAAGTAACATCACAGACGGAAAAATAATTCATTTCATCAATCAATAATCCACATGTAGACTATTCCCTATTCCCTATTCCCCTGATTAATCAACTTAACATCAAAATCATAAACATAAACATAGTAGTCCACCTCAATCCTGACAAAGTTATCCTCCCTCCCCCATCCCCTCCCCACTCACCCAAAAATTGGACTTCACTAGCCAATCAAATAATTATTTCTACATTAAAACATCAAACACAAACATAAAATTTGTTCCACTAATTATGCATTTCACCATTTTCAAATACATTGAAAACTAGATTCATTCCAAATCAATTCATCCTTATTAGATTAAAACATTAATCCTTTAAAACATATAGGTTCAAGCAATGATTTCACTGATCAAGCAATTAATCATTCTATAAATAAATTCCAAGCTCACCTTCTTGTACAAAGCACCAAGACTCTCCTCCGCTACAGCTACAGCTACAGCTGCCGCCGCCGCCGCCTCGACATCCTTAGTATTCTTCTCTCACATTTGCATTTTTGCCACCAATGAGTCATGGAATCTATTCATAGTTTGCTACTCATTATTTTTCTTTTTCTGAATTCAGGACCTTTTCTTGTAGTGAGTAGTGAGTTGTGACTTTGTGAGTTGTGAATTTGTGATTCCTCCCAATATGGTTAGAGACTATATATATTGTTTCAAAGCGTCTTGTACTAACCTCCGTTTCTAAATAAGTGCAACACTTAGACTTTCACGCTTGCCAACATACAACTTTGACCATTAATATCTCTAATTATGTATTTGTAAAAGTTGTAAAAAGTTGATATCATGAAAATATTTATTTAAACAAATCCAGCAACATTTTATATGATCATTTTTGTTCTTTTATATTAGTAAAAAATTACGGTCAAAGTAAGGTGTGTGAATAGTGCAAAAGTCAAAGTGTTGCACTTATTTAGAAACGGAGGAATATATTTTATGTTCAACTACTCAAATGACTCCAAAGGCTAGGCTACTATATGTCCGATCTAAAGTATGAAAATATTTCATAATGGTCTTCATTGAATTTGAACCTAAGATGCATCCTAAAAGTTCCGTTAGTAAGCCCTTGAGAATATCCGAAAGCATTTATTATATAGCCTTTAATTTTGGCTATTTTGGAATGTTTTCGGATTTCAAAACCCCACATTCTTTTTCAAGGTGTCTTAGGATGTATGGCTATCGGATGCTTGAGACCCCTTTGCATTGAATACAAAATGCTTCTCAAGGATTGTTTTATACTCCCTCCGTCCCAAAATATAGTTCTCATTTCCATTTTGAGTGTCCCAAAATATAGTTCCCATTTCCATATTTAGTTCCACATTTTTCCGTAATTTGTCTACAAAAACTGTGTCCCATCATTTATTTGCTTCTTGAATTTTGTTTTTTTGCTTTGTTTATTCAAACAAAGTGTTACAATTAATGCTCTTTCACCAATTATTCTCCATTCTCTCTCCTAAAATCATCATTTTCCATACAACATTTATTTAAATAAACAAAAAATCTTTATTATCCCTCTTAGATTCTACTTGCATAAATTACCGTGAAAAAAGGAAAATGGAAACTATATTTTGGGACGGAGGGAGTACTTCCTATCTACCTGGAATTGGTTGCAGAGACCATTATATGCATGTTCCAACACATGAGAGTGTTTTCAAATGTCCTCATGTGGCGCCATGGTGCATCCCATGGAGTCTATTGGTCGAACCCTTAGTTAGTTCAAAAGTGTATTGTAACCTATTTTGGCTATTTTATGGTTGTTTTCAGACTTTTTAGAGTTTGGAAATCTTTTTCATTTGAGGCCTTTTCGTAAGACCCGAGCTGCCTTAAGATAGCTTATAGGTGCTCGGTACCCTTTGCGTGGCCTCAAAATGTCTTCCATGGTTTATATGTGCATTCAAAGGCATAAAGATAATTTTATATGTCCTCCTATAACACAAGGTTGCATCCCATGAATTTAGTTGCTCGAGATACAAATATACTAAAACATGTATGATATAGCCTTCGAATTTGGCTAATTTGGGGCCATTTTCATGCCTAATGACATCTTTTATTTGTGAGTAAGCAAGCTTATGGATGATTCCAGAGTGTTGGTACTCTTTGCATTAAATGCCTTATAGAGCTTGTTGTGTATATTTCAAATTAGCTACAAAAGCCACAATATGTTGCTAAGACATGAAAATGATTTCAAATGGGCTCCTATCACCCTATGATGCATCTAACGAGTTTCATTACTTGGGCCTTATTAATGTCTATAAAATAATTGTAGCCTACAAATATGGCGATTTTGAGTATGATTTTTGGATTTTTTTTTTATGTCCCAATAATGTGTTCTTTATCACGACATTTTCGAAGGCCTTAAGATGCATTGAGGTGACTCCCATGTGGATTCGAATCATCTGCATAGCCTTAAAATGTCATTTATGAATTTTGACTTGTTTTGCTTATTTCCAGTTCAATCTTGAAATAACTCCTAGGTCACCCTATGTCAAATTCAAAAATATTGGGCTTGTGCTTAGATCCCAAGAGAGTATAGGCCTTGAAAATTTTCATATTTGATAGTTTTGAGAAGTCTTATATCCTAAATAAGAGGCAAGACCCAAAGGTGAAAGGGCTAGAACAAAGCCAACTCTACTCGACCTTGGTTAGATTCGAAGCTAAATCTTTCACACAATCCCAGAAAAAGTATCATCGTTTGACTTAAGAGTTGAGAGTGGGAGAACTGAAAAAAATGTTGAACACTTCAGCAGCCAATTTTCACACACCTGTACTCTTTTCCCTTCACAATCCCAGATGGAGCACTAAACCGCCATTAACATGTAACAAGCTCAAAGCTTATTGCTCACTCTCATCAATTTCCCAGACAATTGTTGAGAAGGTTTCTCCAGTTTCTGGGAATTTATTAGGGAATGCAAAAACTAAAGAAAGGGTATTCTTTTTAGATGTAAACCCTATATGTTATAAAGGGAGTTCTCCAAATTTGCACTCTTTTGCTAATTGGATTTCTCTGTTCTTCTCTGAAGTCAGCCTCCATCATCCTGTCATTGCTGTAATTTCTCTCTCTTCCATCTTCATTTCCTGGTAAATTTATTTCTATGTAGTACTAAATGAGATATATATGATTTATTATGTTTGTCTTTCAATTTATGATGATATGGTTGTGTATTTGAGAATTGAGATTGTGGGCATGATTTTCAATACTATGTGTTTGTTGATATACAAGAGTCAGAATTTCTGTTTTCTGAATTTCATTTGCATATTACATGTGGGAAATTACAGGGTAATTAGACTTTTGACAATCATCATATAATGTGCTTCTTTGTGTACTGTTCATCTTAGTATCTTACCCAGAGAAGTGTCATGTGGTTGTGCTATGACTGCTATTTAAAGGAAAGACATGAATGAAGGATGGATACAGGTTTCAAAACTATTCTATGCTCATTGCTCATTTGAGTGACAAGAGCAAATGAGCGAAAAAATAGTTTTGGGTGTAGGTGCAGCTGTGGATATAATGGAAGTGTTGAAGGATGGGAGGAGAAAGATGAGAGTGATGTTTATACTTTAAATTAGAAGTAAAGATGATGCTTGTTATAGAACGGGTGATTTTTTTTAAGACAAAAAAGGAGTAAGTCTTAATCTATCAATAATGATTTTGTACTCTCAAAGTTCAATGATTCTAAAGCTAATAGTAATCACTCAATTGGGTGTTCTGGGGAGCATTGACAATGCTTTGTTCACATTGAGATGATACCTCATTACCTTAGTACTCATTGCAGTTCAGCGAACTGTAGGAGCATTAATCAAGGATTCCCTCAATTTAGGAAGGAAACAGTTATTTTATTCAGTCTGTTTATACAGATAAAATTAATTCATGGAACTTATGACATGCCGAGATCTGATGTTTCTAGTTTGCTTTCATCAGTAAAATTGAAGCTAAGACCAAAGGCTTATGTGAAAGTGTAAGAAAAAACTTAAGAATATAATAACAATGATGAAACATGATTGTTGTTACCTTTTGATCTTATAATGCCTCCTTCAAGGATTGCATTGTGCCAGAAGACTCAATACAGCATATCCAATGGATGCCATGAGAATGTCAAGCTAAAAGTGGAGTCTTGATTCAAGAAACCTGGATCCTTGATTGTCAGTTGTATTAGATCCATCGGCTGTCTTTTGGGAACATGTCACCTGATGCAACAGTTCCTTAACTCCTAAGCTTGTAATGTGTGAGAGGCTTAGAATCTTAGAGGTGAATTGTTCGTTGTATCTAATTAAGAATTCGCTTATACAGTTAGGGGTTGAGACAGTTGAGTATATAACTTCATCCTCTATTCCATAATGTTTGCTTTTAATACTCATTTTCTGGATGTTTCAAAATGCTTTCTATGTTTAATAATTTTGCCAGATCTTTAATTGCTTTCATATTCTTCTTAATTATGACTATTAAGAAGTTAGGACCACGTGATAGCGGACACTATTGACTACAAAATGAGGGTAAATACGTCCACTTCATTTAATTATTAATATGTACCTTTTCTTAAAACACATTATGGTATGGAGGGAACATTGCTCATGCACATACAATATAATTCTCTTGGGTAGATTAGGAAACCACAAACCTGAAAATGCTTTCTCGCAAGGAAAATTTCTAGTTTATCTGAGGAGATGATCTAAGGACCTAAATTTTCCTGAACTAATTTCTGAGTGTATTGAATTGAATGGTCAAGCATCCAAAAGACGCAATAGCATAACTGTGGTGATTGCCTGATTGGGATCTTGTCTAAAGCTGCGTCGTGCACTTTTATCTAATTGAATCACTTTTTTCCATCCAAAAGATGAAACATTTCTACTAATTGGTTATATTTTGAGTGAACTTGTAAAATTTATGTTCCAAGACAAATCATGGGTAAAGAAGTAATACATTCCCTTCAGTCATTCTTCTATTAGAGTGTTGAGATCAGACAATTTGATTATGTATGTCAAGTTGTCAACCAGAAGATAGGCTTTTGTATATTATATTCATTGCTATTTGCTTCCAACCTTAGAGTGTCTATTCCAGTTGTAGATGCTAATTTTTTTAAAGAAAAACTTGTTTGAAGGATGGGAAAAAGATAACTGAAATATCTTCTCACTGGAAGTGATGAGGATCATTATTTTTGGATGGTTTGGGATCAAAGATAAGTTTTACTTGAAAATAAAGGAAAATGTATACTACCAAATAATTGATGGTAGTTCTTTTCAAGTTCCAATGTTGTCATGAAATCAGAATCCAGAAGAACTCAGAACCAACATGTTACTGAAACTAAGAGAATATCCTGAGGCCAGATTCTGAGGCATGAAAGTATATGTTCTACCAAGTGCTGGACAAGGCTTTACTGACCTGAGATGATACCTTTGTACTATGGACTAAGTATTTAGTTGGTCAAGTCCTGATTGCTGTGCAACCATCATGTTAAGTAGTTGTTGCTACAAGAAAATGCTCCAGACTCCAGAGGTGTTTCTCCTGTGTGCTTATTTGTTAAGAGATTACATGGCCTTTGAGATGCAATATAGCAAGTTATGTAGGCAAACAAGGAAAAATTTGTATTAAAACTTGGAACTCTCTTGTGTACAGGCACAGTATCTTTATTGCTATGTTCTATAGGTATGTGGGCCTATGCCAATGTTGTTCTATATTGAAAAGATTTGTTCTTTGCCAGGTTTTTGATGGTGAAGGAGGCCATGAACATCGCAAACAAATATTACCATCTTATAAAGCACATAGGTTGAAATTCTTAAGACGTATATATACATCAAAGGGACTCGAACAACTTCCGATTGGAAGGTCACACCAAATTGTTATGGATTTCTTGAAGGACTGTAACGTGCCGGTAAGGTTACACTGCTGTTCTCTTATTTCATTGCATTGATTAGCTCAAAATATCTATACTCTCTGTTTGAAATCTTTAAGTATGTTATGTGTGCCAATTGTTATATTTTTCGCTTTGTAAGTGTACAGAAAAGTTGCTTCATTGTTCTTGTGACCAACAAATTCCCTGAGTTCCCTCCTATTGGGTGGGGTATGTCCAGGTGTGTGCCCATGCGGGTGGTTGCTACTGGTGTTGCTTTGATTCTTTTATTCCTACTTATTTCTGACGGGTTCAGTGGAGTAAATAAATCAACATTCTTGTGTGACTTCAAGTATGGGAAGAGTGGGAACAGAATGACAAGTGATCTCCTCTACAAACTTGAACAGGACATCGTATGCTCGTCTTAATGTTTCCTGATTCTCAATGTTTGTTGCTGAGAGAAACAATAAACCTTTTTGTTCTTCAGGTCGTAAAACTTTCAGGTCAGGAAGCAGATGATGTTATTGCTACTCTAGCTAACCAAGTCTTAGATAGAGGAAAGAAGGTGGTCATTGCTTCACCTGATAAAGATTTCAAGCAATTGATATCAGAAGATGTGCAACTTGTTCAACCTGTGCCTGAGCTCAAAAGGTGGTCATTTTATACACTGAAGCAGTATACTGCTCAATATAATTGCGAGCCACAGTCTGATTTGAGTCTTCGTGAGTTTTCTTTTGTTCTTTCCTTTGTCTCTAATCTAATTAAATTCGTGTGTATCCATCTTTTCTTTCCACATGCTTTGTTTTTCTGTGTTTGCAATGTATTATGTATGAATTTCCTGCATTTTAATTTTTTTTTATAAATAAAGTAAGACAACATCTTCATCAATAATGAGCAGGAAAGAGTCTTTTAGGCAAAAAAAGGTCCTGTTTTGGTGAAAAAAGCCCTACTCAGGTGTGAGCGTGGGGTGGGTTCTTTGAATGAAGAATCCATTTGACTTGCATTGAGCTCGAAACCTTCACTTCCAGGAAGACTTCTTCCAAAACCTCATTACGTTTACCAATTGTTTACAAGACAGCAGCAACAAGGTGATAAACACTCTCCAACTACAAAAACAGACAAAGCAACAGAAAAATGTAAAACTTATTACAAGGCATCAACCTACGTTTTTCAGCATTACAGGTCTTTTCAGCATCAGAGCTTTGAATCTTGTACAATATCCAGATTTGACTATCGTAGCAGTAGTACAGACTATAGAGTATCTATAGTAGGAACCTTCATCAACAATAGTTGACTTTCCTGCATATTTTCCTTGAGGTAATCTGTTACCTATTTTGTAATTCTATATCATACTCTCGTATTTGTTAAAGCAGTTGCTAAGTGGAAGGAAGGGGTAGAAGGCTCTTCGGCAGTTTCTTTGTTATCAATTGAAGGAGAAATGCTGTTAATATGAGGCCAATATGAACATTTTGCCTTCTCAAGCTCAATTGTTGCTTGCTTCTAGGACATTAAAAATGACAGAAGTTTCTACTTTTTGCATAAGTTTCCGGAACTTAGATGTTCATTATTATTAAGAAAATTTACGTTTTTAAAAGATAAAATCAAAAGGACTATTAATATTTTGACGTTTCATAATATAACCCCTCCCTCTGAATATATACACTGTTAGAACTTGCTCACGCTAGATTTGGTTGATACAAGTATAGACTGTATAGTCATCATTCATAAATTTGCATATATTTTATCATCATATTAGAGGATTAATAATATTTTGATGCTGGTTCAGTTAAATTTTTTGTGAATTTTTGTAGGATGTATTATTGGTGATGAAGTTGATGGTGTTCCTGGAATCCAGAATCTGGTCCCTGGTTTTGGCCGGAAGACTGCTCTTAAACTCATTAAAAAACATGGATCTCTGGAGAATTTGTTGAATGCGGCTTCTGTAAGAACTGTGGGAAAGCAATATGTACAAGAAGCCCTTACAAAATACACTTGTGAGCTTAGGAGAAACTATAAAGTACTTTCCTTGAGAAGGTGAGATGACTCATGGTAGTACTATCTGTATGTCTTGTTAATCTCTGTGCTAGTTGTTGGATCTTGAGTTCTTGACAGGTTGTCATGTTGATTTTGTCTAGGGACATTGATGTGCATGTTGAAGATGAGTGGTTAACTGAAAGAGACACGATGAATGATTTGGTTGCCATAGCGAAGCTGAACAAATTGTTGAAAGGAAGCTAAATCTTCAATTGTTAGATGTAGAATCCTTTTGATCATTTGTCAAGGAAGCAAATATAACCAACTTTGAGGTTTGTTTTGTTGATTGTTTTTGTAGATTTTATAACCAACAAATTTATAACTATATTGTTTCTGTGTTATGTTTTTATTTTGCCATTGAAAAATCCAATTTGTCGTCAGTGAGAGGGGTTTCGTAATTTCTTGGTGTGCTGTGCAGGTCATCTGTCTATAACAAGACCTGCTTTAGTAATGCTAAGGAAAAGGGATGAGGAAGGATGGCACAAGACAAGATACTTGTATTGGGTGAGACACAATTTCTTAATTTTTACATTGAGGCATTGAGCTGCTTATGCAATTGCAATGGGAGCATAACAAATGCTCATTTTCTACTTTTGAGTAAACTTCATTTGTGCTCTTACTTGAACAATTGAACTCTTCATTTTACATTAAGTACCCTTATAACCTTGTTAGATCCTCGAGATTTCAACCTGGGTATGGAAACTTGAGACTTCATTTTAGACAAAACTTAGGGAGATTTGTACTTCCTCCATCCTCTTTTCATTGCAACAGGGGGGGGCGTGGGTTATTTGAAGTGAGGGAGAGGAATAATTTAGTGGGGCCGTGTGATGAGGATAGAGATAGAGAGAAATCATCTGCGAAAAGGTAATGCTACAATTATTTTGAAGCTTTCTAGAAAAAGAGAGTTGCGATTAAAAGAGAAAGGAGAAATATTAAAATAGCTGAATGTGACACTTCTACGTTTAGTCATGTCCGACATATGTAAGTCCAAGTAATTAACACAATTAACTATGCTGCATTTGTAATTTGCAACTTGATTAGTAGTATAAGATTACGACAAAGACGTTTGTGCTCTCACCAAACCTTGTCTTTCCTTAGCTGTCATACTTAGACGTTTATGCCTTTCTATTGTAGGTGTTGCTCATTAGGCATAGGCGCATAGCCTATGGAGCGCTCAAAGCCAGTAAGCCACAAAGGAATATTGAGATCTTTTGCAACATCCTGTTTACGCATCACTTCAGATCGTTTTAGCCAGTAATCCCAAAATCAATGTCGCATTCTTCGTTTGCTTTACTGGCTCTAGTTGTATTCAGCAAAGGAGGTGGGGGAGTGATTGTACTAATTGCCTATAATATCATCTTTGTAACTCCCCTTTTTTTTTTCGCTCTTTTGGAATTTTCGCTGCTCGTTCAGCTGTCCTATTTTTTGTACAGTTGCAAGGTTGAAAAAGTTTTTTGTAGTCGTGGAAAATTTTGTGGTAAAGATGTTTGCATGCAGTTCCCATAGATATCCAAATTTCGTCATTGCAAATGTCATTTTTAGGGGAGGATGATCATATATGGGTCCATTGCTTTTGCAAAATGTTGTTTTGCATGCTTCATTTTCATCATTTCATCTCCTACTAGATGGGGTTCTGGACCTACCAATTTTTTTTTGGTCGAATGTACTGTAACTTGTAAAAGATTGTGAAGGAAAGAATTTAAGTACTAAATGGAATTTACCAACTTTTCCTCATGATAGCAAGAATCATATTCTAGCCAATGTAGACTTGGGAAAATTGATCTAATCTGAAGATAATGTGGGGGTCTTGACTCTTGAACACAATACTATCTCTTTTATTTTTTTCCAACAAGTGTCTTTTTGCACAAATATTAAGGAAAGAGGAGAGGGTAAAGCTCGACCCAATTGCCCATGCTTTTTGCATGTCGTGTAGGTAAAGTGCGGATAAAATAGTCAAATTGTCACAAAACCTTCACCATGAAAGGAAATGTTGCATCTAAAGCACCTAAAAATGTAAATTGTTAATTTGTGACAACTACTCCCCCTCTTCTGTGAAGTTCTACTCACTTTCTATTTTAGTCTGTTTTGTGAAGTTTTACTTGCTTTACTTTATTCCTCATTTGGCAAAAGATATACGATAATTTAATCATTCTTGACCGACACTCTCCCTTCCAGCTCTCTATCTCTCTGAAAATAAAATAAACCCACACTCTATCTCTTTACTAAAAAAAAAATGAAGAAATCAAGTGGACCCACTTTTTACGTTCTCTCTTCAACTTGCCTTAAAATGTGTATCTACAGTAAATGAGTAGAACTTCATAAAATTGAGGGAGTAAAAAAACATAGGAAGTATTTACTAATTTGATATATGCAACACTCCAAAAGTGAATTTGACTATAAGTTAATCCGATTCAAACATCTAAAATTAATCATTGACTTAATTTTGAACTTATTAGACCTAAACCAACTCTAATAACATGTTTAAGGGTGAGAATGAACAGCTCATTTCTCACATCAATATATGGCCAAAATTATTGGTCATTCTCACTTGTTTCAAGAGAATAGTATTTGATTTGTCTTGGAGTTTGGCTTATTGACTAATCTAAAACTAACATAGTAACATAGTACCAAGGGTTACAAATTTTCCACCTAAATTTTGGCAGTGTATGCTATATACAGTTAAAGAGCTCTATTTCATTGCTGATTGCACCAACAATAAGAGCCCTATTTTCAATCTTCAATCAGATAGAGGTGACCTAAGCAAAGACGAAGCCCATCTACAATAGAAGTATATTGTATATTTGTATCAAAAAAAGTCAAAAAAAAATCCAAATTCTATCTTTTTCACCATTGCAATCCATTTTATTGTTACATCAGCATACATATGGAAAATAAAGTTCCCCCATTCCTATTTATCTAAATGTTTATTACTCCTAAGTCCTAGGTCTTGGTTATTGCCAAACAATTCCTCATGCCTGAAAACATGTATAAAACTCCAAATAGGATGGTAGATATAGGAATATATGCCCAAATTAAGGCAAATCAATCTTAAATTGTATTGACTTTTTATTATCGGATTGTTGTAGGCCTCCAAGCCATAACTCTGATTAATGTTTTTAATAGCATGTCATCTTAACCAAAAAAAAAAAAATCTTAAATTAAGATTATGATAGTTTGATCATGAATTGACCACCATTCCACTATCTCATTTGAGCCTAATCTACACTTAAGTCCTTTTTTCTTCAGCTCGCATCTCATTACATTTCCAATTCTCATCCTTGCATCTAAACATTATATGAGTCTTAGTTCTTTCATAGTATTCAATAAATATTATCTAATCTATAGTTAGTCCATCTCATGATAGTAGTTTCTACTTCCTACGTTTCTTTTTACTTGCAACGGTTTGATTTTTACACTATTCACCAAATCTACTTAGTTTATTTTTGGTGATTTATAGTAAAGAAAAACATACTCATGTGGGATCTTGTTATATTCGTATATTTTCCAAATATCTAATTTTTATAATTTTTAATTATCGGTAATTAAAGATATTAATGGTTGAAGTTATGCATTGGCAAGCGTGAAAGTCAAATGGTTGCAAGTAAAAAGAAACATAGGAAGTATTTTTTCGCTTTAATTATTTGTTTTGTTGTGAATTGGTTAATTTTATTGGTTGGAATAATCAACATAATTTGTCAAAAGTTTCAATTAATGTTATTTTGCCTTTTTGTGAAAAAAAAGGAAAGACTCATTTACTTAGCAATACAAGTACAACATTAAACGCAATGTAAAACTCGCTTCAC
Source organism: Beta lomatogona (assembly GCA_947646795.1). Lineage (NCBI taxonomy): Eukaryota > Viridiplantae > Streptophyta > Magnoliopsida > Caryophyllales > Amaranthaceae > Beta > Beta lomatogona. Next base: position 1,931,987 of record CANSNZ010000436.1, read on the forward strand.
TTTTTTTAATGAGAAACAAAAACCATATAATGGGACAAAAGAAGTACTATTGTATATTAAAAAAGCCACTCATTAGATTTTTCCTTCTAAATATATGGTTACATGCAAATTCTAAAGAGACGAGTTATTGAACATTAGCTAACTATTAGCATTCAAAACCAAAATGTAACCAATACCAATCAATTTATAATTGCCCAAAATTCTAATAAATACATCAATTATAAAAATTAAGCATGGCTTATGCATTACTCACTAACTATACTTCATCTGTTTTTAATAAACGCATCATATTGATTTAGGTACACTTTGCCGATCTGCATCTTTGACCATCAATATCTTCAGTTATATATTATTAAAAATTATAAAAAGATAATAATTTGAAAATATATATTGAGATTAACCAATCAACAATAAGAATTATGACATATTATATATATAAATTAATTAGTAATCAAAGATGGTCAAATTAAAGTTGATATCCAAATAATATAAAAAGTCAATATGATGCATCTATTAAGAAACAAAATGAAGTAACATTTATATATGTGCTGTATAATTAGTATAGTTTACTTAACATGATAAATTAGTATATATTAAAAAAATCAAACTAAACCTCACACGTATTTAACATATTATTTTAACTACGTAACCAGACCACCATATAGAAAGTTCAATTAAAAGGGCGATTTTAACTTAATTTCACAACTCAGCCTCCCAAATTTTGTCTTATAACATCCCATATCAAACTTTCTACATATCAATTCCTTATCTCACACCGTCATACACAATCATCAACTTTGGATTTGCTTTTGAGTGATCATTAACTTTAATTTAGAAGGAATAGAATTTTGTTTGGTCTTCATGACAGCAATTTAGTCAATCGTCAAATAAGAAAGGAGCTACCTAACAACAAAACATACATAATCAGATTAAGGAAGAAAAAAAAGAAAAAAGAAAGCAAAATTTCCTCTAATTAATGGTTAATTTGTCCCTTAATTAGCTTAAAAATCTGTCAGTATTAAATTGATAGCTTTGACTTTGCTTCTTTCCAAGTAAGAAACTTGAATGGCTCATTAATTTCCTCTTTCTGAACCTTCCTCGCAGCAACCTGCAGGTGGCATAGCTTTCTAGTAACCAGCAAAAATCTCTTCTTTCTCTCTCATAATTACATTTTTCAGGTGAGAAAAAAAAACCAGATATTAAAAATCAAAACTTTATTCATCTAAGATAATAAAATCTCTTACTTTTTACTTTTTGTTTTTGTTTTTGTTTTTGTATTTTATTGGGGTTTAAGAATGTAAAGTTTGTGAATTATGATCACAGCAATAATCTCTTCTTTCTCTCTCATAATTACATTTTTCAGGTGAGAAAGAAAAAACCCAGATATTAAAAATCAAAACTTTATTCATCTAGGATAATAAAGTCTCTTACTTTTTACTTTTTGTATTTTATTGGGGTTTAAGAATGTAAAGTTTGTGAATTATGATAAAAATTTTATAAGAAAAAGACCCACCAACAAACGGTTGTGATTGTGACTTGAACTGAATTAGTGGAGAATGAACGGTGATGATCAAAGAGTTGACTGATCAGGGTCCCACCCAGTGTATTACTGTAGCTGGGGCTGGGGCTACACCAGAAAATGCTAAAATACATTGAATCCCCTTTATAATACTATTCAATATTATTATATTTATTTTAGACTTTTAGTTATCTGTGTTTTGATTTGTTTGGTGGTTATTTATTGATCTAGTTGAGCTCAAATTCCCTTTTCCAACATCTGGGTAACTTTCTCTCTCTTATTTGGATGGAAAATAGGGCTCAAAGCTGACAAAAAGGATTCTAGGCAACCCTAAATCTGGTGAGTTCTACCTTCTCAAGCTTATATTGTGCAAAAATTGAAAAAAAATGATGTATTTTATGAAATAGATGTTTTTTTTATAGATTATGTTAGATGTACTTGTTTTAGTTTCAATTTGTGGAACTTTGTGAAATGGGAGATCTGTGATGTTCATTATGTACTCTTATTATCTGTCATTCTTGAAAATGAGTGGTTTTTGAAGTTGTGGGTTGACCATAATTTGGTTCAAGGTTGTACCTTGTTATGTTAATTTTTCAATTTTGGTGCAATTTTGTTAGAGTTTGCTTTAATTCTTGCTAGTGTTTGAGATGGAGACTATGGAATGGTGCATCTTGAAGGACTTACCTAGATATATATGCTTGATAGAAGTTGATTCTGTAAATTGAGAAAATATTTTTGTGATCGTTGTACTTTTATGTTCTTCAGAATTAGCATTTCTAAGAGTGCTTGATTGGTTAAGTGGTAAGATTGCATTCATCTGGTCATCCCTAGACCCGCATCGACGAGATTTGTGTTGGATTGTTGTTGTTGTTGTTGTACCTTGTATGTTAAGTTGCTACTTGTTGCAGGTTGTGAATTGGGTCTTTTCTTTAATTATCTGACACTTTTAGGTGCTTTTGTTTAAGTGTCTTTGTTTAAATCTTAGATGTTACTATTGTTAGAGAATTGTCCAGATCTAATTGCAAGAACGACAACAATAATCAAGAATGTTGAGAGTAATCAAACGAAAGCTTGGAGAAGATGCAAAGATTCACATGGAAAGAGGGAAAAACTACATAGGAGAAGAGAATAATCCACTATAATGGATATAGATCAAAACTGAGTTTTTCTGTATGTCTGATTCTCTCACATAAAACTCTAAGATACCTTATATATAAACAATACAGTATTAAATAGTTATTAGGCTCAACCAGGTGGGTTCTGCAGATGCCAAAGAATGACTCCCATGCACTGATACAGCAAGGTAAATACTGCTGTGACACCCATAGGACCGTGATTCTTAGCGTTCCCACGTTATGTTTAGTCCAGTCTCTTGCGTATCAGGGTATCACGACAAGTCCACAACACTTAAACTGAGCCCAAAATAAAAATCAGATTCGACACATACATAAGCGAATAGTTATGTGTAGAAATGTTAGAGGAATAATAAGTTCCTAAGTCAGCAAAAGATTTTTTTTGGAGATGGTTAACTTTACCTTTGAGCTTCAAGATGTTTTTTCCGGCATGATTATGTGTGTTTTTCCTTACTTTTGTCTTCAATATTTCAATGGATAATTACCTAAAACAATCATGTAACAGTTATTGGAGATCCTTGTTACATGATCAGTGTTACCTTCGACTTTTGAGCTTCAAGATCTTGAAAGATCTATTGGGTTTCTTTTGAAGATGTGGTGGAAGTGGGATGTGAAGTCAGAGATTTAGTGGGGGGTGGGAAAAAGGAACTTGGAAAGAAAAGGGTGGGTTGGTGGGTGGGTGCTGGTTAATGTTTCCTTTATGTGGTTTCACTTTGTGAGGTGGTTGATGTTGTCCATTAATATGTAAAAGTCAAATAGTTGCATGGAAAAGTTGTGTGATTTACCAATATATTGTCTTGATCTGTGATTCATTGATTTTAATGTTTCCATTATGTGATTAATCCAGGTTTGACGTCAGTTGGAACTGTGCTTGATAAGAATTTTAAAATGAATGTAAAAGATAGGCCGGATTCAGAAAACTGGATAAAGCCTTCAACTTTCAGGAATGAAGTGCAGCAAAACTCATCTCTGAACAATCAGTCATTCACCTCTTTTAGTTCTCAGGAACAGTCGAAGTGGGAAGATCCTTCTATACTTGATTACAGCATGAGAATAGACCCTACATTCTCTAAATTCAACCAATCTTCTGGGAACTCATCTTTGCTTGTTGGCAATCCTAGTAACCAGGCGAAACTTCCTAACCAAGAAGGGATTCAAATGAATCAGATGCTTGATGATGGTAATTGGGATCCCAGAGCAATGCTCAATAATCTTTCTTTCTTGGAACAGAAAATCCACCAGCTGCAAGAGCTAGTTCATATGATCGTTGAGCGAAGGACTCAATTTCCTCCCAACCAAGATGAACTTGTTATTCAGCAGCAGCAGCTTATCACAGCTGATCTGACTTCCATTATAGTCCAGTTGATATCAACAGCTGGTAGTCTTCTTCCATCCATGAAGCATAACCTCTCTGCTGCTAATCCTTCTGGCTTGCAACTTAGTCGGGTGCTTTTCCCTTCGCAAAACAATGAAGCATCAGTACAGCGAGCTGTAAGTGATGTTAAACCCGTGGAGCAGTCAAACCAGGTGGATGTAATAGCGAAATGTGTCCCTGAAATGAACGCAAACATGGAAGAAGATCATGAACTAAAAGATGATGATGATGGCAAGGAAGAAGAGCATCTTCCTCCTGGATCATATGAAATCTTGCAATTAGAAAAAGAAGAAATTCTTGCTCCACATACCCACTTTTGTACCATTTGTGGGAAGGGGTTCAAAAGAGATGCTAATTTGAGGATGCACATGAGAGGTCATGGCGACGAGTACAAAACTCCAGCTGCTTTGGCAAAACCTAACAAGGAGTGTAGCTCCGAAAAGGTGCTTCTGAAGCGGTATTCTTGCCCTTTTGTTGGTTGCAAGAGGAATAAGGAGCACAAAAAGTTTCAGCCATTAAAAACTATTTTGTGTGTGAAAAATCATTATAAGAGAACTCACTGTGATAAGAGTTATATTTGTAGCAGATGCCATACCAAGAAATTCTCTGTTATTGCTGATCTCAAGACTCATGAAAAGCATTGTGGTAGAGATAAATGGTTGTGTTCTTGTGGCACAACTTTCTCTCGAAAAGACAAACTTTTTGGGCATATTGCTCTTTTTCAGGGTCATACTCCTGCCATCCCTTCTGAAGAACATAAAGGAACATCTGGGCTGTCAAATCATGCAGAAAACAGTGATGCAACAAACAACGTTGCAGTTATGGGATTTAGCTTTGGCTCCAATGATGTTAATGGAAATGGTACCCAGAATATGATGGATGTAAAGGAGAATAGTGTTGAAGATCCTTTCTTCTCTCTGCTAAACTATGAGTATAGTCTTGGTGGGCTTCAAGATTTTCCACAAACCAATTTTGATGATTCGCCAAGTTCGTTTTCGTTCCTTATGTCTGAAGAAAAGGACGGGATGGTGTCCGGTAGTCATGAAGTTGATTAGTTAGTATTGGTTGGTATTTTTAAGTTTCTTGTGCAGTGGAGCTTATACCATCCTGACTTATTCCCAAATTGGATGGACTCAAGCTCCTGTAATTTCTTAGTTTAAAATAAATGCTTTATATATTACCATTGCACATTACAGATTTGTGTCTGCCTCATTCTTTCATTCATTTGGCTTCAATCTGAAATCGTTGGAGCAGCTAATGTGATCTAATTAGTGATTGTAATGTAAAGCTGGTTCTTTTTCCCAGTTCTTTGCATTTACAACTCAGTGGATAACTTTTTATTTCTGATGTCAAAGATGAAGAAAACAAACTGATGATACTGCAAGAATTGAGTCTTGTACTTCATCCACCTTGAGATACCCTATTGTGTATAGATTTTATCTGTAACATATCTTTTGTTAATTTGAGAAAACCACTACATACTGCAGAATATTTGCCAAATGGATTATGAATTTCATTAGTGCATTGAGTATGACAGTCAACTTGATCATCTGGAGTTGATATAGCTCAAATTGACAGTCAACTTGATCATTTGGATATAGCTCAAATGCTTCACATTTTTCTGATGTCAAAGTGGCAGCCACAGACAAGTAGTTGATCTCGTACAGTGAGTAAGAGAAGTGATGGTGGAAGTTCGAGGGCCGAGGAGAAGGTGAAGGAGCATGTTACTGTCCCACAACTCACTAGAACTTGAGGGTATGTTCTCACCTAAGTTGAACTTCTTTGAACTAATCTGAACTTGTTAGTTCTGTCTGTATTTATTACACCTTATTTGAACTTATTTTCACGATGGTTAGTCCATTATCAGAACTTCTTAGCCATTGTCAACCCTTAGCTGTACGCTTGTACGTATTGAGACTTACCCAGACTACTCTCTCACATGCTCCTTTAGGGAGGGGGGGATTCTGATGATTCGCGATATACATTTTCGTTCCTTGTTTCTGAAAAAAAGGACGGGATGTTGTCCTGTAATAATGACATTTAGTTGGCATTTTTAGTTGCACTAGTGCAATGAGAATCAACTAGATTGTTCATTTGTACATAAAAACTGTAAAATACAGTTGAAGTAGGATCATCTTCAGACTTCTCACAGTTCACATTCTCCATATTCAGTAAACTTAAAAGTTTCTCGGCCAAAAAATGCCATCAGGCATCAGCCTGCAGGAAACTGTCAAAGAATTGGTTCACCAAACTTCCACTAAATTCCTCTACCGTCTCACATATTATTCCCTGAAAAACACCCAAAAGGAGTCTGAATAACACACTAAAAATCAAAGTTCTTGTAAGAAATGATCACAAGTTATTGGCTACTTACCACAGCTATGGCTTTCATCTTCAATGTGACGTCACTACTGAGAAGTACGAGGTTTTCATCGTTATTATTTCTCCTGAAACCGAGAGCACATTCAAGTACATGATCTCCTACAGTGGGTAAAAGAAGTTCTGGTGGAGGTTCAAGGACCGAGGAAAAGGGGAAGGAGCCTGTTTTGGATGCAGGGTTTTTTGATGCAACAAACTTCGACTGCCCTTCTTCCGTTGGATTCTGAACATGGATCCACGATGGTGTTTTAGCCATGCAATCTTTTATCCACTTTAATGCTAATGAAACCTCTGTACATTCTCTGACGAAACTCACTTGTTGATTCATATAAGCAAGATTCTTCATGACTGCCAACACAAGCATCAATTAAATATAGAAAGGTTCATTATTTGCTTGATTAGAATAGTGAGATTTTGTTCATTTACCTATATAGGGGATGATAAGTTTGGTTCCCATGAGACCTTCAAGAAACTGCAATGCCTTTCTCGATTTTTTGGTAAGTAAAGCAGTAGTGTCAACTACCATATTCCATTTCTGGATTCTCTTTCCAGAGCATTTCTCCGGTATATTAGTCTAGGATATCAGAAATAAACGATTACAAGTTTTATCAGCACTGTGTATAAAGTTTTAAGGCACGATAAAAGGAATTGCATCTGCTAACCTTATTTGTAGCAGCATCTGCTAACCTTATTTGTAGCAGCATCAGGAAAGCACGTTTCAGAAGTTTTCTGTGGAACAATGTTTCTTACACTGGGTTGAGAAGGCATCCTTTCCTGTTTCCTTTTTTTCGACTGAACTGATTTTAATCCGTTTACAGAAGCACCCTTTGTATTTTGCAACTCCCTAAAAAATTTGGGTGAATCAGGTGCGTAATTCGCTTTATCTAATGAGGAAGATGTGGTGTCATCATAGTAGTATTTAGTACATTGTATTTTTGCTCTTCTGAACCAACTAGAACTCACAGAACATTTTACCCCCTTAATTCTAGACCAAAAGTTCCATAATTTTCCTACTGAGGAAGACATGATATCCTCATAGTAATATCTGGAACACCGTAGTTTTGCTCTTCTAAACCAATTGCAACTCAAAGAAGATTTCACTCCCCTATTTTTAAACCAAAAGCACCATGGTTTTCCTCTAGACTTGCTTGTTTTAACTTGTTGAACTCTTTGTGGTTTGCCACTTCTGGACCAATTGCAACTTGCAGGTTTCTGATCTGATGTTACAAAAGGACTCCGAGATGGGGCCTTCATCGAGTCTAGGTGTGGTGTCCTAAATGGCCTCTTCTTTCTCTTCATCGAACTCATGGGTGGATTCCTAGATGGCTTCTTTTTCGAACTCAGGGGTGGATTTTGAGATGGCCTCTTCATTGGACTGAATAAGGGTGGAGCCTCAAATGGCCCCTTCATCGGGCTGAGCTGTGGACTACGAAATGGCCTTCTCATCGGACCCAAGGGTGGATCTCGACATGAAAGTTTCATCGGGTTGAGGTGTGGACTTCGACAACCATTTCTGAATGACTTGTTTGCGCACTCTGAGAAGGGTGTCATATCAGACTCTGATGACCACACAGGAGATTCCATCCCTACACTATCAAACCAGAAACGCCACAGTTCTGTCTCGTTGTGATCCTTGACTGATGAGTTCTTGAAACCATTGTTGATACCACAAAGTGGGATCTTGCTTTCATTTTGAAACATTTCAGATACAAATATATTTCCCTATCTTCTCCAGATATTGTGTTATCAGTTATCCAACTTTGGTATCGTATGGAATTCTATGTCTTCTGGCATTGCACTTGTGAATTGAATCCTGATATCGGATCATCCAATCCTCAAAAGTATCACTCTCATTTTCGTTCGTCACATGAATATTTTCAACAAAAAGAAGTGAAGTTTTTTCCTTCCCACCAATATATATAAGAGAAAAAAACACAGCATTAATAGGAAAATAAACTGCACATATCATCTTTGTAAGCATACTAGCTATGAAGTAAAAGCGTAAAGCATTAAGTTTAAGTTCGACATTCTAAATATGTTTCACTATATCAATCACATAATATAATACTTCCCCCGCTTCAAAATACTTGATATTATCACGTGAAATGTCATGGAATTAGCCTGAATGTAACCCGCCAATCAAGGAAATCTGATACATGCATGGGATTATAATGATCTGCATCTACTTACAAGTTTACTATTGATAGATCCATCTGTTGAATTTTGTTTTAATGAAGATTTACAACGTAACAATTAACAAGTATGAATGCTTACCAAAATTTCAGTTGGAACTATTGCGTAATGATTGATGAATTCAGGCCAAGAGCAAGAGGAGAGAAAACGAAAGATTGAAGCGTTTCATAACGTTCTGTAGTTTGAAGATATAACATATGAAGTTCCACATCGCAGCAACATACATACATAGTTTTTTTTTAAGGGAACATATGTACATACTTATTTCCCCCTTATTTCCAAAAAAAAAAATTACTTTTTTGGGAGCTTTGCATATAATAGTACTACTACTATAGTAGAGTATGGAGTAGAACTTTTTTGGGAAATTCAATAATTTTTGTACATTTTTGGAAACACAAGATCTCGTGTGATTTATTTGACAATTTATGGGAGGAAAGAAATCATGGTATTTACCATAAAGATTTTATCCCAAAACAACAAAAGAAAAATAAATGCATAACAAAAGTAAAATATCAAAACAACTTTTATCCAAAAACATCTATGCACTCGAATTTGGTTATGAAATAATGGAATTTACCTTTTATCAAAAGAAAAAAAAAAAAAGAAATCATGGTATTTACCATAAAACTTCTAATAACAATTCATCTTCCAATATAATGATCCATAATTCAGCTTCGAATTTCCAAATCTTATGAACAGAAATTGCACATTATAGTAAATTATGCACTTTCCGTTCTCTTTTGTTCTTTCCATTATATGGAATCTTTTTGAAAAACAAAAAAGAAAGTCAAAATAGGAAGAACAAAAGAGAACAGAGGATCTAACTAAGATAGTGACATCCTTGCATCTATAGGTGAAAATAACAGTTATCAAGCTGGTTTTTTTCCCCAATACTTTGTTTTACAGCACACTGAAATGCTTCATATGTGGATTGAACAGATATCTAAACTAACTGATTATCTGAAAATTTTTACTCTTGTAAAAGCACAAAAATATGTTGCTCAAATAGATAGAAAATTTCACAAGTGCATAGCCATTCAACTTGACTTGAATTTATTTCGATCATTTGGACATTTACACGGCACTAGATATTTCAGCAAAAACAGATAATCACGCTAGTGAATTTGCAGTTTTTCGATCAAAATACTGCGAATTATGAAGCAGGATCAGCTTCAGGCCCTTCACATTCTCCACTCCCTTAGGTGTCATCTTCAGTGAGCTTGGATAAAACTTCTCCCTCAGAACAAAGTCATCTGAGTAAGACCAGGTTTGACCTCTCGGGGAGCTGTCAGTCCACAGGAATCTCTCAGAGAATGGGTTTACCAAACTTTCCCTGAAATCCTCCGCCGTTTCACAGATTATACCCTGAAAATGCAAACTCGCATCAACATGACAAAATATATGAAAACAAGAGTAATCTAGAGGTGTCATCAAGACCTTAAGGTTCTAATTACCTCTGCCATGGCCTTAATCTTCAATGTGATGTCATTACTGAGAAGGACGAGCTGTCCATCATTCTTATTCCTCCTGAAGCTGAGAGCGTAGTCAAGTACATGATCTTCTATGGTGGGTGAGAGAATTTCAGGTGAGAAAAATTCAAGGGCGGAGATGGCAAAGGAGCCTGAGTAAGGTGATGCAGGAGGGGTTGGTGCAGCAGGCCTTCCTTCCTCTGTTGAATTTTGAACATGGATCCACCACTGTGTTTTAACCATGCAATCTTCAATCCAGTCTAATGCTGATGACACCTCTGTATTTCTTCTGAAGAAACTCGTTTGTCGTTTCAAACAAGCAAGATCCTTTATGACTGGCACCAAAACAAGAAACATATTAATATAGAAGGTTCACGAATTTGTTTGATCATGACAGTGGTGAGATTCTGTTAAGTGTAATTACCTATTTTTGGGATGATAAGTTGGGTTCCTTTAAGACCTTCAAGCAGCTGCAATGCCTTTCTTGATTCTTTGTTCAGTAGAGTAGTAGAGTCCACTAGCATACTCCATTTTCGGGTTTTCTTTCCAGAGCATTTGTCCGGTATATTATCCTAGGGTATCAGGAATAATAATTAGAAGTATGATCACCTACATGTTTTTTATAACTTAAATCGGAATATATGGAATAATAGTAGCACAACATTAGATTCTAAAATTTAGATCTCAACCTTGCATGTGACTGTAGGAGCATCATGAATGCAAGCTTCAGATGTACTGTTCTGAGGTGAATCTGCAAGGAGGGACTGAAAAGGCATCCTTTTACCTTTTTTCTCTTTCAAACGAACTGATCTTACTTGGTTTACAGAAACATGCCTTGATGTTTTCTTCCCCTGAGAAGTTCTGGGAGAGTGATTCTCTTTATCTGGTGAGGGAAACATGCTGTCCTCATAGTAGATCTTAGAACTTCCAATCATTTTTGAAAGGGGTGATTTCCCTGAACTTGAATTCTTCACTTCTTTTAACATAGCCAACTTTCTCATGGATTTGCGAGTATTGGGGTTGAAATTCTCTTTATCTGGAGTAACGATTTCTTCTTCTTCCTGGCTTTCCACTTCATGAAAGAGAGCCCTCGAAACAGGTTCATGCTCTAGAATCTTCTGATCACTTCTCAATTTCTTTCTTTCAGACCTGCTTGTTAAAATTTGAGGAGCACTTGGCAGCTTTCCTCTTCTGGACCAAATGCTACTTTGCTCATCTGATGTTATAAGAGGACTACCAAATGACCGCTTGACAGAGCTGAGGGGTGGACTTTCACAACTATTTCTCAATGATTTGTTTCCAGACTCCGAGAAGAAGCCTGCATCAGAAAATGATGAACACGCGGGAGATTCCACCCCCATCTTTCCAGACCAAAAACTCCATAGTTTGCTCTCGTTGTGATCCTTAGCTGATGAATTCTGGTAAGCATCAATATATTCCAAACATTTCCTTTCAGAAAAAATACTCAGTTCAGATTCATTTTCTGGGTACTGACATTCTTTGTCAAGGTGATTGTTTTCATTGCTAAGAAAAACCCCTTTATTGGCAAGAGCAGTTAAAGCTATAGGTGATGCACACCAGAAATTCCATTCACCATCCTGAATATCCTCTTCCGGGAGAGGGATTTTGTTTTCACTTTGTGTCATTTCAGATACAGATTCGCTTCCGGTTTCCCCAGCTGTAGTGTTTTCAACGTTTGGTGTCGTATGGAATGCCATGTCTTCTGGCATTAAAGGTGGTGATGAATAAGCATCCTGAATATCCTCTTCTGGGAGAGGGATTTTGTTTTCACTTCGTGTCATTTCAGATACAGATTCGCTTCCTGTTTCCCCAGCTGTAGTGTTTTCAACGTTTGGTGTCGTATGGAATGCCATGTCTTCTGGCATTAAAGGTGGTGATGAATAAGCATCCTGAATATCCTCTTCCGGGAGAGGGATTTTGTTTTCACTTCGTGTCATTTCAGATACAGATTCGCTTCCTGTTTCCCCAGCTGTAGTGTTTTCAACGTTTGGTGTCGTATGGAATGCCATGTCTTCTGGCATTAAAGGTGGTGATGAATTAGCTTTCTGAATATCCTCTTCCGGGAGAGGGATTTTGTTTTCACTTCGTGTCATTTCAGATACAGCGCTTCCTGTTTCCCCAGCTGTAGTGTTTTCAACGTTTGGTGTCGAATGGAATGCCATGTCTTCTGGCATTGAAGGTGGTGATGGGTTAACTTTCTGCACAAGATCTTCCGAGTTTTTCTCCAAAAACAAAGTATCCAAACCCTCCAAAATAGAATCAACAGAACCCATATCTTCATGCTTCATTGACTGAGGATAAACTTCTTCTCTGGGACATGCCATATAATTATTCTCTTCCTGCCCAACCCATTCCCAGTTCTTCTCACCCAGAAATAAAGGCACCAAACCTTCCAGAACAGAATCCAGAGGTTGCACATTTTCCTCAACAGTACATTCAAACTCCACTTTTTGTGTTGGAGGATCTGGTGGCATCTCTTGCCGTGCAAAGACTTGATAATTTTCATCCTGAAATAGAGACATCAAGCCTTCCAGATGAGGATCTTCCAATTCAGCAACTTTTTCTTCATCTGCCATAACTTTTTCTTCTGTTTCTAGAGCAACTTGCTCTATAACCAATTTGCCCTCATCAAACAGAACACCAGACTCCAAACCCTTCGAAACAGAATCAACTGCTTGTACCACTACCACCTCCTCCTTTTCCAACCCTAGTGAATCCTCATCCTAAAAGCCCAATAGACATGAGTTACATATACAATACTGTAATCAATGCAAAATTATTTAGAAAAAAAAAAAAAACAAAATGTCCAAACAAATTAAGTAGGTATACATCCAATGTTATGTTGTAAAACTCATTGCATAATCTTGATTTCATCTAGTCATTTTCCACCCACCGAACAATCATTAACATCGAAATATACAAGAACAAGAGAAGTGTGTGCAATTCATCTCACCTTCATGATCTCTTCTTCCTCATCTTGTTTTAGCTGCACAAAGTCCAAGGGGGGCACAAAAGGGTTGGAAACATCATAAGCTTTGCTCAATGGAATCCATTGCAACTTGTAAACCCGACTCGATCCTCCAATCCTCAAAGTATCACTCTCATTTATCCTTGTTCTAATATTTGGTTCTATCCTTTTCCCTGACACCCATGTTCCATGCACTAAACAAACACCAAAAATTGAATCAAGAACAGAAACACACACAATCTTAGTCATTAAAAAGAGAAAAAAGAACCCGAAATTGCAACCGAGCAACTAATAAAGAACAACAATGACCAAAACCCACAAACTTCCAAAGCACAATAGAATAGTCCAAGCCATTATAATCTCATCATAGCAATACCAAAACAAACCCACAAAATTGGGTACTAAATTTTCAACAAGCACTCCAATTTTTAAAGATAATAAGAGAATCAACCTCGGAAATTCAAACAATCATTATTAACAATAAATATATAATAATAGAAGAGAAAGAGAGAGAGTTACCAGAGGACAAATCAGTGAGAGAAAGGTAATTAGAAGAGGGTTTAGAGTGAATTCGGAGATGAAATCGGCTAATGCTGGGATGTTCTAAACGAATATCACAATCTGGGTGTCTACCAATTACCAAGGTTTCTTCAAATTCTTGATGGGTTTTAGAAATTTCATGATTTTGTTGCTGGGTTTGAAGTTGAGTTGCAGAAGAAGGAGGAGTGTTGATGAGAAAGATGTTCTTGAGAATGACATTGTTTTTCCAAACAGTGAAAACTGGGATTTGCAGCTCTTTCTGCTCTGCCATTGATGGAGATGAAAGAGAGAGAGAGAGAGAATTTTTGGAGATGGCGAGGGTTTTGTTGGTTTTGAAATTGGGAATGTTTCTTGAGTCGTTGATTTAGCTTTTCAATCTTGAGTACGTGAACCTTGAACGTTAGATGAGTTTTTGTAACGGCTACTTTTTTCAATTCTACATTATTACATATTCGTGTTCTTTGGAAATAGCCCAAGTGGGATTATTGTAGCGCTACTGTTGGCCTAGGCAAGGAGTGTCAATCTGGATTATCGGGTGGAATTGGGTTGTTCTGAGTTGGGTCGGATGCACTTTGTTCAGATCATATCGGATCAAACTTTTTTTTGGATCGGGTGTGGGTTGGGTCGGAGTCACTTAGGTCAGATCCAGCCCAGCCAACGTAAACTCGGGTGTAGGTTGGGTATGGGTCGGGCCATTTTGACTCGACTCTAATCGGTTTTGGGTAGACATAAGTCGGGTTCTAGATGGGTTTGTGCAAATCAAGTTGGATTCGGATGTGCTTGGGTCGAGTCGGGTCGTGCCCAGATGGACTTTGGATTCGGGTGGAGTTGGAATGGTCCATTATATGTTTGAGCCTGTCCGTTTCTAGTCATTATCGATATCGATCGAAGTTTGGGTCAGCACACACAAATCTGTTTGCGCGACAATGCGAGAAATACATAAACGAATAAGTTAATATACTCGACCAATGCTAACTATAATCATATTATCAAAGACATCCAGAGATTTTATCAATAACAACTTTTTAATATATTATAAAGAAATATTTATAAGAACATGAAGCTAAAGTTATGATTAAAACATATTTGATTGATAATGTCGGGGTTGGTAATGGGTTGAATTAACACTGGTTCGGGTTATAATGGGTTGGGTCTAAATAGGTTTTCTCATATGTCTACTTGGGTTCGGGTTGACTTTGAGTCGAATGCAGATTGAGTTCGGATTTGGTTCTCGGATCGAATTGGGGTTTGGTTAAGTTTGGGCCGATAATTGATTGGGTTGAGTTCTGATATGCTCGGGTATAAGTGGGTTGGGTTGATTTATGATCGGAATGAATCGGTTCGGAACTTGATTATGTCGAATCGAAACATATCAGATGTGTATGGAGCCGTGAGTCAGGTCTGTTTTTGACACCCGCATAGCTACATTCGTATCCAATTTGCCTTAAGAAACAAAATATTTGTATAAAAAAAGCGAAAGAAAGTTAGTAACCTACACTATTGAAATGCTTAGGTTTTTTTTTTCATCAATCTTACTTTCAAAAGGGTTGTTTTGCAAAAGCTACTTTATAAGTAAAAAAAAAAAATGGTCAAAAAACTATGTTATATCATCTAAAAGGTTGCGAAAAGATCCAATCTTATAATCCACTATATCGACCCAGGTTTTCGTCATACACTTTGCTTTGGATTGGTCAAATGATTTTTTTATTAAAATTTTTATTCGTTTTTCTTTCTTTCTCCCTCGTTGATTCAAAGAACTAGTAAGAACTAAGAAGTCCTTTAGAAAAGGAAAAACTTCAAAAAGCTCCCTTTTAATACAAACTTTTTTCAAGAAAATACTTTTTAATTTTTTTCTTCAGAAAACTACCTTTTGTAGCAAAATCTTTTCAAAACACTACCACTTAACATTTTTAGTTAAGTTTGACCGTTAAAACAAGGTTTGTCCATCACGTGCTATTTACGTGAACACGTTTAGTTTCCTTCCCTCCCGAATGACCCACGACCTCGTCGGAGCATAACTCTCCTCCCTCCCGAATGATCCACGATCTCATCGTAGGCCAACTACAATCGATTTGAGTTTGATAACGTGCTAACATGAACCACGCATGATTGTCAAACCTCATTTTAACTGTCAAACATAACTAAAACCGCTAAATGGTAGTGTTTTGAAAAGAATAACTGTAAAAGGTAGTTTTATGAAATTATTTTTTTTAAAGATAGTTTTTTGAAAAAAAAGCTTGTTATAAAAGGTAGTTTAAAAAAAAGGAAAAATGGAAAAGAATAATCCCACCTTTTGGCGGTCTTCTCATAATAATCCCTCATTAACTTAATTTCAGAACAATCCTACCTTTATAACCCATCTTCTCAAAATGAGCCTTTTTACCTCTAACCTGTTTAACAGGTTAGATTTATTTACAGCTCCTCCCCTCCCTTCCCTTGTACCCCTTTCCCCATCACCCCACCCCAATTAACCCCTCGACACCCCAACCTCTCCTCCCCTGAAACCACCGCCGGAGAACACCACCACCACCTCACAGACCATTCACGCCTCTCTCTCTTACCACCTCCACTCTCTCTCCTCCTTCACGCATGAAACATCTCTAAGCCCACATGCATTGCAGCCATATATGAGCCCGAAGCACATCGCCCACCTACCTTAATTTTTGCTTACAAATCTGCTGTCAATGCCTAATGAAATAGTAGGGGCCAGGGGGTACTACTACTAGGGGTGAAAGTTCGGTGTACTGTTTGGACTTGGCCCTAATCCAATCCAATCCGAACAAAATTTGGATTTCAATTTTCCAATCCGAATCCAAACCAATCAGAGTTTGAATTCGATCCAATCCAATCCGAATTTCAAACTCTAGATTGGATCCGATCCGAAAATCTGATTTTTTAAAACTCTATTTTTTTATGAAATAAATTAGGCACGACAAGCCAACAACAGCAGCCTAATAGATTTACAATTTACAATGTAATAATTCATTACAAACTCCATAGTCCATTAATAAACTAATAACAAACCCATAGACCATAATTCATTAATTAAGTACAACAGAACCTAACAGAATACATGAGGTTTAGTCTAACAACACACAGTAGGTTCTGTTCAACAACAAAGAATACAACAGCAACTTTTAAGCATTGGGCTTTTTTAAAAAAAATAAATCAGTTAAGCACTTAAGCCCAATCCGGAATTTACATACTACAAGGCATATTACTATTTGGTTAAAGTGGATTTTCGGATACAATTACCCTCAATCCAATCCGATCCGGAAATCCAATATTTCAAAAAATCTCAATCAGAACACATTTGAATCCGATCCGAATTACCAATTCAGATTAGATTGGATTGGATTTCAGATTTTATCCGAATAACTTTCACCCCTAACTACTATTATATGGCATTTAAAGTTTTTAAACACTCAGCTGATGGCCCGCACTTGGCCCGCTTGCGGCTGCTTGGTTGTCTCAATTTGAGGTCCTAAGATAGCTTCCCTAATGCTGCTCATACTAACCAAGCTAATATCGAGCTTCTGCACTCCAAGTCTTCGAGACTCCGACACAACAACGACCCCGGTACATGACGACCAGTAACATAAATGTCTCAAAAATTGGCCCCATCTGACATCCGACCCACTTTTGAACAAATAATTTGAGACCCAAATTTCGATTTTTTATGAACCTAAACAACTTGTAGATTTTTATATAAAACATGGATCACTTCTGTACCGGTTTAACCTGATTAATATGGATCAATGTGATGAGATTAGTACTCAAAGTGGACGTGGGCAGAACATAAGTGGGCCATGGGCTGAAAAAAGGAATTATTGGGCCCAAGGAATGAGGCATGGTGGTGGTGGTGGTGGTGGTGCTAATGGTGGTTTTGTTGTTCTTTGTTCTTGTTGTTCTTTCGTTGTCACGTTGTTGCTGTCGACAATTGTTAAGGGGTGGAGGAGGAGAGGAAGAGATATAGGAGGGATTTGAGTGGGTTTATGGGGGGAGCAGAGAGAAGAAATAAGAGGGGGAAGGGGTGGAGGAGGGGGAGTGGGGGTAGTGGTGGTAGCGAGGAAAGAAAGAGAACAGGGGTTGGGGGCTCTGGCAGGAGAGGGAAGGGGTAAGAAATTTTTTATTATTATAAAATCCTTTACTTAAAAAAAAATAAAAAAAAACCAATCACAAGGTGACACGTGGCAAGTCACCTTCTAAAACAGGTTACCAATTTTACAAACCGGTAAAAGACTCATTTTGAGAAGATGGGGTATAAAGGTAGGATTATTCTGAAATTAAGTTAATGAGGGATTATTATGAGAAGACCGCCAAAAGGTGGGATTATTCTTTTCCAATTTTCCTTAAAAAAAAAAAGAACGAGGAAGGAAAAAGTGAAAAAAAGGTATTGCGAGCTACAATAAATATGATGGTCTTCACTGTTCACAACTCTTTAGCCTAGAGGTATATTCTTGGTTACTCTATTTAATCGCCATTCCCCTAAGAAGGATACAGGGCATGAAGTGTATTATCCCAGTGTAAATTCATAAAACTATAACTGAAATGTCAAGGTTGTTACTTGTTAGTAATGAAGTGTATTTATTACAACATCAAAGAACAGTACCAATCGTAATTAATCCTTGTCAATGCGTCCGTGGGCTGAAGTGTTCAACATTTCTCGTAGGGCCAATCTTTTAAAAAGTAAGTGGAAGTGCATGGAATATGTTGTTAAGCTGTCTGTATGTTTGGAAGAAAATGGGGGCACCAAAACTTCCTAATCATAGTTTTGGGTTTTTGCTGCTTGTTGCAATGATGCTTTGCGCTCAACTTTGCGAGGCAGGAAGCCTGTGGTCAGTTGGCGTATTAATCGGATTCGGGGCGGTGGCTCTCTTTACCCACTATTACTTGAGCTGGGACGCTAAGCGTCAGGTACGTCGTGAGAAACGTAGACGCCGAAATCATAAGTTTAGCAAGTGTCTGACGATCTATTGTGCTCGCAAAATTTTTGATAAATTTGGTGATCCTGGTCGATCTTTTGAGGTAGGAGGCAAGCATTCTCCGGCCTTTAGGGTGTTTAATTCCTGGTTATTTGCAACATCAAATGGGAGTATCGCCAAATTGAAGTGTAACAATTAAAAAACAAACAGAGTTAGTATCTGCTTAAGTTGTGTTGTTATAGATTGGCACTTGCAATTGCACTTGAAGTGTGGTAATTCATCTCTATGAAAACAGAAAGTGAGGACTCCTGACATCTAATTTGTTCACCAACAGTGTTTTCCACAACCTATTAATGAAGTACTCCCTCCTTTATATACACGATCCATTTTGATTTGCACACTTGCCAATGCACGAATTTGACCATTAATATCTCTAATTATCCATTATTAAAAAAATAAAAAAAATGATATTTTTAAAATGGGTTATGCTATATGCAGTCCTTAGGGTTGCATATAAGACATAAATACACTACTTAAAATGGAAATAAGTTGTGAATTTATGGAAAAATTACGCATCAACCGATGCAATAATGATCAATTAATGCAACTTATTTCCATTTTTAGCTTCTTATATGCAGCCCTTGAGGCTGCATATAGCTTTTCCCTTTTAAAATATATGTCGAGACAGTGGAATATCTATTTGAAAATAGAGGATATGTTTTTTTGTTAGAAGATCAGATGGACACATTACATGCCTGGAGTAGCTATAAGCATACTCAATGTTATTACGTTATGAATGTGTGTAGTTATTAAGAAGTGAAAGACTTTAACTCCTACCTGTTGTAACATCCAACGAAGATCACCACTTACACAATCTTATAACTACACAACCAACGCGTCGGAAGCTATTTCCCGAGCTGAAGAAACTCTAATAATCTTTAAACTGATCATAGTACAGTACTATAGTGTGGAAGAAAATGAGTGCGTCAACACGACATAGCTCGAGTCTTTTGGTACTAGTAACAATGATACTTTCTGCACAAATCATCGAGGCAATGACTGGGTGGTCAGTAGGCGTGTTAGTCGGAATATTTGTGATGGGGCTCATTGGTCGTATCTACCTAACACTTGATCGCCATCGTGGGAAGAAGAAACCTCCCAATAGTATCACGGATAAGTTAAGATCTCCGGTGAGACTCCATTCCAGAACCCTAAAACTTTTCCGTTCTTCCCTTTTAAAAGTAACCGGATAAATATAATTCCAACTTTACGAGGGTGCTTTGTCGTTTTCTCTGTTTACAAAAGAAAATTATACACAAAGTTTAGGTTTACAAAATTGTAATTGATAGAAGGAAAATTAGCTCTCAATAATTTATGTAATCAATTATTTACTCCTAGCATCACCAACTATTGATGCATTTGTGCTACTTAATATTCCAGGGACTTGATAAGGAATCTAAGGAAATATTCCAACTCAAATTATTATTATAAAATTCTTATATAAATGCTACTCCCTTCGTCAGTAAAGGACTTTCTATCTATCATTTTCACGCTTATGCATGTTTTGTATCATTAATATCTTAAATTTTAAAAGTTTGATTTCCTTAGGGCCTGTTCTCCCCATCTTGTTTTCAGTTCAGTTCAGTTCAATTCAGTTCTTAAATGATAATCATTACTATTCATTAGTTATAATTTAATTCTGTTCAGTTCAGTTCAATTCAATTCAGTTCAGTTCAATTCAATTCAGTTCAATTCAATTCAGTTCAGTTCAGTTCAGTTCAATTCAGTTCAGTTGTTTTATGCCGAAGATAACAGACCCTTAATATACTCAATGAGACTAATCAAATAAGGTCCCACATGACTATGTTTTTTCTTATATGTTGGAAAAATATAGATGATTTTTTTTATTTATGAATAGTGCCAAAATTAGAAATGGAAAGTCTTTGGGAGACGTAGGGAGTAGGAAATGTTTTAATGTATGTATCAAAACTTATTTTATTGTTCTTGAAATGGGCCGTTAATCACTATATCACACCAATGCAAGAAGTAATTGCCAAAATTGTTGGAAGCAAACTTGGATGATAAAAAGCCATTTTATTCATATTGTCAATTAGTCAATACTTCCAAGTTTTCGAAAGCCATTATATAATCCAAATTTGTGCTAAGTAATTAGTCAATTATTGTTATAAGTTCATAAAGGACAATCTCATTACTTTACCAGATTACCCCCATTCCTTTTCTTTTATGTGCCATTTACAACATTTAATGAGGGATTAGTTACAATGGTGACTTCTTTTTTTTTTTTTCAAAAAAAAGTTATAGGAGTATTAACAATAACTTGACCAACCAAGGATGTCTTGGCCTAGTGGTTAAGATTGAGGTGTTGTGAACGATAGGTCACAGGTTCGAATCCCCCATCCCCTTCTTTGTAATTTGTACTGCCTTCGTGGCTCCAATGGATTAAAAAAAAACAATAACTTGACCAAGCGGATCGGATGAAATTAAAATCCATTGTAGCATTTATGTCATCACTTTTTATTGGAGTACTACACTTCATCATTATGCATACGTTTGGAATGGAAAAAACTTTGTCTACCCAAATACTTGTTGAGGGTTGTGGTGATGAAATCCAACTCAACATAATTATTATTTATTTAATGCTATATTAGTAGTGGGTTGTCTACTCGATGGGTAGGTGTAGCAATGTCCGGTTGGAATTGAAACTTGAAGGATGCTAGTTAAGGTCACTTGGGTGGCTTGAAGTGTATTCATTACGAAGTGGTGACATAAATACTGGCTGCAGTAACAGTAACAGTAACAGCACAAATAGGTTGCTTCTTCGTTTTTGAATCGCCTGATTAGTATGTAGTAGTGGTATGCATATATATATATGATGAAACTTAAGATATCTAGAAATTCAAGGACCAGGGTATTTTGCCATCAGTAGAATGAATGCATCAAAGCATCACAAATTGTGGCTTTTATTTCTTGTTACAATGATGCTTTCGGCCCGGCTTACCGAGGCAAGTATGTGGTCTGTTGGTGTATTGATGGCAATGTCTGGTGTGTTTCTTGTTACATTCATTTATCAGAGTTATCGTATCCTTCCCAGGAGGAAAAAGTTACCTGCTTTGATCAAAGATAAGTTGGACAAGCCAGTGATTGTGCATCATAAACGATTTAAGGATGTGGTTAAACTGGATGATCATGATCAGGTTGATAATTTCTGCAGGGCTTTCGCAGCAATTCAAGCTCAAGATGTTTTGGAAAATTACTAAATTAGATATGATTTCTGAATTCTGAACGATGCATTTTGCATTGTATCATTGATTTTTTTTATTATAAGATATCTTCCTCACATCAATCCTTTGTTGCATAGTTGCACTTGAATAATGGAAATCTGATTAAGGGTCTTTATGTTGAAGCCAGAAGGAGATGTCTAAAACTCTAAACTACATTCAAGTGTCAAGATTAGTCACGCGTAGACGTACAAGGTCTCGGACTAAAAGTTAGAGAATGCAATGACACAAGTGATAGCTCATTGAAATGTTCGACATGAAAAATCTACGTCAACGGATTTAATCAACGAATTTTGCTACAGAGTGTAATTATTTAATGTTTGTTATCTCGAAAAAAAAAATTGATGTCTAAATTTTTTAGAGGAAATACCTGTTCTCCCTAGCTTATTTTCAGTTCAGTTCAATTCAGTTCAGTTTAATTCTTCAGTTTCTAATTTATTATCATTACTATTAGTTATAATTTAATTCAGTTCAGTTCAGTTCAACTGCAATCAGTTCAATTCAGTTCAGTTGTTTTATGCCGAAGAAAATAGACATGAACTTTGTGAACAACTTTTTTTTTTCCTAGCTACTTCTAGATATAATACAATTTTGCTTACTTTTTAGTTACTTCTCGCATGCATCATTTGCATATAAAACTAGTAAACATAAAGTGTAGAGAAAGGGAAGAGAATAAAGTAGTATTTGACTTAATGCTAGAATTTTGAAAATAATGGAGGTTCAAAGTTCTCTGCCTAACTTCTCTATAGACGATAACTAAAGAGTTTTTAACGGATAAAACAGTATTTCCCTCGAAATTAGGGCCAAGCTAAGAAGTCAAGTCTAATTAATAAAATATATCCCTCGTTCTTCTTTAGTAGTTTTACTCAAAGGATCCCCTCAAAAAAAAAAAAAGTTTTACTCAAACGACTTGGCACATTTGTTATTGCATAACTTGAGCATTTATATCCTAAATCATGCAAAAGTGAAAATTGTAAAAAGTTGATTTTATGAAATTATATATGGTGAGTAATCTAACAACATCCCGCTCGATTATATTCTTCTTTACATATAAATAATATAAGAGGGTCAAAATTGAGACTGTAAATGGTATCAAAAATCAATATGAATATGTGATATAGCTATTAAAAAAACAAAGGAAGCAATACATTAGCTTAGACTCATAAACTAGTATTTTGACCCGGGAGAAGCCCCGAGTTAGTTACAATTATCATATATATTATTATTCGTAAATCTCATACTTGATTTTATTAAATTTCCGTAATATTATGTCTAGTGCGAAACTGAAAAGTGGACGTTATGGCATGATAAGTTGTTTAATTTTTTTTTTAAAGAAATTGAGATAAAAATAACAATTTTAATAAAATTAGGTATTAAGAGAATGTTATACTTAATAAATGTGTTACAGGTCAAAAAGCTTGTCTATGTCTTTATAATTACATATAAATATAAAACTTTATTATGTTTTATTTTGAAACATTAAGTATTGAAATTGTAGTAGATGAGTGGTTAAACTCTCACATTTCATTTCAAAGGTCTTGTGTTTGAACCCTAGTAACACATTGTAAATATTGAAAGGGTAAGGGGGACTAGCCTTAGAAATTTAAATTAATTATTAATTACATTTAATAATAGGGATTTTTTAGTTTTTAATCAGTTTATCACTAAATTAGGATTTTTCTAATTTTTCAATAAATTTAGTTGAGAGGGAAGTAATTGACTATGTTGTAAAGTTTCACAGTTTTCTTTTTGTTGTGCTTTTTCATCTTTTTATTTTTTAATTACTTAGGTAGTTACATCTATTTTTATTATTTTTTTCCTTTTTCTATTTTTTCATGTCCCAATGCTATTGCCATATAAAAATCAATATTACTTTCAAGTCTCGCTGATACTACTATCAATATTACTTTCAAGTACAATAGAGATAAAAATCAAGTCTCATTTGTTTCATTCCGAAAAACTATCAATATTACTTTCAATAACTGATACTAAAAGCCAAAGGATGCTGGGAGGATATTCATATGATCATATCACTTTTTTTTTTTTGAACAGTTGTGCATGAAGAATGCAGTTTATATCGAGTGCATAAATTTATTAACCGTCCTTTCTTTCCAAGGGGAAATTTATTAACTGTCTATGGTAACGGGCAGTGGAGATGTTTTCACCAATGCCATATATATATATATATATATATATATATATATATATATATATATATATATATATATATATATATATATATATATATATATATATATATATACTTCATCAGATTAAAATAAGTGAAACACTTCTCTCATTTATGTGAGAGCTTTTTGAGACAAGTGTTTCACTTATTTTGGAACGGAGGAAGTATATATATATATCCAGATCGTAACTATTTTACCATCTGCAAAAGTAAAAAAGAAATGAGGGCATCAAAATATCCCAACCCATGCCTCCTAGTTCTCGTAACAATGATACTTTCTGCCCAACTTATGGAGGCAGCAACCAATTGGTCCGTTGGCGTATTCATAGGAATTTTTGTGATGGGTTTGGTTATTCGTACTTATAGGCTTCATGATCACAGTAGCAGAAAGCCAAAATATGGGAATGTGTACTGTCAGTATAAACATATTAAGGTGCCGTACCCATATGCTCATTTTCGAAGCTTTCAAGTTTCTCAACCGGTGCAACGTATTTGCATCAATGAAAAACTAATCTAAGTATTGCAAACTAATGGGTTTACTAATTACTATTGTATGTTCATGGTTTTCGGGTGGAGACATCCTTGCATGTCATATCTTTTTCCATATTAAAGAGACGACGAATAAAAAGACTCTCTTGTGTGTTTGGGCTATACTAGCTGTTGGACGGCGCACAAAAAAATCTGATTAGTGAAATAGTGGTCTAATTATCATAATCATACATCCCTCGGAGTCAGGTAATAGAACGGGGTCAATAGCAACAGTAGCTGCAGGAGCTACAAGAAAGGAATTGGAAAAAGGGCCCCTTACTCTATTACCTTCCTCGGAGTCAGGTAATAGAACGGGGAGAATACTCCATGCAGTTTCACCCTACAAAAAGTACTTGCTATTTGCTAACGAAAAATACTTATTTTATATGAAAAGCAAAAAAAATAAAAAACTTGATAAAAAGGTGTCATTGACCCGCAATCTGCTAATACCTACAATATGTACAACTAGACCAGTATTCGACCCCACCCATATTTAACCCGAATTGCATTTATTGAACCAAAAACTCGTCTGCGCAACCTGTTGGATAAGTCTAAATGGGAATATTGAACTTATTACTCATAACTCACTACCAATGTATGTAGAATTGTGTGTAGGAAGGACGGCCTAGTCTATGATGCCAATCTATACATATATACTAAAAGGTGTTCCTATCAAAGGAACGGTGCCACGTGGCACCCTACTCAAGCTTCTAATACACGTTTTTATAATCTCATTTAAAAATATTAACAATATGTTGTTAATAGGATTCGAACATATGACCTTTGAAATAAAATGTAAGTGTTTAACCAGTAATCCACCACAATTTCAATGCTTAATGTTTCAAAATAAAAAAAAAAATAAAGTCTTATAATTATATGGAATCATAAAGACATCGACAAGCCTTTTGATTTCTAACACTTTTATTAAATAATAACATTGTCTTACCCTATTCCATTGAAATTGTTATTTTTTATCCCTAATTTCTTACAAGTTTTTTTTAAAACAATTTATCATGCCATAACGTCTATTTTTCAATTTTGCACTAGATAGAATATGAAGAAAAACTAATAAAATCAAGTATGAGATTTATGAATAATAAAATATTTGATAATTTTAACCGACCTGCGGCATCACCCGGGCCAAAATACTAGTTGTTACATTAAACAAGAGGCTTGAAACTTGAAAGTGTATTAAATTCATTGCGAAGTGGGTGAGACAAATACACCATAGTCCATGCAGTAGCCAATTACACCCTACAAAAAGTACTTGCTTCTTTGCTGCTTAAATGCCTCATTACTTGTGGTGGTCTGTATCTATATGGCGAAGCTTAAGTTATATGTAGAAAAATGAAGGATACTCAACCATCAATGGAAATGAGTGCATCAAAGCATCACAGATTGGTGTTATTGTTTCTTGTTACAATGATGCTCTTGGCCCGGCTTACCGAGGCAATCATGTGGTCCGTCGGTGTATTGATCGCAATGTCTAGCGTGGTTCTCGTTTTGGGCACTTATTATAGATATGGTGCCCCGCCGAAGAAGAAGAAAAGAGGTGCAATTCTTATCAATGGTAACTTACACACGGCCACGGTGCTGCAAAAACGACACAGAGATACGGACCGCTCGTTTACTCGTGCCGCACAGGTTCCTCCCTCGTTGCAAGACGTTTGCAACAATTCAAACGGGGATATTTTTAGAAAATTGGTTCATTATGTCAAAGTTGAGGAAGCCTCACTTTGATTCGATGAGTTAAAACACAAGCATATTAGTGATGCTAAGAGGAATTGTGAGTCCGTTATATTTGTTTTTTCAAATAAGGTTATTTTGAAAAATGCCCTATAATAATCTCGAACACGTGTGGAACTTGATTAACTATCAGTTCGATCTTGAACTTTCAGTTTAGGTGTTATATTGACGGAAATCCTTGAATCTAATTTAATTAATTTATTCTTTTCACATTGCATATCACTTGAGGGATCTAGTTCGAGTGTGTCAGGTCTTTGTACAGGTTTGAGAAGCAATGTATATCTTACTCTAATACAAGTTATACAACCTTTATATCCTTTAATTTGTTGTTCCCCCTTTCCTTTTTAGGAATTATACCGTTATACATTGTCAATACCAACCTCTTAAGGTAGAAGGCAAGGGCCCCATCCTAAGGGTGTTCATTTCGGATAGCCGATCCGATCCGAAATTCGGATCGGGAAAAATGCAATCAGAATCCGATCCGAAAAAATCGGATATCCGAAATTTTAGATCGGGTGTATCCAAAAACTAAAAAAATGATTTTTTTTAAAGGAAAAGTTCATAAAATAAGTTTCGAATCATCGGATATTTCGGATATCCGACCTTGAAAACGGATATTTCGGATCGGATATTCGAAAATGAAAATTTCCGATCCGTATCCGATCTGAAAAATTTCGGAAACCGATTCGAAATATCCGAAAACTAAAAAGTCGGATCGAATATTCGAAAAATCGGATCGGATATTTATGAACACCCCTACTACCATACCCATATGTTCATGTTCAAAGCTTTCAACTTTCAAGTTTCAAATGTCAAGGATTTATCCCTCGGACATAAAAAGATGTTATCATGTGGATAACATAAGCCGGTACATGCAACACCAACGTTGTGTCCTTTATAATACTTATGAACTTTTTAGTATAGGTAAAATAATTATAGGCCTAGACACTACAAGCTATCTAGCACAGGTGTGCCCAGCGTCACCAACTTTGACTAGTAGCCAAAACACCATAATTTATTGGCTTGGGTGCAACCGTACAGAGAGTGTCATAAATAACAACGAAACTAACTTTTCTTGACATATGTTTACGTGACTTAGGCTTCTAATCAATGAAAAAATAGAGTAAATGAAAGAATAAGGGAAAAATGGGAAAAACAGATTCCCCTTGTCGGCAAGAAAAGTTAGCTCTGGCGTCATTTATGACACTTGTTGCACCCAGACCAATAGTTTGGGGTGTTTTGCCTACTAGTCAAAGTTGGTAGTGTTGGGTACACTTGCGCCATAGTTTATGGTAGGGCTGGTTAACAAATTAGGTCGGGTCGTGTTCGGGTTAATAATAAACGGATTGAACATGTCCCAACCCAAACCTAACCCGTTTATTAAACGGGTTGAAAAACTCAACCTTGACCCGACCTATTTATTAAACGGGTTGAAAAACTCAACCTTGACCGACCTGTTTATTAAACGGGTTACCCATATAACCCGTTTTATCCATTAACATACTACCTCTGTTATTTTTAGTTGCAACATTTGATTATTTTAATAGACTCACCAAAAAGGCAAATGTTGCAAAAAAAAAAAAAAAACAGAGGAAGTATTTAAAACTATTAAATTTTTATTAAAATTTATTAGTTTTCAACAATAAATTCACATAAAAGTATTCAAGATAGTAAAGATGTGACTCTAAGTGGAGACTAACATAGAAAAAGAACTCCAACGCTTAATTTTGCCTTGAAGATACCTTGAAGTAGGGCTGACAATCAGATCATGTTGAATTGGGTTCGTGTTCGGGTCGATAATAAATGGGTCAAGAATCCCTCAACTCAAACCTAACCCATTTAATAAACAGGTCGAAAAACTCAACCTTGACCCGACCTATTTAATAAATGGGTTACCCCGTATGATCTATTTAACCCATTTAGTCATAGTTATTATCATAATAAAAAATAAATATTTTCTTAAAAAGCTAAATGAGCAAGTTCACTATTGAAAGTATGTATGTTTAGAGTTTCTTAGAATAATTATGACATATTTTAATGATATTTTACTTTTTTTTAACCAAATTTTAGATTTACCAATATATTTTTCCGAAAATTTTCTACATGTATAAGTCAATAAGGTCAAAGCAGGTCATTTTTGGGTCGGAAATGTCAACCTGAACATAACCCGTTTAATTAAATGGGTTAATCGTGTCAACCCATTTACTTAAATGGGTAAAATCTCAACCCTAACCCGCTTATTTCGGGTTAGGTTCATATCGTGCTGGGTCACCTTTTGCCAGCCATACCTTGAAGTGTATTTAAATGTTATAACAGTGGATGAAGTAAGTTCTGCCAATAGTAACATCCAACAAAGAGTTGGATGTCAAAAAAAAAAAAAAAAAAAACAGCCAATAAAGGGAACATCTCTGGGAAGAAAATGAGTGCTTATATATACACATATATATACATCTCTTTACATATATATAGTCCTGTAGGTTGCAAATATATTAGATCATCAGAAGAAATGAGTGCATCAAGGGCTCCAAAATGGGGGTTTCTTTTTCTGGCTACATTGATGCTTTCAGCTGCTCTGCTTACTGAGGCAGCTTCCATGTGGTCTGTTGGTGTAGTGATCGTAATGGGTGGAGTATTTCTGTTTGCGAGCACTTATATGCAACATGATATCCTTCCCAAGAAGAAGAAGATAGGTTCAGTTGATAGCAAGAGCAACTGGGACAAGACCGTAACTGTGCATAGTAGACCATACCTCCCCCAATTATTTTTCCATTTTTGATTTTGAATATATTTCAGTTTAAAAAAACCAAAAAAATTCATTCAACACAATACAGCTAATACAGATGAGTTCATTTTATAAGACAAAGGACTAAGATTTGAAGATACGTTTTATTGTAATCTATGTACAATAAAAAAAATAGAAATTGCATAATATAGGATTTGATCCGGTGACCTTATGACTTATGTTCATATACTAATGTTTTAACCACTAGACCAAGTGGTAATTATTGTTATCATTTTAAAGTACAATAATAATAAATGAAAATTTTCCTTATCTGGGGCCTAATAATTAGTTAGAATAGTTAAAAGCAAGAAGACAAGAAACGGAAGGAGTAACATACTACTAATAGCTAGCTATCAGCAGAATGAATGCACTGAACGTATAGAATATATGCGTGAAGTGTAGAAGATCATTACTTCAACTACTACCACAATGGTAACAGCCATACAAAGGATACCACTTGCATGATCTTTCAAATTTGGTGGCAGACATATATATTTTTTGGTGTTGGTAACTTATTTCTAAGCTGAACGAGAAGTTACATTGAGAATAAAATGAGGGCAACAAAACGTGCCAACCTGTGGCTTATGGTACTCGTAGCAATAATGCTATCCAGCCAACTCGTCCAGGCAGTGACCTATTGGTCAGTCGGCGTGTTCATAGTAATTGTGGTGGTCGGGGGCCTTGGTCATATTTATATGAGACATGATCCATATCGTAAAAAGATTGGTTATATGAGTACCAACAATAACTTGACCAAGCTGATGAAAATCCATTGTGGACATAAGCATCTTGAAGAGGAAGGCCCAATTTCATTAGCGACTAATATAAGCTTTGGTGTTTCCCAGCCGGTGCAAAATGTTCGCAACATGACACAATAATATGTGTTATACGGCCAAGTACGAAAATAGTTTCTTTTGTTCGTGACCTACTGTGTACGCATCAATCATCGTCGATATAGTTTATCTATATATTGATTATAATTTGTTGTTTATATTTACTGTGATTGGTTATCAAATTTCGAACCTATGTCGTACATTTAGGTGTATGATAGACTCAATGTTATTTTGATTGCTCTCCAGAATAAATAAAAAAAATAGTTTGGATGTATGAGATGTCCAGGTGTAAAATATAAGTTGCATCTTCTTTTTCTTTTTTTATTGGTAAGATAAATAACTTTTGGGCTTCCCCCCGCACAAGACGACCCAGAGGGCCAGACACTTGGAAGGAGGGGGAATTGTAAGGGGATTTCTCCTCCAAGTCCCTCTCACTTGGTGGGTCTCGAAAGTCGAAACCCTTGAGGTCATGAGGTAGAATCCTTACCAAGTAAATTGTAAGCCAAGCCAAGCTTGGTATTTTGCATCAGTTTCTGAACCTGGCTTGAGATTGAGCTGACATGGTTAGCAACAATTTTGTTAACCAGACTCCCCCTGAGCAACTATTATCTTTGGGTGGTTAGCCTTGTTGTTGTTCCATTTTGGCCTTGTGTTTCCCACCTTTTCTCTTGGTGGGAAGTTTTGCATTTGCTTTCCACATCTAGGGTGATTCTTAGGATAACCCGCAATAGTCCATCAGTTTTCCATGTTGTGCCCTCCTTTTCCACGAGCTTTGTACACTACTATTCTGTCACTTTGGTACCTACTGAACATTGAAGACATTTCTATGTACATCAAGGCATCAAGCTTAGGTGTTTTCAACAGCTCTCTCTAGGATTCTTCCTGTTGCAGTACTGAACAGGTAGTATTCATTGATGCTGAAAGAGTTTTGTTTTGTAAGTCTTTATTCAACTTATATTTCCTAGACCCATTTATCAAGGCAAACCTAGTTTCAAGTTGTTTCCATATATCTTTGGCAGTGTTCACATACAGTCATACACGATGGATTTTTTAATGACAGGAGAAACATTGTTATATGTATACAAGCAATTACCCTATTATTGCAAATCTCCCAAAGTTCGAATTTTACCTCATTTTCAGTTTGTTTGATAAGCCACATTTCCCAGCTTGTCCATTTTTCCTTTTCGATTCCTTGCTTCCATGCCCCTACTTCTATGGTAAAGAGTTAATGTTTTATACGATTTTTAAGTCATTTAATTCACTAGAAGTAAATAGGGTATAAAGGTTGGATTATTCAGGAATAATTAAAAGGTTGGTTTATTGAAAATTAATCGGTAAAAGGTTGTATTATTTAAAATTAATTCCTATATATTTGCCCAAAATAAATGGGTATTGTGTCAAGGGTTTAGTTCTGGGTAGGTTTTTATTCTTATTTTTTTTAGTTTTACTTTATAAAATGCTAAGACATGAGTGTCATCAAGAAAAGTCAAAAGAAAATGTTTAGTATAATATGAGTTTAAGCTAGCTGTCTCCCAAGCCTGTGGTTCAATTGGCCCTTAATTCCTTCGAATATTAAATGCCATAATCGGATAGAATAGTTTGCTAGCTCAGTTTCAGGATGATTGTCTTTCTTCTTCAAAGTTTTTCTATTACTCGATCTTGGAATGTTTCACCTAATTAAGCATCCTTGATCAATGATTAAGACTTTAAACAACCATGACAGTTAAAGATAATGGGACTCGTGGTTATGACTTGTGGTAGGGACTAGATAAGGAAAAACATAAAAGTGCAAGCAGGACTACTTCTTATGACCTACTACCTCCGTTCTTTTTCTATTGCAACAATAAAGTTTTCACACTTGCAAATGTATAACTTTAACTATTAACTAATTTTTTAGGTTCGGGCTATGCCCCGGGTAATTATAATTTTCATTTATTAACATGTTATTTTAAAGTTATAACACCAAACATTACTTGCTTTAGTGGTGAAGACTTTAGTTAGTATAAATATTTTTAATTATTTTTTAGTAAAAAATATACAAATTTGATATTTTAAAAGTATAAATCGAGATGAATCTAACAAGATCCTACATGACTATATTTTTCCTTACATAAAAACCACAAGAGATAGTGAAATGGTGGTGAGTTAATAGTGTAAAAATCTCATTGTTGCAATAGAAAAGAACGGAGGAAGTATAAAACAAGAGGCCATCAAGTCCATTTCATTATTAAGTGAATGATATAAGTGCAGTATAAGGTAACAGCCAACCAGAACCTCTATCAATTTGAAACAAAGCCCAGTTCGTGGCCGTCCATATATATAGTACTAGTATGTGTTGCACGCGATGCGTGCGTGACATCGTGTGTGAGTGATTTTGTGGAAGTTCTAATTTAATCGTCATTCAAGTAATATTGTTCTATTTTTGTTTTTACTGGTGCATATGTAGGATGTAACTGCTTTGCAATTATAGGGATTTTTTTTTTCCTGTTTTTAAAAAAAAAATTGAGAGAAAGCAATTAGTAGTTTTGCTTGGTTATTAGGGGTATTTTGGGTAAAAAGGGTGGGCACCAAAAGGTCAAGAGTTCCCATATATAATAGAGAGATGCTACCTTAGATGCTATCTGGGAATGGAAGGATAGAAAAACATCCCAGCAGATTGGTGTTGCTGTTTCTTGTTACAATGATCCTGTCTGCCCGGCCTTCCGAGGCAGCATCCATGTGGACTTTTGATGTATTGATTGCAATGGGCGGGGTATATCTCGTTGCAGGCACATACATGAGATTTGATAAACTCCATAAGGAGAAAAAGAAGAAGAAGGCTAATTTTATTCATGATAGCAAGAATGATAGCTTGAACAAGCCCATGAAAGCGCATTATAGGCGATTACAAGACGTGGAAAGACAAGCAGGTGATGGTCACCATATTAAGGAAGATTGCAGGTCTGCTAACGCCATAAATAATTCTATCCCACTGCAAATAGTCTGTAACAATTCGACAATTCGTTGATATGCTCTTGGAGCCAAATATTAAAAAAACGGATTTTTCACTATATACCCCCGACAAATTTTTTTATTCACCATATACCCTCGATGTTTTCAAAATTCACCGTATACCCCTCAATTTCTTGATAATTCACTATGTACCCTTAATGATGAACGATTATCAACTTTTTTGATCATTAACCCCTAATTCTATTACCAAATCCTAATTAACCCCTATTTGAGTCGTTAGCCGTAATTGAACACCATTAAAACACCACAAATGGCCCCTTTTATCTGTTATCCTCCATAACTCTCTTGCTTTTTCTTTGGCCTTATGTGTTGTTTCAATGCTAATTTGTTAGGGTAAATGAGTGATATAGGGATGAAATAAGGTTTAGTAATGGAATCAAGGCTTAATGATAAAAAAAATTGATAATCATTAATCATTAAGGGCACATGGTGAATTATCAAGAAATTGAGGGCTATACGGTGAATTTTGAAAACATCGAGGGTATATGGTGAATAAAAAAATTTGTCAGAGGTATATAATGAAAAATCCGTTAAAAAAAATAAGCAAAGTCTGATCAATTAACTCTAGAAGTATATTGATTATGTTATGATAATGATTTAAAGACTAGACTTTACAATTTTTAACTTTGGTTTTGGTTGCTTTTTTGTAATATAATCACGGTCATTAACTCATTGTGTTGCAATTATGGGCATTTCCAACCTACATGTCCCCATTTTTCATTATATAATGAAATTCTGCGAAAGAATTAAAATTATATGTAATACAATAATACATACATAACTTGCAACTATCATATCCAAAAGAAAATGTTCTCCCCTATATATTTCAAGTAATATACGTGTTGGGAATGTCATAATAGAATTAAGGGGCCTGTTAACAGTAATACTAAATGTTGGTAAATTTTTTTTTTTTTTTTTTTTTTTTTAAGGTAAGAAGAAAAAAGAAAGGAATTAGGAGGCCCTCCGCTCGAGGGTAACCCCTAATTCATCATTTACAAGTATAGTCTGTAAGGAAGGAGAACTTGAAACGTCTAAATACAACGAGGAGTGAACCAAATGACCGACATTCGCAATCCAGTCTGCTGCCTTGTTAGCTTCTCTATAGATATGACGAATACTCCAATTCTGAAAAGGACGAAGGAGCACTTGAATGTCTTGAATAATGGGTGCAATTTGCCAGGGAGGAGTCCAAATATTGTTGACACAATTTATGACGAGCAGATTATCTCCTTCAATTAGGAGATTTTTGAGGTTAAGTTGCCGTGCTTGGAGAATACCTTGTTGAAGAGCTGCGGCTTCAGCAATATGAACTTGAGTAGAGCCGAGGTTGTAGGTGACAGCTTGGAGGGTTTTTCCTTTGTGGTCTCTGATGATGATACCAGCAGCTGCTGAGGAGGAGCGAACTGAGCCATCAAAGTTGAGTTTGTGAAAGGACGGGGGAGGCGGATCCCACGCCACAAGAAGTGGGGGAGTAGTACCTGGATTTGGAGATGGATTAGAGAGAGAGAATGGGTTGCCAGAAGAGAGGCAACGGTCGAGGGAGGTTCTGAAGGACCATTCAGAGTGAAGGAATTTAGCTCTGTGGATGATTCTGTATGGATTAAGAGTGTCATGGTTGAAAATGATATTGTTTCTTTCTTTCCATATACTCCAAATAATGAACAATAGCCTGGTGATAACATTTTTTCTGTGTTTCAGGGTACGCAACGTGGATAGTAGGGAATGTGATGATGGGGTAAAAGGGATCCAGTCCTTTGTGAGGTGTGAGTTCCAAAGGGGAGAGAGGATAGGGCAATGAATGAAGAGATGGTCTATAGTTTCCGAAGAAATATGGCATAAAGGACAAGTATCAATAGGAACAATATTGCGTTTATGCAGGATTTGACGTACTGCAATGCTTTTATGACATAGTTGCCATAGAAAGATGGAAAGTTTAGGGGGAATGTCCAGCTTCCAGATCCAATGGAATTCCCATTTTTCTTGTTTAGGATGTAGATCATGGGCCAGCCAATTAGCTGATTTTATCGAAAAGTCCCCATGAGAGGTGAGTCCCCATACAGGGGAGTCCTGAAGGTTGGTGAATGGAATTGGGATGCCTTTGATGGTGTTAACCAGGTGAATGGGTAAGAGCTGCTGTAGGGAATAAACGTCCCAGGTTCTGTTAGGTAAAATGAAGGCGGATACTTTGAGGTCTAAATCTAGCATTTGTACATTCAGTTTTGTAATTTCTATTAGGGACTCATGGGAGCACCAATTGTCTAACCAAAAGTAAATGTTATTGCCACTACCCACTTTCCAACGGATGCCTCTCCGGATGATATGTCTTTGAGCGAGAATGTGTTTCCAAATAGTGGAGCTGTTTTGTTTAGGCTTTGACTCAAAAAATGTGGTAGACTGTAGGTATTTAGCCCGAATAATTTGGGTCCAAAGGTTCTGATGATCTGTTAGAATCTTCCAGCCGAGTTTGGCTAAGAAAGCTTTGTTTAACGGAAGGGTTTTCCTTAGTCCCAAACCCCCCTGATCTTTTGGCCGACAAATTGTATCCCAAGCAATCAACGGAATAGCATTTTTTCCTTTTTGTTGTTTCCAAAAAAATTGGCGGTGTATATTGTCAATAGATTTTGCGATATCGGTAGGAAGAAGAGTAGAAGAGCAAACATAAGAAGGAAGGGCTTCCAAATTTGATTGGATTAGCGTATGGCGTCCGGCCTTAGATAGAAAGCCAGCTTCCCAGTGGTTAATTCGTTGTTCAGTTTTTTGTAAGATAGAACGAAAATCAGCTTTAGTGGGGTAATGAGAGCTGAAAAAGACACCTAAATACCGTCCCAGATGAGAGTTAGGAAGCATGTTAAACTGACTTGCAAGAGTATTTTGTCGGGTTCGATTGATATTTTTAGAAAAGATAATAGCTGATTTATGAAAATTAACCAATTGTCCAGACAATTGACAGAATTTGTCAATTTCATTTTTTAGAGAGAGGCAGGCTGAGGGAGTTCCTTTACAGAATAGCAAGCTATCATCTGCGAAAAGGAGTAATGGTAATCATAATAAAATCATATATGAATTATGTACCTTGTAAAGAGATTTCAAGTAATATACGTGTTGGGAATGTTATATGTGATAGTATTCCCCATTGTTGTAACTCCCGTCTACTCTAATTTAAGTGGTATATAATGCAATGAAACTGCAAGCTGATTGTTACTACATTCCCGAAGTTGGTAAGAAATAAATGAATTCAACCAAATATATTAAAGATTTATGCACTAACGTCTAACTGTTCCACCAAAAAAAATACTTTTACATACATTAGTTGAGAATGTGTATGAAGTATATACTTCCTCCGCAACAAAATAGATGTTGTTACATATCATAGATGTTGTTACACATTGAAAATTGCACTATTCACCTATTATATTTGACCATGCATTTTTAAGTTTTAGATAAAATCAACCATTACTATATGATATGTTGTCGGATTCGTCTCAATGTATACTTTCATAATATTAACTTCTTATAATTTTTCTAATACACAATTAAAGTTATTAATGATTAAAGTACTGCATCGACAAACGTGAAAGTCAAAATGTAACATCTATTTTGTTACGGAGGAAGTATATACTTAGTGCGCTTCTAACTACTGTC
Organism: Beta lomatogona; assembly: GCA_947646795.1. NCBI lineage: Eukaryota > Viridiplantae > Streptophyta > Magnoliopsida > Caryophyllales > Amaranthaceae > Beta > Beta lomatogona. Next base: position 1,968,539 of record CANSNZ010000436.1, read on the forward strand.
TTTGTGGTAAGTGGTAACAGCCAAACATAATCTTTCAATCAAGGCGTAGCCCGCGTAGGAAGAGGGCGAGAAACATATATTACTGCTTCTTGCTGAGCTATATATTCTGAAGATGAAAGAAATTTTAGAAGTGCAAGAAAATGAGTGCATCAAAACGTCCCAACTTACAGCTTTTGGTACTAGTAACAATGATGCTTTCTGCTCAACTCATCGAGGCAATGACGAACTGGTCAGTTGGCGTACTTATGGTATTATTTTTGGGGGGGACTTTTGTGAGCGAATACATGAGACGGCACCGGCGTCCTCGCAAGCTGGAAATTTCCATTAGCAACAATAATTACTTGAGAAAGCCGATGACAGTTCATTACACATATAAAGACAATGATGATACATTACTTGGTAATACTGATCAACATCTTAAGATGGGTGACCCAATTAATGCCCGATCTCGGAGATTTCAAGTTTCTCGATCGATCAATCCTCAACGAAATCACACAGCTTAAAATTGATTCTCTTATTTCTACATACTTCATGTCGCTCCTGTGATGAAGGTTCAGTTACAACTTACCAATTATATTCTCCTATTAGAGTTATAAATGAGATTAATTATGTTTTGTAAATTATTGGAGTTTTAAAGGTGGTCTTCTTATTAAATAGTACGAAGCGAATTATTACTACGTATGATGGCTACAGATGCTTGGTACGAATTCAGGATGCTAAGTTGCCAACTAGTGGTTCTCCCCTATCAAGTCATTTGGAGAAATAACTAGTCCTTGAGAATTCTTTTGTTTTCTTATGAGAGTTTACAGTATATAAATTGTATCATACACCCTGGTGTACTGTAAGCATGGTACATCCAAGTTTATTTTTTATTTTTGCTCATTGCTCTGAAATAATGCAAATGAGTAAAATGTAGTCGTATGTTAGTATAATGATCCCGAATTGCCAGTCAAGTGGGCCATGTCGTGCCTAAGCCAGGTACTTGGCCACCACAATAAGGCCCAACTTAGTAGCTTACCACTAATCCCAATACACCAATAGTTATGAATCATAAGACAAACAAAAAAAAGAATTTCCAAATAATAAAAAAGACGGGATGATGCGGTTTCTGTCGAGCTGAGGGTGAATGGTAATGACTAATTCTTCCTCGTTACATGGTTATCCGCAAAATTTGCTGCAAACTCTCTAGACAATTCACACGCAACAAAAAAAAAAAAAAAAAAAAAAAAAAAAAAAAAAAAAAATCATGGAATATAATGATGTAAAACTCCCTCAAGCTTCAGTTTCCGATCCAATGAATCTTTGAGGGGATGATTTCAACAAATATTAAATATGATCCTCAAAGAAATTCAATAGTAAAATGGAAAAATATTGTGTTCATATGCAGGATGATGAGTTTAATGGTTTTATTTAATTTCATGTTTGTTCGCGCTGTTGGAACCCCAAATTCCATATATACAGATTGGAATGCAGGAGCATGTCTTGCAATGTTAATAAGTGTTGTTGATTTCATCACCCTCTACGGATTGATCTTAAAATCTCGCACACCATTACTGCCTCCGGAATCGTTTAACGCTTCTAAGAGACAGGGGTTAATCAAAGAGCAACTATACCCAAAGTTATCGTTCATAATTGATCTGTTAGCTTTACTACCGATACTACAGGTAAGTTTTTTTAGTTGAATATTATCAAAGGACCAACTCAAGCAAAAACTTAAACTGATGGTTGAGGTCACAGGAATAGTTTTATACTCTATCACGCAACACAAGCCTCCCTCATACCTGGCGCTAGATATTCCACTTAAAAAGGATCAACCAAAAGCTTAAGCTCATGGTTGAGGCTCTAGGAATAGTTTTATACTCTATCAAATACTGTATGTCCTTTTTTCGCACTCACGTAATTGCAATTTTCTGTTCAGGTTTTGGTAGGGTTCAAGAATGATGGTCTATTACTGGTGTTCAGGTTACAGATTTTTTTCAAAATCATGGCCGCGTCACCAAATCTTGGAAGTGCACTCAAAATGACGGGCTTTCTTATGAAGAACGCTTGGTTAGGCGCATTGCAAAACCTCATATGCTTTATCATGATCAGTAACGTTAGTATGCTATCCACCTTGGAAAATTTTGTAGTGAACTTTTTCAATCCTAAAATTAGATTAAGAAACAGATTGAGGTGGCAGATAAGTCGTTTATGTCTAGCTAAACTGGTTATGAGTCATCTAAACCACATTTACTTAGACACCTACAAGCTTGAAGGTAACGGTCTGGCTTTTAATGTTCGATTTTAACCACTAAATTATCATAAAATACATCAATTTATAAAAACTACTTTACAACTTCATATTCCAACTAAAAAGCTAGTAAACATTTTTTAAGAAGGTAACTTAAAAGTTTGATTAAAATATTTCTAACTTGAAATACACCAACTGATTGGTCTGATTGTTTCATGTGATAACTCAAAAGCGAGAGAACTTATTAGTAGTATGATTTTCTCAGATTGTCTTATACAAAAATTGCATATTACGAATGGAGGAAATATAGCTTGTTTCATCTAGGTAAAATACATGTCTTCAGGTCCACATATGTCAGACCCAAATCCGATCCGCAAACCCATTTACATATTAAAAAAAATCATTTTACCTAAACTCTTAAGGTTTTATGAGTTGTGATTTTGTGAACTCATTAGTGTTGTAACTTGTAACTACATCTAAGACTTGTAACTTTGTAAGTTGTAACATTTTACTCCCTCCGTCCCAGAAAGATCTGAACACTTGTTGGGATACGTAGTTTAAGGTGATAATAAGTTGTGGTGTAGTTATCAAATGTTATTTTATTTAAAACTAAATGTGATAGGAGTTGGTGGAGTATTTTTTATTAGAGGAGAAAGAAAGTTGGGTAACTTTTTATTGATAAAAGGTAGAGTGTAGGCCAATGATGTGTAAAAGAAATAATATATTAATAGTGGGACCATGCCAAGAATGGAAGTGTTCAAACTAATTTGGGACAAACATAAAAGGAAAGTGTTCAGACTATTCTGGGACGGAGATAGTAATATTTTATGAGTTAATTTTTAAAATTTTGTTTAGATAAATGTTTCACCCATGGATGCAGGACCTATGTATATTAGTGCGAAATTTTTTAATTATATAGATTCAAAAGTGTGATGAAAACTGAAAACTAAAAACTAAGAAAGACCCATTAAGGACCCAATTAGGACCCATGGACCCGCTAGACCCAGCGGGTCTGGGTCTGGGTCCGGGTCTGAAAAATCTAGACCCACCGGGTCTGGGGCGAGTCTGGCTCTGTAAAAAATAAATGGGTTTGGGTCTGGGTCTGGGTGGACCCGACCCATTGCCATCCCTACCTATAAATCTCAAACGATACTTGTAGGAATGTTTTCCAACCGCTACCCATAATCTACTCCAACCACTACCTTACCAAACACTCCTAATTTTCTTAAGTAGCTTTTTGATCTTGTCCAACTGCTACCCGCTACCTCAAACACTAGTACCAAACAAGACCGTAAGCATTTGAAGTACCCAACTTTCATCCTGATTCATTAATGCAGGCACTGGGAGCACTATACTATGATTCATACATCTCTATGCTAGAGCAGTGCAGCGCAACAGTAGTTGAAGATGAACCTGCTGCTGTAACTCTTAACTGGGATGAACTGATCAGTCGCTGTACGAAGCATTATAATTTTCAATACGGGATATCCTCAGATGCTTTTACCACAAAGATTGGCACAAGAAGTTTTATTCAGAGGTATACATATTGCTTCGCTTGGGGACTCAAAAGCTTAAGGTACACAATTAATATTCTGCTCAAATTTAGTATGCTAAACCAGATGCCTGACTTGCAAATGATTTTTTTTTTTGTTCCCACAGTTCTTTTGGCCAGATTTTCAGCGCTAGCTCATATACTATGGACGCTTTTTTCAGTTTCCTTGTCGTCATCTGTGGTCTAGTTCTGTTCGGAGATTTGTTAGCAAGAATGCAGGTGATTTTTTTTTGAATCCTATTCCCTGTGATACTCGGATTTTTAAGTGCTACTTTTATTCACTGACAACAGTACCCTCACCTTCTGCTAGCTAGACTGCCTTACAATGCACAGAGATGAAAGAAGATAGGCAAAGAACAAGACAGAGAATGGTAGATGAATGGATGAAGTATCATCAATTACCTCAACCACTAAAGAAGCAAGTTAAGCAAGCTATTCAGTCTGAATGGAGCACCACCCAAGGCATAAATGATGAAGCCATACTGGATTCACTTCCATGGGATACAAGGTCCAACATTCGCAGACACTTGTATCTGGGGATCATCCGCACTGTCAGTATCTTCCATTGTCTTCGAACTTCCTCTAGCTGTTTTCTTCATATCAATAATCATCAAATAAAACTGATTTCTGTTGAAAACTTCAGATGCCACTATTTCAGGAGATGGATGATGACCTCGTAAATGCAATATGCGGGTACCTTCGAACATTCTCTAGCAACAGAGGTACTTATGTGGCGTTTGAGGGTGAACCAGTTCACCAAATGCTGTTTGTTTTCAGTGGACAATTAGAGGTTTCAAATGGGAAATGCATGACTCTTAGACCAGGGGACGTGTGCGGGAAAGAACTGCTGGAATGGTGTGTACACCCAACCACATCAACCGCAAACCTTAGACCTGCAACTCAAACAATCAAGTGTATTACTGATGTTGATGCGTTTGCACTCCGGGTTGATGATGTGAAACTCCTGGCTATCCAGTTTCATCGTGATGGAAAATTTCGCTGTGCTTTTCAGCGTTATACTGCATAAGATGGCATAGTTAGATGTATGGTCTTTATGCTATATCTTCCAAATCAGAAGCCTTACACAATGTCTCGAGGCATCGATAATTTGTAAAATTTACTCAGCAGATCTATATTATCTTGCTGACAATAAACTTGAAATCAGAAACATGAGTCACCTCCTGAATGATGTTGAATTAAGTTGCATCCTTCCTTTAGTTGGAAATCCCCTAAAACGTGCACGAAATTATTTTCATTAGAAGATCTACTATAATTTTCAAGTCCGGACAGCAGAATAACCTTCATTTTGACACCCATTAAAGCATGATATATTCAATACCTGTAATAATAATTTTAAGTTAGCCACAAAAAGAGCTCAAGAAAGCGACTCCAAGAGTAGAGCTGAACATAGGCCAAAAATTATCGTGCCAGTCTTGTGCCAAAATTTTCCATATAAGGGGCCTATGCACCCCTCTACCCATGTGCCAAGACCCTTGAAAATATCCCCGCCCCCTGAAAATTCGTCTGGCTTGTGCCTATATTCGAAAACGGTGACCATGAACAGTGCTAGCCTATCTCATGTCCAGCTCTATCCAAGTGTAGTTATGTGAGGGAAACAAAATCATTGGAGCAAAAGCAAAAAAGGATTTCAGCATCTCATTACTCATTAGGTGCTTCATCAAGTGCAAACTAGAATACTTGAATTACAGAAGAAAATAGTAGTCAGCACAGTAAGTCCCGCAAGAATGAGTATGCAGAATTCTGACTAGAATTCTAATTATGAAATTGTGCAAAATTGTTGTACAGGAAAACCCAGCAATTGTTTCATGTGAGAAGGCTAAATAAATGCAAAATCTATACAAGTAGAAATTCATTCACTTAATCACTTTAAACCATGGTCCAACAGTCCAAAACTGACCATAATTCTAATTCTAAACTGTAACTGGCCCTAAACTGAACTGCTGATGAGAATGAACCATAGAAGACCATCTGTGGCCATACTTGCAGTGAGCATTCTTTGCTATTCCTCAACAGACCACGCTCTGTTGATAGACAACATACCGTCTTAATTCGCCTTCTTCTCAAGCCTTGCACGGTGTCTGAGCTCGGCCCTTTTCCACTGAACAATCAGATTGCACAATGAAAAGAGGGTATTTATCTGTAGATGGAGAAGAAAAGGCAGTACTAGAGCTTTAAGTTAACAAATTTCGTGCAGCAAATTACAAAAAGCTAGAAACAATTCAAGAATACTAACCAAGATTAGCATTGCGATTATAAGAAGTGGACCAGACCATAGTACAGAGAGGAAAACTCCATGCGGGTCAAAATAGTTCTGAGTAGCAAAGCTTTGCCAGTGAACACCGAGAAGCTTGTTAAGTCTTTCCGCCAGATATACACCAGACACTGCATCATAATGATTAATAATTTCAGAGATTGCATAAACATCTCAATTACTGCATTAAGGCCATTGCAACAAAGCCAGCTATCAGTGTATTAAGCACTGACAATGCAGCAAGACATCTATAAAAAAAAGTTTGCTGTTGTTATCACATCAAAATTGACTAACAATCAGATAGGGAACATACAAGCAAGAAGGAACAGACACATTTGGAAGTTGAGATGCCTCCTGGAGAGGATAATTGTCAGCAACAGAAGTACATAGAATCCCAGTAAGCCCATTAACCAAGGCTCCTGCATGTCATTTAAGCAATAAGCAAATTAAGTAAAAGAAATACAATTAACGCAAATTAGAAATATACTCCTACAACATATGAAACCAAGAACTACTGCATCTAATATAAAATGAACACATTGATTAGGTAATAACAAATATTACAAGAACAAATAAACAACCGAATGCAGACAAGTTACTATGTATACACTAGAAATCCTAAACATGGTGCAGACTGCAGACAAGGAGCGTCGCAGTTAGACATTAAAAACAATGTAAGTGTGCATCTGAAGACATCATTCTACTACCAATCAACCTCAACACCCCCCGCCCGGAAGATAATTCCATAAAGTGAGCAAAAGTACCAAGACCTTATATACAACCCCCCCCGGGTCAAATAATTCAATAAAAAAGAGAGATGACATATAACCTACATTCCTACCTAAATAAAGGAAATAACAAAATGTAACACCCATTACTCTAGACTCCAGTAGCCAAATCCAAGCAATGATCGTAGAGCATGCCAGAATTGCAGCGGGATACAAAAGAGAAAAACACCTAAGCTACTAGATTTTCTGCCAACTACGTTTTGTATGACTAAACCTTCATTGGCCAGCTGAGTATTATGGTCCTCTATATGTATAACACTGCCTACACCTAAGCCACGATTAACTGGCCAACAATACAGTTTCTAGAGATTAATCATTCTCTTCTCTAGATCATATTACAGAACCTAAATCACTTATGAACCAGTGTCAGCTAATTTGCTAAACCCTAGACGAACTAGGCTAAATTAACAAAATGGCGAATTGCGTTCCTGTACCCATTCTCATCTCCCAAATTAGCTCACACTATAATCAATTACTAACTAGTTTTTCGAGCGAGGAGACTAAGAAAATATACATATTAGTATCAATTCAATTCATATATCTCCCTAAAACATATAGTGGGACCTTCAAAGAGATAAAAATAAGGACAATTTTGACTCCTTGCTAGATACGTATTCAAATAACATGTTGAGCAAAGATTTGAGATTGACAACATCATAAACTGTGTACACGGATTTGTTTTTGGGCTCCTTCCCAAAAAGCCTCATACTAATGTAGTTGGTGAACTCTTATAAACTAGGTAACTCCTCCGGGGCTTGGTAAGTATATCCAACAAACTGTAGCAATATAATTGCATCATTGATATGAAACAAGAATCCATCTTTCATGAATCCCAGAAACTAAATTCTCAAACAACAACAAAAAAAAGACATTAAGCAACTAATATCCATGGTAATAGTTTTTCCTCCCAATTTCAAGCTGCAATCATAAGTAACAACTCCGAATTAATTTATCAAAATCAAATTTACGATAGCAATGATAATCAAATTCAGATCTTAGATGGTCAACTAACAAACCCAAGAACCTAAAATCAAATCAAATTACTATAATAAAGTAAAAATAGAATGTAATATAAGATAGAAATAGAAGAGACCTTCCAATCAATGGCGTGGAAAAAACCCATGAAATTATCATAAGCGGGGCCCATACCAGAGCGAAACTCAGAAGACAACTTCTGAATAATATCCGCCATTTGATTCAAGTGTTGCTCCATTGCAGATCTTACTTCTTCCATCTCTCTTTCTCTCTCTCTCCTCTTAGCTAAATCAACAATTTTCCAGAAAGTTACACCAGATTCTTTCAGCTGAAAATTTAGATACTAATGTAAATCCAAAGGAAACAACTTTGAATTTAGTTTGTTCTGGAACCAGTTCTTCTTCACTTCTCCTCCCTACTCTTGCTTCAACTCTTTTCTTTATCTGGGTTTTTATTGTTTTGTGTTTGGGCCTCTTTATTTACCAGCTCACTTTTTTTTGTGGGCTAAAAACATAGTAGTCCTTCATAACACAGACTTTAATGTTTTGTGTAGAGCAACCTCCATATCTGGCCCTGTCCTTTTGGACTTATTTTTCAGTTTAATTCAGTTAATTTCAGTTTAGTTCAGTTTAGTTTTTCTCTGTAATTCAGTTTCTCTCAGTTCAGTTCAGTTAATTTCAGTTTAGTTTTGTTCAGTTCAATTTCTCTCAGTCCAAAAGAACGAGGCCTTAATCTAGTAGTAGATTGCATTTTTCGAATTTTGTTGTTTTTTCCGGGTCGAGTACCCGGCCCAAACCTTCTTCAGTAACAAGAAATTTTGATTTTTATGCTCATTCTAGACTATAACATTCATCATGATCTCAGGTTTACAAGTTACAACATACTAATTGCACAACACACTTGTCTCATACAATAGATCCTATATATGGGATATATTTTGTTGATTTTTGGACCATTTTCGAGAACCCCTTGGTAAGAAGAATTTCATCTTAACTTTCCTCTCACAGAGTCACTCACCCAGAGGCCCAACAAGCCCTAACCTCCCCCCGTAATATTGACATTTGCTTCCACCAAGATTTGAACCTTGGTCTCCCATGTGGGAAATAGGAAGTCATACCATTGGACCCAAGGATCCTTAGTCCATCACCCTAGTAACCACTGCACTCTTTTCTTTCAAGATCTGCCATACTCAAAAAAAAAAAATTTACGGCGTAACTTAGATTATTGTATCATTTTTGCAAACAATCTACCCCGCTTGAGACACGTGAAAGCTTAGAGATGGATGTTTGTAACGAGTAACGACAAAGCAATGTCATTGGCTTCGCCAATTTGTTCTTGATACCCATAGGCCATAGTAACCTCAATTTTTTTTGCAATAGGGATCGTTTCTCATATAATGATGCATAAATATAGCTAGGCCAACAAAAACACTACAATAATCTCCCAATTCTAGATTTTGGAAAATTGATCCCCCATCTCCAAAGAACATAAATTATGACATTATGTAAGGTAGAATTGAAAAAAGTAACAGTTATAAAAACTAGAGGTGATCAACATAGGCCCGTCGTGAAAATGGGTGGGTTTTGGGCGTACTTTTCGACTTGTGGTTCGACCCCGACACACTGCTTTTTGCGCAAATAAAAGGGCCATGGGTAACATAAATAAGGAAAATTAGGCTAAATTTTGACCTGGCCAGAACGATCGCCCTTCCGAAAATAGCGGATTTTGGCGTGGGAATTTTGGCCAAAGACGTAATCCAAAGCGGATTACTTCTCTTATCCAAAGCCCGGCTGAGCCAACCTATGATCACCACTAATAAAAACCCATGTAACGTTACTGGTTCACGTAGTGAAGATTGAAAAAGCTAAATCAACGACTCAAGAAACCTTCCCAATTTCCAAACTAACAAAACCCTCGCCATTTCCAAACCAACCCCAAAAATTGTCTCTCTCTTCTCTTTCATCTCTGCCGATGGAAAAACTTTGGTAATTGGTCGACACCAGAAAGAGCTGCATATCCAGTTTTCACTGTTTGGAAAAAACAATTTCATTCTCAAGAACATCTTTGATCTTTCTCATCAACGCTTTGCAACTCAACTTGAGACCCATCAACAAAATCATGAAATTTGTAGAAACCCATCAAGAATTTGAGAAAATTTTGGTAATTGGTCGACACCCAGATTGCGATATTCGCTTAGAACATCCCAGCATTAGTTGATTTAATCTCTGAATTCACTTTAAACACTCTTCTAATCACCTCTCTCTCACACCGATTTGTCCTTTGGTAACTCTTTCTCTCTCTTATATATTGATTGTTAATCAATCATGATTGTTTAAATTTCTAAGATTGATTCTCTAATTATCTTTATAATTTAGAGTGCCTGTTGAAGTTAGCTCCCAATTTTGTGGATTTTGGTCATTGTTGTTCTTTATTAGTTGCTCGGTTGCAATTTCGGATTTTTTTCCTCTTCCTTTTTAATGGCTAAGATTGTGTGTGTTTCTGTTCTTGATTCAATTTTTGGTGTTTGTTTAGTGCATGGAACATGGGTGTCACTGAAAAGGATAAATGAGAGTGATACTTTGATGATTGGAGGATCGAGTAGGGTGTACAAGTTGCAATGGATTCCATTGAGCAAAGCTTGTGATGCTTTAGATGATAGGGAGTGCCTAAAGTTATTGGTAATGGATAGTGAATAAAAGATACAATAAATTTTACACCTTATCTTGACATGATGGACTCATATGTAGGGGATAAGCTAGAGTTACTATTAGAGTATGTTTCTGCTAAAAACAAGTGATATTAAGTACGATTAACAAATAGGCCTTGAATAATCTAATGTGTGTCGATGATAGGTGGTACGAATCTTCCTAGTGGATGAACACCTACAAGACAAGTAAGACTAATTAACCCAATGGTTGTCCGGGCAAACCCACTCCGATGCTTAAGTTAGACTTGTGAGCAAATAAGCAATAAGGATGGAGAGGATTGCAAAGTGTATGAGTGTGTTTAGAGGTGGCATTGAGTGAAAGTGGAATGGAGAATTTGTAAAGATGATCACATGCACTTATGGGCTTCAATTACCATTAGTATCATAGTAATGTAGGAAAATTTCTTTACAAAGTACATATATATGATTGTATTATGATTACTAACATTTAGTATTTCTGTTAACAAGCCCAATAATCCTATTATTACACTCTCAACACGTATATTACTTGAAATATAAGAGAGAACATTGTCTTTTGAATATGATAGTTGCAAGTCATGTATGTATTACATACTATACAATTTTAATTCTTTAGCAGAATTTCATTATATAATGAAAAATGGGGACAAGTAGGTTGGAAATGCTCCTAATTGCTACACAATGACCGTGACTATCTTACAAAAAAAGCAACTAAAACTAAATTAAGATAGTAAATTCTAGTCTTTAAGTCATCATCTTGACATTATCAATATACTTCTATGGTTAATTGATCACACTGTTTATTTCTTAATATTTGGCTCCAAGAGCATATCCATTTGAATTTGAATTGTTACAGACGATTTGCAGTGGGATGGAATTATTTATGGTGCTAGCAGACCTGCAATCTTCCATTCTTCCTTAATATGGTGGCTATCACCTGCTTGTCTATCCACGTCTTGTAATCGCTAATTCGCTATAATGCGCTGTCATGGGTTCGTTCAAGCTATCATTCTTGATATCATGAAAAAAATTAGCCTTCTTTTTCTCCTTTTGGAGTTTATCAAATCTCATGTATGTGCCCGCAACAAGAAATACCCCGCCCATTGCGATCAATACACCAAAGGTCCACATGGATGCTGCCTCCGAAAGCCGGGCAGACAGCATCATTGTAACAAGAAACAGCAACACCAATCTGCTGGGATGTTTTGGTGTGCTCATCCTCTGCGGATGGTGCAGTTCTACCTTTCGCTTTCCCTATAGCTTAGGCTTGGCAATCTAAGGTAGCATTTATTATATATGGACTGCCACGAACTGGGGGTTGTTTTAAATTGATAAAGTTTCTGGTTGGTGGTTACCTTATACTGCACTTATGTCATTTACTTAGTAATGAATAGACTTGATGGCCTCTTGTTTTAACGGTCACAAGAAGTCCTGCTTGCATTTATCCGTTCCTCCTTATCTAGTCTCTACCATAAGTCATAAGGTCCACGAGTCCCATTATCTTGAACTGTCATGCTTGTTTAAAGGGCTTGATCGAGTTTGCTTAATTAGATGAAATATTCCAATGTCGAGTAAATAGTAATAGAAAAACTCTGAAGTTGAATATATAGATCTGAAAGAAAGAAAACTATATGATCCTTCATCTAAAGAGGGACATCTATAGATCTGATATTGAAGGGATGGATCATAGATGCGATAACGTAGCACTGGACTATATGTTAACCGTACTCTATATGTATGTGGACATTACATTAATGACATATTGAACAATAGCAATAGTAACATATAGAAGGGAGGGCCAGCTTTAAGTATATATAATATATTGCATGCTGGTAGAACAACAGTTAATTTGGAGATAAAGGGTGCTGTTAAAAGTGCAGCCAGTGAGCCAGTGAGGAAGAAATTAGAATGAGGGCATCGAAACGTCCCAGTTTAGGTCTATTACTTCTGATGACGATGATGTTTTCTGCCCGACTCACGGAAGCACTATCCTATTGGTCAGTGGGCGTATTCTTGGGAGTTATTGCATTCGGCGGTTTTGCTCACTTTTATATGTACAGTAAGGTCCGTAAAAGAAGAAATGATTACATGGTGGATAGGTTGAACAGACGGTGGCAGAGCATTGTGTATACAGAAATACTGATTTTATTGATGAACATCACCGTGCTTGTCGTCCAATTTACGTATCTACCTGGGTTTCCCTTCTTGCAAACCGAACCTAGAAAACCGAGGTTTGTCATTGTCGGTAAAGAAGAAACTAAGTCTAGAAAAGTAACCTTATCAATTGAGTTCAGTGTTCAGAGTGAGTTATGCATGGTATAAGGTTGGAATTATTTCCCATATAATGGTCTAGTACTTATGCCATTGTCCCAAATTGAGAGAGAAGAAAATTTTTGTGTTTAAAAAAATCAAACACTTATGTAGGGCTCGTAATGGATATAAGTTTTGTATAAGTGAGTTAAGTAGGCTAAATATATACTTCTATTTATAATTAAGACTTGGTAGACTACTGGTGTTACAATTTTGATTTAACTTATTATAAGTGTGCTGTCGAATAGTTTAGTATTAATTTCATGAATGATATCCAAAGTTAAGCAAAATACTTGAAATAAATTAAATTGTTATCCTAGTGATAATTCCTACTAAAATAACTGTTATATTGTTGTTGTATAACTTAATACTATTTGATAGACCAAAATAACATATAAATCGGGTAAGACAGTGTATCTAGCTTTAATTTTAAGACGTTGCTTAACTTATGATACGACGTCACCTACTATCAACTCTCATAAGAATCCCTTCCCCCCTACGTTTTGTAATGGTCTTATTATGATGGATTGTAATGGGTTATTCAAGCCCTAACTTGATGCATGTTTAAGTTTTTATGATGCCATTTTCACCAAAAAAAACTCTCATAAGAACACAAAAAAAATCTTCGAGGACGTACTACTTTCTCCATATAACTTGATAGGAGGAGAACCCACTAGTTAGCATCCTGCATTCGTACCAAGCATCGGTGTAGCCATCATACCATGCACGTAGTAATTATTCACTTCGTACTATTTTAAGAGAAGTCCAGCTTTGAAATGTGTCGTTTCGTTGAGGATTGATCGATCGAGAAACTTGAAATCTCCGAGATCAGCATTAATTGGGTCACCCATCTTAAGATATTGATCAGTATTACCTAGTAATGTATCATCATTGTCTTTATATGTGTAATGAACTGTCATCGGCTTTCTCAAGTAATTATTGTTGCTAATGGAAATTTCCAGCTTGCGAGGACGCCGGTGCCGTTTCATGTATTCGCTCACAAATATTCCCCCCGCAAATAATACTAAAAATGCGCCAACTGACCAGTTTGTCATTGCCTCGATGAGTTGAACAGAAAGCATCATTGTTACGAGTACCAAAAGCTGTAAGTTGGGACGTTTTGATGCACTCATTTTCTTGCACTTCTAAAATTTGTTTCATCTCCAAAATATATAGCTCAGCAAGAAGCAGTAATATATGTTTGTCGCCCTCTTCCTACGCCTTGATGAAAAGATTATGTTTGGCTGTTACCACAGACATGGTAGTTAAAATAGTAGTAACTATATATAGTTCGTGCGCATTCTCAACGTATGTAAATTTTTTTTTTTTTTTTTGAATGTGGAACCGTTAAACGTTAGTGCATAAAACTTTTATATATTTGGTTGAATTAATTTCATCCTTACCAACTTTGGGAAGTAACATTCAGCTCGTAGTTCCATTGCATTCTATACCACTTTATTATTATAGTAGATGGCAGTTTCTAGTACATCTGCAGGAAAGGCTACTACAATTCAGTTGAATTTTGTTATGTTTCTAAGACTCCTTTCCAAATGGCTTGTAACGAGAGATCGGAGGAACCTGTGGCCACTGTGGGACTGCGTAAACGAGCCCAAAACATTGTTAGTCCTAAATCCTAATCGATTATTGTTAAGGTTTGCCTAATTTGCGCTTTTCTAATTCAGTTAATCCCTGAATTGATTTTCTAATTCGTTTTTTCAAACCTAAAATCATTTGATGTGTTGCAGAAAAAATGAAAATCTCGTCATGGCGAGCAATCTGAGCCGTCGGATCGCATCAACGATATCAAAGGCGACCTCGAGTTACTGGGTGGAATTGGTGAATCGGCAGGTACCGAACTCAGTTACAAGTTTGATGATGTGCACTTCATCAAAAAACAAAGATGAAGCTTCATCACAAGAATCCATGGCAAAAAATGTGAAAGAAGCGACGACAACAAAGATAGTTGAGGAGAGATAAAATGTTGACAACGACGACGAAGATGACGAAGACGATGATGGAGTTCATATGAATAAAGAAACGGGAGTGGGGTGGCTGGATTTGGTGTATTTCGGGGGGTGAGGGAGTGGAGGGTGGTGGATTTCGAGGCTGGGGTGGCTGGGATTGGTGGTTTTCCAGGGTGAAGGAGTGGAGGGGGTGGTTTTCGGAGATGAAGGATTGGTGGGGGTAGTTTTCGGGGTGGGGGAAGCGAGACGTGGTGTTTTTAGGGGTAGGGGAGGGGATCGGTGGTGTTTTTCGGGGGTGGAGGAGTAGAAATGTGGTGTTGCCGGTGGTTGGGAGGGCGGTTTCGTGTGGGGGAGGGGGGGTGAGGGTGGACTCGGTGGTTTCGTCCGTGAGGGGAGGGGGTGAGGGTGGGGGAGGGGTGGGGTTTCGGTTGGTAGGTGGAGGGAAGGAGAGAGAAAGAGTTTTGGGTTTTTATAAAAATTGGAGGAATTTTGGGCAAAAGTTTGTATTATTGCGAGAGAATGGGTAAAAGTTTGTACTCCCTCTGTCCCAGAATACTCTTTACACTTTCCTTTTTCATCTGTCCCAGAATACCCTTTACACTTCTATTTTTGGATATGACCCACTATTATTTTAATCCTTCTACCTTTTAACCATTGGCCCACACCCTCTCTCCTCCAAATAAAATAATACTATTTTTACTACATACTCACTCCTATCACATCTACTTTTAAATAAAATAACATTTGATAACCAAACAACAACTTATCATCTAAAACTACGTGCCCTTATAAGTGTCAAGAGTATTCTGGGACGGAGGGAGTATTATTCTAGTTAAAAAATCCTTAAGGAAAAGTGAATTTTTTTGTACATTTCGCTTCCCCCCTCCCAAAGGCTCAAACATTCAAACTGCTTAGTGCTCTTCCTCTCTCCCAAACAAAAACCCAAACCCTAATTATTGTCAGCCGCTTCTCCTTCATCAGCCGATCACCGTTCCATTGTAACTATGTAAGTTAGTTGTTACTTGTTAGTTCAATTTTTATATTTTGAAAGCTTAGAATTTGAGTTCAATTTTGAGATTTTATGTTTTTACATATTTGTTAATTGATTTAGTAGTTCAAGTTGGAGATTAGGGAGATTAGTTCAAGTTATGGAGTAGTTTATTTACAGATTAGTTCAAGTTGTGTTATTTTTGCTTATTTTTTTATTTATATGTTTGAAGAACTCATGATGCCCTTGATTTATATGTTTGAAGAATTCGTGACGTCGTTATGTTCAAGGGTTGAAGGCCCTGTTCGGCAACAGCTTTAGCACTAGTTTTTAGTATTTTGACTAGGTCAAAACACTAAATGAGTGTTTGGCATAGTAGATGTAGGAGTAGCTGTTGGAGTTTGAGGTAGCTTTTCTCAAACGTTATATTTTATAGCGTTCAGTTTCTGTAAGTAGCGTTCTACCTTTTTTTTGTTTAAAATCTTTAGAGGAAAATATTGCTACAATTAGGGAAGACTTGCTCATCATCTCCACACCTCCATGGCTCCATAGCTGCTGCAGATATCCTCTAAAACAAAATTCATATTTTTTGAAACCAAAAGTTTTGGTATTGCCAAATAAATCATCGCAATTCTTTTTTTTTCTGTTTCCAATTAAACATGTTAAATTGTAGTTCAGCATCAGATTTCAATCGTTCCCACAAGTGATTAAATAAAAAAACTTGATATTTGATCTTCAAAGGAGGTAACTTTAGAAATTAAAACCAATCATTTTGGTCAGAAAGTGGAATATGCACAAGCACACATACTGACATACATGAAGTCTGAAGAAGGAAGAGGAAGGAGATGTTACCTCGTAGTGAAATCAATTTCAGGTATTTATACAATTTTCACAATGATGAACATATGGACTTTCCTAATTTTAGACTCCTAAGCTTGGTAAATGTTTCCTAATACCATATGGTAAATGTTAAATGAAGGAAAGAGAAAAAAAATACAACCCAGATCTGAAATTAGAGGTGAGAGAGAATTAAGAAAATTTCATCTTCACGCATGAAATCAGGTATTATGTCATATGAGAATGAGAGAAGAAATAAGGACATCTCCAGAGAGTTCCAACAAGTATAACTAGGTGATTTTTATTGGAAGTCATATGAGAGATGAAATATAAGTATTAAATGTAGTGGATCTAGTTAAAAAGACAAAACTATACTTAAATAAATTTAAGGACATCATAGTAAAAGAAAATAATGCATTGTGTTTATAATATTGACATTTAATTTAACCATAAAATAATTAATTATATTATTGAAATTAATATTATAGCTAAATAGTACTCCCTCCGTTTCTTTTTAATTTACTCACTTCACTTTGAGGGAGAATTAATGAGGAAGTACAAAAGTATGAGAGAGAAACTGAAAATGTGGAGAGAGAAATTGAAAAGTGAGAGAGAGAGAGAAAGTAAAAAGTGGGTTAAAATATTAAAACGTAGATGACATGGGTGGAAAAAGAGGAGAAAGTAGATGTGACATGTTGTAAATCCTAACATATGCCTATCAATCTAGAATCAATATCAAACAATACTAGAACAACGAATTTGAAGAAAGCAATAAATAGACACAAAGGAATTTTAACGTGGAAACCCGAGAACCGGGAGAAAAACCACGAACTATATATGCATTAGGAATCAAAGATGAATATTCAATGGTGATTACAAGCTCTCAAGATTTCTCTAAAGCTTTCTCTCTCTAAAATCTTAGAGTAATACGGCTAAAATAACCTACAAGAAGTATTTATATGTTAGGGATAATAATTAGAAGTCCTAAACGAAGAAGGAAACCGAAGAAGAGTTGGAAAAACACACGCTCAATGGCGTGATTTCCATCTCGGCAGTTTACATCACAACATGGTTGTGATGTAGCTCTTCACGCCACACCTTAGTTGTGATCGATTGCTGGGCAGCAGCTATAGAAGCCTACGAGCAGTACATATCACACTCAAACCGTGGCATAGCCTCACAAATCACACCTCGGCTGTGGCAAACAAGTTACCCCATGTTATGATACTCACAACACATACACTCAACGCCTCATTCCTTCATCGATCTTCCGAATACCATCTCCACACCATTACCTAACACATGTTACCAAAAATAGAAAAAGCAACAGTGTGTAGATTAAAAAGAAATAGACCAAAAAGGAAAGTGTGTAGATTAAAAAGAAACGGAGGGAGTATGTCTTTTTTTATCTTATATAATCTCAACAACTACTTCTACCAAACACTTATATTTTAAACAACTACTTTTACAGCTAAATGCTAACAGCTACTAGCCAACAGCTAACAGCTACTAGCCGACAGCTAACAGCTACTAGCCGACAGCTAACAGCTACTTGAACAGCCAACATCTACTTGAACAACCAACAACTACTCCAGCAGCTAACAGCTACACCAACAGCTACTTTTAACGAACACGCCCGAACTTATGGAGTAGTTTATATGTTTGAAGGAATTCTGATTTATATGTTCAAGACTTCAAGTTATGCCACTGTGAAGAGTCCGTAAGTTCAATTTGTATTTATAGTAGTCACTAGTCAAGTAGTCAGTAGTTTATTTTTCTGATTAATATGTTTGAAGATATGTTAAGTTTTAATGGTTTAATTTCCTTTTATTAATTAGTTAATAAATTGCTTCCAGAGTATGAAAACTCATATACTTTTGTAGTTTATTTTAGTGTAATTTGACTCCATTTTATTTGTTATATTTTGATATTTAAACTTATGTATTTTATTGGAAAATTTGGACTTGTGTATTGATACAAATTTGAATACCCGATCTTATATCAGAGTATTCAATTTTTTAATAAGTTCGAACCCACATGGTAAGAATCCTGGATCCGCCACTGATGAGCTCAAACCTCTAATTTTACCCTAAACCTCTGTTTACCAAACGAGGCCCTAATTAATCTCATTTATAACTTTGAAAGGAGAATATAATTGATAAGCTGTAACTGCAGGAACCACATGAAGTACGTAGAAATAAGAGAACCAATTTCAAGCTGTGTGATTTCGTTGAGGATTTATCGATTTAGAAGCTTGAAATCTCCGAGATCCGGCATTAATTAGGTCACCCATCTTAAGATGTTGATCAGTATTACCTAGTAATGTATCATCATTGTCTTTATATGTGTAATGAACTGTCATCGGCTTTCTCAAGTAATTATTGTTGCTAATGGAAATTTCCAGCTTGCGAGGACGCCGGTGCGATTTCATGTATTCGCTCACAAATATCCCCCCCGTAAATAATACTAAAAATACGCCAATTGACCAGTTCGTCATTGCCTCGATGAGTTGAGCAGAAAGCATTATTGTTACGAGTACCAAAAACTGTAAGTTGGGACGTTTTGATGCACTCATTTTCTTGCACTTCTAAAAGAAAATTTCTCTCATCTACAGAATATATATATCTCAGCAAGATGGTAATATATGTTTGTCGCCCTCTTCCTACGCCTTGATGTAAAGAATATGTTTGGCTGTTACCACAGACTTGGTAGTAAAAATCGTAGTAACTATATATTCTTCGTGCACATTCTCAACGCATGTAAATTTTTTTTATTTTTTTTAATGTGAAACTGTTAAACGTTAGTGCATAAAACTTTAATATATTTGGTTGAATTAATTCCTTTTTTACCAACTTTAGGAAGTAACAATCAGCTCGCAGTTCCATTACATTCTATACCACTTACATATAGTAGATGGCAGTTGTACATCTGCAGGAAAAGCAAATGGCTTGTAACGAGAGATCGGAGGAACCTGTTGAACTGAGTAAACGAGCCCAAAACATTGTGTTGGTTATGAATTATGATCCTCTATCACGAGCTTGTCTAAGTTGTTAGATTGATAAATTTGATATGAGTGATAATGGGCTTGGGCAACCTAATACGGAAGAGGAGAGTTCAGTCCACATAGAAGCCTAAAAGAGCTTCCATACTAAAACCAATTAGCAAAAGTAGGAGTAGCTCCTCTAGCTTATATTGTGGTATTTTCTCTCCTCTTTCTCCACAATGTGGGACAACTCACATGCGCACAACATATATGGGGTTCAACATAGATGTTCATTTTTAGATGTTAATTTTAGGAACAAATTAAAAGAATTGAAGTCTAAATATGTTTGTAAAATGATGATTAATACATAGTTGATGGTAGATTTATATGTTTGACAATCGCAAATAACTTAACACGTATGTCAAACAAGCCAGTACCGCAGTACGTACATACTAATAAATAATCAGTACTATAGTTCTGCCTCAATGAGTTTCCCCGCTCACTCTGTTGCAATGAGATTGCTGTGTCATGATTCCAAGAAACGTTTACGGGTTCAAATACTCGAAATAATCTGAGGTTGAACGTTTGAACCTCTTACCACAAGATGTTGATGACGATGACCTATGTAACTAGATCAGTATAGTTACGATGCACTGCTACCGGCTTTCTCAAATTATAATTTTTGATTCTGAGAGGAACTTCATGCTTTCTTCTATCTGGATGCTGATTCATGTAAATATTTATGAAGACCCACGAAACATAAAGTCCGACTAATACGCCAATGGACCAATAGCCTGCTTCGATGAGTTGAGCAGAAAGCATGATTGTTACCAGTACCATAAACCATAGATTGGTATATTTTGATGCCCTCATTTTGTCTCTTACGTGTAGGTGGCATGAACTTCAAACAACTTGAGAATGGCTTAGCAAGACGCTATACCATCCTCTAATTATCTATATACGCGTCGGTATAAAAATCATGGTAGTGGCCTTCTTCCTTGGCTGTTACAAATTTACAATAGATAGTAGTTCATTGAAGCCATGGACTTCGTAATAACTGCTGTTTATGAGGCCATTCTTAACGTCAAAAGTTGAGTCTGCGTTTGCAAACTCTAAAGTGGTTCACTCAAAATCACAATTTGAATTTTGTGGTTTATAAGTGCATAAGGTCAAATGACCCCCACCCCCTCTTTTGGTACTTATGTTTTGGAAGGAAATGGAGGGTTTCAATTAATATTTAACGTACATTTTTGTTGGCCCAATAAACATGAGGAAATTGTTACGTTAAACAAGCGGTCTTGAAACTTGAAAGTGTATGGGTGATCTGATCAATTCAAATCTTTTGTCCAATCTTTTGGGCATAATAGGCCCGGTTGGTCTGTTATTGTTATGATAAAAAACACTTTAGAATATCTGTGGTCAGACTGTCCTCTAAGGTCTACGCATAGACCTGTTTATTGGTTGACTCGGATACTAAGATCTCTAACTATATACCATATGTCGCAATTGTATTTTGCAATTCCTTAAAGATTATTATGTATGTTGAGGCTTATTGATCCTTTTTTTGCCCATTTGATATTCAAATTAACAATTTTCTATAAAATGCATTCAAGAGGATAGTCATCCCAATATACTTCTACAAGGCAGATACAACACCTCTAAGAGACAAATACAACAGACTCGCTATTCCTTAAGCAGTAACATACCTAATAAGATGGTAATATGCTTGTGTTTAACGCATCGAATCAAAGTGAGGCTTCCTCAACATCTAACAATATGTTTAGAATTGTTGCAAATGTCTTGCAACAATGGAGGAACCTGTGTGGCATGTGTTAACGAACCATCCACATCGTTGTATCGTTTTTCATGCACCATCAACGGCTTATTTAAGTTATCCTTCATAAGAATTGAACCTATTTTCTTCTCGGTCAGGGCACGGGCACCTTTCTTCCTCTTGGTTGGGGTTCCCAATCTATAATAAGTAACAGTAACAAGAAACACGCCAGACATTGCGATCAATACACCAACGGACCACATGCTTGCCTCGGTAAGCCGGGAAGAAAGCATCATTGTAACAAGAAACAATAACCCCAATTTTTGATGCTTTGATGAACTCATGTCTGCTGATGGCTGAATATTTCCTCTGTTCTATTGTTAAATTTCGTGGTGTATGGAGGGAGAAAGGAGAAGAAGTCTAGGCAGCCATTGTTGGAGCTCATGTACATAGAGTAAAGGAGATAGGAGAGAGAGAGGGGAGAGAAAACAAACAACTACATTTTTGTTATTATTGTTATGTTATGTATTACAAAATGTATCTGCTATTTATACTACAACTAATTCTAATATATAACAAACTAATGCCTGATTTAACTAACAAACTAAGTCAAGCCTATGTTAACTATATCACAAACTCCAATACGCCCCCTCAAACTGAAATGGAGGTAGACATTCCAGTTTGAACATTAATGAACCAATTTGTATGATACACATAAACTTGTGATGCTTGATCATTGAAGGAGAACAGATAAAGTTCAGATTCCGTTTAGTAACAACAGCTTGAAGGAGCTAGAACAATCTGAAATCAGTGTAGAGGCCAACAACAGAGGACTCACTCTTGTGGCTAAACTTGCTTACTCATGTTGTTGCTTGCCTCTCCATTCATACTCCAACACTACTAATCATCCACAGTAGAAAGCAACTTGCAATCATATAACACAACATTAGACAACATTAGACATACACTCCCCCTCAAACTGGAAATGGTTGCAAGCATTTCCAGTTTGAACTTGATCAACTTATGGAGTGAATGAGACATAATTGCTGTTGTAGCCTGTACACAGATGAAGCAAAAAAAAAACCCTTGCAGCAGTAACACCTCATGAACTTGTTGTCACTCATAGTATGAACAAGGTGGAACTCATCGGAACCTTGGAATGTTGTTAAGGGACCATCAGACACCAATATACCAACATGAAAATATGTGTGGTCTATATACCAAAACCAATACCACAACTAGAGCAGAGGAAATACAGTTGTGTACGTATGCCATTGTAGATAGGATCAGAAATCCCATAAACCTTTACCAATAAGCTAACAATCAGCTTTGCTCCAACTGCCAATACATCAATACACCAACTGAAGCAAAACACACCCAACCACCAATGCACCAATACACAGCAACATCATCACAACATCAAACCCAACACAACAACAAACCCAAGAACAACTATCAACTACCAAATTAACTAATCACCAAATTCACACCAACATCAAACAACATCATAAAAAAAACGCCAAGATTCTGCTAGTGTACGCCAAATTTCACAACACTAAACCCCAATTCTTAAAAAGAGAGATTTAGAGGAAAAACATGAAAGAAACTGACTGTGCAGAATTTGCATCAGATGGATAAATGTAGTAAATACTACTTTGATTCTGATTTAGAGGTAAAGTTGAGATGCTAACTTCAGATTCAGGCATGATAACAAATCACATATGAAGAAAGAAAGATAGAATAGATGATTTTAGACTGTTATTTAGAAGAAATAAGAGAAATTATTAGACATTGTGAAATGAAATTCAGAATTTCAATTTGGATTGAAATGAGAATTAGAAAAGGAACAGAAAATGAATGTCAAATAAAGGAGACACAACAACAACATCATTAGCCTCCATTATCGGCAACACTCACACGACGACAAGCGCCACCAATTAGCACAAACCATCAATTTCAATCAAACACCTATAACACCCACTAATCAAAAACCATTATGAATAACAACAAACACACCAACAACAATCCCAAATTCACCAAAAACTAGCGGCAACGATTCACCAAATTTCACCCCAAAATAGAAAATTCGACATTGCTTCAAATGTATACCAAGAATCCAAACAAATCAAGAAATTGCTATTTCCACAAATCAACAATCGCAATCAATCAACAAAGTGAATTGTAACTCCATCCTAGTAACGAGAACCACAACAATCCAAGTAAACATAACAACATTAAGTTGCAACCCATGAGTGAAATACGCCACACTCTCCTTCAAGAAAGAAACCAACGTTGAAAGCAAGCAAGCTATCAATCAACAATTAATTTGCAAGCTTAGATTCAAGAAAATCAAACCACAATATTTTGGAAACCAATGCAGGAAAGCTGACTAGTGAAAGCACCGTAATCAGAAGTAGGAACCCAAAAACATTTGCTGCAGCCAATCAATTCAAACTACTCTCAAATGCGAGGACGAAGGCTAAGGTCTACAGCTAATATTAAGGCAAAGAGTTGTCATTCATGGAACCGAAAACAAGAATCAGATCTTGGATGCTTCGAATAAGAGAAGGATTTCATAATTCGAAGAGGAGATAGTAGTGAAAAATCGCGAGCAAAAAAACAACAGTAAGCACAGATCAAATCACCACCAAAACGACAATTCCTCTAAAAATTTCGAGAGAACTGAGGGAAGAGATCAAGAAGGACGAAGTTTATGAATCATCAAATGAATCCTACGCTGATTGTGATGAAAGTAATTCGAAAGAAAAACGAATTACCAGATTAAATTGGTGAGAAATAATGATTTGAGGTTCGCGAATTAGCAATTATCGCAAAAGAACCCTAAAAAATTTGTGAGTGAAATTGAGAATGACGGAGAAATGAGGACAAAATTGAAACTGAATCAGAGATTGAATCAAGATAATTCTGAGAAATGAGCTGATAATTTCTCAATTGAAACGACTTGAATCAATTGAAAACGAACATTCAACGACAACAAAGATCAATCAAGAAATGAGAATTCTGAGAAAACGAGCTGAGAAAATTCGAGAAAAATTCTGAGAAAATTCGAGAAAAAGTCTGAGAAAATGAGCTGAGAAATTCGAGAAAAATTATGAGAAAATTCGAGAAAACGTCTGAGAAAATGAGCTGAGAAATTTCGAGAAAATGGAATTTCAATTGAAGCGAAGAAGATCCAGGATTGAATCTGGATGCTCTGATACCATGTTAAATTTCGTGGTGTATGGAGGGAGAAAGGAGAAGAAGTCTAGGCAGCCATTGTTGGAGCTCATGTACATAGAGTAAAGGAGATAGGAGAGAGAGAGGGGAGAGAAAACAAACAACTACATTTTTGTTATTATTGTTATGTTATGTATTACAAAATGTATCTGCTATTTATACTACAACTAATTCTAATATATAACAAACTAATGCCTGATTTAACTAACAAACTAAGTCAAGCCTATGTTAACTATATCACAAACTCCAATATCTATAAATAACTTACGCTACGCCGACCACCGCTGTTAATCACTTGTTTAAGAATCAAAGAAGCAAGTCTAGAGGTACTTTTTGTGGGGAGTTATTGCAGGGAGTATTTATGTCACTTAATTCTTAATACTCTTTCAAGCCTCTTGTTTTAATGTAACGTTAGGCATCATAGACTAGGCCGTTTCCTACACAATTCTACAATGTGTTCTAACTTCTAAGTTCAATATTCCCTTCCATTCCAAAATCCATTAACTTTGGATGTAATTCATGCAACTGCAATAAAGTCACATTATTACTTTTAAGAACCTTAACATTTCAGTTTTGGTCGTATATGTTTAGTCTTGACATTCGACAATAAGCAAAATTTTCCCTTCTCATTCTTAAAGTCCTGTTTATGCAAGCGCAACCAGATTTACTGCAACTGTCTCCTTCCCCCTCTTCTCGAGGTTTATGAGCTTCGATCCTCTTAACAAACCATGAAATTCAGAATTTATATTCTGAAATCCCTTAGAAAAGCTTACCAGTGTATTTTCAGTATCAATCAGTTCTTCCAAGCTCTTTGCGAGACCTGTAATATGAAGTGATACTGACCTGTCTGATGCAGTGCTTTCTCAGGAGTGACTGCATAAGAGAAGGCCATTGAAACTATATAAGATATCGAAATCAATCACGTGTAATACCCAGTTATTATTCTCTTCTTCCCTCTCGAATGCTTCGAGTATGGCTTGATCAGCAGTAAATTGAGCAAACTGGTAAAAAGGAGAAACTCTGTATAAAAAGCAAACGAAACTAAAGGAATGAAGCAAAAGAAAAAACTAAATCACTACTGAAGGGTAGGGTTTAAGAGGGTAGTTTAGTAGATTACAACAAGCTCTATATTGGTCTGTCTGACGTGATGGCCTGAGAACCTGACAAAGGCAAAACCTTACCAAATCAGGGTCCGGATAATTTGACATAAAAACAAGTCTAAAATCCTTTCTTATATCACAGAGAAATTCTAGTACTTCGCAAGATATAAAGGACTTCTCACTAGAGGAAAAAAGGCCAAAGGCTGCGGTCAGAAGTGGCTTAAGGGCTGTGTTTTTTTACCGCAGCCCTTGACAATTTGAACACTTAATGATTTGAACATTCCAAGGACTTCAAAATCAACTTGCAACACTGGCACCAGCTAGGCCTAGGCATGCTTCTGCATATCAGGTTCGAACAGCTCAAGGCTCCGCCAGAGTAATTTCCCTGTGCGTCATGTTTTTCTGCTTGCAGTTTCTAAAGACATGCGCAAGCAGATGATGAACTTGAGACTTGCGAGCATGTGTTTTTCGATTGCAATCTCTGTATTTATAGTTCACTATCACAGGCTTGCTCAAGCTCAACTTATTCTTGATGTTAATAGACAACTTCTTCACCCCACGCCTTTTATCTATCTTCGTCATGTAAATTTTACTTCCACCTGCCAGCAAACCAATTCCTATAAGTACACCAGCAGACCACCATGTAGCGCCCTCGTTAAGGCGAGCTGAAAGCACCATAGTTACCAGAAGCAAAAACCTCAAATTGTGGCTTTTCAACGATCCCCTCATATTCATTTCTGTCATAATCCCTGGCAGAAGAGTAACCTTTCAACTAGCTTAAAATAAGCAAGGTTCAAATATTTACATGTAGGCTGTAGCTGCCTGTCACACAAAGAGGCTAATATTTATTTGTGTGGCCAGTGGCCACCACTGCCCCGCATTGTTGCTCTTTGCTGGCTGTTATGATACACGCTTCTTAATTGATGCAATTCGCAATAAATACGTTTCTAGTGAATGTAATCGCACGTAAAATTTGAAGTTACATGAACTTCTATGTATGTTACTAGTGAAAGTAATCTAAAATAAAATTTGAACTTACATGAACTTTTTGTCAGATAATAAAAGCTAATAAAAGCTTTTTTGTCTAAAGGACCTATTATAATAATTCCGTTTGTTATTTCAGACCATCTCAATATTTTCCGGCCAAAAAGTACTATTTTCTGGCCTTCACTAGCAGTAATTTTGAGCAAACTGGTAAAAAAGGAGAAACTCTGTATAAATGATTGAAAGCCATAAACTCTTCTGCAGCTGTAGGTTTGCTCATTACCATGTAAAACTCAGATTTCTGTGTTAACAGTTGCACAGTTAATCCATCAGTGAAATAAGAAACTCTTTGGCCCGAATCACCAGTTACTGATACATATCAGTAGAGCTCCATCACAGTATCAGCAGCCGAGCTGACATTGTTTTCTTTGATCAATGTAGCTGGTACGAGCAATAGATGGATCAGATGAAGACCCAAACCTTCTTCAGTAACGAGAAATTTTGAATTTTATGTTCATTCTAGACACTATAATATTCATCATGATCTCAGGTCTACAACATACTAATTGCACAACACACTTGTCTCATACAATAGATCCTATATATGGGATATATTGTGTTGAACTTTTCCCTGCAAAAATTGATAAAATAATTGACACAAAATATAGCTCATAGTAGAGACTTATAAATTAGTGCTAAGGATTGTCAACTATTAACTTATTCATTTCAAAGGATATGTAGATGTCTGGTGGTGGCGTACTACTACCAAAGCAATACCACCACATACCCCATCACCCTAATACCTGCTGCACTCTTTTCATTCAAGATCTGACATACTAAAAAAAATTACGGCGTACAATTAGATTATTGTATCATTTTTGCAAACAATCTGCCCCGCTTGAGACACACTAAAGCTTAGAGATGGATGTTTGTAACGACAAATGAGTGTCATGGGCTTCGCCAAGTTATTCTTGATACCCATAGTAACCTCAATCTTTTTGCGATAGGGATCGTTCCTCATAAAATGATGCATAAAAAGCCCCATCACAGAAACTCCAATGAATACGCCAACGGACCAATAGCCCACAGCCTCAATGAGTTGAGCACAAAGCATCATTGTTACAAGTACCAAAAGGCACAAGCTGGGACGTTTTGGCGCCCTCATTTTCTTGTTCTTATGCAAGAGCTTTCTATACCAAAAGGCGACAGTTAAAGCTACACACCTTGCAATAAGTACACTTCAAACACATAGTCTTAACGTATTTATTTGAGTCTGCTTGTAGTATAAGATCATATGTTACTCCTTGGCTATTTTATGATGTTGGAAATTGATACTAATTTAAGTTCAAGGAGTATTAACACATAGTTTTCGCGGATTTTTTCTAATCAAGGTCACAATCTAGAGGTCTGGAAAAAAGATATGAAATGGAGAGATTCTAATCTAAATGGAACACATGCAAGTAGAATGTACAAAAACATATACTAAACGAAAGTGAAAGTCCAAGAAACCAGAAAAGAAAGAGCTACTTATATATATTTCTTATTATATATGAAATTCTGTATCCTAACTCTTCTCAGAATGCACATCTATTACAATACATAGGTGTATAACTCTAAGAATAATAAATGAATCTACGCAAAAAAACCTTAAATACTACAACGCCAGGCAGAGGCTGTTATAAGAAACCTATCTTGCCAACCAAGTGATATACCCCTCCCCTCATCTCTTTCACAAACTCTAAACCCGGCACCACCAGATTCGCCTTCAAAATGAGGATGATAATGGCACCCCATCTTCAGAAGCAACTTCGCTTGAATACTTACCTTCGAGCTTAGCTCAATCCCGAAAAACCCATGACTTACCATCCGTTCTTTCCAAGTCTCCATCATCTCAAATCTCGAACACATCATTTCCTCGGAAGCTATCAAATCTTTGATCTCTCTTCCAAGATGATTCTTCTCTATACTTAACCTCTCAGTACTATCTAATGGAAGACGATCATCTAATGAGTCGAACATTGCAGCATAATAATGCAAAGAATCAACATAACTTGATAAAATTCCACAACTATTCTGACTTCCTTCACGTTCTACTAATACAACTATTGAAGGGTTTAACAACTTTATTGAACTGACAGTTTCTGAAATCTTTAAGATATCACTCAAACTACTGAGATGGAAAACCAGATTTACTGCAACTGTCTCGTTCTGCCTCTTCTCGAGGTTTATGAGCTTTGATCCTCTCAACAACCCATGAAACTCAAAATTTATGTTCTGAAATCCCTTAGAAAAGCTTACCAGTCTATTCTCAGTATCAATCAGTTCTTCCAAGCTCTTCGCGAGACCTGTAATACGAAGTGATACTAACCTGTCTGATGCAGTGGCTATCTCAGAGAGTGACTGCATAAGAGAAGGCCATTGAAAACCATATGAGATATCGAAATCAATCACGTGTAATACCCAGTTATTACTCTCTTCTTCTCTCTCGAATGCTTCGAGTATGGCTTGATTAGCAGTAAATTGAGCAAACTGATAAAAAGGCGAAACTCTGTATAAATGAGTGAAAGCCATAAACTCTTCTGCAGCTGTAGGTTTGCTCATTACCATGTTGTAAAAAGCAGATTTCTGGGTTAACAGACGTGCAGTTAACCCGTCAGTGAAATAAGCAGCAACTCTTTGGCCCGAATCACCAGTTACTGATACATATCTGTAGAGCTCTGTCACAGTATCAGCAGCAGAGCTGATATTGTTTTCTTTGATCAATGTAGCTGCTACGAGCAGCAGATGAATCAGATGAAGACCTGAACCTTCCTCAACATCGCGCTTCCCTTGTAACGCGATGTTGAGCATTTTGTGCCTCTCCTCGAGCAGCCTGAAAAACTTTGCTTCCCAGTTTTCACCTGATGTTATCAGAGGATGAGAGTCATTGATTCTCCTCCTTTTCATCTTTGTCTCAACATGGTTTGAGTGATTTGCAATGGCTAAACTAAGACTTAAAACAATGTCATTATTATTAATGGTTTCCATAATGAGATATGAACACAAGAAAGAAGACTAAAGAAAGTTCAGAAAATGAGGAATATGAAGTTAGTGAGGAAGAAATGGAAAACAGAATGGAATAATCCAACACAAATTCTATCACCAAAGACAAGGAGAATCTCTATGACTATATATAATAAAGACTAGAGACCCTTGTTTTATTTTCACGTTTCAGGTTGGCAAGGTTACCTTTTGAGTTTTTGACAATTCTTTATAAAAACAGTATCTAATCCCTCTCATTTGGAATAGTTCAACTATTTTATTTTTCATACGTCTAGAATAGTCTGAACACTTTCTATAGAGATATGCTATCATATTATACTTATGTGCTCAGACTCTTCATTTTATCTCAAGCAAAGTTATTAAAATCGTGATTCAAATCTTAAAATCTTACGATTTTACGATTCAAAATATGGTAGACGATTCGATTCACGATTCTAAAACGATTCTATACATTTATGTTGACTAGCGAAAACCTCGGAAATTTAAATCATGCTAACAAAGCAAATAATAGATATATTTTGTTAGTTATTGCTAATATAGTGGGTAAACAACTATTTTTTCTAATTTTTAGGTCTTTTAACTTATAATTTTAGCATATTCAATGAAGATTGAGTGCAATATCTTGATTATACGTGTTTGTAGAATCTTACGATTCTACGATTCGATTCGATTCTATAGGTCGTTTCCGATTCAAACTAGAATCTCGATTTTAACAACTTTGATCTCAAGTACTTATATTGGATCTTCGACATTTCATTTTGGGACAAAAATCATAGAAAAAATAATTAGAATTATCGAGATACTCGCTTAAGTTTCCCAAGTCCGAGTAACATAGCATTTCATATCCACCTTTACTATTAAAACAACAATAAATATACCCCAGTATCTACGATCACAATAATTTTTCTATTAAAATACACAATCCGACAACTCAATACTAAAACTATGTGCCCTGATAAATGTTCCTATACGGGTTTCTTGTCTTGTAATTTAGGGTCATTGAAGAGTTTGAGGCCTTCCAATTTGTTTAAAAAATACCAAGGGGCAGTGAGCAACATACAAAGGGTCTTACATACGAGTCCTTTGGTAGCTTGGAAAAGCAAGAAGTGCCATTTTGCAAACGACAAACGGCAAGAAAAGTGTTGATTTTAACCAACCTGTCTCTATGATTTGCAACATTTGTCTTCAAACACTGCCTAGATTCGCTGATTAGAATACACAAGTCACTCCAAGATACGCTCATAAAAAATACTCAATCACCTGATTATGACGTATAAGATAATCAATCATGGGAGATTAAATCTCTTCTAAAGATTCTTGCAACTAAACTAATCAACAATAATTGTCCAATTCAATTAGCAAAAACAGTGTTACCTTTTAAAGATATTTAATCAATTTAATTTGCACAGTTGCACAATATTAAATTTAGAATCAGATGATTTTATAATACGTATATTTCTCTACCTTCACAAGTCAAAGAAGGAATATTTGATCAAATTTCATGCATTTCTTCCAAATTGTGCGCTTTGTTGAATTAAGACAAGTTATGAGCGAATATTTGCCAAAACATTCACTAGCAATTTTGGCAATAATTGACTAAAAAAATTGTAAGTACGCCTTTAGCTTCTCAATACACAATGGTAGGTATGGTGGTACGGGAATCAGATATACGCAATCTTACTCTTAAAATTAAATGAGTTGTTCTTATTGACTCTTAATATGAAATGCAATAAGTGTCCTCTATTTCACAATAAACAAGAAGCTAGTAGGGTGGTCTAATAGGGTGTTCAAAGTGATCCACATCACACGGCCCTTATAGCCGAAACAAAAAAATAAGTAAATTAAAGGGGGCACTTTCATCTATGATCTCACGAGATCTATAAAACCTTCTAATTAATTGAGAACATTGGCATGCGTTATCTTGTACAATGTACTTATCTTAGAATTGTGTCATTATACATTTTTGTGGACTCAATCACTAACACCAGCACATGAATACCAAATTTTTTGAGATACCTCTGCAAGAAGCGCAAATAGTTCAATGTAAGATTATGACTTAATCCATAATGATCCAAGATAATTTTTTTTAAAAAAAGTATCAATCGTAATTTGCTAGTTCCACTAGAATGGACAGACTAAAGAAAATTGTAAAGACCTTTGAGCATATCAGATAAGGATAAAGGCTAACTAATGAAACATCAAACTTTGTAATGCTGTCTAAATTCATTTGAAAGAGTCTATATAGGGCATACAACCTCTGAAACCAGCATAGATTCATGGAGGTCATTAGCCATAAGCAATTACAATAATGTCTCATTATTAGAGGACATCTTAGCTTGTAGTTTGTTTTGCCCCTTAGCATTAAGAGAGAATGCTTAAACATAATTATATTTTAAAATGAGTCATAAGTTACAATAGGGTGTTAGGTGTCAGCAAACACTAATCAAAATTATCCATATATCACTAAGACCATTCTAAATATTCTTCAACAAAGTTTGAACAATTAAGTACATGTATAATATCTTAATGCATGCGACACTAGAAGTTTTGGTGACCAATGAAATGAAGAATAAAAAAAAGTCAACTTTAGTTCTCTAATCACAGTAGTTTAGATCTCAATAAATCAGTAGTTAATGATTTTGCTTACTGTCACTTTACCAAGATTGGGTAAATACCTTTTCCAGAGTGCGTGGAGAAGGATATTCAGGTTAGAAAGAACCAAATTCACGTATTGTGCTCCTCCAAAGAGTACCCAGGCCAAGATACCTTAAAATATACGCGCCATTTGTCTAGAATCAAGTATTCCACTTATTGCTGATTGTAAGCTCATGCTCACTCATTTTGCCTCCTACCAAGTCAGACATGTGTTCAGGGAAGCAAATCGCGCTGCCGATTGGATAGCCAATGTAGGGCACCTAGTAATGTCTAGTTTTGAAATTTCTCCTTGTAATAACTCTTCTCTTTCTTCCATTCTTGTATCAGACACATATTAGGTCTCATGAGGAGGAGGGTAGCCTAGTGTTTTTTTTCTTACCTTTCAAAAAAAAAAAAAAGTATTCCACTGTATTAATCCTTTATAATTAGGGATAAGACATGAATTTACAAAAGAACCTTTTATAGTACTCGTGTATTTCTAAACTTTCTTCATCGATCACTTAATCTTAGTAGGTCGATGGATTATTAGCATATTACGATATTCAGTCATTAACTAGTACTCCCTCCGTTTTCTTTTGTTGTTCCTATTTGGAATCGGGGAGGAAACCAATGCAACTAAAAAAAATGGGCAAGATTCCACTATCTTAAATAAAATAAAATAAAATAAAAGATTATAGCCCTTTGAGTTATTTTATGTTAAGCAACCAATGATACAAAAAGTTTGAGTGATAAAAGAGTAAAGTAACTACAAACAAGTGTGAACACATTTATTGTTCTTTGAGTTACTCTATGTTAGACAACCAATTAGACAAAAGTTTGAGGGATAAAAAGATAAAGAATGACTACTTAATATTGTGAACACATTTATTGCAACTCAAAACTAATGGGAAATTTAATTCATAAATTGTACTCCCTCTGTATTTTTTTATCTTTCCTACTTTGACTTTGCACGTTTGCCAATGTACTTATTCTACCTTAAATATCTTTCATTACATATTAGTAAAAATTATAATAATTGAATATTAATAAACTACTCATTTAGACGAATCAAACAAGACTCCACATGACTATATTTTTTCTTATATATTGAGAAAAATTTAAAAGATTCTCTCTAGTTGTGAATAGTGTCAAGATTCTAAGTGAGAAAGATAAAAAAATACAGAGGGAGTACTATATATGGAAAGATTCAAAAGAGGAACAACATATTGAAATTTCCCAATGGGGAATACAAGAACAACAAAAGAAAACGGAGGGAGTACTACCTTAAGAAATGTAACAACTTTTTTTCGGATATCTTAAAATAGTATATGTGACTATTCATTCCGGGTAGATGGAATACTATCAAAGAGTATCTCATAGATAGTACAGTATCTTCTTATAGATATTAGGTTGGTTGAAGCTCTTCAAAAGGCATTAGGTAACCATTTAAAATGTCAACATGCAGTAGAACAAGAAATATCAAACATGGAGATATATATTGATTCTTACAGTGACCAAGTCTATAATCATATGATGATTAAGTACAATTTCATAACCTGCATTCAACAGAACATAAAGACTATAGCTATAAGTCATGATTTTCAGCTTGGTTATTTGCACCTTATAAAAACGGTTTTAGGAAAAATAAGTTGTATAGAGATTTAAGGAAACCTAATATAGAGTTTCCTAAGTTAGTTATGTTTCCTATTAGGAAACTCTATATTAGGTTTCCTTAAATCTCTCTACATAAGTTAATATAATTTCTAATGACTTTTTTTTTGAGGGGAAAATAGTAGAGCAATATATTAATCGATGGACAAAGAGTCCATAAGTACATAAGGGGTAACATCCGAGGGGAAATGACGCTCCCAACGTTGTTCAACACCAAACGGAATAGATCTAGCTAGGTGATGGGCCACCCAATTCCCATCCCTAAGCACATGAGACCAAGAGAGAGAATTAAAATTCTTATTAAGAGCAAGAGCATCCTATAAGATAGTGTCCAAATCCGAGAAAAAGATAGCACCTTTGGAAAGACGAATTACCATAGTTTGACAATCCGACTCCACAACAATGAAAAAAGAATAACCATATTCGATAACCTAAACCTAGTTGTTTGTAACAATAATGTCTCAATGATGACAAATAAAGGGAGGAATCTTGATGTGGAAAATCAGATGAATTATCCAATCACAACTGCCTCAACTTCATTTGAAGAAGTCAGAAGGCCAAAACTTTTGGCAATAGAAAGCTGATCCTGTGACTGTAAAGCCATGTTAAGTGGCTTTTCTCTATATGGGTTCGGTATATTCTTTCATTTGGTGAAAAGGGTTTCTCTCTTTTTCTATTTTCTAAAGGGAAAAATGATACCATGTCAAGTTCAGGGCACCTTCTTATACTCATCCCAATTCAAAGTTATTGGGATCAACAGGTATATAAAGTCACATTTCATGCTCTAATATGGTAGTTTGGTCATTGGTGAATATAAAAGGTGTGTTCTCTTCACCTTACAAAATAAGTTTCAGGTCTAATAAGTTAAGATTAGGTCTAATCAGGTTTGATCAGGTCTGATAAGGTCTAATACAACACTCAAAAATTTGTTCTAATAAGGGTCAACTAAAGTCAATCAGGTTTAATAAGTTCAGTTCAGATAAGTTCGGAGTTTTTCAGGTGGGGAGAACACACCCAAATAGATAATTAAATTTGAAATTTTAGATCTAAAAAAAGAGCAGAAATATAACATAGGAACACGAGTGATAAAGCACCTAATACTTACATGAGAAGGATACCCATAAAGTTTTTATTACTAGAATGTAAATCATGAGTTACTAAGGAAAGATACCTATTATAAAGGTAGAGAGCTCTATGACACACGTTTTTTTGCATGATTAAGACATCATTTGTCCTTTCCTAAACTTTTAATCCCCATTATAATTAATCAATTCTTCACAATTTCCTACCTAAACATTTGTCTTTGTCAAGACATGGAAGCATATTCAGGAATTTGTTATATTATGTCTGGATCTTCCTGCGTGCGCAATTTCCTCGCATTATCTACAGATAAGCGTCATGTCTGCTGTTTTTAAGATGCTAATTTTCTTCATGATAAATATAAAAATGGGGTATGTTCACCCACCATCCCACACATATTTCTCTTCACTTTCTCAAGTATTGCTAATTTCTTTTCCATATCTAATGTTTATTTATTCAAAAGGATAACGCTTAATATATTGAGTGTCTCAATAAGCTTTGCTTGTGCTAGAATACTTCAGTTTTTTTGAGAAGAAATATATCTATTGATATTGCATTCTCATAAGAGGTAATAAGACATGTTCAGCAAAATATTTAGTTTTTGCAATTTGATTGAGTCAGAACTAAACTAAAGGTGAAAGAAAATGTTTGACGAAGTTGTGTTTTAAGGTACATAAAAAAAAGTGTTTTAAGGTAGCGTTTAGTAGTTAAAGTAGTGTTTAGAGCAAGGTAAAGTATAACTAATTTTTGAAATGGCTTCTGAAGATAGAATATCATTCTTCTTTGGAAAATTTGTTAGAAACCACCTTTTATAATCATTTTTTTTGTGAGAAACCACCTTTTAAAAAAATTTTGGTTAATTAGCCACCTTTTTTGTTCTTTTTTTTTTTGTTGAAAGCCACCACTTACCGGAATCCGGCGTTGACCTCGATTTTCCGGCGTGGACCATCAGATTTTCGCCAATTTTTTTTTCAGATTTTCGCTATTTCTTCCACCTGGGATGTCGGGGGATGCGAGGGGGAGAGGGGCTTAGGGCTAGGAGGGTGGGGATGGTCGTGGGGGGTGTTTGTGGCGGGTTGCAAGGGGGGGGGGGGTTCTTGGGGGATGCGAGGAGGGAGGGGGAGAAGGATAAATGGGGAAAGAATGGCGAAAATCTGATGGTCAACGCCGGAAAATCGAGGTCAACGCCGGATTCCGGCAAGTGGTGGCTTCCAACAAAAAAAAAAAGAACCAAAAAGGTGGCTAATTAACCAATTTTTTTTAAAAGGTGGTTTCTCACAAAAAAGTAATTATAAAAGGTGGTTTCCGACAAATTTGCCTTCTTCTTTTTTTCTTTGCTAATCTAACCGCAAGTCTTACCGAACACTAATTATTTTAGAAGTTATGTTACGAGCTCACCTCTAATATTTACAACATCTAATTTTGTCGAACAAGCTCATAAGTCATAATCTAATCTTTTGGTCATTTTAAAACCAAGACGACCTAATAGAGGAACTATAATATAGTAATACAGAGGATACAGAATCTGGACAAGTGAAGCATAGATCATGCCACTTTTGGGGTTTAACTAAAGTCAACACCTAAATCTGCTTTCTATCCAATTCTTTAAACAACTCTTCCACTAAAAGGATCACATATGCTCAGATCTATCCCCAAAAGTAAACATGATCTTCCAAAGATAGAGTAGGTTTAAATTCTGCCGACACCGTGGTGAAAGAGTAACAGCGCCTGCACAATATTTACAGACTTTACAGCCAATTTTAGCAAAAAATAAATAAATTTGCAGGCTATACAATAGTTATTTGCACTAGAAAGTGAAATACATATTCAGAAATGATGAAATATTACAAATAAATATCAAATATTACAGATGTCATCAGCATGTAAAAATGCAAGAATTACAGAAGTCACTAATACAATTACAGAATTCTGGGTATAGATATTAGTTACCAGCTTGAGTCACTATTTTTTCTGCATTCTGGAAGGCGATACGTTCTTAATCTTCCTTTTAAAGAAGTAGTAGAATGCTGAGCCGACCAAGGGCCAACTTGTAACAATGGCCACGTAAGCGAGCAACCATATCGATCTCTTAGAATGTCGAGAAAGCTGTTCCAAACGCCGTTTAATAAGAGAAGTTGCACTACGACAAGTGGCATCACAGGGACTGCTAGGCATCTGTTCATGGGTTTGATCATCTGAACGAACATCATTTGGCACTGATTCCCTCAGCTGTCGATCTTGCTCCTCCATGCCCATTTTACTGGTTGGTTTAATCAGCTCAGAGGAGTCATCAAAACCATCTGCTCTTTTTGGGTCATTGCTCACAGCAGCAACCATCCCGTCTTGAGCAACATTTACATATGGACCTTGGTCTATTGCAGGTTCTGATGGAGAAACCAAACCAGAAATCTGCACCTTATACAAAACACGATTCATCAGCAAATGAAAGCACACAGTATAAGTAACCCAGGAAGAAAGGCATTCACCTTCTTTTGTCTATGCATATATGGGCTCGAGTGTAGAATGCTCAGGAATTCAGTAACAGCCCTCACCCACCTGCAGATATGCATTAGTCATTAAGCCTACAAGTAATTGCCTCAATGTTATCCTCATGAATGGCACCCCTCCATGATCAGATATAATTGAATGAATTGAAGACACATTTCATCAAACTCTCCAACCTACTCATTGTTGGCTTTCATGCCAAAAGTTCTCTGATATGCCGAGAAAGCATGATAGAAACTGACACGACACGAATACGGAGATACTAAAAGAAACACGAAGACACAATCAACCCAAATCCGAGCCCAGATGAATTTGTCATATTATGCCATTATCCTACATTTTCTACAATTTTTTAGAACAACCCAAAGATGACAGGAGACCAAACAAGATCATGACTCATATACCAGAATTGCCAGGTCTACTTATCTCCCCCTCTATCAGCTTTGCGACATATCATTACATGAATTTTGGCTCAATAGCAAAACATGATAAAGAAAACCAAAGACTAGCTGCATCTACGGCCTCCTCCAATTCTAAATCCAAGCCTAATGTGACAGAGGCAGAGGCCCAGAAAAGAAAGTATATACAAGCACAGGAACAGGACTTACAACCCAAAAAAGGGGGGCAGCAGTCAGCACTAGTGGTGTCAGGCCAACCAGTATTTCTCTATATAACAATGCTTAGATGCCTTAATAGCCTATAAAATTGTTTAATTGGTATCAAACTAATTGGATAGAGGCTGAATACCAGAGGCTGGAGGCAGTTATTCCTTCAAAGAAGGCAAGATGTCCACCATGCTGTGTGGTCGCGAGAACAATGTTCTTATTTAACCTGTAAAATAATGTACAGCAGAAAATGTCAGGACGACCCACTTGAAGTCACAAGTTTAGTGGCAGGATGATAGCTGATAAGACCTGCATTCATCCCACGGAATGGCTTCCCTAGTACAAACAGGATCGTCCAAAGCACTAATGCAGAGTAGAGGAACAGCTACTTTACCCACATAGTTAGTACTGCTACACCGCCTGTAGTATGCGTCAACAGTCTGAGGACATGTATGGATACTTTCAGTAACTTGATCCACAATATGGGGTAATGCAAAAGAGGATGAATTCACTAGAGAAATGGAAATCAAACTCCTACCTCATACTTCCCCACAAGGCGGGTGGCGTGATTATCAAAATCTCGGATGCTACGGGACTATCAAAAATGTCAAAAGTAATATCATCAGTAAAGAGTGTGACATACCTTTATCGTTAAAAATCATGAAAACATATCCTCAGGATGTTGATAATACTCCCCAATGTCTAAATTATCACATAATCAAAATAGAGAACAAAATGCATAGACCACAAGCGAAGTGTCAAGGCACAACCGCACAAGATTAAAAGCCCCAGTAACTACAGCCTACAAAATGGGAACTCAAAATTAGCTTAACCTTATCTCCACTCTCCAGAACTCAAAAATCTTGTAAGAAAACAAGGAGTCCAAGCTGACTTTATAGCGGCATGCAATAAAATACATGCAACCAGGAATATCCTGTATGAGGATGTAATGCAAAGTCTTATGCCGCAACTGAGACAACAAATAACTCAGTAATAGTATTGCAAGGAGAACATAATTTATGGATGTATAAAACTAATGCCTTATGTTTGCCAATTACAATTTTAAGAAATCCAGATTACGAAAACACTAGAGCACAAGTAGAAGGCCGTGCATGCCAAACCAAATAGAGATTAGGAGCTCTAATTAGAGATAATCTGGTAGTTGTGACCTTTCAGCATAGCCTACTATTCAATCAAAATGTTGCAATCTAGGAAAATTGAAGCAGCAGAGCACATGAGGAGAAGAAAGAACATATTCAATCTTTATGATGAGGAACTTAACTCTGAACTCTGGATATTGTACAACTGTAGTTAATTACTCAGGGATTATATTTATTGCCAAAGTCAAAAGACTGTGATATTTGCAATGTGGTACTCACCATTCACCAATGATACCTGTAGGTTCAAATAAGCTACTTGTAAATATAAATATAATTAGTTTTAGCGGAGAACACAGACCTGTTTAATTCCTTCCCAATTAGCAAGTCGAGAATAGCGTGGTTGATGTCTGCAAGGGAAGCAGACAGAAAAAAGTCATATCCAATATTCTCTTAGCACTGCGTTCCAAACTATATTTCTCGCATAGTAGTGGACTCCATCAAAACACAAGATACGCCATATTTAAGTACCAACATCACACTGAAGTAGGTGAAAGGACATACAATTGTGCATAACCTTGCAGGCCAATGGTAAGAGCTCTGTCATACAATTTTTGGACTAGTCTGCGACCAATGAACCGGTCTCCAATCTGTGCAAGCCACAAAGAGATGAGTAAGCAACAGGTATCTATGTAAAATGAGTAGTAGAAGTTATATGGGAAAGCAAAATCACAGGGTATTCAATATAACGCATAGTAAAAGAAGAGAATTCACAAGGAAACACATAGGGAAGGGGAAAACTGGCTTGCCCCACCTAAAGGAGGCAAACATCTAAGTCTAACAGAGTGTGAAGATGACCCTCCCTAGGCATCAACTAGGAATAAAACAAGGACTGCTCCATGCTCTAAACCTATCAATTCTTAAAAACCAGACCCCGACTTCCCAATCTCATTAACTCGCATCCTCATCACATATATCATTAAACATACTTGAAAAAGGCTATAAATCAAATTTATACTTTGTAAATAGACAACCCCCAAGTAAGCTAATGATGTTCTACCACCAATAAAGCCATTTGTCATATAAACTCGTACAGGTTGTAGCATTAAAACCTTACCAAAAGGTCCCATGGAGAGCAAATAGCAACAGCCCCTGCAATTGGAATGTCTTCCCCATCTTCACCAAGAAACTTTACCTGAATCAATTTTCAAACCTTGCTGTTATTAAAAGGTGATGGTCTCACGGACTGTTTGGTCCACAGTCATATTTGGTGATGATTGGTAATCATCTTGTACGTAATTTTGCTAGGAGAGTCCCATGCCCATGGCAATGCAACTCTGTCTCCAAATACCCTTAAGTATGTGTTTTCCTTTATATATATTCTTTAAGAATCATTATCATGTTAAGAGGTTTTGCTGGGTGATATTAAAAATTTACGAAGAAAAAACACATACTTAGAGGTGGAATAGCATTACATAAACATTGTAAAAAGAGTTTCTTAGCAAATTCACATATGTATTTACTATAAACTAGTTTTTTTCTCTGGCCATGCTCGAAATACTGTTAACAAAATATACTTGCTTATAGATGAGCATTAATTGAAATTATTTACTATAATTTGAAAGTTGTCCATTTTTAGATGATCTTTACAAAAAAAATATCAAAGTATAACATATATCATATAATTAAAGGTATAGAATCAATCATATATAATAATATGGCAACAAATATGTTCTAAAATTTAAATAAAAAACAAGATTAAAGAGAAACGTTTTTGGGAGGGAAAATTTTTTATGAGGAATTGACACATGTCTCATTGGTTTCTTTTTCAGTATAATGTCACAGATAATTCCCAAAAAGGACATCTAAGTCAGATTCTAATAAACTACTTTTTGAAATGTCAGAAAGTTAGAAATCTAGTAAGCAACAGAGTTCACAAGAATACTAAAAACCAGGGCATAACAATCATAACCATTGGCAAGATGTTTCCAACAGACGTACCAAAATGTTGGCTCCAATGCTCGTTCCCACGACAAAAAGGGGTGCATTTGGGTGTTCACTATGGATATGATGAATTACTACACGAACATCCTCTGTCCATCCAGCATTATAGAAGCAATCAGACTGAAACAAAAGCCATCGTGGGATTAGTTTAGAATTTAGATCAAGATAATGATTCATAAACAAAAAAAGGGAGAGGGGGCACAGCCAGATCATTTGTATTTCGACAACAATGCATTCATGAGAAATTTGTCAGACAAGCTGAGAGGCTTGAAAAGTTGAAAATTAGGAGAGACCATGCACCAACTGCAATCCAAGCTCATCAAATAAACCAACAGAGATACCCAAAAGACATTGTTCCTGAACACTTAACCTCAACCAATCAATTTGAATTACATGTTTCAATGCAACATTCAAAATCATATCACTAATAATGGGAAACAATCTAAACCACATGGCTTTCATATTTCTTTACTTCCATGCACTTCAAGGCTTCACCGCTTCAGTCAGCATCCATAAAGACACTATATAAAAGTCGAACTATTCAAGGAAATATGGACCATCATGAAAATTTCCTACTAGCTAACAATCATTGGCACACTGCTACTGCTCTGATAGCAAATACAGAAGCATTAACATACATAAAACAGAAATACCATCCATCTTACTAATGGAAAAAAATTGAAGTAGCTGTATATGCAAAAGATGACTCCACATATCCTAGCAGAAATAAGTAGCTTAATCAATAATTAGCAGAAATAAGTAGATTATCCAATTATTAGCAGAAATAAGTAGAATGTTCAATACTCACAGTGACAGAAACACCACCGAGACCTCTGTGGTTGCCAACAACAACATTCCATCCACATTTTGCAGTGTTGTACACAAGGTGCTTCAGATACTGTAGAGCACAGCATCAGATGTAAATGTAAAACAATCATTTCACTATGTAAACTGTGTTAACTAAACCATTACAATAAAATATGACAGAACAGTAGAGTGGTATTTTACTAGTCCCCCATCATCTCATAATTGAGTTAACCTCTTCCACCATGGGATGTCCCACATCTAAGGTAACATCTTCCGTTTTGGGGTGTCCCACAATTAAATCAGCATCTTTGTCTTTGTAGGATAAGTTAACATCTTTATTTTACTACCAGATATGACCAAACAAAAAATTTAGTCTCTCGGTGAAATTAAACATCGTAAGGTGGTATCTTATCCTACTTTGGGCCTCATAAAGATTGAAGCCTAATCCTAATAATGGAGTTCCTTGAGAGAAGAAGTTCCATGCAAAAGCAGCAGCAGGAAGTCCGGATTCCTGGACTACACTAGATATTCTTGCTCTAATTATAACAGCTGGAAGATTGAGATTTTTGCCTTGGGAAAAAAAAAAGCAATTGAAGTTCATGTAGTCTGCAGATAGAAGCTACGTTAGCTATTGCATTTTACAGTTTCTCATATGAGAATTTGCTCTACTTCTTAAAATATGGACAACCACTAAAAATGGAGTGGATGTGAAAAACCAATTCATCTCCCAAGTCCCACCATAAAGGTATGGCATCAATATCATCTTTCATTAGGACCAACTAAATCTGATATACAACTTACCGGAGAATTAGAATCACTCGTCAGACCTGGAACTACAACCACAATAGGGGTCCTATCATCTTTTGGAATAACATTGTCA
The DNA here is from genome assembly GCA_947646795.1 of Beta lomatogona. Taxonomy (NCBI): domain Eukaryota; kingdom Viridiplantae; phylum Streptophyta; class Magnoliopsida; order Caryophyllales; family Amaranthaceae; genus Beta; species Beta lomatogona. The sequence goes on from CANSNZ010000436.1 coordinate 2,011,544, forward strand.
ACATAAACTCCATGCCCTATCACTGAAGAACAAAAAATAGACAACGATCAAGATACTTTCAGCCCAAAAACTTGTCTACTACATCAAGAAAGGACAAAGTAAAAAATAACTCAAAAGTACAAGCATGGAACAATACAGTTTGAATCACCCAAACTCCACTGTTAAGAAATTAAAAAAAAGAAAAAAAAGGACTTTTCTCACATTATATACAAACAAATCATTTGCTCATTTGTGTCTAAATACAAAAGCATCATTATTCCCCACGCATACCCAAAGAGACAGGCAGTATAACAACAATATACTACCTCCTTTTTTTTTTTTTTTCAATTGTTACATTTTGACATATTACACTATTCACAAATTTCACTTTGACCATCGTTTGTGATTTATACATGAATAAAAACATAGTAATGTGGGATCTTGTCAGATTCGTCTTAATATGTACTTTTTATAATTTTTACAAATACAAAACTAGAGATATGTCCTCAAAGTTTTGCATTAGCATGCGTGAAAAGTGTAAGTGTAACAATTAAAAAAAACGGAGGGAGTATAAAAGATCTCAGATGTAGAACCAACCATACCCGGAGGAGAACACTAGCAAAATCACAAGCCCGTCTTAGTAAGAAACTAGCATCCAAAGGAAACAATGTAGAGAAATCAGACTTCCTGAAGAACAACAATAAAAGAAAAAAGTGGCAGATAGGCAAAGCTTTCCGAAACACAAAATTGCCAGCATATCCCCACGCATACACACCTTAACGAGACAGGCAACGCCGCAACGGCACAGAGTATATATAAACCCTCAAAGGTAGACTAGATATCCAGTGGAGAACAAAAGAAAATTCACAAGCTCATCTTTGTCAGAAACTAAAATCCAAAAGAGACAACGCAGAGAAATTAAACCTCCAGAAGCTGAACAATAGAAGGAAAGTGTGGTAGATTGGCTAAGCAAACAGAACTCCAGTAAAATCCTTAAATTCAAAAATAAATATTCCAAAGGTTATTAATTAGTATAATTACCGTCAGAACTCATAAGCCAATCCAGAGCAATAGTTCCACCATCAGAAGTAGAAAATAATTGTCTGACATAGAAAGGACAAGTAAAAGTTCTTAGCAATCATAAGCCCTAAAACTTATAACCCAGACAGCTTATATCAAAGACATAAAAAAGAACTAGATCACGAAGTAAAAAAGAAATATTGTGTACATATGAAAGAAAAATACACTGTGAAAACACCCCAAAATATAGGTCAAGGAAACAAATTATGGTGGAGTACTCTCATAAGCACAAAAACAGCAGATGAGGGTTGAATCAATAGACATCTTGGCATCTTCTAATATTTCCTGAGAGTAGAAAGAACCTATGTCAAAGAGGTAAAGACAATTCAAGGTCACTCCAACAGTCTTTGGCTAACTAGGAGTAGGGCTGCAAACATGTGGCCGTGCCTCACAGGAAGTTATCTTGTCTTACAGCAATTCTCGGCCTGAATTCACCTTTCTGAAGACGGAACCGCTTCTGGTTGCTTTTGATAATGCAACCTTTTGCAGTCCTGATCATGCTAATTGCTAACAGCCAGAGAGGAGCACAATCTACTAAGTTACAAGTTCTAAATTTCCAGCTTACAAACAAATGACATGATCACCTCAATGATTAATAAAACGAAACGATAAAGTTCCGATATACAAACAATCATTCCAACAGCCCCTATTTAGAACTCCTCACTTCAAGTAACAAAGCTAAGAGTATGGCAAACATATCACCATAAACATCACAAATATAAATACATTGTCACACTAAAATCATATCCCTAATCATTTTGATATCACAAAAACACTTTAATCACTTAAATAGACATATTCCTATCATACTTCTATTTCTGAGTCAACCCAAACAATGTACCTTCAAAAAGTCAATTATTACTCCCACAAAACAAAAACCAATACAAAACAAAAGCAAATAAAAAGACCACCTCCTATAATTGAATACAGGGGGCCTTCCAAAAAAGTTCAGAAAAGTAGTTTGAATGTGAGGACTAGCTAGCCAAGGTGTAGCCAAATATCTGCAAAAAAAAAACAAAAAAAAAAAAAACTTCAATTAAGCAAAAAATACCATGAATTCATCAAATCACACAATCAAAAATGTCAAAATTTATACCTTCCATGTAAAATCCGACACTTGGAAACAACTCCATCGTACAATTTAGACTCAGAATTATAATATAAAGTAACTGACTGCCCTCTAAATCCAGTTAAAATGTCACGGATCACATGCCACTCCAGAAAATTATACAAAATTGCGGCAACAAAGATCGTAAATCCGATGAAATAATGAGAAATTGGTATAATCAGAAGAGCTCGAATTATGAGTTCATATGGAGAGAGAGAATCGCAATTCGACATTGCGGATGAATCGATCATGATTAAGAGGTGAAATTGTGAGCGTTTTTTAAGAACCCTAGAAATTGGGAATTGTGATTGTTGATTGGTATTTTAAGTGCACAATTCATGGCGATGATAAACTGGACATGAAGACAAAAAGAAGCTTTGGTGGATTTCCTATTTTCTACTTTTAGTTTTCTTGTACTTTGTTTGGGTGGGTTGTTGATAACTGAAATCTAAATCAGCTCGTTTATTAAACTCGCAAAAGGTTTGATGATCATGAAATAGTTGAAACAGATAAGGTGTCGAAACTAATATGATAGTTGATTAGCTTTTACTAATTGTTTGGCAAAATTAGTTGCTTAAGTTGATAGTAATTTTAGCAAAATTAGTTGTTATTAAAATTTTAAAGAGATATTCCAAAATTTCAGTCATCTAATTTAGAAAAGTTACAAATTTTAAATTATTAATTTCAGTCATTTTAACCACTTAAAAAATTATTTTAGCACCTTATAGATCATTTAAGGTGCTAAAATGATTCTCCAAACATAGCCACTGATGAAGTATACATTTATTAGATTAAAATGCACGCAATGTGTGCTCCAAGTTATAAAAATATGTATAATAGTCATAGTATATTAATATTATATTTTAAAACAGTTAGAAAAATAAAAGGGCATTTAAGGTAGACATCAAGCTCCTTAAGAGTTGGTTGATATAATAGATATACTTTTTCCGTTTCATATGGATATTATTAGTTGTAAACTTGCAACACTTCTCCTATAAGGAGTGATATGTTGATCTAACTATATTTATTTGAAAAGTTAGTGATAATGTATTAAATTCTAGTTGGCTTGATAGGAAATTGGACGAGAAAGAGGAGAAAAGAAGTGATAAGATTAGACAATAGTTAAACAAGTTATGACTTATGAATCACTTGGGAATTGGGATCATTTTAGACAAGCACCCTCTAGTTCTAGTTAGAAGGGAAAAAATTGAAAATGAATCTTTATACACATAATTGTCCTTTTCATGAATCTTGTGAACCAAAAATGAAAGTTTAAAACATCAAAACACACCACCACCTAAATGTTAGCTAGTGGGACACTACTCTCCTTAGCTATCAAGGTAGTATTGTACATAATTGTTTATTACAAAACTAGCTATTATTTCATAGATTAATATAGTAACCAAGTAAGATTTGACCTAGTGATAAAGGTTTGGTCTCATAACTTCAAAGTCATTGAATCAAATCTCACTAAGGGCTCTTTGGGGGTGAAGATTATATTACCATCCCCCCACTAACAAAGATGCTTATTATTTTTTTTTATTTTTTTTTGGTGAACAACGGTAACATTAAAGCTTACCGAAGATAACAATCAGCTGCTTGTTATACTACTTGCACACTAGCAATCAAGTGTATAGTCCTAGATAGCAATCAAGTGTGCAGTCTTTAATAGCAATCAAGGAGGTAATCAGTTCACTTAAACTCCATGACTTGCGACCTTATATGTTCTTGTTATCATAGGTGTTATGATTTGTTTGTTATTATGTTTCGACTTTCAACCTCGTAGAATATGTTGAGTTCAATCATATAGAGAAAAGTTTCAAAAGCGAAATAAGTGCAAAATAAACTAGCGATTGTCCAATCAAGAAAAACAAATTGTTATAGCATTTATTGATTCTTATCCATGTATAGTCTCATATTATCGCGATAAATCATCCAATAGATTTTTGGAGATTATTTCTTTTTGTTGAAAAATTGGGGCTCAATCCCTAGAAAAACAAACAGCACACAAAGCAGAGATTTTTGGGAACCAGGGCCGTCTAATATGGCGTGCAAAGCGACCAACAGCACAGGGCCCCGTTTTTTAGAGGGCCCAAAAATCTTAAATTTAATGATCTTTTAGCAATATCGTTCAAACCCGAGCTTTATTTTGTGAAAAATGGTTCAACAATGATATACTTTGTAGAATACATTGTTTATAATTTTACAATCTATACATAATATTTTTATGTTCAGGGCCCAAATTTATAATAGCACAGGGGCCTCAAAATTTTTAAGACGGCCTTGTTGGGAACTATACATGAACGTAAATGACATTGTGAGCTAAATTGTTCCAGTAACATGATTGAGAGTTTGAGACAATGTTGAGTGAAAGCTCAAATTTTTTTATAAACTGTAATTATTCTTATGACTACAAATAAAAGAGTGTTTGTGTAAGTAATGTACTATACACAATTTAGATAGTAGCCTTGGGAATAACTTTTCCCTAGTAAAGGAGAGAATTTTAATACAAAAGGGGTCACTAAAGAATAACATCCTCAACCTCAATTTAGGGATTATAATTGATTGATGAAACCAAAAAAAAAAAAAAAAAAAAAAAAAGAAGAGTATCACGCATTTGAGCTTGTAGGAGGTAGAACAAAAATAGCTAAAATCGCACTGATCACTGCTGAGACTGCACCTAGTAGAAATGCAGGTAAGTTTCCACCTCCAAATATTTTATCCCATGGTCCACTAATTAATGACACAAACATCTGCATTACACCAAAAATATGAAAAGGATTAGAGAAAATCAAGTTTATTAAGGTTTTTCTTAAGGATAGATGAATGAAAATCAAGTTTACTTTCATAAGTTTGTGGATATTTTATACTTACCCCGTAATAAAATAAACGCAACAAATGAATATTTTATACTTCACAAATAATACCCATTTGTTGGGGTTATGATGTTACGGAGGAAGTATGAAAAATATAAATATTATATAATAAAAAAAGTACTTGCCTGTGGTACACATATTGCCAAATTCATCAATCCCAATGAAAGGCCTGACCAAAAAGAAAATAAATAATTTAGAAAGTTAAATTATTCCTAACATTTTCTTATTTTAAGAGATTATATTATGCATTACACAAGGTAAAAAATAATTTACCATGGCCAGCACCAGAGTCAGATGAAAACATTGATGCCAATGCAAATGGAATACTGAAAGTAGCCTGTTTCATAATCAAAGTATTAACCTCAAAATTTATGCACTAAAAAACAAGACTAATTGGAATTAAATACAGAGTAATATTTTTTCGAGGGGTAAGAAAATAATACTTAAACAGAAGTTAAATAATATATTATACTATGATATTTTGAAACGAGAGGGAGTAATACTTACGGCTTGTGGAATGCCGGTGGCGGCGAAGAGGCCCAAAGTAGCACTCTTGATGTTAGAATGAGGAGGAACATTAGGAGGCATATGTCTCCTAGCTTTATCTGCAGCTTTAGTCAATGGTAATGTGCATGCTAAAGCAGCAGCTAAGATCAAATTGACAAGACCCCATAATCTTCTTGCACCACCTAACATTTTTGACAATGGGTCTATGCAAAGAGACATGCATCCTAATGTTGCTGCTGTCAACATTAACCCTAGTGCCCCTGTTCTTACTCCCATGTCATATAACCTCTTTTGTCCTGCATTTCCCTGTAAAACCATACACCAACATATTACTATAAATCAATTGGTAATCTAATGAATTCGCTGTAATCTAACAATTTCACTATATGGGGCGTTAAAATAATAATAATTTCCTTTTTACGAATGATGCTACATACGGCAGTGTTTTATCCAAATTTTTTTTTACTAATCAATGGCTGATTCAGGGAAAAAAGTAACTCGGACAAACAAATTTAAGAGAAAACTCAAAATTTCCGAAATCTTATAGGAAGAGTTTTCAAAATTCTAAACTTCAAAGTTCAAATAATGTAGCTCCGCCACTACAAGTCATATTAGGTAACGGACTACACCCTTACATATCGATTAGTAACACGTAATATATGTAAATTAAAGTTGTAGCTTTTACCTGTGGATTACCACCATAGATCTCAAGACCAACCCAATCAGTGTTAAACATCAAGAATGGGAACCAAGCAATCCAGTTGAAAGCAGTAACAAGGAAAAGACACCACATAGGCTTTCCAAGATTCTTAAATGAGGTTTTAACTTGTGTAAAGAATGGGATTCCATCATCAATAATGTTGTCAATGGGAGGCTCTTCGACAGCAACAAGAGCGATAACGACGACGATAACGAGAAGGAGAATGTCAATCATAAAACAAGTTTTAAGGTTTGCACAATATGTGTCACAAGCTGTTGTTTTTGTAAATGGCAAAACTTTGTACAATGCTGGTGCTGATCCTGCTGCATACCCTAAAATGTTCCCAACTGCCATGAAAAATGAGAAGAAACCATTTGCCATTCTCATTTTTCTATGGTCGTGTCTTGACAGATCTGCTAAGAATGCTCTACTTGGATCCTACAATCATGTAAACCAACTTAGTTTAGTACTTTTTCATTAGAATTTAATTAATGCAACTGTAAAATTTAATGTCAATTCAAGATATTTACTCTTAAAAATTTTCATCTAGCATTATATCATGAAATTTCCTACATAATTATAAATCATTGATGGACAATTTACGTCTATAATAGAGATATTACTGTGTTTAGGATACATAATTAGCTAGATGTCTACTAAGTTTAATTAACCATAAGATCTAGTTGTTCAAGGTCTATAAGATCTTGAACCCTACTTCATATCGATAATTATGTGCCCGTTCGTTATCGTTTTTTGTTTTCAGTTTTCAGTTTTTTTGAAAACTAAAAACCAAAAACGGGAAACTAGAAAAAATGGTTTCCACTTTTTAGTTGTCAGTTTTCAAAATCATCATGTTCCCAATAAATTTGACTAATTTTTTATTCATTATAGGACATATATCATATGACTTTGAAAATGAAAAAACCAAAAAACAGAAAACCACAGTAATACCGAACGGGCCCTATGTTAGTCATTTTGTTCTATTCACTTTCATAAAGTCTATTATTTACCCGCCGCAATCCAAAAAAGAAAGTGTGTATATTAAAAAAAAAGACGGATTTTTTTGTTAGTACCGGAAAAAACTCATTGGGTTCAAACTCAATAACAAAAATAATTTTCTTAAAGACTGATTCTTTTGGATGATTAAGATTAATATTAAGATCAGATCGAGATCTTACTGTTAAATTAGAGTAGACTCATATGATATCTAACCATCAAAAAGAGTTAATTACAAACATCAATAATGTCAAAAACGATTTAAGAAGAAATTAACCTTAACACTAGGTAACTTAAATTTAATTTGATTGTAATGACTAACCTGAACCATGTTATTAGCAATATCAAGGATCCAAAAACCAATAACAAAAAGTGCAACAGCTCTAGGCTTAGTCGTCTTAGCAAGGTCATCACCACAACTATGACCTATATCAGCTGCAAACCCAATCAACAACACAGCAATGCATATCAAGATAGTGCCACTAGTAATGAAAGGCTTTCGACGTCCGAATTTCGATTTCAATCGGTCACTTGTGTATCCAACCGTAGGTTGTACCACGATACCGGAAATCGGACCACATAACCATATTAAAGACGACATGGTATGGCTAACACCAAGAAGTTGTACGTAAGGGGTTAAAAGTGAGAGTTGGAGCGCCCATCCAAATTGTACCCCGGCCGCGATCGAGGCTACAGCTATGATCTTCCATACCGGAGTTGAGTCAATTGGCATGTGCTTTTCAGCACTTGGTGGTTCTTCCGAAGTACTCATATTCGCTAAATTAATGTAACGTGTATGAAAACTATATTGTATGTGAATTTATAGTATGATGTAAGTGTATACTCTAAGAGAAGATCTTCACAAACTAAGGAAATCTTTCCTTAATCATATATACTAACAGATAAGATAATAATTTGTGGGTTACTTTTCAGATAAGGATATGGTTTTTTTTTTTTGGTAATTTTATAAGATATGGTAGTTAAGATATAAAGAATGATTCAAAAAATTGCTAACTGTTGAGTGAGAAAGTAACGGGTTGTAAATTTGACTTAAGATTTGGATTATGTCTAAGCTAAGGAGAGTGATCCATTATATAAGATTTGAGATAGAGTTAGGGTAAGTGATAAAATGGAGATAAATGCGTCACACCGATAAAAATAGATAAGGTTTACTTGGATAAGTTAATTAAGTACAATTAGTTTCCTTATTAAGAGGGAGTGTAACTAACATTATCTCCTTTTAGAAATTTATATTATGCACCTTTCGATTAATCCAACATTGTAGGAGTGCTTTTCTTCTTTGATAACAACTTTTTTGTTTGGATTAACATAGCGTTGTTTTTGGGATAAAATTTTACTTTTATGGTTTCTCATTCACATGTTTTAGCTGTTATCGGTAAACTTTACAGTTCACAGTTACAGGATAAGGGAATTGTAAAGTTTATTGGTTGCTAAAAATGGTATGCTCATACCATTATACATCATATGACAAGAAATATAAACCACATAAATACTGAATACATAATAAAAAAAAAAAATCATGGTTAATGAAATTCTCTAGATCATAGTGTGCCTAAAAAAATATCACTTATTTAGTAACATAAATATATACTTCCGTCGTTTTGTAATTATTGCAACATATCCCATTGGCACATTTTTTAAGGAATCCATGTGAAGAGAAAAGAGATAGAGATTCATAAAAAGTGGAGGTCATGTGATACGAGATAGATAGAGAAAAGATATTACCAAATAAGAAAACGTTGCAATTAATATGAAACTTCCAAATAAGTAAACGTTGCAATTAGAAAAAAAAGAACGAAGAAAGTATACGACAATATCTTAATTCATGTGTGAATTCATAAACATTGGCCCCGTCAAGTCTAGCCCGATTGATCACGCCTTTTTAGGGTGTGGCCCAGCCTGTGATACAACTTGTTTGAATATAGGATTACTAGCAATGATCATAAGAACACACTAATATAACTATATAAGTAACATTGGTCATCTACTTTAATTAATTTGAAAACAACACTAAGAAAAAAAATTCATAATTTGATCACGCATAATGATCCCCTCGTTTCTTATATAGTACTTCTTTATACTATGCTAACATTATTGTCGATGATCTCCCCTAATTGGCCGTGCACTATATTTATTAGCATTTAGAACCTGCATATAGAAAAATCAGAGACTTAGAGACACAGAAATTATGTTCAAAATATTCACAACACACTTAAGAATGAGTTTCAGCTAACTTACTGCAGTGTAACTCTAAATTGGTTGATTCATTCAATTTCCCAAACTAACCCTGCATAGAATTGACAAAATCAATAACATATCAAGGGAATGCAAGTATCTTATGTTTTCTTTATTGATAGTTACGATGAAGGACCCCAATGGACCAGATGATTAGATCCCTTACACGGATCAAGAGGCTAGGCTCTTTGGAGTAGACAAGCTTAATTAATGGAATAGCTCAATACATTATAGGAGACATACGTTGAGTATAACTTAGTCAAAGATTTCAGTTATTGTAATCCATTATATTTAGGATATCATATATATATCTTTATAATATTATATCTTTCTTGTATAGCATATTATCTAGAATCTTATTAGCATAATATCTTTATTTCCTGTATTAGTTGTTATCTCTTGTACTATATAAGGTGTACTTACCAAACTAATCAATACAAGCTTTCTAATACACTCTGTTATACATAAGGGATATCCAACAAGACTTCATCGTAAAAATAATTGGTAATAGGTGAAGTAGCTCACTAGTCTTATACATTAGCATCCTCTCCCTCTAATGTGGGACTCATATGTGGATTTACGACTGTAACCCTTTCTTAGACAGGTTCAATGCATGGCCAAAATGATATAACGAACTTTGCAAAAGACTATTGGATATGGTTAAAAAAATCACTTATGGTATAATTTTACGTGTGCTTATGTTTCTCCTTTTTATCCCCTTTTCCCAAGAACAAGATGACCAGCTATTAATCAACCTCAATCCGCCCAATAACCAGGTCTAGTTGAGAGCGAGGGAAGGAGCCAGGAGGGTGTAATTTTCGCTAGCGTGTATTGTATGTTCTACCATATTACTAGGAATGAAAATAAATTAAGAAGTCATACTTGGAGCAGTCCGTGCTAGCAGAGATTGGAAGCAGAGTGATGCTGACAGAACATTTCTTAGGCAGAGAAGCAATAAGGGTAGGATCATAATTAAACCCAGCCACGTTAGTCTTCAAGCAATTGCAAATTTCAACCTGGTTAGCATGGGTGGTAGCCATGGCAGCTACATTCTTAATCCCGGCGCAGCAAACATCTGAAGGCGCAGGGGAGGTGTGCGAAATATAGGGTAAGCAAGGGGCCGTGTTCGATATAACATCTGTGCATGAAGGTGCAGTTGCTGTTGCAGTTGCTGTTGCTGTTGCAAATAGCAAGCTAAGTACAGCTATGTAACCAAGAAAAGGGGTAATTTTGTTTGCCATATATAAAAAGTATGTAATGTATATGTAATGTAGGTAGCAGAAAAGAAAGTAGTTTGCTAGTGCAGGAAAATTGTATGTGCCTGATAGCTTGAGAAGGAATGCTAGGTTGTATACTATATCAGTATATTGTAGTATATATATATATGTCCTTGGGGATTAGAAGCTAAAATTTCTGCGTGAAAACTTACCTCTAGTATAAGAGAGCATTTGTGTGTTACTTTGTGCATGCCATCAATCATGGTCATGCATTTGGTTTGGGACATAATCTTTGTTACTCCAACACAAAATTGCAGCATTCTAACTAAAAAATGATCAAAACCAGAGTTCCAATGACTTTTAGGCAAAGTTAGCTTTAGAAATTGCGATGTACAGAGGGGTCTCAGACACATGAGCAAAGTGAGCGATCGCTCATGGCCCCCAATTTTACGAGGCCCCACCTATATATTTTATTTCTATGAGTTTATTAGATGGAAAAAAGTTTCTACATTTGTTATTCCAAAATTTTGTCGCTATTCTATGTACTTTTTGTTTTCATATATCATAGCTTATTTTAATTTTATGTTTGGTATATCTTACTATTTTGTAATATCTAAGGTGTCTCGTTCATAAAAATAAAAATAACATTGAAGTATTTAAGAAAATTAATAATTTTTTCAACTTTTTAAAAAAGTTTAATTTAGTTATTAAAAATATAGGATTGTGGATCCTTTTCATATATCCCCATAGGGCCCATGTTCAATGCCTGACACAGGGCCCCAAAATTGTCCGAGACGGCTCTGGCGAGGTGAATAAGACCCCAAAAATCTTAGCACCTCCACTATTTTTTCATTTTTGTACAGAAAAATTTAGTTGTTTTCTTAGACTATGTAGATTACAACTATACAAGGGAATTGGGACTATGTGACCGAAAGATCAAACTACACTTCATTCTCCTCCAAGCTTCCCCAAACACACATTGTTATGAATCATAGCTTCATAAATCGGCCTCTCTATTACTCTTTTTTTTTTTTAATAATACTAACAAGGATCAATGACTTGAAAAAATTGTCACATTTTCAAAGGTAAGTACTGGTTTGCAATTAAATTTCCCCAAACAATCCTTCTTAAATAATTGAGTAATGGGTTGTGCGATTGCCTCAATTAAAGGTTGAGACAACTGTAGTTTCTTTTTTTGGACTATTTCTAATGGCTTCTAATGGCTAATGCTCCTCTTCACCAGGTATAAACTAAACCAACAATTAGGATAAGCACGAAAATAAAAGTTTCTAGAAATACGGATGCATCTAATATATCAAAACTCATTCCCTTATGGATAAAAAAAAAAAAACCATAAAATCAGTAGAAGGAAAGAGGTGGTTTTTTTCATGTGACCCTCCATAAAAGTTTAGTCCAACTATTCCACCAGCTATATTTAACTGGCCCCAAACATAAACTTCTTTACCAATAACCAATAGGCCCACCCCAAATATTAGTTCCAGCAGCAGCATCTAAACCTTATAGCTCAGCTATATCATTCGAAGTCCCAAATTCCCAACATATAACCTCCTAAAACTTTGGATTATTATCGTGACAAATTTTTTTTCGATTGTTTGTATTTGATCATTTGCTAACTTTGGAATATGTTTTTTAAAAGGGTAAGCTTTGAATTATTTTTGGACTAACACAAGTATACAATTCAATAGTGAGAACTAAATGTCTCTCTGGTTTGCAAATGAGCAAGATTTGATATAAAAAAAGACTAATAAAATAATTAATACGAACGAAATATAATCTCGAGTAGGTTGCATCAGACAACAATGTGAAAGAGGGTATTTAGACAGGTTATTTTCGCTCAACAATCATGGTTTTGCTAGTTAGAATTGAGTTTCTTTCAACTTGATCGGTATTTTATTTTAGTTTATGACTTCGATGGTAGAGTCGAATAACTTTATATTAATGAATGAATTTTCACTTACACAAACTAAAGATAAACAATGTAATTATGTAACTGATAATATCTTACCTTATTGAACTGGCGGTGAAGCATTAATCTTCTAATTGAATTACGAATTAACCGAGTACTTAACAAATACTCCCTCAGTCCCATAATATAGTGCTTACTTCTTTTTTTCACGGTAATTAAGGAGAATGGAGGGAGTAGTAGGATTATAAGAATTATATATTTAATGAAGTACCTTTGTTTTGGAACTAATTATTTATTTTATTTTTCCTTAAAAAAAATCAAAAAACAATCAATTTTCCTTGGAATGGGGCAAAACAATAAATAGAAGCACACATTTTGAAAGAAAAGGTATGAATATTTTGGAAAGTTTGTGTAAAAGTTGAAGAAAATTAAGTCCAAACAAATTAATAAAAAATGAAGTATGCACAATATTTTATGACACCCAAAATAGAATGTAAGCACTATATTATGGGACTGAGGGAGTCAGGGAGTAGTAGCACAGAGAAGAAATTATCCAAAATCTACAAATATAACTAAACTTAGTTATAAAAATATTTATAAACAAAACAAGGGGCCTAGCCTAGCGTATAGCTAAGGTTCAGTAAATTGTATTATAGTTAGCAGTAATAACTATATTAAGCAAAGAATTAACATAAAGAGTATGAAGAACTAATTAATCATCATTTTAAGTGTTGGAACTTGGAGGAGGAAGCAAGGTAAGGGCAAGAATTCCGTCGATAAATGCTGCCACAGCTCCTAACATAAAAGCAGGGAGATTACCACCTCCAAATAAGTGATCCAATGGTCCACTTATTAGTGACACAAACATCTGTTCCAAAAAGAATAACATAACAAAATTATAATTATGTTATGTGCATTTTTCATTTCGATACATAAACAATTCATATTTTTTCAATTAAGTCTCTCTTTGTTACTTTGAAACAGATTTTTACTGATTGAAGTAATTTGTACTTTTCTAAGCTGATTCTAGCTTATCCAACTTATTTAATTAAAATCCTAATCTATTGGGCCCGTTCGTTATCGTTTTTTGTTTTCAGTTTTCAATTTTTTTAAAAACTAAAAACCAAAAACAGGAAACCAGAAAAAGTGGTTTTCACTTTTTAGTTGTCAGTTTTCAAAATCATCATGTTCCCAATAAATTTGACTAATTTTTTATTCATTATAGGATATATATCATATGACTTTGAAAATCAAAAACCAAAAACAGAAAAACCACAAGAATGTCCGAACGGCATTAAAAAAAAGTTAGGGAACGAATGTAAACTATAATAGATATAGAGATATAAATATAACTTGCCTGGGGTATAACAATTGCCAAGTTCAAAACTCCTAGAGAAAGCCCTGCTAAATAAAATATGAGTTCAAAATAAAGAAGATTTGAAAGTGTTAGAGAGAGTAAATGATAATGATAACTAAGATCGATAAAATTACCATGACCAGCACCAGAATCAAAGGAAAAGATAGATGCCAAAGCAAAGGGAATGCTAAATGTTACCTGTGTCAAAAAATCAAATTAAGACTAGCAAATTAGACTTCAAAGTAGATAATTTCGAGTTTTGATCATTTTATAGTACATCTATTATGCTTTAAGTTTATATACCAACTAACCTAAATAGAAAACATTAGTATAGTGTGGCTAATTCATACTCCCTCCGTTTCATTTTAATTTACTCACTTCACTTTGGGGGAGAACCAAGAAGGAAGTGCAAAAGTATGTGAGAGAAACTGAAAATGTGGAGAGAGAAATTGAAAAGTGAGATAGAGAAATTAAAAAGTTAGTTAAAATATTAAAAAGTAGATGGCATTGGTGGAAAAATAGGAGAAAGTAGATGTGACATGTTACCAAAAATAGAAAAAGCAACAGTGTGTAGATTAAAAGGAAACGGACCAAAAAGGAAAGTGTGTAGATTAAAAAGAAACGAAGGGAGTACTATTATAATTAGACTTGAATATACAAGATAACATGAATTACTCCCTCCGTCCCAGAATAGTCTGAACACTTTCCTTTTATGTTTGTCCCAAATTAGTTTGAACACTTCCATTTTTGGCATGGTCCCACTATTAATATATTATTTCTTTTACACATCTTTAGCTCATACTCTACCTTTTATCAATAAAAAGTTTCTCAACTTTCTCTCTCTTCTAATAAAAAATACCCCATCAACTCCTATCACATCTACTTTTTAAATAAAATAACATTTGATAACCACACTACAACTTATCACATTAAACTACGTATCCCAACAAGTGTTCAGATCTTTCTGGGACGGAGTTAATATTATAAATAAAACGACGGGATTATAAAGGTTATACTTACCGCTTGAGGTATACCCATAGAAGCAAAAAGAGCCAATGTACCAGCCTTAACATTTTTGGGTGGTGGGGTCCCTGGTGGGGCCAACTTCCTTGCATGCTCAGCTGACTTGGTGACCACTGCAGTCAACGCTAATGCAGCCGCCAAAACAAAGTTGACCACCCCCCAAAGCCTCCTAGCACCACCAAGAATTTTGGACAAAGGATCTATAGCAATTGACATAAGGCCCAAAGTAGCAGCAGTCAACATTAGGCCCAATGACCCAGCTCTAACCCCATGATCATACACCACTTTTTGGGCCTCAGACCCAACAGGATCACCCCCATATATCTCCTTACCAACCCAATCAGTATTAAACAACAAAAATGGGAACCAAGCAACCCAATTCATTGCCGTGACTAGGAAGAGTAACCACATGGGCTTACCCAAATTTCGAACCGTCGACTTGACTTGAACGAAAAACGGGTCCTCGTGGTCGGGTTTTTGCTCGAAACGGGGCTCCGGAACAAAAATAAGGGCAAAACTAACTAAGACAATTAGGAAAATAATGTCAATTAAGAAGCATGTTTTAAGGTTGGCACAATAAATGTCACACCCATGACTTAGGGTAAAGGGAAGAAACTTGTAAAGGCGGTTATGAGAGCCAGCTGCATAGCCTGAAATGTTGCCTATTGCCATAAAAAATGAGAAGAATGCATTGGCTACTCTCATTTTTCTGTGGTTGTGACTTGAAAGATCTGCCAAAAATGCTCTTGCTGGATCCTATAACAATTAAACATACAAGAAAATAAACAATTGAAGCATAGAGATAAAGAAAATATAAAGTCATTTAGGCAAAATTACTTCAAAAATTAATCTGAATATATTTTTTTTGAAGGGAAGATGTTGCGCAATATATTAAGTGAGGGACAAAGTGTCTATTACTACAATTTGAATATAATTTGGTTCATCTTCATGTTTGTTCTTTTCTTTTAACTTTAAGTTCTACTAATGTTTCCTCTTAAATTAAGAGATACTCCATCTGTTTTTTTTTTTATCTTTCTCACTTGAAATCTTGGCACTATTCTTACTTAGAGAGAATCTTCTCAATTTTTTTCAATTTATAAGAATAAAAATATAGTCATGTGGAGTCTTGTTTAATTCGTCTCAATTAGTACATTATTAATATTCAATCGTTATAATTTATACTAATATATAATGAAATATATTTAAGTTCAAAGAGGTGCATTGGGAGACGCGCACAAAAAAGTGAGAATGATACAAAAATAGAGGGGGTACTTATTTATATGGAAGGAGTTAAATAAGAAAATGGGAAAAACATTAAGAAATTGCATTTAACAACCCTACTAAAAACAATAAACTAGGTGTTTCGTTGTTTTTTTTTCCACTTCAAATCAGTGTATCTTATTAACGTTTTAATATTTTTGATTTATGTATTAGTTAAGTTGTGAAAAGAAGATATCATAAAAGACACCATGGAACAACTTTTAAAGATTATGTGAGAATCTATAGTCACATCTTTGATAATATGATCACGACATCATTTACTTAAGGAACATAAAAAAGGTACGAGAGTATCATATATATTAGGGTAGATGTATATCTTTATGAATGGTAAATAGTAGCTTAAGAAATAAATTTTCATCAGTTTCTGCCACTATTTATATTATGATATGATTGGCAAAGATATAGAAGTTTATGAATGCTTCATGGAAACAAAAATCATTGTGAGCAATAATACAAAATTTTCCAAAAATAATCTACCTAACATGTAGGCAATAATCAGCACCATTATTGTTTCTTTCTAATTTAAACTTAGGGCGCGTTTCTTTTTGGCATTTAAACACATGAACCGAACCGAATTGAAGCCCGAACCGAACTAAACTAAATTAAAGCGAACCGAATTAAATTATAACTAATTAATAGTAATGATTATCGTTTAAGAAGCGAACCGAACCGAGGCCGAATCTGTATCGAATTGGGCGAATGACCGGGCGAAAATAAGTTGGGGTGAACAGGCCCTTAATTTATCTATGGACTTATGTATTGTAGTCCCTGAATTATTACTAATGGACATTTGTTCTCCACTTTATGCTATTAGAAGCTAGCTAGAAACATCGGAATCACATTTTCACCACTAAAATTTAAGGACCACCCTAAATAATGAGGGACAATTCACATGATCTACTTAAATGACAAAAACAATCTCATCATTTCTAGATATCAACACATCTATGGCCATGTTTGGCACCACTCATGTTTCATATCAGACTTTGAACATATGCAAAGGTAAACACCTTTTCTTTTCGAATGAATTTATGGTGTTTGTAGCATCTCTCGTGGTCCTCTTACCTAACCCCTAAGTAATGCAAGAAAATCATTTTTCTTTTTGCTTACGCACTCATGAACAACAATTCTATTTTTCTTTTGTTGAACTTTCATTATATTTTACAGTTACGTACATATTTGCCGGTTAATATCATCTTTGATTACAAACAAATCAAAAATAATTATAAAAAAATAACATTTCATTAATAGATATCGAATTGAATTTAACAAAGTCTCACATAATGATGGTGTAAGTGAATATTTATCTTCGAAATTTATTTACTTTGACAAGCAAACTTCCGAGAACATACATTTACTAATTGTCCTTTATATATATCTATCATAGGTATAGCTATTTTTTTTTTTCTATTTTTGCTGAATAAAACTAATAAATATAACATAGTTAATTAAAGACATCATTCACATAATTTATACTATGTCATATATATCAGTTTTGTTTAGTAAATGTAAAAACAAATAGGTAAACCTATGTACTTGGTACATAGGTATGAAAAACCCATCTATGATATCTCTATGTGTTTCTCCCTTTCATCATTCAACACAATCAACCTGTTATAATAAAATGTCAACTATTTTTGGGGAGATTTTGTCCTTTTATTTCTACACTTGTTTGAATCAATGTTACATGGAACACGGAACGTTTCGAAATGTGGTACGGGAACGCGGAACGCATCCTCTAGAGTAAACCAGATGGACTCCTAGACCACTTACCAAGTACCACGTTCCAGGACACGTCCCCTGAAACGTGGCCATGTACCACGTTCCCGGTATCAATGGTTTAAAAAAGTTTCCAGGTATCAAAACTTTTTTTTTTTTTTTTTTATCTTTGGGTTATAAAAAAAAAAAAAAGAAGTTTCAAGAACCTATCTAACATAAAAGGTTTGTCACAGAATTGTAGATTCCATGATGTGAAAGTTGTGGGGACTGGGGAGAATTAACGGTTCCAATTTCCATACCCTTCAATATCAAAGTTTACCAAACACCATTTTGCCAAACATCATTTTACAAGGTTTATATACACACATGACACAACACAACTTGGTGCCTTTCGAATAACAAAAAGATTATGGGCGGATCTACCTTATAACGAATACACCTTGCGCATGAAAGAGACAAGAATATAATGTACTTATCAAGCCATAGTACATAAAATTTATAATCATGCAAATATGGAATGCTATCTCTTCAACTTTTTTTTCCAATTATTGGCAATAAGAAGAAAAAAATCAGATATTGAGTAATCTCTAGACAGAAAATCCAATCTTAGCTTAAATTAAGAATAAAAATGACTACTCTCGTTATACAAAAAATAAGAAGTATCATTTTTCTACACATATAGTTGTAGCATTGAAATTTTAAGTGAAGCAAGTATGCACACTAAAATTAGATAAAGTTATTATATCAAGGTTTTTGTTTTTTTAATAGTTTTGTAATGTTTTCATATTGGGTCATATCCAACAAATCACATTAAAAAAATACAAATCTTAGTAAAATTTTATCTCAAAAACATTAATTTATAGTATATTATCTCAACTTCATACTCGCAGGTACACATTAGACAAACCGAAAAGTACTCAAAACTAACATCATTCCATCACAAATGAGAAGAAATTTAAAAAACCGTATATCTTCACAAACATGAAAATATATACTCCCTATATAATATAAAATTCCCCCTTAGAAAAAGATATATTATCAATTTTCAAACTTTAAATCACATCAAATACTCCGTAGTATGTTTATTTGTTTTAGATATCTATCGTGTATGTCGTACGACTTCAAATCAACAGATTACTTTCCACTTTTAAAAAAGCATTAAAAAGCGCAAAATATTCGAAAAGAAAAAGTTACCTGCACCATATTATTAGCAATATCAAGGATCCAAAATCCAGCAACAAAAAAAGCAACAGCTCTAGGCTTAGTAGATTGATTAAGAGAATCACCCAATTTAAGCCCAATATCTGCTGCAAACCCTATTAACAAAACTGCCACGCATATTAACGCCGTTCCGGCGAAAATAAACGGTTTCCGTCGGCCAAACTTCGACGTTAAACGGTCACTACTGTACCCCACAATGGGCTGGACCAGCATCCCTGATATGGGCCCACAAAGCCATATGAATGAAGCCCAAGTATGTGGGACCCCTAGTAATTGGACATATGGGGTTAGAAGTGACAGTTGTAAAGCCCAACCAAATTGGACTCCTGCTGCTATTGAGGCCACCAAAAAAAGCTTCCAGTATGGGCTTCCCGGCCCAGTCTATTCTTCTAATTGAATTATCTCCATGGTGTTGTAAATTGTAATTGCTTTTTATTTTGTTGGAATTGAAGAAATTGTTTGTGAAAGATTAATGGTTTCTTGATGTAATGGAAGTTTAGTTGAGAAAATTGGGTGTGTATATATATATATATATATATATATATATATATATATATATATATATATATATATTGTAATTTGCGAGCAATAAATGGATGGATAATAGTAGTGACTGATGGATTAATAAAATCTGCAATTTTATTGTCAATAAATAGCTGGACCTTCCATATTTGGTTCTGCAAAATAAGGAAAAAAAAAAAAAACAAATAGAAATTTTTAGTTTCCTTTTTTTCATTAAATTGTTATCCGGTCAAATATTGGATTCTTGGAGATGCTGAGTGATTAAGATTTGAAGAAAATAAAGAAAGAAATCAAAAGGAATATTGGAACTTCTTTTTATATGGGAAGTAATGAAGTATATAGTAACTAGTATTTTTTGCACGCGATGCGTCTTGTGAACATCGCGGTGATATTGTACATGTTTCTTTTGTTTTAAAAAATCAGGAAGTTACTTTCACTAAAAAGAAATGTGGTAGTTTTTTTAGGGGAAAAATCTGGCAGTTTCATTTGAGCTTTTTTTTTAAAAAAAATTATATTACTTTTTTGCCCTCATTAGTTATCTTAGAAGAATATAAACATAAAGGATATTTTAGGGAACTCAGGTGGACACCAAAATCCTCAAGAGTTCCCATATATATAGACTAGTATTTTTTGCACACATAACATCGTGGTGATATTGTACATGTTTCTTTTGTTTTCAAAAATAAGGAAGTTACTTTCACTAAAAAAAATATTGTAGTTTTTTTTGGGGAAAAATCTGGCAGTTACATTAGAGCTTTTTAAAAAAAAAAAAGATATATGACTTTTTTGCCCTCATTAGTTATCTTGGAAGAATAAAAACATAAAGGGTATTTTAGGGAACTCAGGTGGACTCCAAAGTCCTCAAGAGTTCCCATATATAATAGAGATGATTCAAATTTGAAATAGTTAACCACCTTATGATATGCATAGTTGCATACGTCATAGGGTGTGTTGTGTCCACCTGCAAAAACCTAAACTTAACTTATTAGACCTGATTGATTTTTATTGGAACTTATTTTGAGTGTTGTGTTAGAACTGATCAAATCTGATTATACCTCATATGAACTTATTGGACCTGAAACTTATTGTATAAGTTGAAGAGAACACACCCTTAATTAAGACGAGAATTTATTAATTCTTCTCCGAGCGCGTGAGGCCAAAGTTGTAAATTAAGAAAATAAAAAAGTCAATTTTCTACGGTATAACATACATAAAAATAAAAATATACTATATTTACTGGGTATATCTCTGATAAAGATTCAGTAAAGGAAGGTAAATGTAATGGGGATTTATGTCCCTTTAATTGATGATGGAAATTTCTTTCCCTCCGAGGATAGGGAAAATAAAAAAAGTAATTTTTTTTCGAAGGAAAATGAAAAAGCAATTTTGTTAAGCTATGTTCTTTTCGTCTGGTCTGATCTGAATTTTTTACGATCGATGCGTCCAGTCCGATCGATCCGATCCGAACTTTTCCCGATCCGATCGAATTTTTTCGATCCGGTCCGCCCGATCCGAACTTTTACGATGCGGTCCGATCCGATCCGAACTTTCCGATTTACCCAACTCGTGCAATATGTTATTTCTTTTCTGATCTGATCTGATCTGAACTTTTCTGATCTGATCTAATCTGATTTGATTTTTTTCGATCCGATCCGAACTTATGCGATCCGATCCGAACTTTCCCGACTCGATCCGATCGATTTGATCTGATCTGATCAAATTTGAAATAAGCACTAGAGTGCTTAAATAAGTTGAAAAGAACATAGCCTTAATATTAAAATCTTTTTAGGTGCAAATTTTAGGGAAAAAAAGTTGGAGTGGCTAATATTTGGCTAGCTAATAAGGTTGTGTGATAATACCGTGTTTACGTGTTATACTCTTGTGAGTTTTCAATTCCAAATTTCCAATGCATGAACATAGGCTTTCTTTTTAAAGCTAGCATGTACATATATAGTTCCCTTAGGGTGGGTAGCATAGTAATTTCATACTCTTATCTAGCTATATGCTAGTCATTAGCCTCACATCAATGTATATTACTCATACGGCCGTTTGGTTAATGGTTATAAATAGTGATAATGGTAATGAAGTTTAGTATAAATTTATAAAGAAGTTCTCATGTTAATGACCATGGGAATAAAACTTTATCACAAAACATGGGTTTCCCTTTATAAATTTGCGTTACCACCCAATACCACCTTCCCAAGTGGTAATTGATAGTAATGAGATTTTAGGAAAAAAAAATTGATATATTGGGATGAAGTAGCATTACCATAGGTAATGACATTGGGTTTCTAGTACAAATGTACACTATAATGCATTACCATTTCCACTATTTATGTACTTCTTCGATCGAAAAAAATGGAACACTTTCTCTTTTATGTGAGAGTTTTTTTAGATAAGTTTTTAACTTATTTGGGAATGGATGAATTATAAGATTTGAGATCGATTCTCATTTAGGGCATGTTCTCTTCGGCATAAAACAACCGAAGCCGAAGCGAACCGAACCGAATTGAACTTAAGCGGAATTGAACCGAACTTAAGCGAATTGAACCGAAGCGAACCGAATTAAATTATAATTAATTAATAGTAATGATTATCATTTAGGAACTGAATTGAACTGAACTGAATTGAATTGAACTGAACTAAACTGAATTAAACTGAAAATAAGTTGGGGAGAACAGGCCCTTACAGTATTACCCATCTTTAAACCTTGATATAAATCAATTAAAATAAATTAAAGGGTTTAATGAAATTTAATAATGATTTCCTGAGTTGTGAGTTGTAATATTCACTAAAATTTTAAATGCTTTTTCTAATTGATTTTGAATCCCATAATTTAAAATCGACTTTCCATAACTTCCATGGTTAATGAACCAAACTTGAACAAAATCGATTAAATCCATTTATTGCTAATTAAATTGTTTAAGTAGATTACATTGTCCTAATTAAATTGTTTAAGTAAAATCTTGAATCCCTTTATTGCTAATTTAGATGGATACCAAATGGTCTTATTACTCTTATATGTGGTTAGACAATCATTTGACACGTGTTTGGATTATCTAGAGTTCTAAAATAACTTTTTAAGGTTGAGTTTAATTTGATCGACCAATATCAACCATTGAATAAAAATCAATGGCTCATGTATTATCTTTCCAAAACCCCCTTATTTTTTCTCATCAAAATTCACCTCCTAATTTTCCCCTTCTACCAATATAAACCCTTGATTTTAAAATATATGGTTCAAATACAATTCTACTTTGTAAAGTACTATTAAAACTGTAGAGAATGCGAACTCATTTCACATCAACTTGTCTAAAGATCAAATAAAAGCACTTAACATGTTGGACTTTAGGCATCGTATCAGGGACTATGGAGGGACCAGTCGGGATACCACGAATGCATACATGCTACACTTGTACGTCTATGAACAATTATAATTAATGTATTAAATTACTTTTACCATGATGTAAAAGTTGATCGATCTGTTGCTCTTGCTCATATGTGCATGATGTGTAACAAACTAGTGAGTGTCCCGACGTGATGTCGGGTTATTCTTTTCCTAACTTTTTTGTCAGTGATGAAAAATTGACGTAATGACATGATAAGTAATTGCATGAATTTCGAAAAATAAACCCTTAAAAGTTTAGAGATGAAAGCAATACCTTAACTTTCTACAAGGAAAAGGAGTAAGAGTTTATGTCTATAATAGTCTCTTGTTATTATCATAAAAAAAAAGTTAGATATCTAACTACTTGTGCAAATCTTTTAATGAGATATAATTATAAGAACTTATGATATTTTATTTTAAAATACTAACAATGGTGTTATGTTGGATTAATGGTTAAACTTTCACTTTTCGTTTCTAAGGTGACGTGTTCGATACCTTGTAACTACACAACATTGTTTTTTAAATTGAGGGTTTGACTTGAAAATAAAGCATTTGCATTAGAGCATTCGAGGAGAGTGTCACGTGGCACACAAACTTTCTTAGGAACACCTTTTAATATATTAGTATAGACTATAGATAGATTAGCATACCGGAAAATGTAATGGGTGGTGATCAGTCATGTATAACAATACTTACAACCCTATATTTTTTCACTCTTGAAATTTATGTAATTTTTGGTACACATGTATTTTACATCCTAATGAGATAAAATTTGTATACATTGATGATTTTCGGGGAAATGTAAGGTTTATTAAAGTGAAAAAAAAAACTTTAAAGAGGGAAGGCAAGTTATGGTATTACCCTTTATGCCCTTAAATTTAAAGTGATTATAAAAAATAGTTGTATATAGATAGAACATAATAATAAATAATTATAGCCAAATATAGTTTAAAGTTTAACAATACACAAATTATTAGGTGAAACAATCCACAAACCACTGCTTTGAAAAAAAATAAAATCAAATGACATGAAATAAATAACAAAAATGATATGAGATTCAGGTCATTATTTGTTTAGTCCATGTCAATTTGTTGAAGTCATCTTTATGCATATTACACCCAAAACACACTTTTAACAATAAGATTAGACTACAAAGGTAAAATGAAACATTATCATATACAAAACGTCCAAATTACAAAGGGTTTGATTTAAAAAAATTATGGCTTCGAGTTCTTAGCTTTTGTTGAAGTCTATGCTATTGTGCATGTTACACCCAAAACGCACTTTTAACAATAAGATTAGACTACAAAGGTAAAATGAAACATTATCATATACAAACGTCCAAATTACAAAGGGTTTGATTTAAAAAAATTATGGCTTCGAGTTCTTACCTTGTTAATAGACTTTGAAGAACTCTAAGGCATCTAGGATTTGCATTGTTGATTTGGGCAATTGATAGTCACATCTAACTATATAACGCAATATCGTACATCAGATTAGGCAAAAAATATCACTTGCCCGAGTTGCCTATCTAGTAGCTTTGTTGAATACTCGAATGGTGATCAACATATCTATATCAAGTGCAATTATCGTGAACATAAATGGAGCATGATTTATTTGTTAGGACAATTTTGCAATTGAGATAAAATTATCAATACCACTCCCAATTGGTTCATGATTAATTCTAATTTGGTTGATTGTTGTATCACCATCTTTTTCTCAAAATTCAACCATAATGAAAAGTGACAATACAAGAAAAATAAAAACAACTCATTTTGATTAATTTTTCGATTTCTGACTATCAAATATCACAGAAAATTACAAAGAGGGATTTTTAATTTATACGCGGGCAATTTCTTGCTGATCCCCCGTTTTCTAACATTTCTTTATCTCAAAAAAAAAACACGTCGCAGTGAAAAAAAAAGTAGAGAGAAAAGTTACACATTGAATGGAATAATAAATTAAAAGCTTCCATTCATTTTTTTTTCTCTCTAAATAAAAAGGAAAGTTAAAAATTAAAACGGTCTTTTTTATTTTTTAATGGCCACCCATTGACCCTCCGATTTTCGCTTCCGGCGGCGGTGACGGCAACAATGTAAAGGAAAGGATGGCACTGGCCGTTGCTGCCACGGCTCCCACCACAAACGCTGGCAAATTGCCCCCACCAAACAATGCATCCCATGGGCCGCTTGTTACCGACACAAACATCTGTTTTCACCACACAAATACAATCAAATTAATAATAAATAGATATATTCTTTATTATTTTGTCCTAACGTTACATGACATTACATTTTTGGCTTTTTACATATAAAAAAAGTAAGTAGCACAAAAAGAAAACATATAAAATAGTTAATGACACCAACTTGACTAGTTGACCCTTGTTTCTTAAAAGTTCGCTTATGGTAGCATGCACCATCATATACTATGTATCCTTTTAATTTTTGGTCGGTGCTTCTTTTCTACTTAACTGTTAATAGCTTAAAGTATAAGTTCTATTTGAGTAATTACTCCGAAATTTCAGTGTTTCTCACAATATTGAAAGCAAAAGATCAAATTTAATGAATGTCAATGTCATCATTACATGCTAGGTAAGGGAAGTTGGTGTTGGTTGTATGTGGGATAACCAAGTGTTTCTTGTAGGGTATTTGGGTGATGATGCATATTATATTAGTGATTTAATTGGTGGATAAAATGGGTATGTGTAAGCTTGATGGTGTGTGATTATGTTAGTTATTAATGAAAGACATGAAAGTAGCTTATGTGATGATGTTTAAGTTTTACCTGAGGAACAACAATTGCCAAGTTGAGAACTCCGAGAGAGAGACCTGAAAATAAAATGTCAAACATAATTAGTCGGGTTGATTATTGGATTAGACAAGAGATTTAGTAGTTTCCAATAAGGAAATTTTGATGAAATTCAGTTCACGTGGTTGGTTATTATGTACCTTGTCCCGATCCGGAAGATGCTGAAAAAATTGAAGCCAGCGCGAAAGGGATACTGAAAGTGATCTGAAATGACATAAAACGACAACAACAATTAGTATTAAATAGTAAAAGTAGAATATATTTTCTTTAAGATAAAACTGAAATTCCTAATGGCTTGAACAAGAAGGTGCTAACGTAAAGTCATGGAATATATGTGATAGACTTAACTTGGATAAGATTCTTTCATTGTTTATGTGGTTTGATTCTAACCAAGAAACCAAAAGTGGACAGTTGAGTTTAGCAAACTTCCTAACCACTACTATATCCAATTACCTGACTTCTACGGTCAAAAAAAGTACTCTTAATTAACTATTTCTCCATGACTCATTTACTGGCTTGTTGGACCAATGTTCTTGATGAAATCTTTGATTAATTACAAGAAACAAGTAGAACAATCCACAGATTATCATTATTTTTCCCTCTCAAAAAGACTCTGACTAATCTTCCCAAAGTTTCAACTTATTTTCTACTTTTCACATTACAAAATTAAAAATCACAAATGCTACAATTCAAAGGTCAACAAACATAACCACCTAGCTAGTCCTTGATATCTGTCAACTAATGCTAAGAAAGGTGAATTCATAGATCACTTAATCACTATATAATTTCTTAATATGCATAGGACCTCAAACATCACTTATAAGGTACTCCCTCTATTTTTTTTTTTATCATTCTCACTTTCCTGTGCGCGTCTCCCAATGCGCCTCTTTAAACTTAAATATCTTTCATTATATATTAGTAAAAATTATAACGATTGAATATTAATAAAGTACTAATTGAGACGAATCAAACAAGACCCCACATGACTATACTTTTTCTTATAAATTGAAAAAAATTGAGAAAATTCTCTCTAAATATGAATAGTGTCAAGATTCTAAGTGAGAAGAGAAAGAAAAAAAAACAGAGGAAGTACTAGGTAATATCTGATTCATGCACAATTTTTTTAATAGGATAGATATCACCTTTTTTATAAAACATCAAGTATACAAGCTTTCACTTTAGTATTTCAGAATAGCGAAAGTGTTTTTAGTGACTAAAAATCTTTGGCTAGTATATGATATGATATGGAAAGCAATATGACATGCATAATTTGGATTTAATAGGCAAAAAACAATTACTACCTCCGGTTTTTATTATTTGCAACGATTTGACATAAAGTAGAGAGGGAAAATGTCTAATCATTACAAATAATAGAAACCGGAGGTAGTAATTTAAGCTACTACCTATGAATTAGTAATTGAATTTGTTTGAGATTCAGATTCATATTGAATTGTCATTAAAGTATAGGACAACTTCAATCAAATGTGTTTTGTCAGGGTGCAAAGAAAACGGCCAAAACGGGTACAAGTTGAAGTTGGACTGAAAGCAAAAGCATCAGGCCAAAACAAGAAAACAGTAGTTTTTTTTTTTTCAAAAAGTGTTGGCATTTAAGAATTTTCAAACTTTTTTACTGGTTAGTTCAAACTTCAATCTACGCGTAAGTCCAAATTCACTAGGCCATCCGCCATTTCCTCCTTACTATTTGAGCGTGGACGGTGTACCTTTTGGCTAACAACTTAACATGGATAGCCAATCAGCTTCTCACCCAACCCATGTTTTATTTCTTTTCATAAACTTTTTAAATATATTATACTGGTTAGTTGGTTGGTCTTGCGTGGACCTTGTCCATAATAATATTATTGTGGACGAAAACCACTTATTTAACATAGTGATCCTTGTTCTCCATATAGTACTTTTTAAAATCTTAAGTTACACTATACAGTTACTATCTACCATAGTGACCGTTGTTTCTAATAGTCACTCTTTCCTACATTAGTTTATCATAAAAAAATTTACACTTTGTGACATAATAACCTTTTTTTTTCACGTAGTCAAACTTTACAATCTTTATATACTCATCTTTTATATCTATATTTTTTATATAGTAACCTTTTTTTTCATAAATCACGTGAATTAGCATTAGGTCCACACTAATTTAGTGTGGACTAGGTTCATATAAGTTTTTTACAACCCAAAAAAAGACCCATAAAAAAACCAAAATAATACTAAAAAAAAGCCCTTAAAAAAACTAAAATATACTTAAACAAACTTTTAGCGAAGAATAAGTTGATTTTTCCTGTTACCATAACACCACTTGGCAATGTCTCCGTGAATTTAATTACTTTACGTTTTTTACAAGTCATTTAGTTAAAAGTGGTAACTTCTTCACCACACAAAGAAATTAATAGTAGCTTGTTATTTTACCAAGAAGGATTTATCCCTTTTTTTTTTTCTTTGTAGAAAAAGTCAAGAATAGAGGAATTATATGTCACAGTGAATTGAAGATCCGAAAAAAAATCTTAATTTTCGTTGTTGTCAAGTTTCCCACTAGAAAGAGGTTCAATATTCAATAAAAAAAGAAAAAAAAGAATTCTAATGGAATTGAAAGAACTATAAAGACATTCTTCAAGAGAAAAGCTCGTAATTCTATACAAAAATGACTATAAATAAAACTAAGCCAAGTTGGTCATGTACACTCAAAATAATACACTTAAAAATTCCCCACCAACTGGTTTAATATTCCATTATCCCAAAATGAAAAAAAGTACCTATTAATTACCCATTGAGCATATTATTAAGTAAAAAAAACACTTAAAAATGGAATAAAAAATAGAGTTATATAAGGAAATATTTTAGAGGAACAAGTTAAATTAGGAAAATAATCAAAAACTAACAACTCAAACAAAACAGTAAAAAGTTAAGAAGTAGTAAAAAAAAAAAACTTACCGCAAGTGGTATACCAAGCACGGCAAAGATAGCCAACGCGCCACCCTTAACACCAGGAGGCGGCAACGGCGGGCCAACGGCACCCGGTACGTGGTGGGTATCACGGTAGTGCTCGGCAGATTTGGTAACTAATATTGTCATTGCTAAACAAACAGCTAAAATAAGATTAACAATGCCCCATAATCTCTTAACACCTCCTACTAAACGAGCTAAACTTTCAATACCAAGTGACATAATACCCAAAACAACTGAGTTAATCATTAATCCCAAAGCACCCGCATGAACTCCCATATCATAAGCTTTTCCTTCACCAACTGTACCACCATAAACTTCTTTACCCATCCAATCTGTGTCAAATAATAAGAATGGAAACCATGCAATCCAATTTAAACATGTTACCAAAAGAAGGATCAACATAGGTTTAGGTAAATCTTTTAGTGCCCCAAAAAGTTGACCAAAGAATGGTAGTCTAGCACATCCTCCTGTGTTGTTTTTAAGATTTTCTTCTTCTTGAATTTCATCTAGGGTGAATGGGCGCTCTCGAACGACTGAGAGCGCCAAGATTGTAAGAACAATGAGGAGTGTAATAGAGATGAAAAAGCAAGATTTAAGGTTAGCACAATATGTGTCACAAGCTTTTGTATGAGTAAATGGGAACACAGTGTAGAGACGGCTGTATGAACCAGCGGCGTACCCGCCGATGTTTCCAAGTGCCATGAAGAAAGAAAAAAAGGCATTGGCATACCGGGTCTTAGCTTGAGACCCGGCTGCCATATCAGCCAACAACGCCCTGCATGGACCTTGCAGGGTGTTGTTGGCTACGTCGAGGATCCAAAATCCAACGACGAAAACCGCGATAGCTCGCGGTTTTGGTACGTTACCATTTGGATCCCCCGACGCATGTCCTATATCGGCTGCAAAGCCGATAAGGAATACCGCGAATCCAACCAACGCCGCCCCTACTGCAATAAAGGGGCGGCGTCGGCCGAATCGAGAGGTACAACGATCACTATAGTAACCTACGGTAGGTTGAACAATCATTCCCGATATTGGACCACATAACCATATATAGGCAGCCCACGTATGTGGGATGCCTAGGAGTTGTACGTACGGGGTCAATAGGGAGAGCTGTAACGCCCACCCGAATTGAACCCCGGCCGCAATCGAAGCCACCAGGCCTAGCTTCTTAAGGGAGCTACTCTCTGGTGGTGATATTGGGTTCTTCTCTAAACTTAGAGAAGAACCCACTATCTTGTTATTATTAGTATCACCATTTTTTATATTTCTTCCTTCCATAACTCTTATGTGATTTGTTGTTTATCTATGTTTTTTTTTCTCTATAAAGTTGTTGTTTCTTTGTGTGAATGTGTGGGTGTGTTTGAGATATGAAGGTGTGTGGAGTGTTTGGTATGGAAGACAATATATAGGAGAAGAAAAGGGGATGGGGGGAGGAAGAAAATTTGGGTTCTTAGCTTTTAGGCTTATCCGTTTTGAATTGAGTTTCTTACATTTGTGTAAAAATTATTTAAGATTAACTTTGACACGTGTCAAAAGGTATTAAATTCGATTCTTTTATTTAATTTGCTTAAGAAACAAATGTATATTTTCCTCCGTTTCATTTTACTTGCTACACTTCTCAATCCACGGACTCCTAGGCAATTTTTGGAGAAGAGAGAGGTAGTGAGTAAAAAGAAAAGGGACCCATGTGAAAGGAGAGAGATAGAGAGAGTTTATTGCCCAAAAAGGAAATGTAGCAAGTAATATGAAACTTCCCTATATGGAAAGTGTAGCGAGTAATTTGAAATGGAGGAAGTATTAGAGTTGAAAAATAATAAAGGAAAAGAGAGGAGTGTATTGTGTGTCATTTCATCATTTAATGACCATCATAATTAATGTTTCATAATTAATAGGGAGGAGAGTAGAGAAGAAAAGAAAGTCTCACCAAACTTTTTTTTTTTTTCTTGTTTGGTGAATGAAATCATATTTTTTGTTGACATAGGACGAGAAATTTACTCAGAGTGGATAATTCTTTTTGATGGATAATGGGTGTTTTTTTTTAAAGAAAAAAAAGTACTTTATTACTCGATTAATAAACGGATTATTATCTAGCTTGTGCTTTATGGATTATTCTCATAGTTACGGTATGTTTGGGAAAAAAGCATGATATAATACTTCTGGAAGAAGTTAAAAACAGACATGCAAGAAAAGATTTGAATAAAAACGACTAAAGCCAACAACTTTATGTTATATGTTAAGTTTTTTTGCTTTTTACTTTTAACAACAATATGTCGTACTATTTGAATATGATCATAGTCAATCTCTATTACATAAGCCAACTTTTTAGTATTTTAAGGTCCACCTAAAATATTATAAATGACTCTTTTTTTTTTTTTTTAGTGTTTTAAAATTGAATGTTAAAATACTATGAGTTACGTTTATGACTATTGTACATGAATTTATAAGTTGAAACATACATCGCATGCATTTGAATCAACTTATGAGAGTGAGTGATAGCCTAGCGGTTAGAACCTTCCTGGTTCCAGGGAGGTCCAGGATCGGTCTCACCGCAAAGTGGGATCCCTTTGTTCCCCCCAACTTGTCAAGGTTTCTCCTTACCTTATTTTAAAAAAAAAAATTTGAATCAACTTATATTGATTAAAACATGTTTGTAATTATTCTATAACTTATATTTTTCCCATCTAAGATATTTTCGTAAGTATGTGATATTCATATTCTTGATATTTTGACCAAAAGTTTACAATATAAATATAAAAAAAATTAGATGAAAGCCCTTAAATGTTGAAACATATAAAAAGTGCTTAAAAGTTGAGGAATATATAGAAAAAAGAAGTTATGATCTCATTACAAAACAGTGTGTAGGAGATCAGATGTGCATCTTTTTGTATGCAATCTTAGTTTTCTCTATATAATAAAGGCAAAGTTGTAACACGAATCTTTTTTACTTTTAAGGTCTCGTAATAAATTAGTATGAGACAGTTTCACCCAAAATAAGCCGAGTAATAATAATAGGATGCTATAATCGAGCTAGTGAAGGAGTGTATAGACAGTCCGGCCTTAGCTTCTAGAGAATGGGATCTTCAAAAGGACCACATACCACTAGATCAGTACTCTTCCTCTTCTTTTTTTCTTCTTTGAAAAAAAAAAAATACCCTGCCTCTTAATCCCATTATCTCTTATCCAATAATTTTATATAAGATTAATAATTAGGGAAAAAGAAGAGGTTCCATTAAATGTAAAATTGGAATCATGCAGCAGTGAGAAAGGGAGAAAAGTTACTTACTTTTCCATATTCTGTTCTCCTCCTATTGGAAAAAAGAAATCAGATTTTGGATGATGCTATTAAGTCAACAGATCAAGTGGATAATTCATGTAAAACTAGTATGATAATGGCACCTTAAAATGAGCACCTTATATTTAATTTCTTCCATTTTTTACTACTACCTTTTTTTAAATTTATGCAATTAATTGATCCTATGCATATGTAAGATGGGACATGCATGGCTGGCTCTGAGTCAGACAAGGGCTTTTTAGTACTTGCAGTAACTTCAAAGCATAAAATTCACTGTTGAGATTATTAGATATGGACTTCATAACCTTTTTATGAAAATTGTATGTATAATACTTCTCTATGCATGCTTCTTAATTACTTTTGCTTAAGATTTGGTATCATATAAGATAATCATATATATTAGGAGGTTGAAGTTATATGATTGTTTAATAGTAATTGATTTGCAAGAATATGGTGAGGAGTCGATTTCGCATGGTAATGGGAGAGACTAATAACAAAAAATTAAAATATATATACTTCCTCTAATTTCAATAGGCTTAACATTTACTATGAATTTGTTTTTAAAAAAAAAAGAGATCAAAGTTTTGTTTACTATACAGGTTGTAGACTGGATTCTCTATCTCAAAAAAGCCCAAGACCTGGATTAAACAACATCTGTCAAAGGACCAACTCAACTAAAAGTTTAAGCTGATAGTTAGAGTCTCATGAATAGTTTTATACTCTACCATACCCCCTCACTCGAGAGCCCGTTGGGCTTGAAGTGTGGATGCAGCACAGGCCTCCCTAAGGAGATGTGGATGAGATTTGAACTCGTGACCTTTATGTCACGCTGGCTCTGATACCATGTCAAAAGAACCAACTCAACTAAAAATTTAACTCATAGTTGGAGCCCCAAGAATATTTTTATACTCTATCAACACCCCTTACTCCCTAGGCCCATATTAAACAACATCACCCCTAATATTACCGCGAGTCTATGCCATAGACCATGAGGCGCTGTGTGGACCTCGAGTCACAACGACCTTTCACACTTCTACCATGAGTTGTTGCGACTCGTGGCCTTGCCTCACACTTCTTCCTCCTTAAAACTCTTTAAAATCTTCGTTGTAATAGTCTTGGAGCTTCTATTTTGAACGCATAATATAATTTTACACTTAAGGTAGTGATGGTTTCAAATCGAACCGTCACTAAAGCTCAAAAATTAGATACATACCCGAGATATTTCTATACACACAAAAAAAAACTTCCAAAAAAAAAAAAAAAAAGCATAAAGTAAGAACTTGTATTACATGCGTCTAAATTTAATTTTGAGCTCAAACGATTTTAAATTGTTTGGCATATTATGTCATTCAATCACTTAAACCCGACAACAAGCGAAAATTTGCACTCAAATTAAGAGCATAAAACACTCAAATCGGCAAATCCTTGTGAAATACTACTACATTGACCAGAGTTTATGATTTGAAGTTTGAACCAAAAGGGAAAAAGAAATAGGAAGTTAAAGAAAACGGAAAAGACAGAGTATTCTGTTTGTATTCTATTTTCTGCTAGTTGATTATATTTACTGGTCATTTGGCTGCACACATTCTAATATGAAGTCGCGCCAGAAAAGGTTTTAGCTAAGCTTGTATTATTAAGAGCACTTTTTGTTAAGGGTGGTTTATTTTTAAGCCAGAAGTGCTTGTTGTTATTATTATTATTATCATGGGAATTTCCATTTGGTATTATCGTACTTTGGACTTTTCCATTCGGTAACTTATTGTTTTTTAGATTCTATATGGTACCACTATAGTTTGAATTTATTTTGTACTATAACATTCCGTTAAATAAAACATTAGTTTTAGGTTAAATAGGGTTAGTAGTTTGCCTTGTTTATGTGCCTTGTGCATCGAGAATTGTTCAGCTATGGTTTGGGAGTCATTTTGGCTCTTATGGGTCAAAATTGAAGTCGAAATTGGGGAAAAATGACTAGAACCTCGTTTTACGTGTCAGGAAATGCCTACTTATTTTTTTTACCAAATTGGAGCTTAAATTTGGTCGTTAAGGACAAAAATAACTCCTAAAACCTTAATTACGTAAAATTAGACAAACCACTAACCCTATTTAACCCCAAAACTAACGTTTTATTTAACATAATGTTACTGTAGAGAATAAGTCTAAACTACAGTGGTACCATATATAATCCAAAAAAAATTCGGGTACCAAATGAAAAAGCCCAAAGTACAGTGGTACCAAGTGAAATTTCCCTATTATTATTAATATTTATTGTTTATTATAATAATAATAATTATTATTATTATTATAGCTGAAATGCTTTTTTTCCCCTAGTGTTATTGCATGGGATACTGATAACATACTAATAATAATCCGTAAGATTGTATGTGATGTCATCATTAGCGGCTAAAAATTCGAGTAAGCATGCCGAAATAGACAAAATTAGTATGAAATGTGACAGCTCCACCACATGGAGCACATGCATAGATGGAGACTTGTAATTTTGCTTGGGTGAAAATGTATATTGTGAATTGATTTTATAAATAGTATAGAGCACAACCGTAGCTGACTCATTTGTATAGTTACTTATTTTGAAAAAAAAAAAAACTCAAATGACATGATATTCGTGTCATTATTTGTATAGTCCATGTCATTTTTACTAAAGTCTATGTCATTATACATGTTACACAATAAGTTATGGTGTAACATGTTACACCCAAGATGAAATGTTAAATATTTAATTGCTAGATATTAAAATTTTGGAATATAAGTGTGTGGGATAATTTTGTCATTTTATTTGAAGCGAGGCTCACCAGTTTCTCTATTCACAATTCAATATCTAATAATTAGATATTTAGTCTTTCTCTATATTAAGGGGTATACAGTATGTAGCACAACCCTAGCTAACACATTTATATAGTTACCATTTCTTATACTATTATCGAAAAGTTCATTAAATTTAGTTCAATGTATATTACCAAAAATATACTTCAGTCGTTCTTTTTCACAGACTCTAGTCTAAATTTTGACCATTAATCTTATTAATTATGTATAAATCAAAACTATAAAAGTTGATACTTGAAAAATACTCCACATTTAAGATGAATCTAACTAACAATATCTCACTTGATAATTAGAATTTAATCGATTTTGAACTATTGTCAAAGTTTATCAAATTTGATGACCATAAAAAGAAACATTGTAATAGAAAAAGAACGAAAGTATTTATACTTATAAAATTCAAAGACATTATTGATAAGAATTATGCTAAAGAAAGGTGTAAGTCAATATATTGCAATCTTAGTGTGAAATCAGAAGGAAGTATAACTATATAATAAGAAAATTCGAATAACCACGCACACAACTCTTTAACACGAGATTTTTCTCATATAAATATACACAAATTAAATCTAGCTAGTAGTAGTAACATAATCACTAGATCCATATTTACTACCGTTACCAAGTACAATACTAGGTCAGGACAATCATTTTAATTTGATTTCTTAAGGAGAAAGAATAGAAATCAAACAATGGTCAATGACAAAGGTCAAAGAACTTGGAGACCATTCAGAAAAATGATCAACGACATAGCTAAGTTGTACTTGTGTACGTACTTACATTATAGTACTAATAAGTTTGATTTTTCAGGAGAAAATTATAAATCAAAGAATGATAGTATAGTACTATAAATTATAAACCAAGGTCATGAAACTTGTACATTGATCATTGAAAACTTATTGATAGATATATGGGCTGTCATTTGACCTTATCCAGAAATTATTAAATCAAACAAACTTGAATTCATCAGCATTCCCCAAAAATCTGCAACCCTCTGACTACAAGCAATTAAAACTTTGATATAGAAAGAGAGAGAGAAAGGTGCATGCAATAGGTTGATGAATTAATGGGACGCAGTTACTCGTATATGAGTTGTTACTAATAATAAGATCATTTGCATGGAGTAAAAATTTCATACTCCCTCCGTCCTATAATATAGTTCACATTTCTTTTTGCACAGTCTCTAAGACGTACCTTTGACCTACAATATCTTCTATTTTGTATTAGTAAAAAATATAAAAAGTTGATAATATAAATTTAGACATTGAGACGAATCTA
This sequence comes from Beta lomatogona, assembly GCA_947646795.1. NCBI lineage: Eukaryota > Viridiplantae > Streptophyta > Magnoliopsida > Caryophyllales > Amaranthaceae > Beta > Beta lomatogona. The sequence continues at coordinate 2,047,875 of CANSNZ010000436.1, forward strand.
ACAAGACCCCACATGAGTATGTTTTTTTGTATACATTAATAAGAATATTTGGTCAAAGATTTTAAAGTTTGACTCCCAAAATTGAAATGGGTACTATATTATTGGACGGATGCAGTAATATTTAAGGGACATTTTTGGCAAATGGCAACCCTATTGGATTACTTACAATTGTGCCTCTGTCTGTCGTAGTTTTCTAGAAATATTATCACGTACAGATTATATCATAGCATAAATTGTATATATGGTGAAACTCCTATATGATGGAAGATAGTGTGTGTTTATGGAGTAATTAAAGTAATTTTAAATAGTGATATTACCTTTGTCCTCAAAAAAATATTAGACATCGATATTTGTGATTCACAAATTTGTGAGTCATGTCAATAAGGAATAAGTTTTTTTTGGGTGAACAAGGCCGAAACATCAAACTAAACCGACATAGAGAAGAGTCTATTACAATCTGGAAGTCATAGTAAGTTCGATACATAATTAGGGGGAGAGGGAAATAAGGAATAAGTTAATCACTTAAAATCTAATTTGATTATAAATCAACAATGTGATTATGACTTATATGAGGTAACTAGCTGGGAGTTGGCAAGATACTCGCATTGATTTGGCATGGCGTTCGTCACTAACATGCCTAGGCTATTGCCAAGGTTGAGCTAAACGTTTAGTGAGTTGTCAAGGGTATAGGACGGTTGGACGGATGTGTTGGTACACTAACCTTTGATGAATTTATACTTCCAATTAGTCATTTTATACATTATTTTTGTACGTACTCTAGAAGGATTACCGATTACATAAAAAATCAGCAAAAGTCACGAGGTAGCTAGTTATTATAATAATAGTAATGATCACATAAATTCTTTAATTTGATTAGATATGTGAAATAGTGATTGAAACATATGCGACTAATATTCTTGAATCCGACTCAGTTAATGCGGTGAAATAGTGTAATGAGCATAGTGGAGGCCCTTGGAATCTCAACTTCGTCCTAAACTACATCAAAATAGACAGAAGGCTTTGGCTAAACATTGTCACCACTCATAAGGGGAGAAGCTCAAATGTTGTTGTCACTAGTAGAATAATTGCTTATTGCTGCGCTGATATTGCCGCGGTTTTACCCATACGCAGTAATATATCACGTAAAAAGAAAAGGTAAAATATAAAATAAAGATTTTGCTGCGGTTTCGGCAAAAAACCGCAGCAATATAGTTTCAACAGAAAATTTTTGAAAAAAAGTTGACTTTTTGACCAGATATATTGCTGCGGTTTCTGTCAAAAACCGCAGCAATATATTAAAATAATATTAAAAAAATAATATTTTAATATATTGTTGCGGTTTTTTGTAAAAACCGCAGCAATATCCCCATTTTTTTTAATATAAGACACTGTGCAATTAGGGTTCAATTGATCCCCATTTTTTTTTAACCAGCCGTTTTCTCTCAACCTCTCTCTCTCCTATCTCCTCTCTCCTCTCTCCTCTCACTCTTCTCTCAACTCGCCGGCCACTCCTTTCTCTCTCCTCCTCGAGATTCGTCCTTCTTCGTCGGTCCTTCTTCCTCTCACTCTCCTCTCAACTCGCCTCTTATTTTCGCCGTCCTTCTTCATCTTCCGGCGAAGGCACTCACTTCGCGGCGAGTTGAACACCGGCGACTTCGGGAACTTCGCGGTGAGTGATGAATCGTTGGCGAGGAGAGGCAAGCGACGATCAATGGTGGCGAGCAATGGGTTTCGAAAAACGAGATCCGGTTCTCAAAGGTTGAGACACAATAGTTTTTTGATTTTTTTGAATCGTCCTCAACAAGCAATGGGTTTCGAGAAATGAGATCCAGTTCTCAAGGGTTGAGACGCGAGCCATGAATCGTTTTTTTTATTTTTTTGAATCGTTCTCAACTTTTTTTTTCGGTTTTTTTTTTCGATTTTTAGATCTGTTTGTGATTTTTTGTTCTAGGATTTTTTTATTATTTTTTTCGTATTTTTAGATCTGTTTTTAGATTTTTTTGTTTTAGGATTTTTTTGATTTTTTTCGTTTTTTTAGATCAGTTTCTTATTTTTTGTTTTTATTATAATTTTTGTAATTAGTCATTAAGTTGTAATAGTTGTTTTGTTATTTTTGCTTTTTCATTTTACTTTTTGATCTTTTGTATTATTTATGTAATTAGTTTTTTTAGCTTTATATATTAATGAAATTCATGTTATTTAATCTTTAGTTTGTCTGCGAATTTGGTAGATAGTGGATGGGTTAGTTGCATGGTTTTAATCTTTCAAATTTAATTGCGAAATTCCAAAAAAAAATTTTTTTTTACCTTATCCAGGACCTATTGCTACGGTTTTGGGCAATAACCGCAGCAATAGGCCAAGCTATTGCTGCGGTTTCTAGCCAAAACCGCAGCAATACGTTGTACGTTTTTAATAAAAAATAAATATATTACTGCAGTTTTGGCTAGAAACCGCAGCAATATATTAATTACCTATTGCTGCGCCCTTTATTGCTGCGCAGCGAAAACCGCCGCAATAGGCCACTTAATGACCGCAGCAATAAGCAATTATTTTACTAGTGTGCTGTTTCGGTGACCAAACAAGGCTTTCACTGGAGCTCGAATTTCTTGCTTGGTTGTAGGTTCTCTCCAAAGCCTATTCACTCATTGGTAAATAAATTTGCAATTTCCCTATTTCGTTGTGTCTATTTTTTTAGCAATAGCGAGTAACCGTAGCGTCTTCACTTTCTAGTTTTGAATATCTCGTGTAATTTTGACTTTTAAAAGTCATTGCAATAAAATCACCCAAAATATCAATAGAAAAACATGTATGCATAAGAATATATATATTAATTAGAAAACAATGCAACTAGATACATATATTACTCGAAATTATTGAGCATATATATATTTTCTTCACTTAAATAGCTGAAAATGAGATAGTCATGACTTCATTAGTCATCACTTTCTACATTACCTTCAAAGCTTCATTATCATAATTTTATTCGCTATACTTCTCATCAAGACTTCTATCTAATGAAAACAAAAACATTGACTTAAATTGATCCTAACGAACAAACAACTTTGGGACAACTAATGGTTAATTAACCTATTCTAACATAACTTTGGAGTTAACGAAAGCTTATTAATCACACGACAAAATTCTGATGTATCTTCGTCATTAATGAATCAAAACGAAAATTCATAAATACCATCAAAAAAATATCTTACATTTTGCAATATTTCTACGAGTTCTCAAGGAGTCAGGGTCCCGTGACGTCTTACTCGTAGGAATAATACTATAAGTTACAATCAAGAATAACATAGCATAGGCTGTAAGCTTGAGAAAAGTCTATTAAGGTGTGCTAAGGAGGATATGTTAGTCTAAGTTTGTAATCATCATATTGTTGGAATTTTTTTTCGCATAATAGAGTGCGTATTGTACCGTCTATTTGCAGTCCACATATTTTGATTGCTGCAACTCATCCATGAATCGGCAATTTAATTGTTACCGTATATGTAACTATGTAAGTGGCCTAGCCATCATTTGAAAATAAGAACATAGTCTTAGCTTAGGGCTCGTTCGGCAATACTGTCAGTATTCAGTTTTTGATTTTATAAATATAAAAGTTATATGATATAAGGAGTATATATAATAAACTTAAAATATGTCATACTTATACTAAACATGTCAATTTTCAAAAATGACAACAGAAAACTGGAAACTACTTTTTCTAGTTTCTATATTTTTATTTTTGGTTTTACAAAAAAACTGAAAACTGTAAACAAAAAACGATAATGAACGAGCCGTTAACTTTTTTTTTTCGGGTTTTGATAATTTTATCATGTACAAGAATTTATTGGTAGGTTTGGTATACATATACATGAGGATTAATAAGTCAAGGCACATATAATATTTGATGTCTTCAGTACATATTGATATAAATAATATAAGAATAATATGTTGCCAATCATGTTCTTTTTCTCGGAATCATCAAACCTTTCGAGGGGAAACCAGGACCCGGGCCTCTATTATCGGCCTTATCAGTTTGAGTCTACAGCAACATGCTTCACTTCATAACCCGGTTACCTTGTGGGGCCGACCCTCCCCCCTTCCCGAGGTCGAAGGGTAAACACCTCCCGGATTTTTCAGTCAATTCTGGCCGACAATACGTCTAGAAGCCCATGTGTCTTACCACAAACTAGGTTTCTATTAGTTGATGGCTCGTGGCACAAATCCTCATTTAGAAGTCAGAACTAGGATGGAATGGGTCCTGGAACAAGCGGATTCCTTTAGGTGGTGCATCATTCATAAGGTGCTAGGGATAGAGCCAGCACATCTACAAGCTACCCCAGCTATGGTCGCTTTAATTTCTTTGGCTAACTTAATTATGTCTTGATCTCTTTAAGCATTTGTCAAAAAATAAAATAAAAAATAAACTCCCACACATAGAAAATAAAAACTACTAAACTTTTATATCTAATCCAAATTAAATATCAGTTCGGAAAAAGTGTAGGTGCTAATTACAAATGGATCTTATTCACCAATAGCATGGGCAATGGCATGTCTCTAAGTCGTACTCTAGTTAGCTAAGTTGTGGTCATACACCTTGCATGCATGGCTAATCATAATGTATAGACAGTTCATTAAAGATAGCTAGCTAGGTGCCCAAAGTTGATAATATATAGATCTAGGTTCATATACATATATATATATATATATATATATATAAAATAAAACAAAATTCTTCCAGCAGTTTTCCAGCCAATTGAAGTCTGATATCAACTGTTCATAGATAACCTCCAAAAGCCTAGTTATGGTTTTTGGCACCTTCATACTATAATCCCATCAAAAGTAAACACACAAGTAGTTACAAAGATATTACTATTCTATTTGCATTCTGAATGTATCTCAAGACCAAACTTGCACCGTAGAGCTTGAGTGTAAAGATATTATCATATGTTTCTGACTTGACGACAAGTAGTTCTGCACTATAGCCGTATAAGATGTAATAATTTGGTATTTATTTAGTCACATAAAGTTACGTTGCTTGGTTTTTTTTTTTTTTTTTTTTTTTTTGATAAGGAAAACAGACTTAGACTGACACCCTAGTCTGGGGGCCAGCCTAAAACATCCTTTCGGATGATAAGGGAAAAATCCATACAGTACGGGGGGAACCAGTACAGTAAAGAGGGGTAGTTGTGCGCCTTCTTGGCCATAAAGACAGCAGCCTTGTTTGCTTCCCGAAAGTAATGACGAAACTGACAATCTTGGAACCGACGAGAATCCACACCTGCATCTTTGCTTGGTGAAGGTGGGAAGATTTTAAACATATGCTCTAATTTTCATTCGTATCCTGCAATTACTATATGCTTAAAATTCAAGTTGCTCGACCAATGAAGGTTTTGACCAATAATTAGGATTCATCACAAGTTTCTTATTCTTATAGATACATTTAGAGACTAGAGTATAGTGTCATATTATGCGTATTACCAGAAGCCAAATTTTGTGGGTGCTTGATTTGTGACATGACGTCTGTTACAACAGACGCAATAAAGCAACAAATTAAAGAATTAAAGAACAATTAACGTGGTTCACTAACGATGTGTTAGCTACATCCACAGGGAGAGAAGAAACGTTTTAGAAGTATTATCTTTAGGAGAGAGAGTACATATACATAATAATATAAGCAGAAGTAAAAATTATTGTAGGGTTTATATAATACCCTTTTAATTAAACAAAATGGGCGTGCGTGCTTGGCTAATCCTAGCTCAGATAATTCAAGGTATATTTCAACAAATCTCCACCTTAAGATTAACCCAACCACGACAAATATGTGGCTTTCGAAGTAGTTGTTGTGCCGAGATTATGTTATAATAACTTGCGTGCATGATTTCTATAAAACTTTCATCTTAAAAAAACGTATCTCAAAATAGATCAAACATTGTTAATATAATTTAATGTAGTCCTTAAACACAATAATTCCACAAATTTACGGTTAGAAAAGCTTGTGAGATTTGACCGTCAAACCGGCTACAACGTATCTTATCCAAGTGAACAAATATCACTGGTTCGATAAAAAGTTGAAAATAAAAAATCTAGAATTTAAATAGACATCATCCATTTAACTTGCCATACATTTGCAGGTTCAATTAGTGTACAAATGGGGTATGAAATGAATCATTTTTTTTTGTAAATCGCTTAATTTTTACTCTTATATTTTTTATTTTTACCATGTCTTGACCTAGGAAGCTTTCTGAATTATAAAGGATTATACGATTTACTTTTTCTATTATACTAAAATATATTCCAAATTAGCAAGACGAAACAATGAAGGTATCTACAGTGACCTCCATAAGAACATGCATTATTTTCTTTGATATTTTTCATACCCATGAGTTACAAAAAATTTATTATAAACATATAAATAAATAAGCACCATGGGTTTAATTTTCTATTGGTACATGGTGGGCCGCGTTTGTCGTGAACGCCACCCAACCAAAGATAAAATTTCTCCTACTCTCTTTTACAATTAAATGTAGAAGGGAAGTACGGTTCGTATCCACAGGGAAACAGGGACGAGTTCTATATTTAGCGTGAATTAGTACCTAGATAACTCTAACGGTCGAGCAACCTGATAACGAGGGGGTTTTCAAAGAGTTGTTATTAGACTACAACTAACTAGCATATAAATAAAATGAGAAATCAATATGGGAAGATCTTGAATCCGATTAACATCCACTTCAATTCATTATTGATCATTGAACCTCCACTCTAATTATTTCCATAATTATCTATTGTTGAGAATTAATCTCGCGTTCTCCTTATTCTTAGTTGAATAGCACGATCAGCGTGACTATAAAACCCTAACCAAAGGATGACCTAGTCCGATAGCGTCTAAGTTCAATCCAATAGCAGCAATAAACACAGAGAACCAACGGCACCCGTTAACGTCATACAAGCGATAAACATTCAACGGTTGATTCAATTTCCCCAAGAAACAACCAAGACGATCTGCATCTAAGTTACTCCCTAGTTTGCTATCAATTGATAAAAGAATAAAACAATCCGATTCTATTCTTAAATCTAGCATTAGATTAATTTCACAATCAAACTAGTAACGTTCCTAGCATAATTATGCAAAAACCATAGAAAACAATCATAGAAATTAAACCATAATCAAAGAAAATAAATAGAGAGGAAAGATCTCACAATAGTGCTTGAAGCTTCATATTAATCTCGTTCAAGAACAGTTCAAGCTACAATCGGCATAGCATAAGCCAATTCCATATTTGAAATCTACGAAAACTAAACTAGAAAATGAAAACTAAAAAGAGAAGATAAGAAGAGAAGATTGGAGTGTTTTAGATTCTCTCTCCTTAAGTGTGCTACCCCCTAGGTCCAAAAATCAAGTTTAGTATTTATACTAAAGCTCAAAAGTCAGCCGACAATTACACCGACCTAGGGGTCGCGAGGTGCGGTGCCAGTCGCACCGTGCGATGCGCTATTGCCTCCAACACGAGCTGAAGAATTAGGCAAACCAAGGAAGTCGCACCGTGCGAGCAAGCTCGCGAGGTGCGAGCAGGAGGTCGCGAGGTGCGACCTAGCTCGCGTGGTGCGAGCTGCTGCGCTGGGCGTGCTATGGGCGAGCGCTGGGCAGTGAGCATGCGATGCGGCTGGTGAACGTGCATGCGAGAGCTGGGCGATGATGCCGAGCTTGCGGTGCACGAGAACTTGGTGATGCTGCTGTGCTGGCTTGGATGCTGGGCTTCGATGATGTTGTGCTTGGGCTGCTTCGTTGTTGAGATGGTGCAATGCTATTGAGCTACACCTGGGAACACTTCCAAGCATATAACTCAAACCCATTTTACCACAAAATCTCGAAACACATGACACTAACACTAATTATCTCGTATAACTCCCAACTTCCGCTAAGGGCTAAGTATAGTACAAATGTGAACAATTATGATCAAAACCTCTAGCGAAGTGCACCCAAAATAACGTACATACACCGTATAACATGAGCGTATCAGTACATTATTCTATTACTTGATACACATATTGCCTTTTGCTTTATTAAATTTCTGGCTACCCTACTGCAATAAATTAGAGATTGACTTTGTAATAAAATATGTTGTGTACACTGGGAACATAATTGATCAAAAGATCAGAGTGATAACTAGCGTTGGATTATTTGGCAGGAGCAAATAAAGTTTACAAATGATACGTACCATTGTTGCTAGGTAGGTATTGTACGTGACAGCTATATCAAAGAAAAACCTGGAGAATGGAGAACCCATTAATGCGTGTGTGCTAGAAACATATGTATTGTAAATTTGGAAAACCATATACATCAATGTTACAATATTGTACCAACATGTTACATGCATATATTAATTAACAAGTAACATGGAGAATTAAATTAAATTTCATTACACCTTCTAAGCCCATACACCCGGTCCTCTAATTTATACGTGTTGCTGAGGCTATGGAAGTAAAGAAGACACAAAAACATCGACTACAACATGCATGACAATAGGATTCTTAAGGCCTTGGTAATATGAAATGGTATTGTAAGTAAATAGTTGTCTTGCGACAATGCAAACATGATTTTATAATTTTTGTCTGTGAGATGGATAATATAGATAACGATCTTTCAAGCTCAGATGTTATTCATTATTAATTAAGGGTGGTAACTGATAACATAGTTGGGGTCAAGTACAATTTAAATTTATCCAATTAATCATTTACAACTAAATTTGAATCAACAGGATACAATTCAAGCTTATTTGAGTCAAGTTTGAGTAGGTTATGAGTTTCTCGAATTTCTCGATCTGTCTTTTTTGGTTGGCAAATCAAATCGATTGAATTTCTCTAAATGTCTCATCCATAATATATTTTCATATATGTAATGAGGGATCCCCACTAACTTATCAGAATAACATTTTTAACTAATAATGCCATATATTTATCAATTTTGTTGAATAAAGCTAAAAACAAATAACTAAACCTATGTAATAGAGGATATTAAGGGTATCCTTGTCATTGTACTATTGTATTGATAATATATATATATATATGAGCCCAGGCACCCTCATAAGGGTAAGCCGTATCATTCTCTCATGGTATCAAGAGCAAGAAGTTTTTGAACCCTAATTATTCGATCCTTGCTCACGCTTCCGCACTTGGTTTGTATTGATGGCTGCCACTGCCTTTGCTTCCTCGTCCGGCGTGGTCCCCCCCCCCAGACGTCCACCGTCGCTGCGTCTCTGCCACACATTACCGGTGCTGCTGGACCGCAATCCGTCGCCCCTGACTCGCAGCCCAGCATATCTGTTGGCGCGTCAGGCTTCGGAGCCATCTCCTCGACTCTTGGCGCATCGAGGCTCGGCCAACCACTCGGGTTAGCGTGGTCTCCATCGCATCCCACACCGCGACGATTATTCGACGCTGCGATGTCTCCGCTCAGGGCTGCTGCCTCGGGCCCTCTTGTGTCTCGTGTGCCTACTTTCTCCTCGTCACAACAGCCCTCCTTTGGTGGTTCGACCTTTGCCGGCCACCCAGGTCTCTTGCCGCAACACTACACGCCCACCGGATATGGTGGGCCGCCAGGTTTCTTCACTCTTCAACCTAATCTTGCATCCTTATCATCTACTCTAGTCACATCTACCTCCAATGTGAAAAATATTGTTACTACTGTTCTTCGGACTGTTGAAAATTATCTGCCTTGGCGTACCCAATTCGAATCTTTTTTAGTATCACATGGCTTATTAGGCATGATTGACGGTTCTATTACTATGCCTGAGATTTATGTGCTTGATCAACAACACCGTGAATCCATGAATCCTGAATACTATCATTGGCTGCGTATTGATCAAACTATTCGTTCATGGTTATTTGCCACTTTGTCCTAAGAAATGCTTGTTGAGGTACATGATGTTAAGTTTTCTATGCTTATCTGGACGAGACTTCAATCCCGATTTATGAATGCTAGTTTTGCTCGCTCTATGGAGTTGAAAAGCATGTTGCAACATGTTGCTAAGACTGAAAGTCAATCTATGGATGCATATTTACGTGAAATAAAACTGGTTGCTGATTCTCTTGTTGCGATTGGTGCTTCTGTTTCTTCCCGGGCCTTAATTCAACATACTGTACGTCATGGGTCTTAGGAAGGATTATGATTCCCTCACTATGAGTATAACCCATTTTTCTGGCAATCTTAGTTTTGATGATGTTCGGGAAAAATTATTGATCCAAGAACAGATCATTAAAAGTCGCCATGCTCGGGAACAAGGTTTTGCTTCTCATCAAGCATTTCTTGCTCGTGCTCCTAGTACCTCTCCTTCAATAGACTCATCATCTTCGAACCCTGGATACAAGGTGGCCGTGGAGGTGGAAAAGGTCGGGGCCGCAATCGTGGTGGTCGTGGAAAAGGTCGTGGCGGGGGTGCAAAGCAACCTCAAACACAAACCCAAACACAAAACTCAGGAGGTACAATTATATGTAATTTTGTTTTGCATCTAAAAGTGATGTAGTAGCCCTTACTTCTTGCGATACTAATCACCTGTCTGCAGGGAGTCCCACTGTTGAGGATGTGTTTGGTTCTCAGTCTACCAATATAGTATGTCAAATTTGCTTTCATTCAGGTCACTCAGTTGTTTCTTGTCCGTCTCGTTATCTCAGACATCAAATGCCGCTCTTGTTGGCCTTCCCACTGGTGAGCATAATGAAACCACTTGGTTTCCTGATTCCGAAACATCTTCTCACATAACAAACGATTTAGGTATATTATCTAATAAATCTACCTATATTGTTCCGATTTCCATTGTTCCGATTTAGCAAATGGTACTCAAATCCCAGTTAAACATGTTGGCACTGTCACATTAAACTCAAACAGTCGTCCTTTAGTTCTCAACTCAGTCTATCATTGTCCTAATATTAAATTTAATTTAATGTCAGTTCAGAAGTTGGCTAAAGATAATAATTGTACTGTGAGTTTTAAAGGTTCTCATGTTTTTGTTAAGGACAATCGGTCGGGGGAGGTGCTTCTCAAGACTTCTAATCAAGGCAATGTCTATCCCATCACCCTCACTCACCATCCTAGGAGGCCAGTTGCTCTTCTGTCTCTTTCTGCGTCCGGTCCTACTTGGCATCGTCATCTCGGTCATTGTGGTAATTAGGTTTTAGGTGCTCTTAAACAAAATAAGGCCATTGTTTGTGCCACGTACTAGTCCTTTGTTTGATTGTGTTTCGTGTTGTTTAGGCAAGTCTCATCGCTTACCTTTCCAGGATGTAATACACTCTTTTGACAAACCATTGGCATTAGTTCATTCTGATTTATGGTAGTCAAATATTTTATCTAATATTGGTTTCAAATATTATGTTTGTTTTGTTAATGATTTCTCCCGCTACACTTGGTTATATGCTTTTAAACAAAAATCTGAAGTGCATGATCGTTTTTTAGATTTTCAAGCTTTGGTTGAGAATTTATTTGACTGCAAAATCTAATATTTTCAAAGTGATGGGGGCCGGGAATTTGATAACCAACCTTTACTTGCGCATTTTCGTAAATGTGGTATTGCTTTTCGAAAGTCTTGCCCTGAAACTCAACAACAAAAAGGGGTTGCTGAACGCAAACATCGACATGTAATTGAGCTAGCCCGCACGATGCTTATTGAATCATCGTTTCCTGGCCAATTATGGGTTGATGCTGCGTTCACTGCCACTTTCATCATAAACCGCTTGCCTACTCCCGTCTTGCATGGTTTGTCTCCTCTTGAAAAATTGTTTTCGAAGCCGCCTGATTACTCGTTTTTACGTGTTTTTGGTTGCACGTGTTTTGCCAATTTTTCTGCCAAACCGTCAAACAAGCTGACTCCCCGGTCCGTTCAATGTGTCTTCCTTGGTTATGCTCCGGGTTACAAAGGGTATCGTTGTTATGAGCCCAGGTCCGGTCGTGTCTATGTGAGTCGTCATGTTAAATTTATTGAGTCAATGTATCCCTATCGTGAGTTAGTGTCGTGTCGACCCTCATCTACTCTTACCTCTAGCGATACGGATCCCTCTCTTCTCCAATTGCCTTTACCGGTCTTCTACCCGACTCCATCCTCCTTTGGCCCTAATGTTCCGGCTATTAGCTCCCTTGGCCCGCCTACAATGCCCCCACACAACTCTCCTTGCGACTCTGTCACCTCTGTCCAGCCTCTCGGGTCCCCCGCCCTTACTCGGTCTTCCCCGCAACCCTATAGCACGCCTTCTGATTAGCCTCCTGAGCCACCGTCGGCCGATGGGTCGCTCCCTTGCTGCTGGCTGCTGGTCCACTCGATAGGTCCCCAGCGCTCGCTGACCATCCCCCTCATGCGTCGAGTGCTGCTGGTCCAGTCGCTGGCCAGCCAGCGCCCAACGCCCCGCCCTACCCTACGTCGCGTGCTGCTGGTCCAGTCGCTAGCCAGCCAGCGCCCAACGGGCTCGGCCCTTCCCCCGCGAGTCCCGCCCCTTTGCCACATTGTGACCCTTCCGCGTCCGTTCCCTCTTCCTCTCATCCTTTGTCTTCCGCGTTCTTGCCTGCATCTCCTCCGCACGGTGTTTTTGTTGTTCCGTCTTCACATAATACTCATGACATGAAAACTCGTGCTAAAGATGGCATTTTTAAACCAAAAACAATAATAAGTTTGACAACTCTAGAAAAAGAACAAGCTCCGACTTGTTTCTCTAAGGCAAATAAAATTCCAAAATGGCGACAAGCCATGGCGGAAGAGATTAATGCTATGTTGGTCATTAAAACATGGGATTTGGTACCGTTTGATGCTACAAAGAACTTGGTTAGTACTAAATGGATTTATACAATAAAAATTGATGAAGAGGGTCATGTGATTAGGCTGAAGGCTCGTCTGGTTGCTCGCGGGTTTGGTCAGCAGGAAGGTATTGATTATTCTGATACTTTTAGCCCTGTTGTTAGATCAACTACTGTTCGGTTGGTTTTGTCTTTAGCTATTTCCTATCAGTGGGTCATTCGTCAATTGGATGTGAAAAATGCATTTTTACATGGTGATCTCATTGAGGAGGTCTACATGAAACAACCTGCAAGTTTTATTCATCCTGATTTTCCTGATCACATTTGTCGCCTCCGGAAAGCCATCTACGGTTTAAAACAAACTCCCCGCACTTGGTATCTTCGCTTCAGCAGTTTTTTGCTTCAACAGGGCTTCTTTTGTTCTCAATCTAATACTTCTATGTTTATCTTTCGTCGTGGCACATATATTCTATATCTTCTTCTCTATGTTGACGATATTATTGTCACTGGCAACTCTGCTCCTTTGATCACCAAATTCATTTCTCTTTTGTCTGCGGAGTTTGCTATGAAAGATTTAGGTGATCTTCACTATTTCTTAGGTGTTCAGGCTATCCGCTCTCCCAAAGGTTTGTTTCTGTGTCAAAAGAAGTATGTTCATGATCTTCTTCTAGAATTTCATCTGCACACTGTCAAACCTGTTCGCACACCTCTGCCTAGTCGGACTACTTTCTCGCTTACAGATGGTGATCTCTTATCCGATCCTACTGAGTATCGCAGTATGGTTGGGGCTTTACAGTACTTGACTATGACTAGACCTGATATTACATATGTTGTACATTTAGTTTCCCAATATATGCATGCCCCCCGCACTGCTCACTTGTTGGTTGTTAAGCGTATTTACGGGTATCATTCTCTCACTATGTACTAGGCGCATAGGTTAGAAAAACCGATATATGAATTATGAAGTCATAATTAAAAATAGTCATGGAAATGACTTAATTTCATCTCAATAATAATATTATTTATCCAGCCAGCTTAAAATATTATAGCTAAACTTGCATCCGTGCTATTCAATAATAATACCCCCTGTGTATTTTTTTATCTTTCTGACTTGGAATCTTGACACTATTCACAATTAGAGAAAATCTTTTAAACTATTCTCAATATGTAAGAAAAATCATAGTTATGTGCGGCTTTATTATATTCGTCTCAACTCTCAATGAGTATATTATTAATATTCAATTATTATAAATTTTACTAATATGTAATGAAAGATATTTAAGGTTGATAATAAGTGCATTGACAAATGTGCACAGTCAAAGTAGGAAAGATAAAAAAATACAGAGGGAGTACTCGAGAAACTGAGAACATTCTCATATTGCTAGATAAACTTCTAAGCAATGGTAAATTAAAGTGTTCAACTAGCTAGCTCAGATATGGGTGCGAAAGTGCGCTGCGTTATTCCTTGCTTCTCGTTGAGGTTCTCATGGTGTCCACTTGACACTGGATCAAAAATAATTAGTTATGTAGTATATAGATATTTTCATATTCTTCTGAAACTTAGATTCATCGATCATCTGGTAGATTTACTGATGACCTAATATATTCTGCACTTTGGCCTCAATAGTTATACGAAAAGACATAAATTGATCAAGTAGTAATAGGAAGATACAATAGTACTCGTGATATGTAACATTCATACATATGGACTATGGTATTTTCAGTTTATAAAATGTCATTTTGAAACAGACAATTCTTTGGGTCTCACTTTAGCGGGGAATTTGGGACAGGATGATGACAAATGAAATAGTACTCCCTCTATTTGCTAATATTGAGCAAGGTTTAGGTGGGATTGTTTCCAAGACCATACGAGTCATTGATTTTTTATTCAATGGTTAATATTGCTCAAACTCTATATTGTAGAGTTATTTTAGAACTCTAGAGGATCCAAACACATATTATTAAATATATTGAGAGACCCCGTGCCAATTATAAAAACCTGGCCTAAAATACTCTATTATGTATAGATATATTCTATAAAAGAAAATTATATGAAAATTAATATTATAAATAAAGAATCAATGATATACTGACTAGAATAAAAAAATGAAGTTAGCTCCAAAGAGGCAAAGAAGTACGAAAATTCTTGTGTAGACGACCTATCCGTCATACAATAATTTATTCGAATATGATAATTATGAAGAAAGGCGAAAGCAAAGTAGTTTGTGAAAATTTGTATATAAAACTTTAAGGAGTAAAAAGTAAGGAAAAATGGATCAGAATACCCCCAACTTTGGCCCGTCCGCTTTTAATACCTCCAATTATGGGTTATTTTTAAATACCCCCAACTATTGGGGAGGTCCGCCAAAAATGCACCAAGATGATTGGTAACCAGTTAACAAGGAAGGGTGCTAGGTGGTGTTGATGATGGTGCCGTGAGGAGGGAATGGTGGTAGTGGGGGTGAGGGAAGGTGGCAGTGGGTGGTTGGGGGGATGGGGGTGGTGGGATGAGCGGGGGAGAGAGATGAGCGAGAGGAGGGGGTTGGGAGTTTTGGTTTACCGGTTCATCCCGGTCATAACCGGTAAATGGAGCATTTTTTACGGACCTCCCCAATAGTTGGGGGTATTAAAAGCGGACGGGCCAAAATTTGGGGTATTCTGATCCATTTCACACGAATACATAAAAGTTAATCAAAACACATAATTGAAATTTATTAGTCTAACCAAAAACTAAACGCCCGTTGAGAAAAGTAAATTTCACATCTATCTATACTAATATATTAAAAAGTATCCCTAAACAAGAAACTGTGCCACGTGGGGCTCTCCCTTAAAGTGTTTGCTTCATGTACTCCACACAATAAAAAAGTTAGAAAATGCATGGTATAATATTTGCCCCATTACTTCAAGCTTATATACTAAAGGCTTAGCCACTAAACCAAGTGATGTTTGGTGTTATAATTTTAAAATAGAACATTAATATATGAAAATTATAATTACCCAGGGCATAACTCGGACCTAAAAATTAGTTGAGTATAGCAAAAGCCGCCAAAATCTTACAATATTTTATGACCAAAAGATAAAGATTATTTATTTACCGCCTCAATTCCTTATATATATAATTTTTACAAGGTTCACAAAGAAAGGAGGACGAACATGATGAAGGTCAATTTTTTTTTTTGGAAAAAAAGAGAGTAATTTGACTACAAATATTCCAGGCTTTTCTCGAAATCTATACTTCATTATACACTTGGTTGACTGTATATGCATAAAAATTTCTTTTTGTTCATTTCTCATTTGTAAAGCTCCAAATGAGAAAAAAATAGACTTAATTAGATACATGATACGTAATTACGAAAAAACTTCTCCCTTTTTTCCTTTTATCTCCTAAACCCTAGCCTCCATTAGTGATTTTCAAAGGGGCTATCCACCGATAAGATTTATCGATGGATAGCCCCACCTTAATTTTAATTTTCATTGTTGTTTAGCTTTGTTTATGTTCGTTCTTGTTTGAATAATACTTCCTCCTTTAAAGAGAGGATCGTTTCTCCCTTGAAAGAAAGGGTTTATTATCTTCTCCTTGGAAGAGACTTTAGTTTACTCCTTTGTGTTCTAGATGAATTATCGTAATTTTGGATCATTGATGAAGGATTATGCGATGTCGAAGCAGATTTCAGATCTAAAATTACAATCAATGATATCAGATTTAATTCTATTTCAAAATTACAGCATATCGAAATACCCCATCGTTGAAGGTTGTATCAAATAACGATGTGGAAGAGGGTATGCGAAATTGTTAGATCTACTTCACAACGATCGTGGTTTTGCAAATTCTGAATTTTGTTTGTTCAAAATTGTTATGTATTTGTTATTCCTGAATTCTATTATAGATGTCGTATGACTCTTTTATTAATGAATTAATTGTACTTTTTTTAAAAAAAGATACATGATACATCACCTCAAAAAAAAAAAAAAAAAAAAAAGATACATGATAAATGCAAGTAGGTATATGGTATAAGGTTTGGGCTTTTCCAAGTGGACTACTTATGGAATAGATAAGACATGAATGGTGAATAAATGCTAAATAGATATTTTTAGATCACTATTTGATTTTTAGTTCTTAATTACTCAGGAATATTTCTATATTAGCCATTACAATACCAAAATAATAATATATATGGCATCTGCTTTTACAAGGTGATAAAACAGCCACTAGTTTATGAATATATTCTGCTACATGGAGTAATATATAGGTTTATAGGAGTATAAAGATTATTAATCAACCTTAATCATGACCTTAGTACTAAAAGCGATTGAATTATTCTTACAAAGAAGTGACTGAAAATGTATCAGTATTTATTAGTACGGTCTATGATTGGGTTATTCGGCATTGAGAAAGTATTGGCAACTCATAGTGAGATGTCAAAATGGCATCTCACAAAATTTTTGGTACCAAAGCTAAGTCAAGGTGGTACCAAAAAAGAGTACTTTGGTATTAACTCTATTTTGGTACCAAGGTTACATTTTGGTACCAAATGACTCTATTTTATTACCACTTTGACTTAGCTTTGGTACCAAATTTTTGTGAGATGTCATTTTGGCATCTCACTATGAGACGCCTATCACAACTTTTCGGCATCAGCCTTATCTCAATTGAGGGCTAAAGAATCTTATAATGTATAATTATGCCATGCCCTCTTTTCAAGTTGTGGAAAAAAGTATTTTCCCTTGTTGTAAAATATTGATTCACTTCCTTCACAAACTTCTACTAATATATTTCGTCATGTGAGACTATAGTGTTAGGTCGTATTTTCATCATCTGATTGAAAAAAAGTTTCAATTAGCTTAAACGAGCTTTAAATCAGTTTTAAAAAAACATCCATAGAAACACATTGAAAAAAAAAAAACATGGCCTAAATATAGTTTCATAAGCTTTTTAAAGATACACAATTTAAACACCTAATGTTAAGAAGAAAAGTGTTAAGAGAAAACCACAAATCACTTTATTCCATATTGAAAGAGGTCTAGCGTCGTAGCATGTAGTACATTTGAGGATGAAACCCTGCTGCTAGTGTTATACGTAATCAAATTCTAATATGAAAAAGGCATGTGGATGCAGGCCCATTAAAAATTTAACCAAGATTAATCTGAAAGCTATAAATAATATTCATTTCTAATATTCCTGAATTTTTGTGATCCACTGAAAAATCGCATGGAATTTGTCTCGAGTGTAATCAAGGTATGGAAGTTTGGAGAAAGATGGCTTTGTCCTACGTAGTACGTAAATTGATTGGGAATAAAATAAAATCTACCAC
Organism: Beta lomatogona; assembly: GCA_947646795.1. Taxonomy (NCBI): domain Eukaryota; kingdom Viridiplantae; phylum Streptophyta; class Magnoliopsida; order Caryophyllales; family Amaranthaceae; genus Beta; species Beta lomatogona. Next base: position 2,065,959 of record CANSNZ010000436.1, read on the forward strand.
ACTTATATTCACACTATTAGTCTATTACTATACAAGTTTCTAAGTGTAATCGATTTGCATTGGTGAATATGAAGATATGTAATATCTAGATTGTCAAATTTTCCTCGAATGTATGTTGCCTTATTACTACTCCCTTCGTCCCATATTATAGTGCTTGATTCTGTTTTTTCACGGGTATTAAGGTAAATAGAATCTAAGAAAAATGTAAAGAGTGTTTGTGTATTGAAAATAAATGTTATGGGGGAAAAAGCTGATTTTAGGAGAGAGAATGATAATAAGTGGTGAAAGAACATTAAATACATGACTAATTCAACCCTTGGGTTGAATAAACAAAGCAAAATACTATTTTCAAGAAGCAAATAAATAATGGTGGCACAATTTTTCTACGAAAATCATGAAAAGGTGTGAAATAAAAAATGGAAACAAGAATTATATTTTGGGACACTTTAAAAGGAAAGAAACGCTATAATATGAGACGTAGGGAGTATGACACTATCATGATGGTTTTCAAGCATATACCGATCTTGTGATACACGATTGTCTAGTGAAACTTTAAAGGCTAAATAACTGAAAAGGGCACAAAAAGAAAGTAGAAGCAAAGCGAAATATATAGGAAAATTGGACTGGAATAATCCCACCTTTGGGCGTTCTTTCAATAATAATCCCACCTTTGGATTATTCTGGAATAATCCCACCTTTGCTTACTAAATCGACTTTTTGGTCCCAAAAACTTGTAACTTGATAAACCGGTAAACCAAGTTACTTTTCCCTCTTAGGACCCCGCTGACCCAGTACCACACACCAGCCACCCCTCCCCCTCCCCTCCTCCCCTGCCCCCACCCCCTCCCTCCTCCCCTCCTCCCTTGCCCCCCACCCCCCCCCCCCTCCACCGTCGGTCAGTCACTCGCCGTATTGGAAGACGAAGGAAGAAACGAGGGGGAGGGGGTTGCGGGTACGAAAGGAGGGGGGTTGCGGGTCCGACGAGGAGGGGGGGGGGAGGGTGCGCGTTTGACGAGGGATGGGGAGGGGGTTGCGGGTTTGACGAGGGAGGGGGAGGGGGTTCTTTGGGGGGCTGCGACGGGGGAGAGGGGAAGGGGAGGGGGTGGGAGTTGCGACGGGGGGAGGAGGGGAGAGGGGAAGGGGAGGGGGTGGGAGTTGCGACAAGGGGGAGGAGAGGTGGTGGGGGGCTGCGACGGGGGAGGGGAGGGGGTGGGGCAACGGGGAAGCTGGGTTGGGGCGGTAGGGATTTGGGGTGGGGGGTGGGGGGCTGGGGGGTGGGGGTGGGGGTGATGGTGGGGGTGGCGGTGGGGTAGGGCAACAGGGAAAAGGGGCTGGTAACTTGTTGTTACCGGTCACTTTGTTCTTGGGACCAAAAAGTCGATTTAGTAAGCAAAGGTGGGATTATTCCAGAATAATCCAAAGGTGGGATTATTATTGAAAAATCGGCCAAAGGTGGGATTATTCCAGTCCATTTTCCCAAATATATATAGCAGAAAATATTCATATTACTTTAGATTATGCCGCCTAAAAAAAATTTGGGTCGATATGTATGTATTTCATCTGCTCTCATTTAATTGATGCAACGCTTTTAGTTTTACTTTTACCTATGCATGATTTATACTAGTAATAGCTTTAGGTGGTAAAAATTAGACATTACTAATTAATAAAGTACACACTAAAACGAATCCAACAAGATACCACAGGCCACAGACTATATTTTTTCATACACAAAAGCTAATTATATGGGTGATTGTGAATAGTGCCAAAACTGAAAATGTTGCAATTAAATAGGAGTGGAGGTAGTATATTTTTAAAATATTATTTGTTTATAATTGTTGATAACATATGATTGTATATATTAATGGTCAAAGTTGTGCATCGGCAAGTGTGACATTAATATGACCTATCTATATCTATACTAATATATTAAAAGGCGTGCGTGACAACATATACACGCCACGTGTCACCTCTGTCACTCTAATAGAACTGTCCAATGTGTACGTATGTCATATCAATTAACAAAAGTAAAATTGACTTGCAACAAGATTTGAACACGTGACCTCTTGCTACTATACAAAGCACAATTACCATCTCAGCCAACTTTTAATTATGCTTTAAATGTCCATTAGTATTATATTGTACCTTTTAAATGTTGAGTTTTCTTTATATATTTTAATGCAAATGGAAAAAAATGCATATCAAGTTTGGAAAAACTACCATCCGGGGCAACGTCTGGGCCCAAATACTTGTAAATATATTAAAAGGCGTTCCTAAACAAGGAACTGTGCCACGTGGCGCTCTCCCTATAGAGTTTTAGCTCATGTAACAATAAAAAAAAATAGAAATTGCATAGTATAGGTTTTGATTCCGTGACCTCAAGTTCATATACTAAAGTTTTAACCACTAGACCAAGTTGTATTTAGTGTTATCATATCAAAGTACAATATTAATTAATGAATTTTTTTCTTACTCAGGACATAGCCTCAGCCTGGACCTAATAACTAGTTCATCTATTAAAAAATGGAGGAAGTGCCTTTCATATTCCAATTGGTATCTAATTCAAAGGCTCCAATAGAAAAACAAATTAAATCCATCCTATTCTCGTATATAGAGATTCTAGGATAGATGAAAGAGCTACACAAGTATAGCATATAGAATGATGATCATAAGTTTTCCATTGAAATTGATATCAGATCAACGTCCAATTATTTTCAGTCACAAATTATTATATTCTTGGCCATATATTATATTCAAAGTAAATATATGGGATGTATTATTAACCATTCCGCAGGATATGTTACCCTGCTTGCATGAGATTCTTGATTTGGGTCTTTAAGACAAAGACAAAAGGCACAAGAAATGAAGAAAAGTGAAAGTAGATCAGCGTGACTATTGATTTAGATCAAGCATTGCATATTTTTAGCTTACTAGTTTTACTCATTCTGCATCCATACTAATATATTAAAAGGCGTTCGTAATTTAAAGCAACGGTGGCACGTGGCGCTCTGCATTTGGAATTTTTAATCCATGTAATTCACATACAATTAAAAAAAAAAATTAGAAAATGCGTTGTATAAAATTTGATCTCGTGACTTCAAGCTCATATAGTAAAGTTTTAACCACTAATCCAATCATATTTAGTGTTTATCATTTTAAGTAATATATTAATAAATGAAAAATGGCTTACCCAGTGCGTAGCTCGGGCCTAAAAACTAGTTTAGAGATTAGAAATTGTTAGTACAATTTACTAACATTTCCACAACATTTAGGTCACACTAATTTCTACAATTTTAGGAATTTGGCTTTTTAATATCTACTCACCTTTTGTAGGTGGTAGGTCACCCTAAATTTAACACAGGATTGATGATCTAAAATTAATGAACTTAGCCCCCCATCCCACAATCAAGGTACCTATTATCATAACACTAAATAATTTTTAAATCACATAATGTAACTCTATATAGGAGACATATGCTCTAATAGAAGCATGTTGCACATTAACGTCATACTGTTTTTTCAATTCTTTTTTTATTGAATAAATGGTACTATATTATGTATTGTGTACATCATGTATATGTCATATAACATACTTAATCACTCCAAATCACATAAGTGATTCTTAATAAATTTTGGTTAACCAAACCATGTTGTAATATGCAAGTTCATGGGATTCAACAAATCTACTCCTAGTAATCTCATTCCAAATTTAAGAACTTACATATGTATCTACTCCCTCCATCCCATAATATAGTACTTCCTGGTTTTTCACGAGAATTATGATAAGTGGAACATGAAATGATAAACAGTATTTATTGTGAATAAAAATTGATTTTAGGAGAGAGAATGGATAATAATGGATGAAAGAGCATTAAATATATGACTAATTCAACCCTTAAGTTGAATAAACAAAGAAAATAAAAAACTAATTCCAACAAGCAAATATATGGTGGAACAGCTTTTTAACAAATCAAGAAAAAAATTTGGAGTTAAAAAAATAAACAAGAATATTAATTTTGGGTAAACTCCCTAGATTGGAGTGAATCCATTGATCTCAATATATAGGTTACAACCTAAAGGTAATCCTAACGATACTAGGAAACCTAACTAGAGTAGAAGTCTAATTTTATAAACTATATCCAAATACTAAATATAATCCTATTATATTTTATATTCAATCACACCCCCGCAGTCATTGTAACACCCCTAGGTGTGCAGGAGCCAACTAGTAGATATTGTCCTCTTTGGGCCCTAGCCTGCAAGGATTTGCTTTGGTGTAGAACCGAAGTCCTACCCAAAAGGCCTCTACTAGGTTGAGGTGTCCACCTCTATATAAAGAAGGCTTCGTTCTCCTCAACTACCGATGTGGGATAGCCAAGATCTTAGGCACCTTACTGGGATGTTACAGATGGTATCAGAGCCAGGGCCCTTCTTTATATAGAGGTGGACACCTCAACCTAGTATATGCCTTTTGGGTAGGACTTCGGTTCTACACCAAAGCAAATCCTTGCGGGCTAGGGCCCAAATAAGACAATATCTACTAGTGGGCTCCTGCACACCTAGGGGTGTTACAGTCATAGCGGGAGGCGGGCGAACGCTAAGACTGGATTTTTATTCCAAGAATAAATGTCGCGGAAGACCTTTGGTGAAAATGTCAGCAAACTGATATTGAGTAGGAACATGCAAAACACGTACTTGATCAATAGTAACCTTTTCTCGAATAAAATGAATATCCATCTCAACATGTATAGTGCGTTGGTGTTGTACGGGATTGCAGGAAAGATATATAGTAAGGGCAGGGTGGAAGTCATGTTTTGTGGTGGGTGAAGGAGTTGGTGATGGGACGGGTTCATCATCTTTAGCCATGGTGCAGATGCGGCGGTACTGGGAGTTAAAGCACGAACAACAAGGAAGATGTGAGGTAACAGAAGGAAATAACGATGCCTAGGATTGGTGAGATAAAGGAAAAAAATTGAGTTTGATCTAAAAATTCCTAAGCTCTAATACCATATTAGTTTTGGGTAAATTCCCTAGATTGGAGTGAATCCATTGATCTCAATATATAGGTTACAACCTAAAGGTATCCTAACAATAGCAGGAAACCTAACTAGAGTAGAAGTTTAATTCTATAAACTATATCCAAGTACAAAATATGATCCTATTATATTTTATATTCTATCAAAGAACAACATTTTGGGACATCCAAAAAGGGAAGCAAACATTATATAATGGAACGGAGGGAAAAAAAAATTTTTGTCTACCCACTAGAGATAGATATTAATAATTAATGGTGTCCAACTCAACAGAATTAATTTATTTTAATTGTTTATTTCTAGTGGGTAGATGTATCAATGTCCGTGGAGGGAGCATCACTTCTTTTTCTTGAAGAGAAATTTCATTAATTAAAAGCCAAACGACATCTACAATAAGTATTAAAAAAAACAAGATATAATCAGACAAGATCAAATTAAATCCGTCTTCGAAAAAACAACAATAAACCAAGTCGATCAATACAGCGCAACCCCCTTGTATTTGCTAAATCAAGCCGCTATGGATGGGGAAGTCTATCATTCTGACATATTTTGGGGAAGAAAGTTCTTGATTTAACCATGTTGACCGCATCCGAATTTCTAATATCTTCATGTTGATATATAGTCCTGAACTTCAACCAATAATAATAATTTCTCATACCATTTTTTAAACTTCCACGTAAGAAGAGAGTAAAATCAAACTTCAAACTCCCATGAAATGAGAGAAAGAACCCGAAAATTGGGTAGAATACTCTAAAAAAGAGATAGAATGGAGAATTATTAATAACAAAAGCAATAAAAACTAGAAGAATTGGGGGCTTACCACCATTGAAAATGATGGCAGCCCCAAACTAGAGGAAAAGGATTAGGGTTTTCAGGAGGAAGAGAAGAGTGGGGAGAGGAGGTGGCTAGGGTTTAGCCACAAGCTTATATCACTACTGTCTATTGGAGGGACGACTAGGGAGTATTACTTAATGGAGCATTTCACCAACCTTATCTTTTTAATATACTTCTATATTTATTATTCCATTTACCTTGTCATATTGGTTGTGCCAAATGCACTTTACAACAAGAATCAAATTTAGGATGCTGGTATAACTCTAGATAAAACTTACCAAGATTATAAATGACATCCATTAATATAATTGCAAATCTATACAATTAGTAGCCACTATCGCCCGAGGATGGATTTCCACAAGCTAATTCCACTTTACTAGATGTAGAAACGAGGAGATTACAATAAGATCATCTAAAAGTCCTAGTGCGTCATCCTGGTTCTTTTCATTAAGGGTTAATTAATTAAGGTACATTAGTTGGAAGTTTAATTTTCTTTAGCAATAGTTAATTTACTCAATGGCAAGTGCTAGAATAGGAGGGAAAAGGAGAAGTGTTGCGCTAAAATATTAGCACTTTGTGCCTTTGTGAAAGTAGCAGCCTCCCCCAAAAAATAGAAGTAACTACTAACTAATAGTAGCTTCTTCCTGTTCTACCACCGCTTTAAACTCGTTCAATTTCTTCCCAACTTCTTTTTATGTCTTTTCTATCGTCAATAAAGTCCAACTTCTACTTTTTTTTGTCTTTAAATAATAGGTCAAGTTTGACTTTGTATATTCAAATATGCCGATCTTTGATATAATTATATATTGCATATGTTCAATAGAGTTCTGATAAGATTTAAGAGTTTAAAGTTACTATATAATTACTCCAAAAAATGAAATTTTATTGTATCTACATTTCAAATTATTATGATCTAGTTTAGTTGGCACAATATTCTGAATGCGATAACTAGAATCTGAGATCAAATCATGTTTACATTACTGCGTTTAGTTGCTCTCTAAAACATACAAAAAGTATAACGTGTCGTATAATTTAGAAACTAGTTTTTGAACCCGGGCTATGTCCCGGGTAATGATAGTTTTCATTTATTAATATTTTACTTTGAAATGATAATATCAAATATAACTTGATTTAGTGGTTATGATTGTAGTATATAAACTTGAAGTCACAAGATCGAATCTTATAAATGACATTTTCCTATCTTTTTTTTTTTAATTTATGTGTATTACATGTTGTAAAGCACCTAAGGAAGAGTGTCACGTGGCGCCGTTCCTTGTTTAGGAACACATCTTAATATATTTGTATAAGATTGGAGTAGTATCTAAATTGATTTTCCTTACCCAAAAGCAATTTTAAGCTGACTATCATTTAGAATTGGAGTTGTATCTATCTTCGCTTCTCCTTTTCGAGGTGGTCAATTATTATTTGAGCCTTATAATGTATTTTGGCTAGTGACGTTAATCTTTTCATACTAGCATAATTGGCTGACTATGTATCTACAGTTGACCTAATTTGATAACCAAACACATGGAAGCTGAAGGGTGCATGAAGAAGATGAACCTTTTACAACATAATCGAACGAACAATTTTGGACTTTCTCATATTCCTTTCTTTTACATAGATACAAGAATATAACACCCAACAATATAACACCCAAAGATGGTATAAATTGTGTCATTCTTTGAACCCGCATTAGCAAGGGTAAATGCGTACCCACTACAAATTTAATGGCTGAATTAGACATTAAGGATGATACTAATAAATAACTGAACCTGTATTTTTCGTGCATATGGGGGTATCACTACAAGAAATATACTAATAATACATTAGAATAGAATATAATCTTTTTTTTTTTTTTTTTTTTTTGACAACGAGAAAATTTGCATTAATTGAAAACTTGAGTACAGCCTAATGCTATTACAACAAAACCAAAACAACTAGCACGAGCAAGAACTACATGAACGTGAACATAAGTTTTAAAGAATAGAATATAATTAGTGTAGTATATATGTTATCTGTTGTATACAAAATCCTTAGATTATCAATATTTGCGCATCATCCTTGGAATTTTCTTTTCAATTTTTTAGGGGACTTAGAATACGTATTATTGACCACTTTTTTTCCTAACATTTTCAACCATTAAGAATTTGTTTCGAGATAAAGGAATATATTGTTGTAGGGTAGCGGCCACAAAAGAAATTAGAATATTCTTTAGGCCCGTTAAATGGACAATCTAATATTCCTTCAAAAAAAATGGCCAATCTCATATAATAAATGGTGATGTTACAAAAATAATTTCGGATTAACTAGTCTTTAAAAGGCCCGTTATAAATGAAATAATTGACAATTTAAGTTGCTCAAATTGTTGGGACTATCTATCTATCGCCGCCTATCTCGCACTATATATAGATAGTTAAAATATTGTTATAATCAATAACTAATTCTTTAACAATCATATCCAACATTTTCTTCACTATTTTTTCTCTCTATCTTATCTGACTTAATTATCATATCACAGTGTTTTTCGAGAATAACCATTATATTCTGGACAGACACTATACGGACTTTGCTAATTGATAGTTCCCCAAATAACCATTTAATCCCACCCTTAATTAGTTTTTAAGCAGAAATGAATACCCTTCTCGATACACGTCTACCTAACCCTCCCAAAAATCTTGCATACAACATTATTAGACGAGTAGACGACATACGTCATTTTCTGATGAATTAGGGCGTGGAGTGGGAACAATGTCCGGCCATCACTTGGTGCGCCTTTTGGCATGAAGCTTGCAAGTGGTGGTGGGGTAATGGACAATTATCACGGTGATGTGTGCTTCCATTTTTTAACATTCCTCAACTTATCATATATATATGTACAACAAACTACTACTACACTTCTCTAACTACACTAAGAGATAGGGGACCTCCATTTTCCAATTGTGTTATTCCGAACCATAGAATTGTTACCACTTCCTACAACAAGCACAACCTTTTGCGAAAGAAACTCAAGTGAACAATTCCTACCTTAATATCGAAGACACTTATCTTACTATATACGATCTACTTAATCCTTTTAAAGTAAGGATTATTAGTTTAAGCAAAGGCATTTTAAGAAATTAAATCATTATTCATAGTAAAGTTTCTAGTGATGATTGTATATTATATTAGCATACTTGGTTATACGTAATTCACAATTTGATATGAATTTATGACATATATTACTATATGATGTATTTACCTCATAAGTGTTGAGGAGAGACAAGAAGAGACCACTAAGTATAGCCCAAGTAAGATTCTATCCTAAAACCAACAGGTCATACGAAGAACGTACAAGTGTACAACCCAATTGAGTCATATAGTGAAAGTTCGACTTTCAATAATATTGGACAAGACACTTGAAATGTTTATATATGCCGAACAAATAACTTAGCTTCTTCCCTTATGGTCGTCTAATCACTCATCATTCCAAATAAGTACATGGGAAATACAAGCATCATTTTTTTTTCAAATTTAAAAAATGCGACAAAATTAAATTTTCTTGACGATAAAAAATACTTCCTCCATTTCTTACAAATTGCAACAATTTGATTATTTGTGCTCTAATTCATAACTTTAATATTGCTATCTTTTATTTATCGATTACTTCTATTAAAAAGTTGACATTTTAAAAATATATATTGAGATAGGTTCAGCATCTTATCTACTAACATATATTTTGATATAATAATGAAGAGAACACTATCAATGCTAGTAGATGAAGATGCACAAGTCAAAAAAAGGAGGAAATATATAAGAACATCATTTTTTAAAATAGAGAAGATATGGCATGATTATTTTCTATTTAGCTTGTACTTCTTCTATGTCTAAATAATAAGCTACATGTGGTTTTTATTCTGATTTTTTTTATTGATTACTATCTACTAAAAAAAATTCATAATAATATTAAGATGACTCATGCTTCTAGAAAGACTACATTATACGATTCAAAGAAAAACAAAAAGAATACATTTTATTCAATAAATTAAAGTTAACAAAAATAATCCCAAAAGTCAAATTTAACATTTATAATAGAAACAAAGAGGCAGTTTTTTCCCATCAAATAAAATACTAGGAGTTATAATAATCTATGTAATGGAGCATCTCTTACGAGTCTGACTCAACCGAGACTTGGAATCAGGCCTGTGGGAGGGCCCATATGATGGGGAAACAATAATTTGGGTCCTTTTGGTAACGCCATAATGTTATAGCATCACATTCCTTCTTTCCTAACTACACTCACTAGTCACTTCACTTGTCCTTTTTTTTTTGCTTTGTCTAGTCAAAATTGCACCACTTGATTATTTGCTTGGAGGATCTTTGAGGTGATGGGCTACTAGCCACTTCCCCATTGACTCAAACACTCCAACGTCTAAGTTCTATTTTCTCTTTCTTTAATCAACCTTCTCATTTCTATTTTCACATGGTGATGGTCACATATTGCTACGTCACTATACTAACAAAATTTCATACCTCTATCTAGGGATAGCAATCCAGTCCGGATCCGATCCTGATCCGATTCGCTCCGAGGCAAAAAATCCGAGCCGACTTCGAGAAAAAAAAATCCGCATCCAACTCCGAGTCGGAGTAGGGTCGGAGTCGGATCTCATAAAAAAAACGACTCATCCGATCCGACTTCGACTCTGACATCCGACTACGACTTTGAGGAAATTAGTTATATTTTTTTTATACTAATGTATTACGTATGTATACTCTAACTTTGATTTTAACTTTCAAGGCAATTGGTCTTATTTTATATTAACAATAATTTTATGTATGCTATCTAAAATGTATGTGGCAAAAGATATATATATATATATATATATATATATATATATAGCCATTAGCCAGACACAATACACATATCATGTCATTTATAATAATCAATTTTAGTTAATTATATACTTTGGAAGATTTATAACTATCATGTGAAATATATACAGGTTTTTTTTATAATATAAAACCGTGCAAAAAAAACAAAGTCCGAGTCGGATGTTCGGATTTTAAGCCGGATCGGAGTCGGATCATCAGAGTAGGATGTCGGAGTCGGATGTTCGGGTGTTAAGTCGGATCGGATTCCAATTATCGGAGTCGATGTCGGAGTCGGAGTCAGATTTAAAATCCTACTTCTTGTAGGGTCGGAGTCGGATTATGCATAATACAGTCCAAGTCCGACTCGTTGCCATTCCTCACTAGTAGAATAAATGCTTATTGCTGCGGTCATTAAGTGGCCTATTGCGGCGGTTTTGGCCGCGAAGCAATTAAAAGGGCAGCAATAGGTAATTAATATATTGCTGCGGTTTTAAACCGCAGCAATATTTGAACATATTACTGCGGTTTCTAGCCAAAACCAAAGCAATATATTTATTTTTTATTAAAAACGTACAACGTATTGATGCGGTTTTGGCTAGAAACCGCAGCAATAGCTTGGCCTATTGCTGCGGTTATTGCCCAAATACCGCAGCAATAGGTCCTGGTACAGGTAAAAAAAAATTGAAAGATTAAAACCATGCAACTAACCCATCCACTATCCACCAAATTAGCAGACAAACTAAAGATTAAATAACATGAATTTCATTAATATATAAAGCTAAAAGAACTAATTACATAAATAATACAAAAGAACAAAAAGTAAAATGAAAAAGCAAAAATAACAAAACAACTATTACAACTTAATGACTAATTACAAAAATTATAATAAAAACAAAAAATAAAAAACTGATCTAAAAAACGAAAAAGTCAAAAAAAATCCTAAAACAAAAAAATCTAAAAACAGATCTAAAAAAACGAAAAAAAAAAAATATCCTAAAACAAAAAATCACAAACAGATCTAAAGACGAAAAAAAAAAACCGAGAAAAAATCAACCCTTGAGAAATGGATCTCGTTTTTCGAAACCCACGACGACAGGCGAAGACAGCGAACCACGAAGACCCACGAGGTGAAAGGCGACGACGGGCGAAGCTTGAACGATCCACGACGAGCGAAGCTTGAATGAGCCACGAAGACCCACGAGGTAAGCGCCGAATTCGTCGACGGCAAATTCACCGATTCGACTCACTCAGTTCCGTTAGACGAAGTTGCACTGCATCATCGGGAAGAAGATCTTGAATAAGGAGGTAAAAAGTCTCCGGAAATTTTCGCCGGACAAAGCACAAATGGATCGCCGAAATGAGGAGGTGAAATGAGAGAGGAGGAGAGAGAAAGGAAGAATGAAGTGAGAGAGGAGCAGATCTGAAGAAGATGAAGGAGGAGAGAGAAATGAATGAATACGGCTGGTGACATGAGAAATGAGTGAAATGCGTGCCAACCCTAGCTGGGCCCCTTTTATTAATTTTAAAAGTCCATTGCTGCGGTTTTATATAAGAACCGCAGCAATAGGTTCAAATATTATTTTTTTTAATATTATTTTAATATATTGCTGCGGTTCTTGTCAGAAACCGCAACAATATGTCTGGTTAAATAGTCAACTTTTTTTCCATTGAAACCATATTGCTGCGGTTTTCGACCAAAACCGCAGCAATATAGTTATTTTATATTTTACCTTTTCTTTTTACGTGATATATTGCTGCGTATGGGTAAAACCACAGCAATAAACAATTATTCTACTAGTGCCTACCTCTATCTAGTGACAGACTGATAGTCATATACTCGTATTATTTAGCTGTTAAAAGTTTAAATCTAGATTAATTTAATAAATGAAAATGATATATGCTTCCCTTAGATTAACATGTAAGAAGTCAAAAAGGAAATATTAATTACATCGATTGACGCACGATCATGTCCTAATTTCCTAAATTATTTTTTTTATAATGGAGAGAAAAACTAGGGAGGGTCCCAAGACCTGGGCCACCCTAAATTAATACTACTATAGGAATTTTAATAAATTCTTCATGAATATAATTAAGAAGGTTATGCTATACTTCAATTAGCATCATGCAAGAGTACACTACTATTTCCCCTCAAAAAAAAAAAGAGTACACTACTATCATCACCAAACTAATTAGACATTAATGATGATAACATAAACTTCACCATTAAGGATTTGTTAACTTTGATTTTTAATTTCTAAAACACTTTTTTACTAGATTATCTTAACAAATGCTCTTATAAAATCTATGTTCATGCTCTGTAAAAAAAATCAATAATTATTCTAACAATTATTGATAGTACAGGACAGCAAGATTCCAAGTGTGCTAAGTTCAAAGTCAACATAAGTCTAGTTCAACACTAGGCTCATGAACTTTCTACCTTATGTTGGAAAATGAGTTGGCTGCTTTTGGATTTTGAACTTAAGTTTCTGTAAATAACTTCGACTGTATTATCCATTATCAAAAATATTAAAATATGATTAATTAAAAAAAATATATATATAACTTATTTTAAAATGTAAGATACAACTATAATACATACATGAGATGTGAGCTTGGCTCAATGAAACTAACATCACGTGGCTATAAACTATATGAGTTGTTCCACGTTGAAAGAAAATAGTTTAAACTCTCCTCTATTATTGAATATATGGGTCCAACTCCATTTGATGATTGATTGAGGAAGATTTTCAATCGTTATACCATGACATGGTCATATATAATATAGGTCAAAAATGTTTGTTGAAAATATATAGTTAAAACCAAATATTAAATATTTGTTTAATTGCATGATCATTGATGCTCTCATGTTCCTTTGAACTTATAAGTACATTATTCAACATATACGAGTAAAACGTTTAAACATAGTAATAAAATTAATTTGCAAAGAAATTTAACTCGGTCCCCATGAAACCTTCATCTCTAATCTCCATACTTATAAAACAAGACAAAGAATGAATAATGATTTACCTTACAAAAGTAAACTATGAAACGTAGTTGGCAAACAAAATTTTTACTGAAGCGTAAAAGAAGGTAAATTAAAACATAAGAATCATTATTTTCAAGTATAAGTTTCAGCCAATAATTTTCTTTTCAATTTCTGGGCGTGGGAAAAGAGGGTATGAAGTTTGGCCTACATAGAAGTGATGAAGTGGCCATTTCTTGTCCGTTATTCCTAAAATTTTCCAACATTCTCTCAAAGCAATGATATAATAAGTTAATAACATGACATAAGCATCAACTTTTTTAAGGCTTTTGTTGTGATGGGTTCATCATTTGATGAAAATTATGGGCAATTTTCGGATTGTATGATAGCATATAATGACTTCTATTTTTTTATGCTCCTGAAATTCATTTGCTCAAATGTAATGCTCAATAATGGAAAATTTTATTGATATTATACTTGGCTATGATTTAAAACTATCGCTTTCTTCAATTTATTTCAATTGTAAATTATGTTTCATGGACATTAGTGCATTAGTGTTTATGAACTTGATATGATGGGATCTTAGAATTGGAAGGGACAACTAAGTATAAAATATAAAGTATATTTTGAGCAAGTTAGGATATGTACAAGACTACATGAAACATGCTAAATGAGGGACTAGGTTCAAACCCAATCATAATTTCCTCAAGCTAAGATTATATTAAAATATATGATCTTGCACAGAATATTACATGCATCCGAGAGCATCAAGAATGGTGCATCAGTTAGTGCACCACTCAAAAATTATAATTAATGTACATATGATTCTGCACAGATTATTGTATGCACCCGAGAGTGTTAAAAATGGTGTTTAATTCCATTACTACTGTTGGGTATATGGCATCATATGGAGCTCATGGAGGTGTATGGGTGTGGAGATGATGTTGCGTAAAGGGAAAACGTCATATGGGGCATAAGGCTGACTTTGAATGCACATATCTCTCAATCTATAAATGGTTTTGAGGTGATTCAATTGGAGGTGATAGCTTGTTTCAAGAGCTTTCCAACGATAAGTCATATGCCCAATTCCGCTGAGAAATGAGAAAGTTATGACTGTTTTACGTAGTCTGAGGCTTCGCCAGATTGGGCCCGCAACTAAATTGTCAGCAGCGTGTATTTGTGCATCGCCTGATCGGGCGAGACACCGAATTACGACACGGGTGTGTCTCGCCTGGTCGGCCCGAGACGAGTAATGAGAAGGCTTTAAGTGCCCGATCGGGCGTGGTTCGCCCGACCCGATCGTACGGGGGTGCGTTTTGTGCGGTTTTGATTCTAAAACGCGTTTTCTTGAAGGAGGAGTATAAATAGATGCCCTAATTCGTCATTAATTGTATTATTCATCATTATTCA
This sequence comes from Beta lomatogona, assembly GCA_947646795.1. Taxonomy (NCBI): domain Eukaryota; kingdom Viridiplantae; phylum Streptophyta; class Magnoliopsida; order Caryophyllales; family Amaranthaceae; genus Beta; species Beta lomatogona. The sequence goes on from CANSNZ010000436.1 coordinate 2,081,064, forward strand.
TAAATTAGAGAGAGAAAAAGCTATAGAGAGAGTTCTTGAGCGCTTTTGTAATCTTTCTTGAACATTCATCTATTCCGGGTGCATATTCGTGGTTTTTCTCTCAGTTCTTGGGTTTCCACGTTAAAATCCTCTTGTGTCTTTTATTGCTTTTGTTCTTTCGTTGTTCTAGTATTGTTTGCTATTACTTGCTAGATTGCTATTCAACAGGTCCTACAAAAACTTCATATGCACTGTGTTAGATTTAATTTGGTTGGAATAATGACTTAGTGAGACCATTTAATTAAACTGATGAGACTGCCATTCTATAAGAAAGCTAGACTAAAAGGAGTCCACGTAAGTATGACTATGTGATGACAATTATCAAAGATTAATTGTCAAAAAGATTCTATATGAAAATTCAAAACAAGGTACTATTAAGCAGCTTTTTCTGAAATTTAGATGATTGTTTGGTGTCAAATACAGTTTAGTTGGGAGACTCACCCACCAAAGCTAGGTGTGCAACCGGGGTCGGACTCGGATGTAGTCGGAGCAAAGCTCTGGTGAACCGGGTGGGCAACCAAAAAAAAATAGTATTACTAATAGTCGGTGATTTTAACTTTTGCACAATTCTATATTTCTTTCGGTGTAGTCGTGTAGAGAGAGTCACAAGGGCAATTAATGTAGACAGAATTCGATCCCACAATTTGGACACCACCTCCCAAGAGTACTTCAGCTATGACTATACCATAGTTACTAGTAATTATATGTTGGTATGGGAAAAGGTATGATAGATGTTGGAATACCAAAAGAACAATGGAGAAGTTTGAAACTGCACAATGACACGAACGACTACCGTGTTTGAAGAGAAACATCTGTATTGGTTGGACTTGGACACGACCGTGTAATACCGTGTTTTTGATGCGCGCTACGTTATCGAATGCTCCCAACTTGACCACTGTAGATATATATTTTAGATGTGTTCGGATTTTGAGTTGATGAGAGTTATATGGAGAGATTTGTTCATACCACATACATCATCGTTTCAAAGTCCTAGTGTATTGTTGTGGTTTTCTCTCTCATTTCTCGCGATTCTGTGAAATGTTTTTTGGTTGTTTTTAACTTTTTATGTTGTGTGTCATTGTTCTTGTTTGATTGCACAATATAAGAGTCTTTGATCCTAACAATATATTTTAAAAAAATGTTGTTAGATTAATGGTCGATGGGTCGTTTGGTTGAACATAACAAGTTATTTTTCCTAGAAATTCGTAGATTCCATATTGAGGTAAGTAGATTCCTCTATTTGTGTGGGAATTAGAACTTTATACAAGGTGCGAATTTTTATGTTTTAGTCGACCAAACAACTCCAAATTCTTCCACTTCATAGATATTTCTAATTTTCCACAATTTTCTTTTAATTAACAAACAAATACTATATATATAATATTCATAATGTTGCTGACAAGTGTAAAAATTAAAGTGTTGCAACTATGTATTACAAAACGGAGTATGGTTCAGAAATTAGTATGGATCCAGGACAACCCTTGGTTTTTCCATGGTCTTCTTATTCTACGGATGAAGCATGCTTTTTAGCTGTTAAACGGCACTGATCAACAGCAGTTCACTAAAAAACAGGTATTAAGATTTACAAAAGTAATTACCAATCCCTAATTTTGTATTTTTCCATCATGCAACAAAAATTTGCTATTTCACCAACCTCTGCGATCGCTACTTACGTATAAGGTGCAATGAACTTGGCACAGAGATAATTAATGTAGTAAAACTCTCCCATTAGTTGCAAAGAATAACATCAATTATATGAAGAGAAAACAAATAAGGTTTTTGAATTACTACATCCGCTCCAATTTATCTGCAACACTAGGATTTTACAACTCTTCATGCACAACTTTAACCATTGATATATTATATTATTATATAAAAATATAAAAAGTAGATATTGTGAAAGTATAAACTTGGAGAAAAATATGACAAGATCTCACATGATTATGTTTAACCTTACATATTAATCAAAGCAATGGTAAAAAACGGAGTATATGAATAGTATCAAAGTCCTAAAGGTGATCAAATGGCAGGTTCGGGCCAGGCTGCACCTAAAAATTTGCCCATTAGTCGAGCCGAGCCGGGCCGTGCCAAATTTTTGTGCCCGAAGCCCGCTTTTTTAGTTAAAAAATAACGGGTTTTTCGGGCAAAAATTTGGACTGAAAAGTCATTTTTAGGTTTCCCGAAACCCGTTACAAACATAAAAAATCGAGCCTGGCCCGATTTCGGGCCCGAAAATCTACCCAAGTAGGGGAAATTTTCAGGCGGGGCCAGACTCACTTTGATCAGGTATACAAAGTCCATTTGTTGCAAGTAATTCAAATTGCTCGGGAAAGTATGTTACACACATATTCCATTATTATAGTCCTTTGGTCAAATAATACTCTATTGATATGCTTTTCAACAATTTGCAAAACTTATTAATAACCATTTATATCAATGATTATATAATAATAATAAAAATATAAAAAGTTCATAATTTAAAATAACTTGATAAAATTTCATATGAGAAAGTCTTGTTGTTGGAACTCAAGGTGACACTCAAGAAGGGGGGGTTGAATTGAGTGGCCAAAACTAATCGATTTTCGCAAAAACACTCTTATGGCACAGTGCCGTGCACTGTGTTATTCACTCGTAAATTCTCCGATTGATGTTTTTGCTCGAACGAAATTGTATCAAACAATAAAACAATGAAATCAAATAATAAGACACAGGAATTTAACGTGGTTCAATCTCACCTCTGAGATCTACGTCCACACAAACTACTCTTTTATTATTTGAATCGTTTGATACAATTCGATTCCCCCACTACTAACTCTAGTAGTGCTCCCCAACACTTAACCCTAAGTGTTGCTACTCTCCTATAATATAAGAATTACAGAAAGAAAGATTCCTCAAAGACGTGCTTCTTATTCAAGCAAATAGAGGATCGTTACAAGCTTTGTTTAGAAACCTTAACTTACTAAAACTCTGTGCTGTACACTGTGCTCTGGGAGTCCGTTTTCAGCTCTCAAAATATTTTTCTCTCCAAATCTGAAAACGTATTTTGCTATAATGATTTCTATCCCTTATATAATTCCATCAACTGAATAAGAATCCTTCTCCAAGATGTATTATCTTTTTGAACAATTTTTATTCCTAAAATAAAAGGATATAATTCTTTTCCTACTCAAAAACCAATTTTATCTTTTATAAAAACTGATTTCCTTTACTCCCTGTAAGATAAGGGTTACTCCATATTTTATCTCAATTTTATTCATATCAGTTTTTTATCCAAAACCTTTTCTTTAAAAATCAATTTTTCTTTTCATAAACACTTTCATTTTTTCTGAAAATCTTCAACTTACGTTTTCTTGATCTTTTTTCAAAAAAAAAAAAACGTTTATCTTATTAAAACTAATTTTCGAAAATTAAAAACCTTTTCATCTGATTTTCCAAAATAAAAATCCTTTTCTTATTACAACTGTTTTTCGAAAACCTTGTTTTATCAAAACTCTCCCTTCTTTTTCTTTAAATCATATAAACATGAAATTAATATAATCTCCTATTTTCTTAACTCTAAGAAAATAGTTAATCATCCTAATTTCATATTTCTAATTTTAGCACAAAGTTCTAATATGTTAATTACATTGCATACACATGAATTCAATATAACTAGACCTAAGCTAAGCTTCCTTGTCTTCAATCATCCAATCTTGATAGCTTGATCACTGTTGCAAATATTCATGTTATAACATAGGGTGTTTATCATCATCAAAATAACATTGACTTAGAGTCACAACACTTGTGAAATGGAGTAATTTATTTATTTATTTATTTCTTTCTTTCTTTTTAAGCTCTTGAGCCCTAAACAAGAGGGCTAATTGAAGACACCTATTAAGCAAACGTAGAGAGTACTATAGATAATTTAGACTGCAAACTTTATTTATCTACAAGCAATTAACAATTTGTTTAAGTAACCGACATGCTTTTTCCAGCATGCTTTACTATCCAAATTAAACAAATATTCACAACAACTTATACTATAAGACTAAATTAAAAATAATATTAAGGACCCTCCAAAGTACACGTTGAACAAAGGAAATATTATACTCTTTAGGTAGGTTAACTCAGATAGAATTAAATCCTCATCTTTAGACCCACAAAATCCACCGCCCACCTACATTCTTCCAGGATAAAAAAAAAAACTAACTACAAAAGGTAGAATTTTCGTTAAAAAGGGCCCATGAAATAATAATAATTACTTACCAACTTTAATATAGTCATAGTATTCCAAATTTATTTTTTCTAAGGAAAATTTGCCAAAAAAACCTTTTAAAGGTTCAATTTTTTGAAAAAAAACCTTATAAAGCATTCTTTGCGAAAAGAAACCACAAACTTAATTTGTCTTGCAAGAAAAAACCTATTCCCATTTTCCGATGTGTTTTTTCTCAATTCTTTAACCTCCTATTTTCATTAACTGCAGCACCACCCCTATGCATCTCAAAAACCACACCGGAAAATAGGAATAGGTTTCATCTTGCAAGAAAAATTAAGTTTGTGGTTTTTTTTCGCAAAAAATGCTTTAAAAGGTTTTTTTACAAATTTTCCTTTTTCTAATTACTTTTAACCTAAATACGGCACTTCCAATTTTAGTAGTTGATGGTTTGATACTGGGGACAGATTAACACTAAAGTTTTGGACATTTTTTTCTAGAAATTTGGCCCACCAAATCGTTGGGAGTGATGTTTATATAACTGATAGGTAATTTCATAAAATCCCACTTATATAGAAGTATTGAAATGACTTTCCATTAGCAAAACCTTGTAACATGCTTTGTTTGACATGAACTTCTTAGTAGTTAAACATGTAGTATTTGTTTGAACACAATATTATCGAAGCCTCCAAGGAGAAGCATCCAAAGAAAAAGAATAATTTGTGTTTCAAACCTTCATGCCATGCCAGCTAACATGGACTTGATTTTTCATACAAATTACGTCGCGTGTTTCACTTTTCTATGAAAGTTTTACTTTGAGTATCATTATCAGTCGATAAGTACACATACGCTCCAAAAACAATAGTTGCATATAGAAGTACTACCACTAATGAGCCTTAATGTAATTTATCTTACTAAAATTTTAAAAAATATAGAAGTACTATTTATGATGTATTATTACAATTCTGAATTATGGTTAGATTTCTAAATATATCCCCACTAATGAGCGGTGATGTAGAGGCAACGATAAAACAGATTATTAAGTCGGGTTAACAAGTTGAGTAAAAAATTGACGGATCTAGTAGCAACTCCCTCCGTCCCATAATATAGTGCTTACTTCTCATTTTTCAAGGGAATTAAGGAAAATAGGAGTAGTAGGATTTCTCGAAAAAATATTTAAAAAAAGTGTTTATTGGTACTTTTGTCTTAGAACTAGCTCTTTATTTTATGTTTCCTTTTAAAATAATCAAAAAGCAATAAATGTTTCTTGGAATGGTGTAAAGCAATAAACAGTGGCACATATTTTGAAAGAAAAGTAGGGATATTTTGAAAAGTTTGTGTAGATATTGAGTATAATTTAGTCCAAGCAAATTAATAAAAACGAAAACAAGCATAACATTTTGGGACACCCAAAAAGAAATGTGAGCACTATATTATGGGACGAAGGGAGTATTAGAAATGAGTACATTTATGATTAAATGTAAATCCTTAATTACAAGAGATTGGAACAACGCGATAATCCTTAATTTTATATACCAACTCATTACATGTCTCCCATTGCATCCTTAAGAAGTTCATGCCATGGGGGTAAACCTAGGTTAGTATCTGAGAGTTGTGTTTGGACTTGGAAATCCATCTGCATCTACCAAAAGATTTCCAAGTCTAGCAAAAAATATTGATTTTCCAGATCTCTTCCAATAAATGTGAAAAATTGGTCTAAGGAAATTGCAAAATGGAACTCTAAAAGAACCAATATATTTCTCTTTTCAATTATTCTGAGTATGATCAAAGTATTTCTGTACATTAACTTGGAACTGACAAAAACCATGTTGCCTCAACCTCTCTGCAGCAATCTGAATCTTTTGGAACCTACAATATATGCTCAACCCAACCTAATTTGGTGCTGATTTTTTCAATAAGAAGCATTTGATTGGATGAAATCACTCAATATGATCTTTCCCTGCATAATTTGAAGGCGTGTCATCATTTTCACAAATCACAATCACACTTACAAACTCCTTAGGGTATCCACCCGGTCAATGACATCCAATGCTTTGATACGGTCAATATCGAAATCGAAAACAGGAACAGATGACGGCCGTCTTGTGGAGTATATCTCTCTTTTAGTTTCTCTTGTAGGAGAATGGTTATTGCTCTTGCTTCGCCGTTGATACTTACTCAAGCGACTTCTGACAGTGTCAAACTCCTGGCTTTTACTGATACCTGGAGTAATTTTCCTCTTTGCCACATCACAAAGCATCTGCTGGTCTTCAACGGAGAGGGCAGGAGATGAACAGGTAGCTTTTTGTGGAGATAACTGCAGTATCTTTTGGTTAGGAGACCGCATCGGCGATTTGATAGGAGATCGGGTCCCACAATTTGTGGCAGATCTAGAATGGCTGATGAGATGGTGAAGCCACACCACTAGGTCAAGAATGTAAGCCTCGGTTTTCTCCTTGTCCGCATGATATAGTGTCTCAATTCTGAGCAAGTCATTTTGGCCTGCTGGTTTCCGGTTGAGCTCAGAACTGAGGAAGATTAAGAATTTTTAGTTTTTTCAGCAGGGGGAACATGGGAATATCCAATTCCAGTAAGCAAAAAGATAATCAACGAACTTTTACTTACCCTGTATTAGCCCATTCTCCAACCCAACCAAATCCATGATGCGCTCTACATATTCACATTGCAAACAGGAAAAAAAAAACAGAGATCAGCTAAATTCAAAGTTTGTGCAATATATAGGAACTAATGCCAATAGAATCTCTTAATAAGAAGACATTTGCACCTATTTTTGTCCTTTTTGTTAAGAGGGGGAGGGGGAGTAATGCAGATATTAAGAACTCACTTTGTCGTGTTCGCAGCAATAGGAACAAGCCAATGCAGAGTTTTCTCCATTTCGGCTTTAATTTGTTGGATGGTAAGCTGCTAGAAATAACAAATATTATACACAATGTCAAATCAAAGTGAAGTAATTGGAACACTTTCCATTAGTACAGACCGTCAAGGCTGTAGAACCACTAGACAACAGAAATAAACTTCTATACCTAGTTGATGGTAGGTGCCAATTGGCATACTATGTAATTTCTCATTACCAAAGGAAATTAAGTGATAGTTTCTAGAGCACTAAATCTATATATAACAATTAACTGATGTCCCACAAAATATTATGATGAGTCTTAAATGGTTAAACCAGACATATATGCTTCATTATCCTGTTTGGTTGTCCCATGCAAAATCTATCATTTACTCTCCCATCACATCCATATAGAACTCTTCACTTCCTTACACTGCCCTTCCACCGAAGCGTTTCAGAAAGTTTAATTTTTTGAAAATCTCTTCACTAAAACAAGGTGCATTCACTATAAGCGAAAAATGATGGCAATCTTTTTCAAAAAAAAGGCTCTCATCACGAAGAAATTGTAAACTGGGGTTAGATATTTTAGGAAATTAAAACAGGAGTGTCATGCAACAGGGTGATAGCCAACCACCCTACATGTTGCTTTAGGGTTTCATTAACTGCGCATCTGCACAGCTAATATATTAGCATGAAAGTAGGGTAGGAAACCAGAAAACATACAGGAGATGAACATTAAGTGTGATAAAAACTGCAATCAATCTTTAGACTCGACTCATGCACTACCTCTTCCTTGAGCTGAAATGATTGCAATTTCGATCTTAAAGCTGATTTGATGTTAGGTGGCAATCCCTGATATAGAGCATCCCTTGTGTTTGGTGGTACAGAGTTTGAGCGAGAGACCTGGTTATGAAGATATAGTAAGCAAATCATGATATGAATTATGAGCTGGAAAATTTTCTGAAGATCTCAATTTAAGAATTTTTCTTAATGTATGCATATCAAGGATCTGGTAGCTTAGACATTTCATCAATAAGGATCAACAATCAATGATGAGGCAAGGATCCAGCAAACTGGTAGAAGTGTATTCCATGTCTATCGGCAAATGCCTCTGATGCTCATACTTTTGCGTATTAACATGGACCACACACACACAGACACTTGATAGAGCTACCAGGAGAAAAGCAGGGAACTCACAAGTGTATCTATTTGAGTGATGATGTTTGCGTAATGCAAGGCCAAGCCCGCTGACCCCAATTTTGGATGATTGTTTGAAGATGTTCTTATTGGCTTATCTCCATCTGCAAGATCCCATCCAATATCACCATTACTAATAGCCACATGTACATTTTTTTTGACATATACAAATGAATCTAGTGAAAAGCCAGGCCTTTTTTGACACACAAGCAAATCTCACTTAAAATAATAAGATCTAGCTTGATTGCCTAGAGTAACACCGTCAGATCCGAACCTAGATAAGGCAAGAAATAAAACCCTAAAAAAGGGACACTGCAAATAACTGATCCTATACAAGTTGGATTAATTGTAACTCACAGTTAATGAAATGTAATTTCAAGCAACAACCTGGTCACCCATAGATATGTAGAATACGAGACTAATAATAAAGACATAAATAATCACTAGTAAGCCCAGTGCTAGTTACATCCAGATGCAGATGTCAATTACGCCTTGGAAATTTGAAGTGACCATTGCCACTCCAAAAAATTTCAAAAAGGTTGGCTTTTCAAAAGAAGAAAATTACTGAATAAATTGTGTAAATAATAATATTCCATTAACTAAAAGATTACCTTCTTGTTTATCTTGAATATTTTTTTTTTAAGTGACTTGTTTATCTTGAATGTTGTATTCACAATAGTCTAATAATAAGGGTAAAAGGAAAAGGACCTACAGCAAGGTCTTCTTATGAGATATAATGCAGTAAGGAGCATCCATAATTATTATATATTTCTCATCATGGACAACTGTTCCCTACTCATAGTTTATGACATACACTTCATCAACATAGATCAGCGTTACTTATATCTTTCACATAGTTATAAATCCAGATCCCAAAGCCTACCATCATCCCACCCTCACCACCACCCCCCTTGGCTTTCCCCAACATCTTGTACTCTCCAGATAGCAAACTACTCCACCACACTTATGTTATCAAAGACTGTTCATTTAACTTCAAGTACTCAAGTCATATCACTGTCACTACATTATAGATGTGCACACTTCATTTTGGACCAAAACCACAAGAATTTTATAAATAAAAAGCAATATTGCACTTGGATTAGGGTGATGCATTATGGGGGTAACGAAGATAAAATAATGAACACGAAGATGAATTTAAGTGGAGGTAAAAGAGATAATAATATAAATAATGTGGGAGGGGAGGGGGTTTTGGGGACGGGGGAGTGGTGACAGTTAGGGTAGGTGGGGGAGGGGGGTAGTGCCGTAGTGGGGTGGAAAAGGAGGGGTTCGGTGGAAGGGGAGAGGAGGAGGGAGCAGTGAAGGAAGGAGGGAGGAAAGAGGAGGAAGAAGATAGAAAAAAATTAGCAAAGTTTACGTGCTACAGCAGGTTAGCTGGGACTACCATCGTAAAGGACCCCCAAAAGTTGGGACTATTTTTGTCAGGGTGCCCATAGTTGGGACTAATTAAATCAATTTTTCCTTTACTCAATTATCTTCTCGCCAAGGGAAAAGAAATAATGAACACACTCGTGGTGATGCTTGTGTACTTGTGTTGTTGCGGAAACTGCTTGTAATAGATGAATGGAGAGGATCGCAGCCAAAGTGGGCATTTTCCCCCAAAAAAAAAATCAAATTGACAGGATTTTAACCTTATTTGCATTGTTCTTCGTAAAAGTATACTTTTGACATAATATGACCAAACGTCACATAATATGAGTGGGTTATATATATTTTGGTAAATGAACAATTAATTAAAAAATAAATATTTCTGGTCAATATTAACAAATGAACGGACATAACTGAAAAAAATTGTTCTATTATGCGAGAAAGACGTGATTAATCGCAGTATTCTGTAAGGGGGATTTGCAGGAAATCCAAAATCCATTACAACTCGTTCATCTACAGAATGACCGGCTCAATTCCATGATTCTCTCCCCTGCTATGGATTGTGTTTGCGTCAGATCTACAACCAATTGCGTGTCAGTTGTCATCTTGCAGGGTTTACAACTTCGAGTCATATTCTGCATCCGCACCCAGCTCAGATCGTTTCAACATGAGCAGGGTAAAGTGACGAATCCGAGCATCATAGATCTAGATTCCAGACTCCATGAAAATAAAGGCCCAACTAGGTCTTATGGGCTATAAATCCCACATAAACAACTTCCATCACTGGAGCAAATGGCAATTACTAGTGGTTCAAAGCTTGTGGTACCTGAAGGCCCTAAACACTACTTATCTAAGAGTTTGTTCTATTCAACTTCTTTTTCATAAACTTATCTTTTTTTTACTAACTTTTTCTACTTTTCTTAATTTTTATGCATTTTGCTGAGCTTTGTGAACTTTTCTTAATTTTTTTTGAACTTCCTGTCAGAAGTTTCTTGAACTTTGATTAATTTTTCGAACTTTTCTCAACTTTTGTTAAATTTTTCTGAAAATAAGTAAAAATAAATTGAATAATACAAACCCTAAATGGGATTGTTTTTCACCTTTCACCATATTTGATTATCCTGGGCCTTTAACAACTATATGTAGGGTGCATCCCTTCCCAAAGCCGTACTGATCATTATTTAAAATATTATTTTTCCTACTATTGCTCGTCTCTTTCCATTTTTCTTTGGCATTCTTCCACAGCCCTTCCCTTACGAGTCCCAGTCAACTCTTTACTTGTGAAGTTTTTCCTTAGGCTCCGCGTAGTAAACTAAACACTTCTTTTAACCCGATTTTCCTAGCTTTGGTCTAATGTCATTGTTTTCTCCCTCTCGTAAATCTGTTGCATCAACCAGTGGTTGGCTACTTCGAAGTTAGGACCCGGTCATTAAAATCCATAATCTGGGAGGAGCCACTACATAGTTTAGAGTTTAGACTATTGATGCCCAAGCTGAAACAATGGAAGAGGCCAGGAGGATCTGTTCCTGATTCACCCAGTTATTCATATCAAGTGTCCTAACAAGGATGTAAACTAGAATTAGAAAAAAAAAAAAACATATTTGCTAATCAGTTATATACCAGCACTGCCAAAGGCTTCATGAATTTCCAGATGTAAAAAGTGAACTATGTCCACAAGCTTCTCCATCACCTACATAATTTCAAATAAAGAATTACAAAGTAGACAAGTACGAGTAGCACAAAAAACATTCTCTATAGTTCCATTTATGAAAAAAAAATATTACAAGTGCGTTAAAGAAAACAATCGTGTTAGAGAAGTTGATAAAGAAAAACAAAGAGGGTAAAATAACTGTCAGAAAAAACCAATTTATATAACGGGAACCTGGAACTAAAAACCCACAAGAAAAATTGGAATAAACAGCATGAGTCACACAAAAGAATGTTGTAGTAATCTGTTTGTACTAATATACCTCTAATTATCTGAGAATGCATATCCCCTGTAAAAATACTCTCTTAATGCCAACACAATTTTGTCCTCACCAAATGATGCAATTACCAAGTCCACAATTATGCATACACCAATCCCTGCCCCTTAAAGTTACTTCAAACATCGCATATCAAACAACAAAACATGACAGGAAGCATCTCATAGCATTTGGGCGCAACAGAACCCCAGTAAAGTTTACTGCTTGACCACCAGGACCTCGGTATGATATTACAATTCATACTGTTCAGAATGTAGCTCACTCCACAAGAATTTTACTGAACTGAATCTATTTTTACCTTCATTTTACTGAGCTGGAGATTATTTTTACTGACTAAAACTGATTTTTCCTAAATTTTTATCGTTTTTTATTATATTGTCTACAGATCATAACTCATTTTTACTGAACTAAACCTATATTACTAAATACTTCCTCCTTTTTTTTTGTACTTGCAACATTGGATGTGGGCACAAGAATGGAGAGGTGGAGAGAAATAAAAAAAGGACCCATGTACTAGGAGAGAGAAAGAGTTAATATATTGCAAAAAGTGTCAATATTGCAAGTAATATAACTTCCTTAAATGGGAAAGGTTGCAAGAAAAAGAAAATGGACGAAGTATCACTCTTTTCATCCCATAATAATCCATACACTTTGACTAGCACATAGTTTTAAGAGTTTTATTTGACTTCTCATTTTATTGTTGGTAGTTGATAGTTGGGTATTTTCTTTATTGTAGTTAGGCCTTGTTCTTTTGAGTTCAATTTTAGCACACTTCAGTTCAGTGCAGCAAAATTGAGTTCACTTTTGTTCAGCAAAATTAATTCCAATTCAGTTAGGTCCGGCATATTTCAGCTCAAAAGAATAGAGCCTCAGTAGATTTTGGGGGCTAACTTTCTAAGAGATGAGTGTGAGAGTGCTGCTTTATTATTATTTAGGCCCCTCATGAATGGAGAGAAATAATAGAAGATTGGTGGGATCTTGCCATTTTAAGAAGTGTACCAATTAATGTAAGACAGACGAACATGGAAAGTGTACCGATTAGTATGGGAGAGAAGCAATGAATTCAAGGTGAACTGAACAAGACCTAAGTGGCTAAGGTGACACTTGCAAGCATCAAGACCTCAAGATACCCAATGTACGAAGAAAGCACTACATTATATAAGTTATTTAATTCAAAATGCTTACATCTTCCAGAATCCTAGACCAAAGTGATTTCTTTTTCAAAGTTCTGACGTGCTTTCTTTGACTCTTCAACTCGGCCCTTAGAATTGCCAGGCTGCTGTCTCCTGCAAGCCACACAGAAATTAATACCACCACAATCAACTTTCATGGACATTAACACTTACAACAGATAAGCAAATTAGAAACATACATCCAAATATAAAAGTGAAGCAGAAGAAAAGAATGCAGAACACTGAGATAAGTAAAGCACATATATAGCATTGAAATGCTTTACATATCAACACAATTGATATATCAAAGCCTCTTCTTCTTTTTTCTTATCTGCCTCTAGTGTACAAGTAAAGATGGGTTCTTTACAGCTCCCCATGAAGATGCTAAGTCAGGACATAGGCCCATTTATTTATACCAATTTTTGCAGGAGGTAAAGTGGGTTCAAAGGAGGGATGAATATGGGAGACTAGAAAATCAATGATAAAAGGTTAACAGCTGTTGAGGAAGAACAAGTTTCAAGAGTTTGAGATGTACAATACACTTCTTTCGTATCAGTACAATAGCACCACTTTGCACGATTGCCTCTAAAGTTTACTAGGAGGGTGGCATTACACAGGCTTCAGATCAAACACACACTATGGTAAAAAAATGAAAATCATGCTAAAAAAGCACAAACAGCCAGAATAGGGAGAAGGGTGAATAAACTAAATACATGAACCAAATTAACCGCTAATACCTCTTTGAGCTGTGCTAGGGTTTTCTTCCTCTTGTAGCTTCCGCCGATAATCTTGTTCAAATCTGTCCAAAGCATGTGACTCATGATATAACTCCTGCAATCAAGGTTTGAACAGTGATCTTCGAAGTAATAACTATGCACTTTCTTTTTACAAAGTATAAGATAATCACCTATGTCACAACCAAGCACTTTTTCCATGAAATAGAACAGTTTAAAAGCATTGGGATGTGCTAAATCAACAATAAATGCACTTGGAGCTAATAGGTCATGATTTCCATATTATACACCTGTATTTTGTCAGTCATTGAATGAGAACTAACAAAAGAAAGAGCTTAGTAAAGAAGATGTTTGATTAAAAGATCTTTTTTCGCAATGTTACATATATAATTGACATAGCAGAACTTTTTGAATGAAACCAAGGAATAAAAGCAGCATGGACTAGGAGTTCAGCATGTACATGCTACAAGCAGCTGACAATGAAAGATCTAAATGTCTATAAAGGAGAGTAATACATTTCAGATAACCCACAGAAATATTCCCTCTTGGCAAGCTGAACCTATAGAATTTGTCCTCATGATCCCAAAGCAAGGTGATATAGGTTTCATCACCAGTCAATCAGGTAATTTTATAACTCTCAAATTCAAACTAGGTTCTCAGCCAAATAATGGCTAGTTCTTCTAGCTCTGCAGAGAACTTGGGAAGGTGCCAAGTCGAAAAATGCAACTTGTTACTGGGAAAAATAGGACATTACATAAACTAGGCTAGCATAGCAATTTACAGAACCGATAATCAGCAACAAAAGTAAATGAAGTAATCAGATCAAATACAGAGTACTCACTGCAGTATACTGAACCAATGTCATCAGATTTTGCATTATCGTCTCAGCTTCTTCTTTCAGCTTTTGAGGACTAAGTTCAGAAGCCAATCTGAGATGAACACAAGTATACACAATTATCTTCCATGTCACAGAAGTATAGAGATATAACAAAAATTTATAAAAAAAAAAATTGCTATTAGCATTACATCTCAAAATAACGATCCAAATTGTGATATTGAGGGTCTTTACAACGATTTCCGAAGCGAATGACCTCCCCTGAAAATACTTTTAATTCTTCCCTGGTAATTTCATAAGGAAATAAGTGTCAGATCATTAGGTCAATCATATACAATGAGCAGATCTACAAAATCAAGATGACTGCATCAAAAGCAACTAACTGTTCCTCCAATAACTACCTCTTGTCAGCTGCAGCAATCCTTTGGAGTTCATCAATATCTTTGGATACCAAGTTTTGCACGCCTTCGGACCGAAGCACCACCTCCTTAAGATGTTCGATGCTTTCCTTGGAAAGTGACTGCATAAGATTTGCACCCTTCACAATTGTGTTGGCAACTTCAAATGCCAATATGGATATTTTATTCCCTTTGGTTGTCACACCTGAGACAAACCCACCACTAAGGTGCAAGCTTGTCATGCTACTGCCCAGTGTGTCTAAAACTTCAACTGCTTTGCCAAAACCAGCACTGCCAGCTTTACCCAAAAGGGAACTCACCTCAGACACCTTTTCCTGAATGAAGAATGATTTCTATTTATTACCTCAAACAAAAAACTACAAACAGCTATTCCCGAAAAGTTAACAGAAAACCTGGACCAAAGGAATCCAGCTACAGGTGGTTCATGCAAATAAAAGTAATGATGTCAAATAAAGAAAGTCAAACATACAAGATTATTGTCAAAGTCAAAATCTTTTATTGAAAGAAACTGTAGCTTTTTCTCTGAGTGACTACTGAGAAACATATCTGTGTATGACAGTAGGCTAGAATTCTGGCAAGCGTATCAAGGTCACATTACACTACATATATTAGTGACATCTCAATTTTAATAGAGATCACAAAAACCTAGCAAAAACAAACAAGACCAAAACGATAGGAAAAGGAATGAAGAATGACTCTTTAAAGTTGCACTTATAGACCAAATATGAAAGATAGATATGACGCCTATTCCTCTCCTTTTTTTATTTCTTTTATAAGCTAGCCATGAAGCCAACTTAAAGCGAAAAAATGTATCCTTCCATTGAACAGCTGAGTCTGACATTTGGACTGTTATATGCATACCACAAGTACCAAAGTAAGGGTAACATAGCCTGTAAGAGATTATTGTATCCTTCCATTTTTCCAAAGCACGCAATCAGTAATAGACTACCTACTAAACTGATTTGCAGTGTGGTGTGATGCACAAATAAGCATTGCGTTTATATGGAGTCCTCTTCATTGGACTTCTGACAGAATCCTCTTAAATCATTGTTTGTACATGACTTCTCAGGTGCTATTTGAAGGTATTTTTTAAGAATTACACTGAAACAGGCCAGTGAGTGACCCAGAACAGATATATTGGCATTTTTACTTTGTGTAAACTCATATAGATAAAAAGAAAAAAGGGTACGTGCTGGAGATTCCAGAAGAAACCCATTGAAAGTGAAAATATTACGTGGACATCGTTTGCCGCTCCCTTGAAAAGTGAAACAAGTGACGAAGCTGACCGGCTTATTAGAAATTTTAGATTGTTTACCTAGATTGCTTGGCAAGTATATTTCATAGCTGTGTTCTAGTATGGCTGTCTCCTGTCAGATTATTTGAACCAGTCAGCCCACTAACTTTTTATGTACTTTTGTATTTTAACTTTAATAATTCTGCACCCTTATAAAAACTTTTCAAAAATAATTATATAATATTTCATAAGCTAATTATTTAAATGTAACTATATATTGTTCCTTGTAGAGCTAGTAGTGGTGTGAGTCAAATCGCCATATATGAGAATTAACGCTAACTCGTTTACATTTTAAGAGGCCATGCATACTATACTTTTTTATCAAATATGATAACTCATTGTACTTTTAGGTAGTATGTACAAGAAGTACTTTTTAAGTACAAAAATTAAAAAAAATCGTCTTGCCTAAGAAGTAAGAACCCTTCTTACAGAACAACTTGGGTTTAGTCTCTAATACGAAATGTATTTTGGCCAGCGTGTCATATCTCATTTTTCTGTGATTGTTTACCTTCAAATCACATATCCAAAGTTTGGAAAAATACTTTGATCTAAAAAGTAAAAGGTTCTAATTTTTTCTGGAAATTTTAAAAAAAACAAGCGCATTACTATAACTAGCTCTAGCCTATATTGTCGTAAAAAAAAAATATAACCAATCAATTAATTTCATCCTCCAAAGAAGGAAACCGTCAACTATACAGTACCGAAATACTTGACATTCACGAGTAAAAACCGATTATTTTGAAAACAGCACCTAGCTAGGCTAGGTAGACAAGGAGAAAAAGTTTCCAGCATGCCTTGTCAAGCTCCAGATATACTCATCTAAGAAAAGTAACCTGAAGGATGCCAAACCGCCAAGAACACATCCAAATGCAAGAGATCGTAATCTTCATGATAGAGCCATAGAGGTTAACAGGAACAATACGTTATGAAGAGAAAGGTATTTTTTCTTGATTGAAAACTTTTCTAGGTGATCCAATTCTGTAAGGAAATCAAGAGAAATGCAGGATATATATTCCAAAGGCTAATGGCAACATTGACCATTCTAGTTCATGCAATGAGCTTAGCTAATACTTGGTTACTTCCGTATGACAATGTAGCCAACCCCTTTGCATGGGAAATCAACTTAATTCATTTGAAACAAAGATGAAGAGTGAGATATATACTATATGTACAGCACAACTCGGGGTGGATGAATCATGATAAAACAGTGTACGCATCAAGAAACTCCGCATATTACACATTCATTACCAGAACATAAAATTCCACATAAAGTTTATATATTGCTAAAACAATACATGGCATGGACTTACCTTTGCAACGGCAACCTGCTTGGACTTTGTTGACCTAGATTTCTCTGATAGAACCCTAGACAATCGTGGAATTCCGTCATCAATCGAATCCATATATGTCCCATTCGAGTTCGCATTGATCCCAACCGTAGAAAACGAAAAGGGCTCCCTTGTCTGTTTATCTGTATTTTCCTCATCATTTAGAGGAGCAGAATCACTATTTTCTTTACTAGACAATGCATGAGAATCCAGAAGCATTCCAGCACCAATATTGCCACACCCATTTTGCGAATAACTACTACTAGGGACATTATCAATGATAGCCCTCCTCGAGCATATTCCACCCATTTTATTCACATATAAGTAGAAACTACACTTCTTCACTTCCTATCACATGCCTTTGCATAAATCCTACCTCAAATTCATAGATGAACTACAAAAAGCCTTCATAGCAAAAGGGTTCATAGAATCAACACTTAAACACAAATTTCACCAACAGAAAATTGAACCACAACACTGATCTACCACAATACTCTTACTAGGGTTTTTGCTTGTACCCATCTGCCTGATTACAAACACCAAACTCCAAAGAATGATTCACCCACAAAATCAAGTTCCAGAGCTGCAAATCAAAAAACAAACAAGACCCATCAATCAAAATATCAACTTTTACCCAATGAAAACCAAAATTAAGACAAAAAATCAACAAGACACAAGCAACTCAATTAATCAAGCAGAGTAAATAAAGAAAAGTGCAGATTTCAAAACCTTAAACCCCATTTCAGCAAGCAGAGAAAGGAAACAATATTGAACATTCAATACAAAATACAAACCCAAGTATTAAAAAAGGCATATAAAAGGGTATAAATAACAAAACAAAACAAAAAAGATGATTAAGATAGAGAGAGAAGACATACCCAGAAGAGCAGTAGAGTGTGTAAGTGTAAAAAAGAGAATAAGATGGATCTATGTGAGAAAACCAAAAGATTCTTAATTTTCCCACCTGTATTTTCCCAGAAAGATACAGAAAAAAGAGTGAGTAAAAGAAACGGCGAAGAAGACGAGAAGATTTTGATGGGTATATGATTAATGATGATGATAATGGAGTCAGTATAATAAACAGTGAAAAAAGATTAAAACTTTGATTAAGAGAGAGAATTAAGAGTTGCAAATAAGAGAAATTAGCAACCCCAGTTCACGGTCTGCAAGCCCAAGGAGGCGCAGACAATGACACTTTTCTTTGTTCAAGGGTGCTAAACCAAAAGCAAAGCAAGGAAAGAGGAGAGAGAGTGAGAGATTGGTAGAGGGAGTCAAACATCAAACCCAAAAAATTTCACCAATTCCATTAACTTTTTGTTTAACTATGGTTGAGCTTTTGAGACTTTTTCACCCTCCTTTGACCATTTTACATCAAATTGTACTATTGCCTACTTGCACAATTGGGCGCGTGGTTGAAATTACTCTCTTTTTTTTTCCATGTTGGAAGTAATGAAGTTTGAGGTAATTATCTGAAGTGAAGTTATTAGCTTTAATTGGACCTGATCAGTCTTGTTTGGACCTGATGTTTGCAGCTGACTAGACCTGATATGTTCTGATTGGACCTGATTAGATCTGAATTTTAGTTATTTTTAAGGTGAAGAGAATACACCACCATGATTTGGGTATCGGTCACTCTGAATATGATGTGATGTGCAATATGTATTTGAGCATCGTCTATGGTGGGGAAGCACATAATTTCTCGTTCCCTTCCTCCTTTCACCACATTTTTTATTCTTCCTCACTGTTTACTAACTTCATTATCTGTCCTATCAAATTCATTTTTGAAAATTTAACGTTGAGTGATTGAGAACTTTTTATTTGCATCATTGGGACTTAATCGTGCTTTAAAGGAGTTAGTTTAACAAATGAAATATTCAAGGGTTGTACCAAAATTTGGGATTCAATATCGTTGTATTATATTTCTCTATACACTAATAAAAAAAATGTAGGGTTTACATACAATATATAGTATCTCTTTAAAACAAATCACAAAGGTCCTTAACATTCCTACACCCTAATGTGCGGCTCCAAAATGTAACAAATGTTTACTAGTTTGCAAAACCAAGATAGGAATCACATAGATGACTAACTCATGATAGTTACATCTTTAAACTCTAGTGCATTTATAATAATACTAAATAGGGTCATTTGTGGAAACTCTTGAGAGACTTATCTATGATTATAAAGTCGTAGATATAGTTTAAGAAGACTAGCTATAACAACTTTAAGGTACCAATGATATGAATAATAATCATCTTGTGTCACAAAACTATACATAAACCATCACTAGGAAGAAAAATGTGCACTTCTTTCACCTACTTTAGAAGCAATAAACTTCTTTTAAGAAAAAAAGATTAGGCATCTTGTCCAAGTCCTTTCATGAGAGTGAATTATTTTGTGTATATATATTCTTTGGTCTCTTCGAGACATGTCTTGAGTAAAAACAATAATATAAGATCTCTTATATATTTCTCCTAATTACAACTTTTTATAAATTAAACTTCATATTCATTCATTGTGATCGTGAATTACCTAATAATTTCGCTAGCTAATCGATACTTTGCTTAACAAATTCACACCCCCTCATAAACTAATCGATGGCAATTACACTTTGATATTTTGGTTTTCTTATGAAGACCTCAGATTAAGTATGAAATGCTTTCCAAGCTTATAGTAAAGTCCAACCCCTAGGACAAGCAATGCAAGCACAATACTTAATTTTGTCTAGCACAAGACTCACACATAAATCCTTTACGTGCCCACCAAGACAAATGTGTAAAAGAAGTTGCTTAATATATGATTGAATATAACTATATAAATGATCCAATTGGTAGTAGGTCCCATTATACATAAGTATATAACAATATTATAAGTTCATAAAACTGACTTTTCAATGGTCCAAATTCAATAATATGTATTATCATCACCCTAATAGTAAAAGCACTAGGATCTGGATAAACTACTTTTTATGTACGTGAAGTTTGTGATGGCTTATTTGATCCACTTGCTAGTTATACCAATAACAAACAATACCCAACAACAATCAAGTGCAACTATCCGACTATAATTAGTGTCCCATGATCTGGAATATGTGTACGTCCTACAACCTTGATTGAATATACAAAAGACCTAGTGGTCCCTCATAAGTAGGAGCTATATCTGTCGTAACTTTTTACGTAATGTATGATTATGTCTCACGTGATTACAGACTGTATAGGTTTATAGTCGTATGTATAAGAGATAATTGTGTAGTTACAAAGTGATATATGTTTGTGTTACACAATATAATGCTAGTTCACATGAATGTGGCTTTGTGGCCTGGCCTAGTAACTAGAAGTGTATTAGAGGTAAAGAGTTTCGTGGTATTCTCATATAATTTGTTTGGTAAAATTAGTTGTTAGTTGTTAATTGTCGCAACAATTGGTAGCTGTAAAATATCAGATGTTAGAGTTCAGTTGTCCATATAGCTTATAAAACATATGGTGCTGAGCAAACTTATTTTTTTGGTAAATAAAAGAACTATAAAAAGAAAACGAACTATATTCTACTTTTAGAGTTACTCGATCAATATCTCTTTCTATGTATGCCATCTAACTTAGTAAAGTATTTGTGAGGGCGATATCCAAGACCTAAGACTACAAATCGAATACATCACTGCGCTTAGTCGCTCATTTATACTAGATAAAAAAACAATGCTTCTATCTCATAACTACTTATAATTTATTTTCTCCAAAACACAACCTCTATCATCTAAAGCTATGTTAAACCACTACTCCGTCAAGCTTTTTATTTCCTTCCCTAAAGTTGGACTGTATCTCAAATCATCGAGTTTTTCCTCTTTATTTACTTTGTTAACATTAACTTTTACTAAGTACTCCATCTGTTTCTTTTTAATAATTACACTTTACCTTTTTACGCTTGCCAATGTAAATCTTTAAACATTAATATATCTATATTTGCGTTTGCAAAAATTATAAGAAGATGATATTCCAAAAGTACATAACGAAACGAATGAAACAAGATCTCACATGACGACTATATTTTTCCGTACCCCTTAATCACAAATGATAGTCAAACATAAATTTGTGAATAGTGTCAAAACTCAAAGTGTAACTTTTAAAAAAAAAACGGAGGAAGTATCATTTATCATTAGATATATATTGTAAATCTATAGTATGGGATGGAGGAGTATATTATTCATTATCTACTGGAACTTGATTTATCATTTTAGTCCTTAAATCATTTACCATTCCATAGTAGCAATCTAGCATACATAGTCATATGATATAGTCAATGGTTACACATACTTGCATGTGCACCTAGTATGTGTACCCACTGTTCATCATTATCATCATCATCATCATCATCTTCTTCTTCTCATAATTAAAAATTGTTAAGATGGTGGGACCCTTTTAGATTTATGATGTTCTAGTTTTAGCTTTAATTTGAAACAAGACCAAGTCAAGCATGATAATTTTGGCAGCAAGTATGTTGTATACTTGTACATAATTTGGGAAAAATTTCTCTCATTGGCCCAGCAGCAAGTATTAGTCAAAATCTGTACCCCTTTTTCTAGATCAGTGGATTGAATAAGAAGATGTAAGTGATGTAACTAACCGTGTTGATGTGAGAAACTTGTGTATGATTGATATTTCTATCCTATTTATCAATAATAATTTTTCTTACACTACTTTCTAGTACTTTGGATAATATTTTTGTGCTTTCTTAATAAATCTACCCAGTTTAACTTTTATGTTTATTACCATAATTTTCTTTTACTATACCATTTTTTTTTTTTTTTGTTCAGGAAAGATAATTGGTCCGAAGACCAACCCCTTCAGGCTAGCTACTGTGCAGGCACACTGGGATTCGTTAGGTGGGTAGAGGGGATTTATACCCACAAGTAAACATTTTTATACAAACTCTCCAAATTGGGGAGTGATGAGAGTCGAACACCCGACCTTACGGTTGGGAGGTGGGAGCACCAACCATTGGGCTCCCACGAGGACCTCTCTTTTACTATACCTTAAGTATGCTATTATAAATTATAAAACTTATAAATGTTAATATTTTTATAATACATATTAAAAAGAATTTAGCAAGATACAAGGTGACTGTATTTTTTTATTAAGTGCAAATCATGAATGATAATTAAAGCGGAGTATGTGAATAGGGTTAAAAGAACAATAAAGTCTGGAGATTTTTAAAATATACGGAGCAGGAGTGTTTATAAATTGTGATTTTTATATGTGATACTTGAGATGCAATAATCCATTTAACCATGTGAAATTGGGAATGTGTTAGGTTTGCACTATTATCTCTTGAATATTGAACAAGAGTGAATCTTACGAATTTTTAGGTGACTACCTAGTGTAAATATGACAAATTTTGTGTTTTTTTTTAATATGAAATTACTCCTTATCACTATAAACATCAATAGAAGGACCTAAATTATTGTACAATTTGGACTTCAACTACTAAAATGAAATCTTAGAAACCTCATGTGTTATAGAAGTTAACTAATTGTTGGTTCGGATGATGCACCGGGGTCATTGGCTCATTTCATATAATTCGTTCTTTAATTGTTTTTTATGAAATTAATTGAATTACACGCCCCCATATCAGCATATGCATTCAGATGACACGTGACGACCTCCAATGCACACACATCTTAACAATATATATAAAAATATATAAATGAACAATTATGTGTTATCTTATTAAAAAACAACGAAGCTGCTCATTTGGAGGTGCATCAGGGACATAAGGTGTTAATATACTCATTTAATACGTACTCTAAATTATATAACTCGTGTTTGGCGTGATGATATCTTCCTTTGCTGTAGATATATCATATATGGGATGATTGAGTAACTCTTGTGCGTAGTTCATTTTGTTTGGCTTCAACAACTACTGTTTTTAACTTTGCAGTTGATTTGATATAATCTCCTTTTGGCAATAATCTAGTAAATCTACGCCAATGTTTATGTGTGTTGGAACTTAGTGTAAGGGTAATTCAAAGTTGGCTATCTTACCTAACATTAATCAATGTCTACAATAATTTCAAAATGGTGCACTCTGATCATTCCAGTTATTTCTTTTGCTAGTCTCTCACTATTCTCTACTTCCTCCATCCGCATATATCCAAAAAATATGACTTGTGTCTTTAGTTACTTGTTGAACCGGTTTGTTCACGTTATTGATCAAATCATTTTGAGAAGGTACCCCCTATAGATGGATTATATCATATAACCCATAATTGGGATGATTATTGGAAGGTTGGTCATAATTCAGATTATTCGTATGAATTTTTTCGTTTTCTTCTTCCTTCTCCACTCCTTTCTTCCTAAATGCCTATCCATATAAGTTGCTGTCTTCGTTATCAAACATTCCTTGCATTGACATCATTCTCAATAACAATTCAAGACAAATCCCTTCCAAAATACTTTTGATGCTCTATTAATTAATTACATAGAAAATTGTTCAGTTATTCTTTCCCATGGTTGCAATGTTTGATTCATTACTTGTTTTCAGCTCCTGTATGAGCCATCTTTTAGCAAGACATTGCTAGACTTGATTTTAAAACTCTTGCACCTTCTGCAGGAACAATGAAACATTGAACATTCCTAATAAAACAAATTAAAGATAGTTGATTCATATCACATCAACATACACTTAGGCTCCGTTTGGTTGGGCGTCAAACATTTTAAGTGTCACTAGTGGAAAAAAACGCAAGGGCTGCAGTGCAAGGGCTGCGGTTAATGCAAAAACCGCAACCCTTAAATTAAGGGCTGCGGTTTTTAGGTTGACCGCAGCCCTAATTGATAAAAGGGCTGCGTTGATTCAAAAACCGCAGCCCTTAAATTAAGGGCTGCGGTTTTTGGGCTAACCGCAGCCCTTCAACAACCCAAAAATGAAATAAAACCCCACCCATTCCCATTTTCCCCCGCGTTACTCCCTTGAGCACCGCTGAACCCTATTTCTCTCTCCTCCTAATTCCCCTTAACCCATCCCCCCTCTTCTCACCGCATCATCTCTCTCCTCTCACACTTCTTCGCCGGCGAGGGTTCACAGCGTTTGGTGGTTCGCCGGCGAGGGTTCACGACGTTTGGTGGTTCGCTGGCGAGGGGTCTTCTTCATTCTCTCTCTTCGTGAATCTTCACCAACAACCACACAAAACCAAACCCAAAGATTGGGTCATTCTCCTCTCTGCTCAACCCTTCCTCTCCAAATCCTCATCTTTCTCTCTCCTCTTTTTCGTCAATTGTTTGAAATTGTGGATGAATGCGACTTCAATGGCGAAATCAGAGGACGAATCGAAATCAGATGGCCTAGGAATTTTGTCCATTGGAGCTCTCTTTTCCGGAACTAATTGGGACAAGAAGTACTGGAGCTCCTCTAGGGTTTGTTCCTCTTTCTCTCTCCTCTTTATGAGTACTTCAATTAAACTAATCTTTGGATTGCCAAAATTAATCTGTATACTCGCCGAGTAAAATCTGAAAAATAGCTTATCGAATTCAATTGTAGACATAGGATGTGCGATAATCAGGTATCGTGATAAAACTATGGCTAGATATATTATACAGTTGTATTATTATCTGTGTGTTTTAGTCGATTTAAGGCGTTCTTGCTCCAGGAAGAAGATGGATTGGACCTAATCTGGGAGATTTAATCATGCAGTTTCTGCAGTGTCCAGGAATTGAAGGTTGTTCTGAATTTTAGTATATGGTAGCGAAGTGTTCGAAGTGGCGGTGGTAATTGAGGAGTATTTGTGTGAAGTTGATTGATAATTTATTGATAGGTTGAAACAGATGGAAGTGAGTTTTGGAACTGTTTTAGGTTTTGTAAATTGAACCAATTGATGAAACTTGCGTTATTGTCCACGAGTTGGATGATCAGTTTACATATGAAAATGGTTGAGATATTATGATTAAGTACTTCCTTAGTTCGGAATTAATTGTCGCGTTAATGGTATAATTTGAACTAGTAATGTGACAACTAAATTGTGACGAAGGTAGGACGTTGTACGGACCTTCTTTTATGGTTTAGCATTTGTTTATGTGTTAGGTATAAGTTCACTTGTTGATGACTTTCATATAGTTTGTATATTTTATTTACTAAGCATGATAAGGAACTAATACTAACAAAAAATATTGGGTGGTAGCGTAATACTCAAGATGGTTGTTAATCTTTAATTATGTAATAAGATGCCTACCTTACTTGTGTTGGAGTATGAAAGTTTTTTTTATTGATTGCGGTCCGCCTTATGTTGAGCAGATGCATCCTGTTTTCAAGGATTATTCATGTGTCCTGAGGCATTATCTTTGCCTCTTCATAACTTCTGCATATACCACATCAGCCCTCCTGGCCATGAGGTTTGTAACTTAGTCAAATTAATCTTTGTTTATACTTTTAGTATAGTTATTATTTTCTGGCCGGATTCTCGTATGAAAGTTGTTGAAGGATCGTGTTTACATTGTTTCGATATGGAACTTATTTTAAGAGCTGTTTCGGTGGGGAGCCGCTGCAATCAATCATGTTACTTACGCACCTTCGGTGGAGGATTTAGTGACCGAGATAGTTGACGTTCTTGTTTAAATTTATGTGCTTGAACATTATAGTATTGTCGACTTTATACGGTCTTTGATTTAGTGATGTTGATTTATTGAGGAAGTTATATGAATTTGAGTTGTTTAATGAATCAAATAATTGATTTGGTGGGAGGGAAGTTGATTATATGTGTGGATGTTGATGATTTTTTGATGGACATCTTCTTTGGTACAGTAATGGTAACATTGAATGTGATGTAATTGTGATATGCAGAAGTATATGCAGAAGAGGTAGTTGTTGTTGCTTTTGTAGTCTCTCATTGTTATAGTATATGTGGGTCTGTTTGTGCGTGCATTTCGGTAAAATCTTCCATCGAGTAACTAAATTTGTGTGTGCTACAAATTTGACTTGCTTCTAGCTGATAGCATGCCTCTTAATCAGCTTAAATGTTGCTATATTTGCAATTGAAACATCAGGTGCACCCGATCAATGTTCCAGATTTCTCATTGGAAAGCCCATTGACAGATTTATATCTGGATGTTCTCTGAAGTATCAGAATATGTGTGTTTCTGATCATCATATTTCTTTTAACTATTTCGTATATCAGTGTACCCTCGCATCTTTCTATCTTCGTTCTAATTTCCTTCCTCAATCTCTTACTAGATGCTACAACAATCCAACATTAACACCTTTCAATAAATAAACACAAAATAAAGTAGATTAGAGTTGTGGATATTCATCCATCTTCTGCTTTTATATTGTATCTCCTGCACTAGTAGTATTGGGAACTTATCCTTAATTAGCCAAATTTATTGTGTTTGTTTACTAAATTATTGTGCGTGAATTGAAGTTTTATTCGGTGGTATTGTCTTTCGGATTCGAACTATTCGGTGTATTGTTTTTAGAGTGCGTACTTGGCTACTTGATCTTCTCAAGTTTTCTTATGTTTATATTTGAATGGTCGAAGCTTGGAGAATCTTGGTTTGGACCCCAATGTTGAAATTGTCGTTTATTTATAGAGTTGATTATTATATCCTTTCCTTTTATCAAAGAAACAATACATAATTAAAATTCCGGATATGCCTTATCATTTCGGATTTTATATTGTTATAATGTTGAAATGGTCAAGCATTGTCATATTGTTAACTAGTATATGCCTTATAATTTGGGATTCGGAAACTAAAAATTGACAGTGATATTGAATATGTTCTTTCGGTTGAACAAAACATTATTGATTGAATATTGGGGTTGTTTTCGATGCGGGCGTTGCGGGGGTTAACTTCATTAGAGTAAGGCATTTTATATTGATTTGTATTAATCTCGGAGTATGAAAAAAGGTATGTGTTATTCTTTCTCTTTTTTTTGTCTGCCTTTGATCGAGTTATGTTTTAGAAATTAGAACCCTTTTATCCGAAGTTGATTGTTCGAGGATGAACCTTATTTTTCCCCTTTCCCCCTTAGTTGAAGATGATTGTTCGAGGAATTAGTATGGGCATTGTTGCCCCCTTTGGGATCATGCTTTGGTTTTGTTTAATTGTTTTTTGCCATCATTGCTTACTTCATGCATAAAGTTGGTGAATTTAGTTAGTTATTGATATTTGTGGGATTTCTTGGCCTAATATCTGAACTTACTGAACTTATTTGAACTTATTGAAACTTATATAAGGTGTTACAAGTTAGAACTTATCTAAGCTTAACTAAACTAATTATATAAACTTATTAAACGTGAAATTATTTTTCTAATGCGAAGAGAGAACTCATAGTTAATACAACTTAAAAGTAAAAAAAAAAAGAGCAAAAGCATATTTATTTTTCAAGGCTAGCTTTTCAAGAGTATTTTGCGAGAATCAAACTTACCAAATTGATGATTGAAGCTAAGGTTCCAGTTATTTTTCAAGGCTAGATTCTCATGATTTAACCTTCTAAAGTTTGATATTTGATCATTTCCATTTTGTGAATGCAAAGAATTGATGAAAGATGATTGAACATTCCACATATTAGCCAATTCATGTTAATATTAACCAGCCCCCCTCCCCGCTGGCTTGAACTATCTCCTCCCCGTCCCTCGCCCCCGCCCCCCCCTCCTGCTTGCACTCCCCCGGCCCGGCCCCCCGCAGCCCTCCCCCCTGCTGCACTCCCCCTGCTCTCCTCCCCTCCCTGCTGCACTCCCCCCCTCCCTGCCGCACTCCCACCCCTGCACTCCCCCTCCCTGTTGCACTCCCCCCGCACTCCCCCCCTCACCGACCCCCTGCAGCCCCCCCCCCTCACCGACCCCCTGCAATCCCCCCCTCCCTCCCTCCCGACCCCCTGCAAGCCCCCCCTCACCCCCCGCAATCCCCCCTCACCGACCCCCGCAATCCCCTCCCCCTCATTGACCCCCTGCAGCCCACCCCCCTCACCGATCCCCTGCAGCCCACCCCCTCACCGACCCCCCTGCACAACCCCTCCCTCACCGACCCCCTGCAGCCCCACCCCCTCACCGACCCCTGCGGCCCCCCCCCGACCCCCTGCAATCTCCCCCCTCACCGACCCCCTGCACCACCCCCTCACCGACCCCCTGCGGCCCCACCCTCCTCACGACTCCCTGTGGCCCACCCCCTCACCGACCTCCTGCGCCCCACCCCCCTTACCGACCCCCTGCAGCCCACCCCCCTCCCCGACCCCCTCGCAATCCCCCCCTCACTGACCCCCCCGCACACCCCCCATCGACCCCCTGCAGCCCCACCCTCCTCACCGACCCCCTGCAGCCCCACCCCCTCACTGACCCCCCGCAAGCCCCCCCTCCCCGATAGTGCAATTTGAACTAGTACTCAAACGAGGGAGTATATAGTCGTACTTGATACTCCCCTTGTACTTTGTCGCCTTCATAATACCCGTGTGTTTAAAGGTGTTGGGGCAATTGGATGATGATATTTTTTGTATATGTGATGCCGTTTGTTTTATATTTAATATATGGATGTGAAGGTTGGTAATCTGGTTGCAGTATCAAAGCTACCAAGCACTAAGTGGTTGTTGGTTGTTTATTGGTTTAGTTAAGCTCTTGTGCGGTTGCACCTCAAACAATTTGAAAATTTTGCATCTAAGAATTTGTGAAGAAGAAAAAGATATGGATGGGCTGTACAAGAGGATGTTGCTCCTCAAGAAGAGAAAATATGAAGCTGTCAAATTGAATTTAGCTGGAGTACCATATTTTTGTAACTTCCTATATATTTGTAATGAAAAATGATACTTTTCTATATATATAATTGTTTGGGGGGTCATTTTGGGCTAAAAAATGCAAAAAAAAAAATTTTTTTTTTATTTTTTTTTGGGTCACAAGGGCTGCGGTTCGGGCAAAAACCGCAGCCCTTGGTTGGTTAAGGGCTGCGGTTAAGGGCAAAAACCGCAGCCCTTAGTGAGTTAAGGGCTGCGGTTTTTGCAATTAACCGCAGCCCTTAACCAACCAAGGGCTGCGGTTTTTGCCCTGACCGCAGCCCTTAACGCGCTAAGGGCTGCGGTTAGAAACCGCAACCCTTCCTAATTGCCAAGGGCTGCTAGTCTAATGGCTGCGGTCAAAAAACGCAGCCCTTGGGCCCCTTTTGACCGCAGCCCTTGGGCTTTTTTCCTCTAGTGTGTAAAATGATTTTCAAGGAAAACAGTTTACAATGGAACAATTCCAAAATTAGTTTTCCGTTGTTTGGTTCCATGTAAGGAAAATAATGAAATGAGAGGAAAATGAAAGGGAAAGTAAGGAGATGGTGAGAGGAGTGTACAAGAGAGAGAAGGAAAACAATTTTCCCTTCATTTTGAAGGGAAAATGATTTTCCATCATTGAAAGAGCAATTTTACTCCTAGGGAAAATGATTTTACACTCCTTTGCAAACCAAACAATGTAAAATTGAAAATAGAGGAAAACAGTTTTCTAGGAAAATGTTTTACGCCCTACCAAACGGAGCCTTAAAGCAAATACTGCTGAAATTTAAGTTGTGTTTCTAATCAGCACAAAAACATATACGAAAACATGAATTTTCCATTTGTAATATGTTGTAGAAACTCGCGTTCCAAGGTTGACGCAGCCAAGAAAAAAAAAAAGAGGCCAACATGGTCAGAGGCTTCAAATGACAGCACAAGGATGGATTCTGCAGAAAGAAATAATCCATGATGAAATTTTTGTATGACAGACAAAAAAGGAAGAAGAAATGCACTAGAAATATTATGAGAACAAGTAGATTATACCCCTTTGATATGAGCTCCTTTAATTCATCGATCACAGCCTTGTAGCAGAACTCGTACAGATCCTAGATAAAAATGGCACATTTATAAACGTAAAGTAAAATCAGAACTCCGAAGACAAGTACAAAAATCAATTAAGATAGTCACAATAAAACAAGTCTCACCCTTCTTTTTCCAAAGGAGGAGGAAAATTTTGAACTTCTTAGTTAAGGTATCATGTAACTTATTATTTTGGGACGACCTGAAATATAGACGTGACTCACCATTTGGAGATAGATCAAGTACTATTTTAAACAATGTGACAACTTTTTTAGGACATCTTGAAAAAGTTCGACAATGTACCTGTTTTCGAACCATTCCAGCTCGCTGAGATCTGAAGGCCTTAACAGTTTCAGAAAAATCTAAGGCAGACGAATCTCCTGCAAGAATTCTATGAATTGTAGCATGAATGGTGCAGTATGTTCCAGTACGGCCAATTCCAGCACTGAGGAGAGTAAACAGTATTCTGAGAAGTCTGAATTTACTCAGCAGAAATTAAGACCTAAGCATGGATTCTCCTGCTACTCAGTTACCTGCAGTGCACTAATATCGGGCCAACATTGGGTGGCTGATAAAACGTTCTTCTGAAAATCTCTCGAACAGCTGATGAGTCCTCGGGTGTACCATAATCAGGCCAGTCTAGATACTGAATATGCAAAACCGGCAGTGGTGGTTCTTGCGACTGCAACAAATGTTAACAGAATATGAAGACGCAGATCCAGTGGCGGATCCAGAATAACATATTAGTGGGTAGGGTGCAAACTACTTTTCATTAATTTTAGTAGGTGTAAATGGTCCGGTTTTATAGAAATAAAACTAAAATTTTGACCGACTAATACTACATATCAAAATTTAAGTGGGGTCTATTAACCCCACACCTCAAAGGCTAGCTCCGCCCCTGGACGCGATCTCATTAAGGGACATTAAACACTAGAGAAAGAAAGCTCACATATAAATGCAGTATGCATGAGAAATTGAGATGACCTTACCTCTGCCTTGATCACTTGCAAACCGCGAAAAACGAGAGAGTTCCCACTTGGTTTTGTCCATTTTGTGACAACAGAAATGTTACCAAATTCACTAGGTCCATCCTCAGCTTGAAAATATACATGACACTTCAATTTCTGCATGTGAAGTAGTGCATTCCAGAAAACCAAAAATGTGCAAATATAGAATGTTATGAAATGCAACAAAAACTGAAGAAAATTTCAAGTAGTTTGTTACTTTTCCAGTTTTACTGAGATGTGAAGAAAATTCAAGAGTTGAAAGCAGTATTCGAGATTACCTCTTTTTCGACCAACTTTGTAAGCATTACAATCACAGGGCATCGATGCTGCAACACCATTTCCCAGAAATCTTTAAATGTGTTGGGCAATGGAGCTTGTGTAGCTATAAACTTAGGAGCACATTCAGCAGAAGACTACATTTGACATAAAATTCAAAACCATGATCAGATAACTAAGGCCCTTCGAATAACACTGCCAGTTTCCACCTTTTGGTTATAAGATTGTATTGTATGAGACCTATGATATTAGATACATATATAACATAAAATTGAAAACTCCTTTTAAGGCCCGTTTCCGGATCATATTATTTTCTAGTAATAAATACAAGTCACATGATATAAGTTGTATATAAACCTAAGTTTAGTCATTCCTATACTATTCATATTTATTTTTAAACTGGAAATTTTATACGATTCATTATGTTTTCCATTTTTTTTGTTTTAGTTTTAAAAAAAATAAAAAATGAAAACGATAACGAACAAGCCTAAACAATGAAACAAGTTTGTAGCAACTGTACGCGTGATTTTAGATAGTTAAATGTAGAGGGAACATCACTTACTTTTATAAAACTTGCATTGATGTAATCCCTAGGTGTAAGGACAACTCTGTTGGTGTCAACTGGAGTAAAAAAATAAAAATCAAAGGGTATAAAAGCTAAGAGTGGATATATCAACCTAAACATTAATAACACCAATTTATACCTGATTTTGTCGTAAATTTCTAAATTAGTACCATTATGGGAATTGGAAATATATATAGGGGCAAGATCACATGATAATGCTTCTTACATGAGAAATGAGAATGAATCTCAACACACGATTGGATTAGAGTTACAACACTTGTTCATTAGAGTTATACCCAAAAAAAAAAAATCGAGCCCAAAAAAAAAATTTTTTTTTCAATTTTTTTTTTTTTAAATTTTTGTTTTTTTGAAGTTACATCACTTTTTCATTAGAGTTATAGCGCGTAAAATTCATTCTCATTTCTCATGTAAGTATGCATTCTCATATGAACTCACTTCTATATATCAAAACCATTCATTATATTCTTTATTCAATATAGCATTATAACTGTTGTAAAAGAGTGTCACATCATTTTCCGTTCACCTTTAATTTAATAAACAATGATTTTGCTGCTACTTCACTACGGATAAGATGTTTAGACAGTTTAATGAGCCATCTTTCTTATTAATTTTATGACTTGTATAATCCAAGAATCAAGGATAGTACTAATTAGTAGGCTAATAGGCTTCTTAAATTATGACTCTGACTGAAATGCATTCACGATGACATTGTAATATTGGGAAAAGTTTTCCTAAAAGAATTGGAAAAAAGTTGTAGGTATTTTGGAAATTGTACCGTAAAATAGGAGCATTTTGAATTTTTTTGACTTTTTTCTCGAAAAAGTTACAAAAATGTGATTGTAATATGCGCTATAGAAGTGGTTAATTCCATAAGAAATGGAAAACGGACACCAATTAGACATTTTTAAAAGAATTTAACTAATTGGATTAGGATTTACATGGTAAGACATTGGGGTACCGATTTTTGTCCAAATTGACATCATCAATAGCCACTGTGCAGTGTTGTCTTGAGTCTTTCTACATCAGATTCTTTCATTGATTTTGCCTGCATTAAAAAAGAGCTAGCTTAATATCCCATGATAAGAAAACTTTCATAAAGCAGTTGGTTCCGACACCGTAACCCGACACGTTCACACGTACTGATATCCGTACACAAGTCCGAGTAACATAGACAACAACAAATGTAAGAGGAACCAACTATGTCATGCTTCCTCCGTTTTTTTTTAATGCAACATTTGTCTTTTTTGGTGAGTGAATTAAAATAATGTTATATAATTATTTGATGCAAGTGTACAACATAATCCGCAACACGCAATAAGTAGTGAATCATAATATGATAATCCTACCTCAAGAGTCTCGAACTCGAGTTTGATGAGATGGGAAGATTCACATTTCAGCATAAGATAGTCAAGAGCATGATGGCAATGCTGCATCTGGTCAGAGGAGAGAGAAAGCTGGGGGGTGTCTTCAGGAAAATCAGAGGAAAGAGAAGAAGAAACAGCCATAGTTGACCTCAAAAAGATTACTAGTCTTAATCTCCCTTCCTATACACTCTTAAGACATATTATGTTTGGCAAGCTTTTGGAAAAATAACATAGAAGTATGTTTTATTAAAGCAATATTCTTAAACTGTTTTTTTAATTCGTTGCCTATGTGAAAGGAACATCTCTTAGATTCGTACACTCAAAACTGTCGAGAATACTTGAAAGAAACGGGCGTACATACTCTAAGAAAGCAAGTGCGTCAAAAACCCCGGCCGAGTATAATAGTATTGTATGAGTGTTTACCTCTCATATATGATCGCACGATATGCAACTACGAGAGAAAAGTAACTGAACTTAATAATTTAATTAAACTAAATTGAAGTGCAATTGTAAGAGGAAATTAACTAAATTAAAGTCAATTAAAAATGATTTAAGCTAAACTAAAATGAATTGAATTGAACTGATAAAGTTCGAATTAATTCAGTTCAAGAAATTTCAGTCTAAAAGAAGAACAGGTAAAGCTCCTATAAGACTTTATCATGATGAAACTTAGAAATTAAGCAATTTCACTCTTAATAACTTAGCTAAGTAAAGGCTGAGCTTCTGTAAGGCTTTAAAATTTTATTTTTACAAAATATAATAACAATAATCACTTTTGTGCTATGATCAAATACGTTCACAAATTACATATTCAAACACATGTTAGAGTTGAAAAAATATTTAGAAATCAGAGTTGGTAAAGTTGGTCATATTTGCTAGGAACATCATAATTACTTGTACTAACTTATCTAATTTACTAGTAGTACATTAAGTTAATAGTTATGATCAACAAGCTAATTATTAATTCTATCCCAGCATCATTAATCACTACAGTATTAAAGTACTGAAGCAGTTACTAGTTACTACTTATACTCACTTATCATATTAACTTAAGCTTATTATTACTTTTACAATCAATTAATTTACTGTATAATTAGATAACTTATGTGAAACTTTTTTGAGTTAATAATTATTACTTGAGTTTTTCTAACCTATCTCTATTATATAAGTGCAGGGGGAGGAAGATGATGTCCCCTTACAAAAAGTCTGATATACCCTTAATGAATTTAAATTGTCATATATATTAAATAATATTTTCTTCTTCCTACTTGCCATATATATATCAAATAAGTTAACAATGGAATTGAATTTGAAATTTTAATTAAATATTATATTAAGGAGAATGATTTCCTCTTCTTACATGTGTGAAACTCTGACAAAAAATTAAATTGACAATATAACTTGATTGACATAATCAGAAGAAAAAATTAAAAACTTGAATTTCATATTAATAATTATATTGATAAAATTTTTAAAAAAATCTGGATTATTACTTGAATAATGATGAACAAATAACTAAAAAAACTATTGAAACATTAATTTAAGAAAAACATATTAAAATAATTATAAATGTCTGTTCGAATTAAATTTTGTGTAACACTCATGAATAACTAATGGAGAAAAAAAAACGTTTATATGACATGCACGCATAGCGCACAAAATTGCTAGTAGTATATACCAATTGCATAAGTTTTGTTATTTATTTTTACATTTACTCAACAAATGTACATAGGCAATTAATAATATCAATAGACATCTAAAATTGCGTGTTATACACTACATCAATTACACATAATCAAGTGACCTTGGTCATAATATGATAATATAATATGATTGTCGTCATCAACTCCATATGGATGTGTGAACGTTTTCTTTGATGAAGTTATTAGAGCATGTCCACTCATTGTAGAATTGGCTATAAAATTGGGTCATCCACCGAGGTAAAAAAACTTAGCATTCCATCCATGGTTTTTTCATGTTTTGAATTGGGTAATAGAATGACTCAATCCATGTTTGGGCATCCTATGACTCAAACCATGGATTAAGTCATGTAAAAGGAGATGGAGGGGCCCACAAAAAAGTGGGAGAAATTTGGCTAGTGAAAAGCTCAAAATGTTGAGTTTAAGGTGAAAAAATCATAAGAGCCAATAATTTGATGCCACGCGTGCATGAGTTCAACAGCAAAAAACCAGCAACTTCTGCTATATGTGTCAGTTTGAGTGCACAAAGCAACGCCCCAATCAAATCATATGTTGACATGTGGCTGGGTCGTCAGATTGATTATTTTTTGATATGCAGATTTTGTAATCTAAATTACTTCAAAATTACAAATCTAAAAAAAAAAAAAATCACCAACGGTCATTTTTTTTTTAAAGCTATAAATAGACATCCATTTTGTTATATTTTGGCACACTTACGAAATTAATTTTTTTTTGGGTATTGAATGGGGTGCATTTGTCAAAATAGGTCATAAAGTATGATCAACTTTTGTAAAATGAGAGAGAGGAATGTCATGTTTTTTTGGGGCATAAGTGGGCATGCTCTTAGTGATCTAAACTCTGAAGTAGCAGTACACCTATTTGATTTTTTGTATGAAAGTTTAATTATAAAGTGAACTTTTAACTTCAACCCCACAAAAAACAAGCATCATCACAACAGTCGCAGCACTGCAACAATGATCCTTAAGATAATAAAGCTAAACTTTAAAATGTCAAAATGATACATGTACAAGAATATGAATTCTCCATTAGTACATGTAAAGTAAAATCTACTTTTCTGAGGCTGATGCCCCGGAAAAAAATGAAAGAAAGAAAAGAAGCAGAGACACTGAGACAGTCTATTACTCCCTCCGTCCCAATTTAGTTGCTACATTTGCTTTTTCACAGTTTACGAGATGCAACTTCAAACGCCAATATCTTGAGTTACATATATGAAAAAATTATAAAAATTATATATTTGGAAAATACAATTTGGGACGAATCATACAAGATCCCACATGACTATGTGTTTTCTTATGTATATAAAATAAAAGACAGTCAAAGCTATGACGTGAATAGTATCAATGATTAAAATGTAGCAACTAATATGGGACGGAGGTAGTAATTACTTAATTTCAGCAGTACGTTTTACTTCGATCATTCACCAATCATCTCTCCGTGAATATCCGAGTACCTTGAAAAGTTACTGCTCTTCTTCTACCCCTGCACCAGTCTTGCTACAGCAATCAAGCACTTTTCTCAGAATTGTACCTTGATATGAGTTCCTTCAGTTCATCAACAACAGTCTTGTAGCAGAAGTAGTATTGATCCTAGATAAATGGTACAATCATAAACATGTTAGTATGTGTCTAATATAGAGAGAAAAATTACATCCTAATATTAACAGAAATTACAGCATTTATATGAAAGCAGAGATTTTCATCATTTATTTTAGAAAAATCAATTTCTAAACTCTAGTTTCCCAAGTGTAGAAAAACTTGGTAGAAAAATATGTGAAAATTTAGTGGTAGAGCTCCCACCTCCCAACCTTAAGGTTGAGGATTCAGTTTCTCGTTTCCACCAACTTCAAGGTCGGGTGGCAGGAGTATTTGAGGTATCCCTTCGAGCTTAACATCCAATTTCTGACTTTGAGCTGGGGTTTCCCTTTAGGTTCGATTCCCTTTTCTCCCGCGCAGTCCCACCAGCCTCATAGGGACTGATCCTCTAGCTAACTACCATAACCCACACCCTCTTACCAAAGATAGGATGTATACAGAAAGAGAGAGACGGTACCAGTGTTTGAACCATTCCAGCTCTCTGAGATCTAAAAACCTCAACAGTATTTGCAAAATCTAAGTCGGACAAATCTCCTGCAAGAATTCTTTGGATTGAGTCATGAATGGTGCAGTATGTTCCAGTACGGCCAATTCCAGCACTAAGGAAAACAAATGGGAAGTGTGAGAGGTCAATGGTCGATGATTAATCCACTGACAAGAATATAGGACATGAGCATGAAGTATACCTGCAATGCACCACTATAGGACCTGCACAAGGTGGCAGATGATAAGTTCTACTCACAATCTCTCGAACAGCTAATGAGTCCTTGGGAACACCATGATCTGGCCACTCAAGATACTGAATATGCAAAACAGACAGTGGTGCCTCTTCTGACTGCAAGATTAATAACATACGTGAGCAAATACAAGATTAATAACATCTGTCGGTAGTAATGAGTGGTAATAAAAATTGCTTCCCCTTAGAGAAAAAAACACAAGCTTAGGAGTGAGATTGCTTCCTCATGAAGAAAAAAAAACACAAACTTGGGGTTGAAACTGCCTCCCCATGGAGATTTTAAGGGTGCTTCCCTTGTAACATTGCACTTAAAATTAACTCTCATTACCACCATTTATTAACGACTACCAAACGGGCCGCTAATGTTATATCCTCAATCATGTTCATTATACACTATGGTAAACTCTTCTTTGCTACAACCTTGTTGGGGAATTAATTTCAACTTAGTTTGTGTTTCAACGACTTCAAAACCCAATCTTTTATCAGCCTCTCAAGGATCACTTGCTAAAAATAACTAGCACACTTCGGTATCGATATTAAGCTGCTTCACCCTCCCCAGATAGGGTATAGTTGCCTTATATAGAGAGAAAGATCATTTGTTCCAATCTAAAAGCTACTGCTAGTCTTTGATTAGCAATATATAAGTTCATATCATACTTATATTTAAAAACTTATTATTATTATATAAGTGCTAGTCTTTGATTAGTAATATATAAGTATATTATATTGATAATCCAAATACAAGCACATCCAATCCCAATGCTCCACTTGACCCAAGTACTTAGGCCTTTGTCCAATTTAATATAACTAGCACAAGAGTTAATATAAAGACGTCAACAACAATCTATTCGTTCCACGTGGGACAAAGACCCACATTTAACCTCTTCAACTCTCTAACTACATATTGAAGACTATATTCCAACAGTCTAGATACTGAATATGCAAAACCGGCAGTGGCGGCTCTTGCGACTGAAACAAATGTTAAACAGAAAACGCAGACTCGATCTCATCAAGGAGATTAAAGACTAGAGAAAGAAAGCTCACATATGAATGCAGTATGCATGAGAATTGAGATGACCTTACCTCTGCCTTGATCACTTGCAAACCGCGAAAAATGAGAGAGCTCCCACTTGGTTTTGTCCATTTTGTGACAACAGAAATGTTACCAAATTCACTAGGTCCATCTTCAGCTTCAAAATAGACATGACATTTCAATTTCTGCATGAAATTTGCAAATGTAGAATGTTATGAAATGCAACAAAAGCTGAAGAAAATTTGATTAGTTTGTTACTTTTCCAGTTTTCCTGAGATGTGAAGAAAATTCAAGAGTTGAAAGCAGTATTCGAAATTACCTCTTTTTCGACCAACTTTGTAAGCATTATAATCACAGGGCAGCGATGCTGCAACACCATTTCCCAGAAATCTTTAAATGTGTTGGGCAATGGAGCTTGTGTAGCTATAAACTTAGGAGCATGTTCACCAGAAGACTACATTTGGCATAAAATTCAAAACCATGATCATATAACTAGGGACCTTCGAATTAACACTGCCAGTTTCATCAGGGGCGAAGGCTGGAATTAAAAGTTAACGGGCCAATAATATTTTTTTAACAAACTTATAAAAATATTTATATTTATCATTCCCACTTTACCACTTGAATAAGAGTATTTATATTATATAATAGCTAATTTAATAAAGTATATCTCAAAAACCTACAAGGGTCACTATATAAATATCAGGGCTGCAAAGTTGGGCCGCGGGGGCCGGCCCCCTACCAGCCCCCCTTATAGCTTCACCCCTGAGTTTCATCCTTTTGGATATACGATTGTATTGTATGAGTCCCATGATATTAGTTATATAACAGAAAACTGAAAACTCCTTTTAAGGCCGGTTTCCAAATCATGTCAGTTTCTCATATTTTCTAAATTTTACAAATCACATGATATAAGTTGTATATAAACCTATACTATTCATATTTATTTTTAAACTGGAAATTTTACAAGTCATTCCTATACTATTCATATTTATTTTTAAACTGGAAATTTTACAAGTCATTCCTATACTATTCATATTTATTTTTAAACTGGAAATTTTATACGATTCTTTATGTTTTTCCATTTTTTCGTTTTAATTGAAAACGATAACAAACAAGCGTAAGCAATGAAACAAGTTTGTAGCAAATGTAGAGGGCACATCACTTACTTTTACAAAGCTTGCATTGACGTAATCCCTGGGTGTCAGGACAACTCGGTTGTTGTCAACTGAAGTAAAAAAAAAAAAGGTCAAAAGGGTATAAAAGCTAAGAGTGGATATATTAAGCAACAAACTAAGCATTAATAACACCAATTTATATGTGATTTTGTCCTAAATTTCTAAATTAGTAGCATTATAGGAAATATATATATTTTTAACTATTAATTCTTAGAGTTGCATACATCAAAACCGTTGATGGTATTAAACGAGTTTGTCACATAATTTTACATTCACCTTCAATTTAATAAACAATGATTATTTGTTGCTACTTCACTATGGATAAGAAGTTTACAGTTTAATGAGCCATCTTTCTAATTAATTTTACGACTTATATAATCCAAGAGTCAAGGATAGTACTAATTAGTAGGCTTCTAAATTATCACTCTCATTGAAATGCATTCACAATGAATTGAAAGGTCCGAATGATCAACTCTACAATATACTACCTCTGTTTTTTTTAGTTTCAACAATTGCCTTTTTGGCTTTTGCACAAACTTTAAGGAAAGAGGAGATAGAGTATAATTTGACTTCATTTCCCATGCTTTTTGCATGTGGGGTAAGTAAAGTGAGGATAAAATGATCAAATTACCCAAAAACCTTTACCAAGAAAAGAAATGTTGCAACTACATAAAAACACTTAAATACGAAAATTGTTGCAACTAAAAAAATAGAGGAAGTAGGTATTTTGGAAATTCTATCGTAAAATAGGACCATTTTGAAAATTTGACTTTTTCTCGAAAAAGTTACAAAAATGTGATTGTGAATTACTGAATATATGCGATTATGCGCTAATAAATGGGTAACTCCATAAGAAAAGGAAAACAGACACCAATGAGACATTTTCAATAAGAAATTAACTAATTGGATTAGGATTTACATGGTAAGACATTGGGGTACCGATTTTTGTCCAAATTGACATCATCAATAGCCACTGTACAGATTGTTGTCTTGAGTCTTTCTACATCAGATTCTTTCATTGATTTTGCCTGCATCAAAGAAGAGCGAAGAACTTAACCACAATTATCTAACAACACTGAACTCGAGATCGAGCAGTTCTATCCAAGTTTAAGTTATTTCTGTTGTTGTAATTGTTATGTAAGAGCGAGTCACGCTCAGTTTAGTTCTTTGTTTATGTGTTGTTGTATTAGCGTTAGGCTGTACTTCCATTTATTTACTTAATGCAAAATTTCCCCGTTGTCAAAAAAAAAAAAAAAAAAAAAGAGCT
Source organism: Beta lomatogona (assembly GCA_947646795.1). NCBI lineage: Eukaryota > Viridiplantae > Streptophyta > Magnoliopsida > Caryophyllales > Amaranthaceae > Beta > Beta lomatogona. The sequence goes on from CANSNZ010000436.1 coordinate 2,122,060, forward strand.
AGCATCCAATTATAAGAAAACTAACATCAAAGTGAGAAAATGTTAAATATGGGCCTCGGCCGCACCCATCACAAAGAGAGAGAGTCCACTTCACAACACAAAGGAGTTTTCACCTTAAAACCATATGGCAATAAGGGGAGTAGCCCCCTTGCATTATAAAGTGAACTCATCTCTCTTCTTTAATCAATGTGGGACACTCACATGTGGTGTGCGCTGTACATAATAGCTTCAACACGCCCCCTCATATGTGAGGTTCCTTTTTCAATTGGCCCAGAGTAAATTAATGGACCCATCTGTGGGTCTGGCTCTGATACCATGATAAATTTGATATGACTAAAAATGGGATTGGGCAACCCAATAAGGAGGAGGAGAGTTCGGTCAACATATAAGCCCAAAGGAGGTTCCATACTAAAACCAATTGGCAATAGTAGGAGTAGCTCCTATAGCTTATATTGTGGTACTTTCTCTCCTCTTTCCCCAATGTGGGACAACTCACATGTGCACAACATATATGGGGTTCAACACTCCCCCTCACATGTGAGGGTCCTTAGAATTATAGCATACTGTTAAGGCAATCCTCATTGGGAATGATCGTCCAATAGAGGGACTTATCCAGTTGCATGACAAATGCCCAATATGAAAGGCCCAACAACCTGGGCTCTGATACCATGTCAAATGACCAACTCTACCAAAAGCTTAAGCTCACTTAGAAAGGAAGGGTGTATGAGATTTGAACTCGTGACTTTTATGTCACGTTGGCTTTGATACCATGTTAAATATGAGCCTGGGCCGCACCCATCACAAAGAGAGAGAGTCCACTTCACAACACAAAGGAGTTTCCACCTTAAAACCATATGGCAATAAGGGGAGTAGCCCCCTTGCATTATAAAGTGAACTCATCTCTCTTCTTTAATCAATGTGGGACACTCACATGTGGTGTGCACTGTACATAATAGCTTCAACAGAAAAACTTGATAAACATATGTTAGAGGAATTAACTATTTCATACTTCCTCTATTTTTTTAACTGTAATATTTATCTTTTTGGTGAGCGGATTAAAATAATCATATATGTGATGCAAGTGTACAACATAATACGTAAAATGCAATATTTATCTTTTTGGTGAGTGGATTAAAATAATCATATATGTGATGCAAGTGTACAACATAATAGGTAAAATGCAATATTTATCTTTTTGGTGAGTGGATTAAAATAATCATATATGTGATGCAAGTGTACAACATAATCCGTAACGCGCAATGAGAAGTAGTGAATCATAATCTGATAATCCCTACCTCAAGAGTCTCGAACTCGAGTTGGATGAGATTGGAAGATTCACATTTCGGTATAAGATAGTCAAGAGCATGCTGGCAATGCTGCATCTGGTCAGAGGAGAGAGAAAGCTGAGGGGTGTCTTCAGGAAAATCAGAGGAAAGAGAAGAAGAAACAGCCATAGTTGACCTCAAGAAGATTACTAGTGTCTTAAACTCTTAATCTCCCTTCCTAAACACTCTTGACTTAAGATATATTTATAGGTGGGAAGATTAGGTGTGTTTTGCAAGCTTTCGAAACAATAACTAGGAAGTATTTTTTTTTTAAAGCAATTTTCTTAAACTGTTTTTTGATGTAATATTATCTTATTAAGACCTACCAACTTTTCTACGCTATAGACTTATATTATTGTACTATGTTTCTTTTAATTTGTTGCCTATGTGAAGTGAACCTCTCGTACACTCAAGAGTCAAGACTGTCGAAAATACTTAAGAAACGGGTACAAATTCTAAGAATACAAGCGCGTCAAAAACCTCTTACCAAGTTAAACTTGGCTTAGTGGTTGGAATTGTGCCTTTTAAGTTTCAACCTTGAGGTTGTGAGTTCAATTCCCACTAAAGGCACTTTAAGGGTAGGAATTTTTCTTATCCTTCCCCCTTACTCTCAAAGTGTCTAACCCGTTAACACGGGCCAGGTTGACCTGTGTGATGTTTCGGTATAGGACAATTCCTCTTACCAATAAAAAAAAGATGTGTCAAAAACCTCGGCCGAGCATTATAGTACTGTATGAGTGTTCACATCTCATATATGATCGCACGATGCATATTCTACCCTGTTTCTTTATACTTAATTTCAATTCCTTTTAGTTTAGCTTAAATCATTTTTAGTTCATTTTAGTTTAGCTTAAATCATTATTAGTTCATTTTAGTTTACTTACTTTCCTCTCACAATTGCAGTTCAATTTAGTTTAGTTAAGTCATTAAGTTTAGTTTGCTTTGTAGTTCAATTCAGCTCTATTTAATTCAGTTCAACAAATTTCAATCCAAAAGAACAGATAAAACTCCTATAAAGCTTTATCATGATGAAACTTAGAAATTAAGAAACTTCAGGTAAAGTAAAGGTAGAGCTTCTAGAAGGTTTTAACAAAATTACCAAGCCAAACCCCTCATTCTTTTGCCTTTTTAATTTTCATTTTTCAAAATATTATAACAATAATCACTTTTGGGCTATAATCAAATACGTTCACAAATTAAATATTCAAACACATGTTAGAGTTGAAAAAACATTTAGAAATGGGTCAGAGTTGGTAAAGTTGGTCATATTTGTTAGGAACATCATAACAACTTGTAACAACTTATCTAATTTAGTTACATTAAGTTAATAGTTGTGATCAACAAGATATTATTAATTCTATCCCAGTATCATAGTAAGGAATATAATCAAAAAGTTTAATTATACTCCCTTATATGAACTTATCAACTTATTGTGTATGTGAATTAAGCTTATTATAACTTTTATGATCTATTAATTTACTGTATAACTAGATAACTTCTGTGAAACTTTTCTGAGTTACTAATTATTATTCGGGTTTTTCTAACTTATACACTAAGGCTCCGTTTGGTATGGTGTAAAATATTTCCATGAGAATGAGTTCTCATTTTCTTCTCATTTTCTGTAGTTTGGTTTGGTAAGGGGTGTAAAAACAAATTTGCATCAAGGGGAAAGAGCTCTTGTACAGGTGAAAATTATTTTTCCTTTCAAAGAGAAGGGAAAACACATTTTCCTCCCTCCTACTTAGCAAGCTTTTACTGTCCTATTATCTATCATCTCCCTTCCTCTTCCATTTTTCTTTTTTCCATAACTTTTTTTGCATTGAACCAAACAAAAAAATTAGCTTTGGAATTGAATTTTCCATTGTCAAATGTTCTACATCGTACCAAACGGAGCCAAAGTGTGTAAATTTAGTTATTTGTTTTTACATTTGCTTAACAAAACCTATATATGACGTAGTCAAATAAGAATATTAATAAACATCTAAAATTGCCTGTTATATGATATCAATTACATATAATCTATGACCTTGGTCATAATATGATAATATAATATGATTGTCGTCATCAACTCCATATGGACATGTGAAAGTTTTCTTTGATGTAAGGTGTGACATAAGCATGGTACACCCAAGGCTTTTTTTTTTGCTCATTGTTCACTTGAAACTTCAAATGAGCATAATCACATAATAGGTAGAGCTCCAAATGAATAAATGAGCAAAAAATAGCCTTGAATATATACCATGCACATGGTACACCCGAGTATATGATGAATGTACTCGGAGTAAACCACTATGTAGCAGTAGCACTCCGCTATTTTAATTGCTTTCTTTTGGAAGTGTAATTACAAGGCAACTTTCTCTTATTCCCAACTCTTATTCTTTCTTTTTGCTTTTTTGTTCTTTTTTTTCTTCTTATTCCAACATTCTTTTCAACAAAAAATCTTGAGCATTTCCACAATTCCACTCAACTTCTTTTCTTCTATGCATTGCGTTTCTTTTTCTTTTAGGGGAGAGAGATTCAGAATCTTAATAATTCGGTTTGCATCTTTTTGGTTTTTTTGTATGAAGTTCAATTATAAAGTAAACTTTTAACTTCAACCCCACAAAAAGCAAGCATCATCAGTTCATCACAACAGCAGCAGCACTGCAGCAATGATACTTCAGATAATAAAGCTAAACTTTAAAATGTCAAAATGATACATGTACAAGAAAATGAATTTTCCATTAGTACATGTAAGTAAAATCTAATTTTCTGAGGCTGGTGCCCCGGAAAAAAATTAACAGAAAGAAAAGAAGCAGAGACACTGAGACAGTCTGCTAATTTCAGCAGTACGTTTTACTTCGATCATTCACCTATCATCCCTCCGTGAAAATCCGAGTACCTTGAAAAGTTACTGCTCTTCTTCTACCCCTGCACCAGTCTAGCTACAGCAACGAAGCAACAAAATGGCAGCACAAACAAGCCTGGAAAATCTGGATATATGCCATCAAGCACTTTTCTCAGAATTGTACCTTGATATGAGTTCCTCCAGTTCATCAACAACAGTCTTGTAGCAGAAGTAGTATTGATCCTAGATAAATGGTACAATCATAAACATGTTAGTATGTGTCTAATACAGAGAGAAAAATTACATCCTAATATTAACAGAAATTACAGCATTTATATGAAAGCAGAGAATTTCATCATTCTTTTTATAAAACTCCAGTTTCCCAAACTCCAGTTTCCCAAGTGTAGAAAAACTCGGTGGAAATTTATGTGGAAATTTAGTGGTAGAGCTCCCATCTCCCCACCTTGAGGTTGGGGGTTCAGTTTCTCGTTTCCACCAACTTCAAGGTCGGGTGGTAGGAGTATTTGAGGTTTCCCTTTGAACTTAACATACAATTTTTGACTTTGAGCTGGGGTTTCCCTTTAGGTTCGGTTCCCTTTTCTCCCGCGCAGTCCCACCAGCCTCATAGGGACTGATCCTCTAGCTAACAACCATACCCCCACCCTCTTACCAAAGATAGGATGTATACAGAAAGAGAGAGACGGTACCAGTGTTTGAACCATTCCAACTCTCTGAGATCTAAAAACCTCAACAGTAATTGCAAAATCTAATGCAGACATATCTCCTGCAAGAATTCTTTGGATTGAGTCATGAATGGTGCAGTATGTTCCAGTACGGCCAATTCCAGCACTAAGGAAAAAAATGGGAAGTGTGAGAGGTCAATGATCGATTATTAATCCACTGACAAGAATATAGGAAATGAGCATGAAGTATACCTGCAGTGCACCACTATAGGGCCTACACCAGGTGGCAGATGATAAGTTCTACTCACAATCTCTCGAACAGCTAATGAGTCCTTGGGAACACCATGATCTGGCCACTCAGGATACTGAATATGCAAAACAGACAGTGGTGCCTCTTCTGACTGCAAGATTAATAACATACGTGAGCACGACAGTGAGGCACCGTCTCATCAAGTACATCAAGTAATAGAGAACAAGCTCCTACATAAAAGCATTCAGCTGGTGAAGCACCAGTATACATGTACAACTGTTAAGAAATAAATTCTCAAGCGAAAGTTGTACTTTGGTCTTTCAAGTAAGAAAATCAAGAAGCAAACAGCAATAGGCTGCTATTCCAATAAATTCTGAATTTTGAATACTCAACAATGTCGAAGTCCAAGTAATCGTTTTACACAAAAGTATATCTAATTCTACACATCAAAGCACTTCAATGCAAAACACCTTTTGTCTACCATGTTCTTTAACACCTAGTGTTATACCCTCAATCATGTTCATTATACACTAGTAAACTCTTCTTTGCTCCTACCTTGTTGGGGAATTAATTTCAACCTACTATGTGTTTCAACGTCTTCAAAACCGAATCTTTTATCAGCCTCTCGAGGATCACTTGCTAAAGATAACTAGCACACTTCACTATCGATATTAAGCTGCTTGACCCTCCCCAGATAGGGTATAGTTGCCTTATATGAGAGAGATCAAATGTTCCAATCTAGAAGCTACTGCACCATTCATAAATCATGATTATTCAGCATTCTTTGCTCTGCTGTAACAGTGTTGCTCCTATTATCCATTATCGGTACTTCCACCAAGGACGTGAAAGGAAATCTCCTCAATCGTTATTAGCTATAACATAGTAAGTGCTTCATTTCATGCTTTTACATTTTAGTTTTAAATTAGTTTATTGAGGTCTTGGCTTCAGGGTTTTGCCTTTGTAGTTTTCTGTGACATTGGAGCAAAGGGCGGATTGAAGTGTGAAGGGGCCCGAAATAGCTTAACAAATAGAAGTCTAATAGATAAGTTGTCTAGAATATACATATAAAAAGTTATAGCATAATGGTTAAGTATTTACTAACTTTTAAATTATAGTTCGAAGCTTAAAAATTAAAATTTTGCCCCCATAAATCCATAATCTTTTGGTCCAAGATCCACCATTGCATTGAAGAACTTTTTTTCATTTGTAGCTTTGGGACTTAGTCATGTACTTTCCGTTTGAGGACTTTTTACAAAGGTTCCTTTGAATTGAGTGTGTGGTTTAGCCAAGGTTAGAGCTAGGGTTTAATTATTATGTCCCTAGTAATTCATTGAAGAAACAGGATTCAGGTTCATCTTTCATTTTTAAGCTCGGCGCGGACTTCTCTACTTCTCCAAATAAAAAATAGGAAAAATTGTTTTAAATAAGTCAACCTTTGCGCGGTCTTCCCATTTTAAGTCTACCTTTTGATTAACCCTGACTGAGTTAGGCTTGTATGTCTGTTTTCTTCAATTGAGTTTTAACCTGTTTGTGACTTGTTTAGTAGGTTACTTATGATACGTTTTACAATGTCCCACCCCCACCCTCGTCTCCCTAGACTGTTTTAGAAGAAGGGGCTTGTAACACGTATCATAAGTAACCTAATAAACAAGTCACAAACAGGTTAAAGCTCAATAGAAGAAAACAGACATACTTAACTAAATCAGGGATAATCAAAAGGTAGACTTTAAAATGGGAAGATCGCGTAAAGGTTGACTTATTTAAAATAATTTTTCCTAAAAAATAAAAAGAATATTAATGACATTGCATGTCTACATTCTTTTACTCGTCTAGCTCATCCTTTTGCCAAGACAATACTTGAATGATTACACATGTAATGACCTTACCTCTGCCTTAGTAACTTCCAGATGGCGCAATACTAAAGAGCTCCCGGTTGTCTTTATCCATTTCGTGACAATAGAAATGTCACCAAATTCCCGAGGTCCATCCTCGGCTTGAAAATAATCACCGCATTTCAATGTCTGCATGTCATTTCCATTTTATGCACATATAGATTATTAGCGCAAAGATAAATATCGGAAGTAATCATAGTGGAGAGGTGTTACAACACCCTTCCCATTTGATACAAGATGGAAAGATGATCAGCAAATATATAGGCAACCATCACGTATATGACTGGATAAAGATAATAAAGAACACCAAGAGAGGATGATGGATGAATCATCCAGACACAATATCTTCCCAGAATACAGCGTTAAACTTGCTTGCTTAGACCAGCCCCGTGACTCTGTGAGGAAGGTACAACATACTCAAAAACACGCTGCTCTTATCGATTTGACAGATACTTTTACGATATACACACAACTTAAACTGATACATTTTTTCACTCTCCTTACAAGTATACAATACAATCTCACTAACGATCCGCTATGTATTTTCTCACATAAATTCTTTTATTATACGCCTCTAACACAAACACTGAAATTCTCTGTTTCGGTGATGTCCTAGAGTTCCTGTGCTCCCACTAATCCACAAATTTTTATACTGTTCTACAAACTTACGGGCTTATATGTAGTTATCTAAATTTAGTTTAAAGCCGACTTATAATTGACAGCACTTCTCCAACATCAATGCTCATGAATGACATCAACTTTATGATTGAAGATTGCTCTCTAATTAAGGTTTCTCATCATATTGGATACTAAATACCGGTATCTAGAAAATTCTAACGAGACGGACATAAAATTGCAGCATGTGTATCGCTCAACAAACAGTCGCTCTCGAGTCACGGAGACAGCTTATATAAAACAATCGCACTCGAGCTTAAGAGAAGTCCATCAGTGCCTTTTCTCGGTCATAGAGACAGCTTATATGGCTACACAACTAATATAACCTGGTACCCTGTATAATGAAGTACCTTGTAATTGTCAACTAGCCGTGTTAGCATCACAATCGCAGGGCAGCGATTCTGCAACACCATTTCCCAGAAATCTTCAAATGTATGCGACAATGGACCTTGTGTGGCTATAAACTGAGCAGCATTTTGTGCAGGAGCCTACATTTGAGATAGAATTTAAAAGTCAAACAGAGAATACGAATTAATATGGCCAACAAATATGAAACTCCATCCCAAATGCGAAATCAAAAGCCAAAGTTCATAAATTCTGATGATGATTTGAAATGTAAAAATGGACCTAAACATGCACTTATACTCTTTGGATTACAGACGATACTGCTTTAACAATTTTGAATATTGCATTCTATGAAATATAAATGGTCAAAGATTGATTTTGAAAAAAATTATAAGTCAAAATATGGCAATCAAATCTAGATTTGGAAGGCGTATGTAATCAAACAAGTCTTTAGCGAGAATTCCAGATTCACATAGTTCAATGAAGAGAGCACATACTAACTTTTATAATGCTTGCATTAATGTAACCCTTGGCTGATGGTCTATAGTCCTTACATGAGATCAAAACAACTCTGGTGCTGTCAACTGAAGACAATGACAAGAACAAGTCATTTGATCATATTCTTCATTGATAACAACAATCAAATTGTTGCAAAGAGTCAGTGACACAACTAGACACCTTCAAAGAAACAAACTGATTGGATAAAGAATTACATGGTATGACATCAGTATAGCGATTTTTGTTCAAATTTACAGGATCAAGAGCCACCGTACAAAGTCTCATCATGTCAGATGATTTGATTCTTTTTTCCTGCACCCAAGAAAAGCTAGCTTAAGAACTCAGATTAGGAACTGCATCACAGTAAACGGATTCTTATGAACAACAAAATGGATAAATACATTTGAGATGAATCTAACAAGATCCCACATGAATATACAAAATGGATATATCAGCAATAATCTACAATTCTACATTCTAAAAATAAGTTATTAGGATAAATGAAAAAGAAAACTACAACTAGAGCAAAAGACGTCCTCACAACTGACAACAAAAGAGAAAAGGAAGAGATCAACCCCTTTAATAAAAAAAAGCCCTTCTCCATAATTATAATTAACCCTCGACTATAATTTCTGATCCCAGCTTCTCTTCCTCAAAAAGCTAGAAACCCATCTTCTCAGGGTTCCATGTTATATCATCCTCCTCCGTAATCCTCACCCCCAAGATTTGTACTACTGGCCTATGCATTAGGGATGGTAATACGACATCGCCTTAAGGTTGCAGTGGCAATAAAATTGTTCCTTATGCCAGCTTGATCATCGCTAATTCCCAGGCCCGTATTTGACACATGAACAAGTGAAGACTCTTCTTTATGAAACAAATGGATACCTGCCAAATCCAGTGATTGCATCTTTGACACATGATAAAGCTGAAGCTTCCCCAAAAGTACCACATGATTGGAATTTGGACGTACATATAATGATATAATCTTACTTCAAGAAATAATCCATTGACTTATGCACCATTATTATTTGGGTCTCCCTCACTGGAAAGGAATCATCAGCGTTATCTTGAAAATAGAATACCCGCGGAAGAAGTATCTATTGTAACTTGTTTCTCCCCTCTTACCTCTTCACCAATCACCTTTCCTATCAAGACATCTCTCACCAAGCACGAAATTAAGCAAAGGACCATCACTCAGAGCAGTAGGAACCTTATACATACAGCACTGCCGGAAAAGATTCCTTTCTACACTTCTGACTTGCTCGCTGACTATTTAACTAGATATTCTGTGGCAAGAAATTCATGGACCAAAACAAAGTATTGCCGACTCGAAATATGATTTTTTAATCAAAAAATCAGTATTACAGATTCATAAACTCAACAAGAGCTCCACTTCACCATATACAGCTTACTGAGACAGTGCTTGGTTAGGCTGATAACCTATCGGCGGAAACATGTTTGACTGTTTGATATTGTTCGGGTTCCATTTTGAAAGTGATACATGGAAGTAACATATTAGCAAAAAGAAACTATTTGCATGATAGTAAGAAAAGTTGATGTTACTAGGCAGCTTCACAAAGATTGGCAGCTTCACGAAGGCCACTGTACACACCATAGCAACAACTTTATAATGGATCACGAAAATTTATGATGAAAAAAATATTATAAAATATAAAATTCACACCAAATCAAATCAACTAAATACTTAAAGCAAATATGTTTTCCGCTGGAAAATAACATTTACAAACCCAAGCACAACTCCCCTCTGCCACCTGCCTACTGCCCTCCCTCTCCAACACTCTCCATGCCCCCAATCACAAAAGACAGAAACTGTCGACTCAGTTACCTACATAGTTTAATGAGCTTGGTTCAACATGCAGATCTCATGTCATCAAAATATCTCGCTTAGATAAAATTGGCTATATAAAGCTTCTATCTCTGAGTAAAATTGCCACCATAAATCCCACTATAAATTATTAGTAAAAGTGATACTAACATAATACAACAGAATAGACAAGAAGTAGGGAGTTCTCAAGTGCTTGAAACCGTGTGTACCAAATTGTCAGTCACATTCTAAATCAGATACAAACAACCCTTGAAAAGCTCCAAAGGCATGAAATCAAAGACATTAGAGATACCAAGAAGACATTCTATCTCACAAGCACAAAGAGCGAGAAGTACTACCCCAATAATCCAGTCATTCCTTTTCAACAGCAACATCCACAAAAGCGCAACACATGCCCAATGCCGCAATGCAACTAGCAGCAGTGCAGCACTATCCCAGCCAACATAAATCAATATGAGAAACTAGCAGGTGCGCCAAAGAGAGATGGAGCTAACTCACTCTACCCTCAAAACCTTAGAAAGCTTATACCAAAGGAATGTAGCATTCACAGAGCAAAAATAAGTGGTTTTTCGGTTTTTCCACTCAAATACACATGGAAATCACATTGTTGAAAAGAAGTGAAGAACTTTATTTGGTATCGAATCTGCACCTTATTGATGGTGTTATATTACCCGAAAAAAAAAGTGTACAAAACAACCCTCTGCAACCTTTGATTTCGACGTGCAATTTCCAAAGAGGTAAAGATCGTGCCTCCAAAAGTTTGCAAGTGTTGGTCTATAGACTATAGTTTTGCAACACACAAGAACACTAATTACTGTAGTATTCACCACGACACCTCACAAAACATGGACAAATCTGGTCCAACTATGTCAAATCTTAGGTGTTCCCGGCAATACCGTGTTCCTGTCACGTAATTTTGTCATGTACAGAGCACCTGACCTTTTTTACATGAGAAGGATCATGTTCCCCAAAACATAACAGACTAACTGGTCAGATTAGGTGTACCTTCATTCCATGACATACTTTTTGCCAATCGTCATTAACAATCTCTATTATATAAGCCAACTCTTGAGGAGGTTTGGTGTCCACCTAATATACCTTAAATACCCTTTTTTTTTTACTGTTTTAAAATTTAATATTAATATATTATAATTTATAACTATTGTACATGTTTTTATAACTTGAAGCACGCATTGTGTGCACTTAAATCTAGTACGTCTAAGTTAAGCATCTGACTTGGACAACATCATGATCATCTTTCTAGTAGGAAAAAAGAAAATAAAACCTATTTCACATCAATTAACCGCTTCAACCATTAACTACATCCTAAACATTTCATATATACGCGAAGATAATCTAAATATATGACTATGACCCAACAAAAACAGTTCCAAGCAAAAGCAAGAACTAAAAATTCAGTGGGTATTTTACTTTACAACAAGCTAAAATTAAGAAATTAGTAAAACTAGATCTCCAATAAACTATCAAATGTCGCACAAAAAAACATATTAACACTTACGCAATTTGATTCCTCCAATAATTATAATTACCCATTTCATAAGCAAACTTAAATAATCCAATACTAACCGAATTATAGCATATAAAACACAACCCACTTCACAAAAGAACAAACTTTTTTGTGGGTAACCACTAATAGAAAGTAGTAGAGTAGTAAATAACAATACCTGGAGAGAATCGAACTCGCGTCGAATAAGTTGGGGGTTCTCCAATTTCTGCTTGAGAGACTGAAGAGCACGAGAACAGTAGTGGAACTGGTCAGAGGAGAGAGAAAATTGAGGAGAATTTTCTGGAAAATCGACGCATTTAGAAGGAGGAGAAGAAACTGGAACTGAAATGGGGTTTGGAGAAGAAGACATTTTGGGTTTCCGGATGCAAATCCGGGATGATACTGAGTTACCCGTTTTTTAGGAGAGAGAGAAAAAGCAGGAAATTTATGGAGGTTTCAAAAGTTTCAGGAGAATTTCTCGTGTTTTCTTCCTATGAAACTTGTGATTTTTTGGGAGAGATTTTATTGCATGAGTTTGATTTAGTCTCTTCTCTTCTTCTCCCACCTTTTTTTTCCTTTCTTTTTGGTGGATGGTTTTGGGTGTGTTTAGGTGTGTGAGCTTTTTGAACCACTTGTGAAAAGGAGATTAAGGGTTTTTTATTGATTAATCAAATCAATTTTAGTTAGTACTAAACTTGAGAAATAAGATTTTGCATGTTTTGAAGCAAACTTTGTTTTACCATAATTAGTACTCCTCGATTCCCCTCCCATGTTTTTTTAAGATAAATAAGTTAAAGTCCCTTGCAAGGAGGAGGGAAATTGGGATCCTTCTTGCAAGGGTGAGAAATCGATTCCCAAGACATCTGGAATCGGAGGTCATACCAATACCACTAGGCTATCTATGTAGAAGTTACAAAAGTTTCCCTACTACAATGGCTATCTCGATTGTAATACTCATCACCATGTTAATCTCAACCATATATTGTTTTCCATCGCCACCTGTTTAGGGATGGACATGGGTCCAGAACCCTACCCAACCACTGTTGGACCCGACCCTAATTTGAGGGTCTGGGTCCAACTTTTTCAGACCCTAAGGGTCCGAGTCTGGGTCCAAGTGATTTTTTAGGGCCCAGGTCCGAGTCTTGGTATTTTGGACCCAGACTCGACCCTTAGACCCTCTAAATATATAATATGTAAATTTTAGCTTTTTACTTTTAAAACAAACTGATTTCCTAAACTAAAAGTCTAAAACAAGTCATTCACTTTGAAAACCATTTTCAAACCCTAGCCCACAGCAGCCGACTAAGAGGGAGACTTGGTGGCTCTCGCCTGACGCCAATCACCAATCTCCGCCGGCACCGAGTTCAATCGCCACCAACCACCATCGAATTGGTGGTCTCTTCACGCAATCACGCCTGACGCCAGATATTCTCTTCCTTCGTTTCATCTTCGTTTTCATCTTTCGATCTTTTTATGTTCAGTTCCCTTCTGTTCTCTCTTTGAGTTCTAAGTATTTTTGCCTGAACCTATTTGTGCTGGAAAATTTGTCACTGTGACTCTGTTTTCGTGTGTGTTGAAGATGTGAAAGTCGACTTACTCGACTATTATGTTCTGTTTTATGTTTTTTTTTCCTGGTATTATGTTGGACTATTATATTCTGTTTTGAGGTGACCGAATTCTTTTGTTTGATGAGTACTACCTCCGTCCCAGAATAATCTGAACACTTTCCTTTTATGTTTGTCCCAAATTAGTTTGAACACTTCTTTTTTTGGCATGGTCCCACCATTAATATATTACTACCTCCGTCCCATAATAGTCTGAACACTTTCCTTTTATGTTTGTCCCAAATTAGTTTGAACACTTCTTTTTTGGCATGGTCCCACCATTAATATATTATTTCTTTTCCACATCTTTGGCCCACACTCTACCTTTTATCAATAACAAGTTACTCAACTTTCTCTCTCCTCTAATAAAAAATACCTCACCAACTCCTATCACATCTACTTTTTAAATAAAATAACATTTGATAACCACACTACAACTTATCACCTTAAACTACGTGTCCCAACAAGTGTTCAGATCTTTCTGTGACGGAGGGAGTATAATTTGTAGAAACAGCATAGCTTATTTGTAGAAAGAAATAGGCCTGGACCCAGACCCTAGACCCTACAGACCCTAAGGGTCTGGGTCCAATTTTCCCAGACCCGACCCTTGTCCATCCCTGCATATTGCTATTCTTACAACACCACCACCTGATGTTGTACTTACACCACTAACAGTTGCTGCTGTTTCTCAGCCACCACTCGCTGATGTCCCTCCACCGCCACCTCAACCATTTGTAATGGCGGAGCTATCAACTTGTTCAAGTGAGTTCAAGTCAATTAAAACTAACTCTGAGATAAACGTTATGTAGTTACTTCTCAAAATCATTTAAACAAGTCTACAAAAATATTTTTTTGGCCATAAAAACATTGAGCTTTAAGTATAACACTACAAATTTATTTCATAAGTTTATAAATTAGCAATTGAAAGAATCCAAAACTTTAAATTCCGATAAGTATTAGATATTTATATTTTTATTGCACATATATTGTACATATAGCATACTATATTGCACTGTACATATATTGTACATATATTAGACATATATTGTACATATATCATACATATAAATTGCAATAGTATAAGTATGTGTTTCTTAATTTAAAGTATGTGTATCTTAAGTTGGGTGAATAAATCACGCTATATATAAAGAGAGAGATAGAGAGAGACTTAGATTACATAAAATCATGTATCAAGTACATTTATTAACAATTTTATATTGGAGGGTTAACAACAAAGCCTCATTCTCACAGATTTACATTTGGCAATATTAATTTTGCATAAAGCTTGGCAATTGTTGGACAAAGGCTTATTCTCACACATTTACACTTATCAATGATCGTAGTCCACCATTGAAAACTTTTCACAAGTGTGTTCACTTCAGAGTACATCGTAAGATAGTATTGTAACAGTATATATAATTAATACTACGACCACAAATCAAGTGGCCGGGTTCAATTAAACCCAATAGTGTGATAGTAGCTCCACCCCTGACCATTTGTGGGGATGGTTTTTGTATGGCTGATAGCAGGGTCGGCTATGAGCCTGTGCAACTAGACACGTAGCACAGGGCCTCATAAATTTGAGGGCCCAATATTCTGGAGCCCTTCTTTTCTTAGTTAAAAAAAACGCAAATCAGTTCTCCCTCTAATTACTGAAGCATGTAGCTCTTTCTCTCTCTTCCATCAAAGCAGTTGACTGTAATTATACTCCGCAATTTTCTCTTCCTCTAATTAAACTTGCAATTCCCATAAAAATTGTAAATTTTTATATATATTTCTTCTCGAATCTCTAAGTTTTTCAGTAATTTTCTTGTTTTAACCAAGTTTCCATTAAACTTTCTCACATTCCTCTCCCAAGTCCCAATCAACGTGTATGAAGAACTTGGATTATTGTCAATGGAAGATATAATTTTAAGTTCTTCTACATCAAATCACTATCAATCAACCAAATTTTTTTTCCGCCTATATATTGCCACCCAATTTCAATATTTTTTCAAAGACCAACAATATCATTTTTCAAATCTTGTTTTGAGTGGAAAAAAATCAGCTTGTGTATGTTTCATGTTTCTACTTCTCACAACTAGAGGTATTCTCCAACTCTAAGCAGTTCATTGTGATAGAGGCATTCAGCATGAGTTGTTGTAATTTCAGTACCATATAACTTTGAGTATTTATCAATTATTAATTCAATTTATAGATTATACATATTCACCAGTCACTTGAAATATAATTCTTTGATTAGCTTCAATATTATGTTTTATTAACTATTCGTTTGCTACTGAACAACATGATTCCAGCGCTTACAGTAACAGGTAACAAAAATACTAAAATTTGTCTCTGTTAAAATAATTTGTAATTATTTATTTAGATAAAAAAAACTATACTTTAGTTGGAACTTAATTGGTAGTGAAGCAGTCCTGCCTTATAAGTCAATTTTGGGTTAGAAGGATGGTTCTTTTTAAGTAGCTAGAATGTCGATATTAGCTTGATATTGTATTGGAATGTTATTTATAATTAGATAGATCTAGTTTGAGTTTTTGGTTTGATTATGGTAAAAGTATGATTGTATTTTGAAATAACTTTTTAATTATTAAAATTGCAGTTCTAAAAATTAGGGGCCCAATTTTTTAGATTAGAACAGAACCTCTAAATGGTTTAAGACGGCCCTGGCTGATAGCTATGTGTGAGCTTAAGTCATCATGCAACAAGCCCCCTCTTAATAAATTCCCTTTATTATTCTTTTTTTTTTCAAATAAGAATATATGTTCTTTCATTCAACAATTGAAATATCTACAATATTAGCGTAGTCTATAAGAGTCGAGCTTTTAAATTATGGGCCGAGCTACTATAGAACAAAAAACGACTTATAGAACTACCAACGCCGAAAGCATGGAACTTGCTGCAAGTTCCATGCTTTTGGCCAGGGAAGTCAGTTAAAGATTACTTTAAAAGCTAGTCTAGTAATTTAACTCTCCCAGATCACCAAGATATGAGTACTAAAGTTTTCTTGATGAGTATCTTCCTATTGGCTTTGCTTTTGGATGCAGGTCTACGTCCTTCTAAGATAAAAAGACATGAAAAGAAATGCACATCCCATTAAGAAATATCGTGATGCCATCTTCGGTAAATTAAAACCTCATCCCCAAATTGACTGCGAGACTATTGGGAAGATCACATATGTTCTAGAGATGAGAGTGTGCACGACATCAGACTTAAAATCTTTTCGAAATTGTTCCGAGGAGGCGCAACAAGTAGCTGTTGAGATGGTCTCACAATGAGTACAAGAAAGGCATTTTTTAACCTTACACAGTAACATAATAATGAACAAGTATCTTTATGACTTGTAGAAGAAATTATTGTAATATCCAAGAATATATATTTTCATACATCGATAATAGTCCTTGTATATAGTATATATATATATATATGAGCAGTAGGCGATAACCTAATAGTATTGACTGTTGACAGATCACGTTCGATTTCAAAGGTCATGAGATCGATGATCGAGTGTCACCTCTTGCAAATGTAATAAATATGTTTACTATTTTGTATTCTTCTTCCTTGATCTTCCTCTATTTTCTTGTCCTAATTATCACCCAAATTTTAAGTGCAATTAACAATAATTGACCACACCACTTGATTGAATTATTTAACAAGTTTTTTCTTATTCTTATTGGCACAAAGAAGCCTCTTAACATTACAATGTGATAACTACAGAGTCCATATTGTACTAAGTAACTACTATTTATATACCAACTTTATTCCATATTTTCTCACAAATATATAAGAAAAAATATACTTCGTCAAGTGTTGTTTATTTGGTTTGTCTTGATGCATACGTTTACAATATCAACTTTTATAACGTTTACTTATACATAATTAAAAATATTAAGGAATACATACAAGCAGAAAATGTTCCATGTGCCATGTTCCATGTATGTAGAAACGAATGAAGTATGTTTATTACTTCATTTATCTATAGCGGGTGGATTATCCACTGGGTAGACGCAAAATAAAATGTACTTTTTATCAAGTTTTCTCTTTGTTAGCACTACCAATAGACGGTATCTGTTAGTAAGCTTCGTCTGTTGGCCACACCTGCCCATTCCCTTAACTACTTTCCCAATTCTTTCGAAACACCTCTTCCCAATTTCTTCAAACACCATTCTCTCTCATCTTTTCCACAATTCACATCAACTGAAGAAGGCCAACAAGATTCGCATTGCTCATCTCGCATCTAAAGACCATGTAAATGGTTCCTACTCTCCATAAATTTACCAAATTACTGTTATTGGTTCTTGAATTCTCCAATTTGCAAGAAATTAGGGTTTTCAAATTGGGGTTGTCAAATTCACTAAATTGCGGTTTTATTTAGCAAATTTATGAGCAAACCTTCATGATTTTAACATTGTTCAATTATTTTTAGAAGGATGTCAAACAACACTTACCAATCAACTCAGCCATCACCCAGTAAGTGCGACTTCGGCATCCCACCAAAGATGCTCACTTCCCTGGTCTAGTAAGAACCCTGGTAGAAGGTTCCTTTTATGTAAACTCTCTGATCCATATAAAGGTAAAAGAAGGTTGCAACTGTTTTCATTGGGTGGATGATGATATCTTAGAGTGGCAAATTAAAGGATTGTTACAAATCAGTTACTATTGGAGAAGACGCTCCTACCGACTGACATTGGCTTTCTAAAATTGGAGGTGACAAAATTGCAAGATTAAAATTAAAAATTACTTATTGTGATGGGTTTTGTACTAGGTTGGTTTGTATGGCTGATGCTTAATGCACATATGGTGTGACAGAGGAATCAAAGATGATGAGGGAATTTGCAATTCGCCAGTTAAAAGAAATGAGAAGAATTTTTCGCTTATAATGAATAATGGATGTATGAGGTTGTTACAAAAGTTACAAAAGTTTTCCTACTGCAATGGCTATCTCGATAGTAATACTCACCACCATGTTAATCTCAACCATATATTGTTTCCCATCACCACCTACTGCTATTCTTACACCACCACCAGGTCCACCACCTGATGATGTACTTACACCATCAACACCTGTTGTTGTTCCTCGGCCACCGTTCGTTGTTGTCCCTCCACTGCCACCTCAACCATTTGCAATAGCGGAGCTAGCAACTTATTCAAGTGGGTCCGAGCCAATTAAAACTAACTCTTAAATAAACGTTATATAGTTACTTCTTAAAATCATTTAAATAAGTTTATAAAAATACTTTTTTGGCCATAAAAACATTAAGCTTGAAGTATAACACTACAAATTGATTTTATAAGTTTATAAATTAGCAATTGAAAATCTAAAACTTTAAGTTCCGACAAAATTAGATATTTATGTTTTATTGCATATATATTGCACATATATTGTACATATGTCATACACATATTGCACTATACATATATTATTGTACATATATTGTACGATTTTTTCACCATATACCCCTAACAAATAAAAAAAATAGTTCAAAGTACGAATTATGATGTTTGTGATAAATTGTTAACGACCTCTTTTGAATGTTGTCATAATAATAATAATAATAATAATAATAATAATAATAATAATAATAATAATAATAATAATAATAATAATAACAATAACAATAATAATAATAATATTAATAATAATAATAATAAATAATAATGATAACAATAATAATGATAATAATGATAATAATAATAATAATAATAATAATAATAATAATAATAATAATAATAATAATAATAATAATAATAATAATAATAATAATGATGATGATAATGATAATAATGATAATAATAATAATAATAATAATAATAATAATAATAATAATAATAATAATGATGATGATAATAATAATAATAATAATAATAATAATAATAATAATAATAATAATAATAATAATAATAATAATAATAATAATAATAATAATAATAATAATAACAACTGGACTGAATTGAAAATAAGTCCAAAAGAACAGGGCCTAGGTCGGGTTTTGACTTTTAGAAATGAATAACCTTTAGGTGAGTCCCTTAAATTGGGCCTTGCTAGTGTGTTTGTACTTTGTCGTTCTCAGGGAAGTTTGTGAATGTAGTAACGCTTAGATCCTACACATGTTGGTTCTCTTGTATGTTCAAATTGAAGGAACATAGAGGAATGATAAAAAAAACACATGCAAAGGTAAAGAAAATCTATACGAAAAAATATAAAAACTTATATGGACCTGATCCACATAAATTAGTGTGGACCTGATGCTAGTACATGTGATTTATGAAAAAAATAGTCACTATATATGTCAAGAAGGGCACTTGTAAGAACACCTCCTCTATGTAAGAACACTTTTTTTTTATGTGAGAACTAATATGAACATTTGGATCTAATCTAACCGTTCTAAATACGCTTATGAGTAATGGCATTTTCGTAGTTTAGGTTAACACTTACTTCGTAATTTAGGTTAACACTTACCCCCCCTTCTTCCCTCCTCTTTCACGCCACTTTGACTCTCTCTCTAAAATTTTGCATAGCTTTTCTTTTTCTCTCCTATGTAATATATCGTTCTTCATGGAGTTTTCTTCAAACTTTTAGTTCGATTTTTTGCGGATTCTACACTATTCTTTCCAGAATTCAACAGGTATCATTCGAACTTTTAATTTGATTTTCTTGCAGATTTTGATGTTTGATTTTCGAACTTTTGCAAATTCGAACATTATTTCGATTTTGTTGTTTGATTTTCGAACTTTTGCAAATTCCACATTATTCGATTTTGGTATTGATTGAAATTAATAGATTTGATTATCGTTTGGTATCGAATTTCGTGTGGTATTGATTGAAATTCTATTAGTTTTCAATTGGTATTGATTCCAATTAACATGTATTCATTTGTTTATATTGAATGTTTAGTCATTCTTTTTCTTTGTTTTATTTTTAGGTTAATTAGTATTTTGTTTTGTTTGAGATATGGAAGTTGAAGTTGATATGCATAAATCTTCTTCATCATGTCCTGAATCAGGTTATTTTTTTACTAATTGATGTTAGTTTGTAATGTTCTAAACTTTCGTTCCAAATGTTCCAAACTTTAATTGCTTATGTTCTTAATATGTATGTACGTATTCTAAACTTAAATTCATATGCACTTGTAGATGTAGTTGTGAATAGTGATCAATCCGTTCCTATAATCCAACCTTTGCTTGAGTATGATATATATGCAACCTAATATCGTCTTAACTTTCAAAGAACAAAGGCACTGGTGTTCATGTGGCACATGAAGTTAGTAGCACTGGAAGTGGGAAAAGGTTAAAGGGTGATAAAGAGAAAGCAGTTGAGCAAAGCCAAAAGAAGAAGAGGTTATGTCGAGGTTGTGGTGAGCTTGGTTACCATTTACCATGATATTCGAAATTGTCCTAACAAAGTCAATTGATTATGTGAGATTTATGAGAAGTACAATATTTCTTTTCTTTTAGAACATATGCCAGTGTGTTATGAATCATGAAAAATTGTTGTTTAGAACTTATGTCTATGTTTTATAGATCATAAAGTATTGTTGTTTAGAAGATATTAATATGTTTTATAGATTATGAATCATGTTCTAAACTACAACTACTAGTAATGTTCTAAAATGTATATCATATATGTTCTGAATATCAAACCTAAGTTCTACATATTTAGCTGTATGTTTCTAAAGAAATTTCATATGTTCCAAAAAAAAAAAATTATCAAAGTAAATAATAATCATATTACCTAAAAAAACATATCATTGAATTCTAAAACTCAATCCCTATGTTCTAAACTATTACTAGTAATGTTCTTAATATCAAACCTAAATTCTACATATTTAGCTATATGTTTCTAAAGAAATTCCATATGTTCCAAAAAAAATCATTAAAGTAAACAATAATCATATTACCTAAAAAACATGTCATTGAATTCTAAAACTCAATCCCTATGTTCTAAACTACTACTAGTAATGTTCTAAAATGTATATCATATGTTCTGAATATCAAACCTAAGTTCTACATATTTAGCTATATGTTTCTAAGAAAATTTCATATGTTCCAAAAAAAATTATCAAAGTAGATAATAATCATATTACCTAAAAACTTGTTTAGATTTATTATTAATTTGGACATGTTTTATAACATCTTTTTTTCCCATGCTAATTTTGTGCATATTTTGTTGATAATAAACAAATGATGTTCTACGTGGTTGTTCTTATGCTCTAAATATAGTCCAACGTATGTAATTTTAAATAGTTTCTTCTAATGCTCTAAATTATTCATATAGTGTGCTAAATGATCCTTATTGCTTTGTAAATAGTTCTTGTTGTGTTCCAAATAGTTGTTGTTGTGTTCTAAATAATTATTTTATGTTCTAAATAATTCATTTTATGGTATAAATAGTTATTATCGTGTTCTAAAAATATTTCCCCTATAACATAATTTTTCAACTTCTTGTCTTTTTTTTTATCTTTCTTTCTGTTGTTCTTCCAATCTCGTGTTCTAAATAGGCTTTATTGTTTTATAAATAGTTCTTGTTGTGTTCCAAATAGTTGTTGTTGTGTTCTAAGTATTAATTCTTTTATGTTCTAAATAGTGCTTGCCGTGTTGTAAAATTTTTTTTTTTCAACTTTTTGCCTTTTTATTATCCTTCTTTCTACCATTCTTATAATTTCGTGTTCTAAATAGTGTTTATATATTATTTTATAAATCGTTCATATTGTGTTCCAAATAGTTGTTGTTGTGTTCTAAATAATTCTTTTTATGTTCTAAATAGTTCTTGTAGTGCGTGGTGTAAAAATAATTTTTCAATTTTTTGCCTTTTTATTATCCTTCTTTCTACCATTCTTATAATTTCGTGTTCTAAATAGTATCTATTATTATTTTATAAATCGTTCTTATCGTGTTCTAAATAGTTGTTTTTGTGTTCTAAATAATTATTTTTTATGCTCTAAATAATTCTTTATATGTTCTAAATAGTCCTTGTCGTGTTCTAAAAACAAAATTTGTGATTAGATTTTCTTTCGACCTTATTTTATCGTTCTTCTTCTTCTAAGCATAATCAAAGGTTATATAAAAATGTTTGAATTTCACAAACTAAGAAATCAAACTAAGAAAACAACAATATTTATAACACAACAAGAACTATTTAGAACACAACAATGTTCATATAAAACTGAGAAATCATCATGGGTAAAAGCAACTCAAAATATGAATTCAACCTATTTTTTCATATTCTAAACTATAAAGTCATCCTTGTGATGTTCAAGTATACTAGAAATTCAAGAATCCAACTGTTACATTGATAACATTATATTTCATGGAATGTTGCCCATTCCCTTGACTTTGAAATCAAAATGTGACGTTCTTCATTTCTCTTGTGTGCAAGAATCTTCCCACAATATTCTACCCTCAACCTCTTCAACTGATCAATCTGCAATGAAACATATTCAGATATTAGAAACAACAAAATCTATACTAATATTTGAAAAAGAAGAGTTGAAAATTAGTACTCACATTATCCTTTTCCAAGCCACTTTCCCATTTTTCATCCTTATCCGATCCCCTTGATATGTCTCCATGTGCTTAAGTACAAACACTCCACAATCATGGTCATTTGAATTGCTCCTCCATTTCATCTTCAATGTTCTTGTTTTGAACCACTTATGTAATCATTTTCGGGAATTTTGTCATAAATAAATCTTGCATATCCCCTCAACTGAAAAGATGTAAAAAAAGCCATTAGTAGATGGTATATAAGTTGAAGATTGTATAATTATGCATAAAAATATGTTACTAGTCTTAGGATCATTCTTGTATTTCTTGTAAAAGGAGATGCCGAATTAAAGTATTTTGCTATCTATTAAGTCGATTGTGTTATCAAGTAAGTTGACGCAAAGCAAATAGTAGTGCTCAGACGCTACTATTGGAAAGAATACCTAATGATGGAATTTTCGCATAAATAATTGTGTTATTAGTTGACATGTAACATAATCAGTGCAAACATGTTTTATTATTTCAAGAACTTACTAGATGAATCATTTGGGATACGGGGACAATAGCGTGTTCCATCTCTTCATTCATCCTTTTTAACAATACATGAATTCTATCTTCGAATGTAGCAGTTGAAGGAAAGTATTTATCCGTACATAAAATAATCTACAATCAAATTTAGATAATGTTTCATTTCAAATTTTAATCATTATATATAATGTTCCAGAATTAAGTGATGATGTTCTACATTAACCTAGCAAAAGTTCTAAGAGCAAATAAATCATGTTCTAAACTACTACTAGTAATGTTCTAAAATGTATATCATATGTTCTGAATATCAAACATAAGTTCTACATATTTAGCTATATGTTTCTAATGAAATTTCATATGTTCCAAAAAAAAATCATCAAAGTAAATAATAATCATATTACCTAAAAAACATGTCATTGAATTCTAAATCTCAATCCATATGATCTAAACTACTACTAGTAATGATTTAAAATGTATGTCATATATTATGAATATCAAACCTAAGTTCTACATATTTAGCTATATGTTTCTAAAGAAATTTCATATGTTCTAAACTACTACTAGTAATGTTTGTTACGATAGTCAATCGCGATTTCTAAAGGTAAGGTTGTGTACTGAATCCTTTACTTTATGTTCTAAATATTTTATCTTATGTTCTAAACATTTTATCTTATGTTCTAAATAGTTTAATGGTGTGTTCTAAAAAGTTCAATTACATGTTCTAAATAGTTTAGTGGTGTGTTCTAAAAAGTTTAATTACATGTTTCTAATTGTTCCATATTGTGACTTCGATGAAATTTTTGCCTAATATCAATCTTGTAGAAAATGAAAACACATGAGTAAGTTTTCTGAACATGATACCATCGATTTCAAAATAAGATTAAATATTATATTTCAAAATATTGAGAAAAATTCAAAAAATTAAAATTAATTCAAATGAAGATATATATAGAAAGTAACCTGTAAAACATTTTCATTGATACATTATGAATTTATCTGATCTAGAAGACTCTTTTTCACAATTGGACTACTATTTGACTTTTCTTGCATTTCTTAGTGTCTTTATTCTCAGTAGTCTACCTGTTTCAAAAATTTATAACATATTAATATACTACTTAGAACATAGAAAATCTCCTAAAATTAGTTCACAATTTTCAGAAATTTGCACCAAATAACACAGAGCATTTCGTGAAATAAACATGATAAGATTTTGATTATTCAGTTTGTATTACTAAATAGAATGAAATGTTGAAATTATAGAACATCAAAACATCTTAATAGAGCATTCAAACAAATTTAACAATTTAGGTTTTAATTGTCAAAAATTCGAAGATAACTTACGAATTTGTAGAATCTCATCCTTCAAGGAAAGCATTAGATCCAGTAACATTTGCATCGCCTTCACCATTTTTATTGCATTCTCGAAAAAAATAAAAACAAAATTCAATTGAAAATACCAAAAATATCTCAAAACTTTGATAATTACTTATGTAGACACATAATTGTGTCTCCCCATTTAAGGATCCGATGATGAAACATACCGCGGTCTTAATTGGTCCGACCCAAGGGGAAAGCCGTCCGAAAAGCCATCCCAAAACTATTTTTAAAGTGTTAAAGTTCATTTTAATCCTATTTGAAAGCCCAATAAATTATTAATTGTTGTGGATTTGTAATGATATGATGATAATGAATTTGTGTTAGTTTTTTGGGATTGATTTGGAAAAACTTTTGATGTTGATGTTTGATGTATGGTTAAGTACTTTTAGAGGATTTATGTTCAGTTTGATATTTCTTGTTCATAAAAATCTACAATGAATGCAGATATGTAGCATTTTCAATTAACGAGTTCGAGTTGGAACCGAGTTCGAGTTCGATCTTTAACCGAGTTCGAATTCAAGTTTGAGCTTAAAACGAGTCCGAGCTCGAGTTCGAACTGAGTTCGAGTTGGAGTTTTGGTTTTCAATTTCGATTTGAGTTTGAAAATTTCAAGCTCGTGAGTTTTCGAGTCGAGTTTGGGTATGAGTTTTCGAGCTCGACTCGAGTTTTACTAAAGCTCTACTCGCATCATTGCCAACCCTAGTAACTCCACAATATTCCAATTTCCAAGTGATAATCATATATAACTACTTGTAAATACCTAACAAGATGATTCTATGAGTAACATAGCTTTTTGGGCTGTTGCAGATTGTACGAGAAAATATTTATTTTATAAATTTAATATTTTAATTGTTATATTTCTCTAAAATTATGGTCTAAATATTTATGAACAATTATTAAAACGGTTTTTTTTACCAAGTATTCCCGAGTTTTCAGAAAATTCACCAGGTACCTTCGCACTTTTCAAATTCACCAGGTACTCCTGAGTTTTATGGTAATACATCAATATACCCTTAATGACTAACGACGGTTAACTCCGTTAGTCATTCCCTCCACTCTTCCAAACAATCCCACCGTAGCCCAAACAAAAAAAATATGAAGAAGATATGGCAAAGAAGTCAAGGACGTTCTCATGCTTACATTCGACGTTGTCGGAAGGGATTTTCACACTTATAATGTCCCGTGAAACTCCTAAAGAGGTGTAGGAAAAGCTCAAGGAGGAGTTTGAAGGAATAGTCAAACCAAGTTGATGCAAGTTTTAAATCTCAAAAGGGAGTTTGAGATGCTAAGCATGAAAAAGTCGAAGGTGCCAAGGAGTACGGAAAATGAATTATGGCTATTGTCAATCAAATAAAGCTCCTTGGTGGTGATTTTTCAAGTCAAATAATAGTAAACAAGCTTATAGTAACTCTTCTGGATAGGTATGAAACCAAAATTTCTACTCTTGAAGATTCAAAAAATTTGTCTACTTTAACTTTTGAAGAGTTGATCAATGCACTCCATGCCGTTGATCAAAGAAGACAAATGAGAGGAGAAAATGATGACGCAACCAACGGTGAAGAAGCTTTTTTGCCAAGACTTCTTATTCTAAGGGGAAAGGCACAATTCCTCAATGTGGTGTATGTAAGAAGCTCGATCATGAGGAAAAAGAATGTTGGCATCAGGGGCGGTTCTTGGCCCATGCGGGCTGGGCGACCGCATAGGGCCTCGATATTAGAGGGGGCTCGAAATTTTAGACTTAATTCTGTACTGCAAATATATTAGCAACTAATTAATATGGAGGAGTTGGTAAGATGATGGGCTTTTTTAACCTTGGATACAAGGTTCGAATCCTAGAGAATACAAAAGATTCCCTCTTTTTATTTTTGACAGCCATAATCACATTCACTTTCTCTTTTTTTTTTTTTCCCTCCTTCAAACGCAGTATAGCATTTATGAGGCAATTCATTAATTGTCTTGTCTCCTACAATACTCCCTGAATTAAATTCCTTCTCCATATTCACATACATTCTTTCGGTCTTCCTTCTTCAGTTCTTCATTTCCAAAGCCCAAAATATTTACTGTTATCCCCAAATTCCATTAATATTATCTACTTGTTTCCAAAATATAATATACAGTCTTTTAGGAGGAAAAAATTAAAAGTCGAAGAATGGGAAATTACGCAACTATAGCAAAGCAAATATATTTCTTCAAAGGTAATTTTACATATTTATATATTTCAATTTTATATTGAATGACATAATTTAGTTTCTGAAATGTTGCTGTGTTGAAGGATTATTCCTTGTTGCTATATCTTTCTATGTTTTCTAATGATGTAAATGGTGGGCATTTTGTGTGGGATGCATAGCACCCATAAAGCTATTGAAGCCTTGAAGGAGTGTGGATTTGTAGCCACTGCATTTTGGCTTCATGTTTCCGATCCATTGTTCACTCTCCTTGTTTGGGGGTTGAAAATTGTTTGTATCTCAAAGCCTTTTGGCTGATTAATAAAATATACCAAATTATCAAAAAAAAAAAAATTACATGAAACATTTTTTGTCCATCAATCTTCTATTCTGGTTGATAAAAAAATGAAGGGTTTTTCTATGATTTACCCCTGTGTTTTTTAAAATTCTATAATGTACCCCTAATGTTTTTTTATTCTACACTGTACCCCTGTATTTTTTAAGTTTTCTACATAGTACCCCTAGTGTGTATTAATGAAAACGGACGTTAATCATTATTGAATTCCAACCCAAACCTCCCCATCCCCTCCACCCCAACCCCCTCCCCTCCCCTCCACCGCCGCAACTCCCAACCCCCTCCCCCGTCATTGCCCCCTCTCTCTCCTCCGCCGCAGCCCCCCACCCCCTACCCCTCGCCCCCCCCCCCCCCCTCCCCTTCGATTTCCCGCATCCCCCAACTCTTTCCCCTTCGATTTCCGACAGCCCCCCACCCCTCCCTTCGATTTCCCTCGGCCCCAATCCCCTCCCCATCAATTTCCCGTGGCCCCCATCCCCTCCGCTCGATTTCCCGTTAGCCCACCCCCTCCCTTTTGATTTCCGTTGCCCCCCCCCTCCCCTTCTATTTCCCGCGTAGCCCTATGTGTTGATTTTTTTTTTTAAAACATTGGCGAGGTTGGTGGTGGTTGTTGTTTCCACGGCTACGGTGCGAGGGAAGGAAGGGGTGGGGGGTTCGGGAAATCGGGAGGGAGGAGGGAGTGGGGGGGGGGCTGGCGGCGGTCATGGTGGTTGCGGAGGGGGAGGGGGTGGGGCTGGGTTGACGGCGGTCATGGTGGTTGCGGAGGGGGGGTGGGGGCTAGGCTGGGGCCGACGGGCCGGGGAGGGTTGAGACTGAGAGAGAAGCCCGGAAATGAAAAAAGATAACGGTAAACGTTACGTACACTTAACGTAGGGGTACTATGTAGAAAACTTAAAAACACACGGGTACAGTGTAGAATTAAAAAACATTAGGGATACATTATAGAATTTTAAAAAACACAGGGGTAAATCATAGAAAAACCCAAAAATGAAACATTAATTGTTTCTGTATAAGGTTGTACTGTTGTAGACTTGTAGGAGACTAAAGGTTAAAATTGAATCGAAGTTTTTGGTTAAAAAAATTATGAAATTTTTTTCCTTATGATTCAAGGGCCCTAAGTATAAGAATTTGAGTAGGGCCCCAATAATGATAGCCCCGCCCCTGGTTGGCATAAGGGAAAAACACAATGTTTCAAATGCAAAAAATTTCGGCATTTGGCGAAACATTGTAGATCACAGATTGGAGAGCAAGCAAGCAAGGCACAAGTAACCGAAGAAGAAACATTATTTTAGAGTAATGGGTGAAAAGTGCACCATGTCGAAGAGAAGTGCTCCACAAATAGATAGTTGGTGAGAAGTGCATCAACGAATGTTTGGTGATGAGAAGACAGAAGTGCATCACTTATGAAGGGAAATACTTCATAAAAAAAATTGGCAAATGTTCAATACCAACTTTAAAGCAAAGGGGTGTGTTGAATGTAGTGCTTCAAAGTATGGTTTCTGTAATTGTAGTCAATATAATTTGGTAATTTTACTTAGTCAATGGTAGTTAATCATGTATTTTTTTAATTAAAGAAGTGGGGCACTAATTAGCACTAAGTAATCCACGTTAAAAGGTCATGTACGTAGTTGCTTTCTTTTAGGATATTTAACTAGTTTTTTTTGCCCGGGCGATGCCTCGGGTCAGTTACAATAAATCAATATGTTATTATTTTTAAATTTTATAATTTATTTTGCTACTTTTCGTATTCTTTGTCCATTAAGAAATTGAAAAATTCACGTCACAACGTGATAAATAAAGAAAAATTGAAAGGTTTGAGTTTGATAACAATACCTTAAAAGGAATTGTGGTAAGAGAATATGACATCAATATTCTCTTGTAAGTTACGTAATAAGAGTGTTAGAGATGTATATATTTGTTCAAGTTTTTTTAGTTAAGTATACTTATTACAAGACTTTATCATATTTTATTTGAAACATTAGACAACAAATTCATAGTGTATTGATGGTTAAGCTCTAACTTTTCATTTCAAAGGTCACGTGTTCGATACCTTGCACTTACACATTTTTTTTTTTAAAGTGAGGAGTACACATAGACATAAAGCATTTGCATTAGAAAGTTGAGGAGAGTGCCACGTGGCACATAAGCTTTCTTTCGCACGCCTTTTAATATATTTGTATAGATTTCCTTGTAGCCTATTTAAAAGATAGTAAGCTTCTCTGTTTTTTTATCCGATTTATTCAAGTAACCAGTTAAGCAAATATGCAGTAGGTTTTCCATTATTGTTTCTCTTACTTAATTTTTCCAACAATTAGGTGGTTTTTTTATTAGAGATAATTGGTCCGAAGACCAATCCCTACTAGGCTACTAGAAACATCACAGAAGTAAATGCCCCAACATATTGTTGGGATGAGGATTCAAACCCTGGGCAATGCCTTGACATTCGCAGTGGTACTCCACTGAGCTACCACCTCTCCTTATTAGGTGGTTGTTTGGTATCACATGGGAATTTAATTCCCATGGGAAGTTCCATTTCCTATGAAGTTATTTCCCTTTGTAAATCCTAGAAAATTGACTAATGTGTTTGGTTAATATCAAGAAATTTGTAATTCCCATGAATTAATGTGGGAATTTTGAATGACCAAGAGGGGTTAGGTGAATAAATTCCCAGGAATTTTCATTGCCCTCATTTTCCCCACTTTCTGTTAGCCAAACAACTACCCAATCTAAAAAATCATAGAAATTTCTATTGCCTACATAATTTTTACTGTATATACCAAACGATCAGTAGTCTTATAATGTGTTACTTGGTCTTTGATTTGAAGAAAGAAAAAACAATATTGAAAGTTGAAAAATCAAAAGAGTTGCTCTCCTGTTGACTGAGTTAGGTTGTATTGTATATTCAAAAAATTAGAAGAGGCAGTACAAAAGTAATAAAAAAAATTAAAGAAAGAGTGGTAATACTACAGCCAAAACAGCAGGTATCGAGTGTTCCCATAGGAGATGAGTGTTCCCATGGAGATGGAGATGGTCTTCATAGTTCATACTTTGCAAAGTAGTGAAAGTCTTTTATTTCAGATTTCAATTTCTTTCTTCCACAATTCCACCCTTCATTCTCCTTTCTCTTCTCAAAAGTACTACTATTTTATTTCAGTTTTCTGTTTATTATGATTTTTTGGAGTAAAATTTATGATTGTTACCTCTACATCTACGTACGTCTATATAAGAGACCTTGCAATTCCTTCACCATGCATGCACCATATCATTCCTAATAAAATTCCCTTCCCATAATCTTTATACGTAGAAGTTACAAAAATCTTCCTACTACAAATTGTAATGTCTATCTCAATACAAATACTCACCATCATGTTAATCTCAACCTTATATTATTGTATTCTAACACCACCTGGTGCTGTTCTTACACCATCACCACCAACACCTGCTGCTGTTCCTCCGCCGCCGCCTCAACCAGCATTTGCGTTGGTGGTTTTTCAATGGCCGATGTCTATGTGTGTGCTTAAGCCGCCATGCAAGAAGAAGAAGAAGACCCGGCTTCCTGAAAGCTTCCAGTTACATGGAGTGTGGCCAGCTGATGCCAGTGGTCAAAGCTTGGAGTACTGCCCATCGGAAGATTTTCGTGGTTCAGCTTTAGACGTATGTTGACCTTAATGAATTCCCTTTATTCTTCTTTTTCTTTTTTTCAAATAAGTGCTTGTTTGGTTGCAATGGGAATTATTTTCTCATGGGAATTTACTATTTGTGGGAATTTAATTCCCTTATGAAATTCCTGGGAATTAGTTTGAGTTATTTGGTAGTCATAATTCATAAGGGAAGTTGTAATTCATAGGAATTTAATAATTTATGTAGGAAGTGTGAGTGACCAAGGAGAGGGTAGGTAATTAAATAAATTCCTACATTTTGTGGGAATTTCAAATTCCCATGAATTTTCATTATCCCGATTTTCCTCACTTCCCGTCAACCAAACAACTAGCCAAATCAGAAAATCATGAGAATTTCTATTGCCTACATAATTTACTGTATACCAAACAACTACTAAGAATACATGTTTTTTTCCCCTAAAAAAAAATACATGTTTTTCATTCAACTAATGAATTATCTACAATATTGGCGTAGCATATAAGAAGACAACTTGTACAATATTGGCCGAGCTACTACAGCACAGAAAACGAATTCTGGAGGTACCAATGGGAGAAGCATGGAAGTTGCTCACAAAAGTCAGTTGCAGATTACTTTGATAGCTCTCTTGCTCTTTTCAAGGACATGTATCAAAAAATATTCAAGGCTTTAGGAGAGTCTGGTAATTTAACCCTCCCAAATTACCAATGATACGAGTACTAAAGTTTTCTTGATGAGTATCTTCTTATTGGCTTTGCTTTTGGGTGCAGGTATACGTCCTTCTAAGTCAAAAGTCATGGAAACGTCATATACCATTGAGCAATATTATAATGCCATCTTGACTAAATTAAACCTCATACCCCAAATTCACTGCGAGACTACTGGGATTATCACATATGTTCTCGAGATAAGATTGTGCACGACATCAGACTTAAAATCTTTTCAAAATTGTTCTCGAGGAGGCGCAACAACTAGCTGTCTAGGTCGTTCCACAATGACGACGAAAAAGGCACTCTTTTATTTTTCAGAGTTACATCATGATGAACTCTGAATAAGTATTTACATGACTTCTCGGAGAAGTTATTTTTAATATCTACAAAGATATTATCATACATCAATAATAGTCCT
Organism: Beta lomatogona; assembly: GCA_947646795.1. Classification (NCBI taxonomy): domain Eukaryota; kingdom Viridiplantae; phylum Streptophyta; class Magnoliopsida; order Caryophyllales; family Amaranthaceae; genus Beta; species Beta lomatogona. The sequence continues at coordinate 2,154,187 of CANSNZ010000436.1, forward strand.
TGTTTACTCTTTTGTATTCCTCGATCTTCCTCGATTTTCTTGTTCTAATTATCAATCTAATTTTACATGCAATCGATGATAATTGACCATGTCGCCATGCCACTTGGTTTTATTCAGGCCCGTTCCTGAGCCTGGGCAGGAGGGGCGCCCGCCCAGGGCCCAGGGAGAAAAGGCCCAATTGTTGTTTTACAAATTGCCTTTTTGGATAAATAAACTGCATGGAGTACATTTATCAAGTTTAGCGTGTTGGCTCCTTGGTTCACTAATTGATATAATGAATCCATTGTAGTTATCCACTCAAGTTCGAATCCCATGTACAAGTGTTTTCCATTTTCTTCCTTTTTGGTTTTCTTTTCCAATGATTTTAATACAGCTTTCAGTTTCCTAATTTTTTTTTTGCGTTTCTTTTGTTTCTAGTGATTTTATATAGCTACTTAATCTTTAGTAAGTGGGGTTTTTTTTCCTTCTCATATAGAGTAACTATGTCGCTTTTGCTATTTCACATCCCTTCGATTTTATATAATTGTCACTTTTTATGTTTACAATGTTCTTTGACTCTAGTTCGTCTATAAAGTTACTAATATATAAGAACAAATATTAATATGAAATGTTATTAAATTTATCTCAATGTAAATTACATTCAAAACATTCAATTTTACAAAAATTGTACGAACCAATAAAGTAATAAGATAGTCAAATATATTAGACGTTAATAAAAAAAACGCGAATAATGTTACAGTGGAATTGTTAAAAAAGTAAGGGGTTCTATTGTTTGCTTTTTCTTTTTTCATAATTCAAACCCAGAAAAATATTAAAAAGTAATCTAAAAGGCCAAAGCAATTACACAATTTTGTAATCTAAAACCCAAACTCCAACTGACAACTTAATGTAGAGGATGAAGTGATAAATTTAGGAAGCAATATATGACTTGATTTCGGAAGACATGTCATAAAAATATAATCAATTAGCCATTAATCCAGTGGGTATTTTATATAAAATGTAAGCTAAAACAAATCCAAATTTCATGAATTAGGAAACCCATATTCAACCGAACTCTGACCATTAATGTCAATATATGTCAATAATAGTAGTTGATATGGGAAAGGGCCCATTTTTCTTAGTTCGCCCAAGGCCTTCAAAATGTCAGGGACAGGCCTGGTTTTATTACTTGACAAGTTTTTTCTTATTCTTATTGGCACAAGGAAGCCCTTAATGCTACAGTGTGATAACCGTTAACCACAGTAGTCCATATGTAGTAAGCTTTACATGCAGAACACATAGATGCAAAGCAATTTACTCTACTAGATTATTGAAAACAAAGTGACTGGAATTGTGGAAATATGTACGAAATATTGAAATGCAAACTTTCTCATGTCCATAATGATCAGTCTTCTAGGCTTTAGTTGACTTAATAATCTTTGCTAGTGATAGAAATATTACTATTAATATTGTCATTATAGCAATGAAGGGCGGCTTAATTTTTCTTTAACAGTCATTAGTGGCATGTGCATTGACTAATATTTTTCTATTTAAATAATATTTTAACTGCCATGACAAAGCTGATTCCACAATCATCAAATTGGGTCACAAGTACCCACATATCGATGTTAAACAATGCCCCTTCCTGGACCTTATGGCAAATGAACAGTGCAAGACGTAATTATGATCCCATCCCAATTAGGATAATTCAGCACACGAGACTTTACATCTGGTGGGTGGATTAAAAACCTTAAACATATCATAGCTAAATTGCAAGGATTCAAGCTCAAAGTGGGACCAATTGGCAATCACTGCCTTGCTTATGGTACGGAATAAAATAATAATACTTCATCCGTTTCATTTTAAATGTAATAAAAGATTATTGTATATCTCACAAAAAATACCCTTTATTGCATTTAAAACAAATTGGAGGGGTAATAAACTACAAAAGATCGATAAACCCCCTTGCAGAAGGCTGCATCAGACAGCGATGTGAAATACAAGGGTTTTCAGAAGTGTTAGATCTACTCAACGATCGTGGTTTTGTCATATTAGAATTGTATTTATTTCATTTTGATATGTATTTGTTTAGTTTTGACTTCTATTGTAGATGTCGTATGACTTTGAATCAATAAATTAATTTTTAATTTAAAAAAAAAAAAAAAAAAACTGGGAATCCACAGTTCTCGCAACAAGGTTCAATAATTACAATGGGTTTAATTAAGTAATAAACTTTCTATTCAGTTCAATCAGTGTATTCAAATACTTGTTGTACAACCTACAAGAAAAAAGGACTTGAAAGTTAATTACAGATTAAGATCAAATTTGGGTTCAATTAGTTTGTTTGATCACCATAATTACTTTAGCTCTCCAAAGCCTGTTCTTGATAATCCGATTTTTGAACCACAAATTATCACAGACCCAATTATTATTTCAAGTAAATTTGCCAACCCCTTTCATTTTACAGCATCTGAAATCAACCAAAACCCAGAACGAACAACTGGATTCTATTTATGATCTATGATGACTATGAAGGTGATTAATGAATGAATAATAATAAGGTAATTAGTAACTATATCAACAGGTAGAAGGTAAATAGAGCGTATAAAATGAATAACAAAACACATATACTAAAGATTAAGTTTTGGGGAAGAAATTCAAACCTTTCAATCACCGAATTATAGAAGCGTCTGCGTTACAACTTACAAAGAAGAGAATATGATGAGATTGAGAATGGAAGAAGGGAGATTTTTCGTGTAGTTTTCCCCTGATTCACTCATGATATATTCTTATGACTTATGAGTTATGACAGCCTCAGGTGTTTTTAATTTGGTGCATTGTAACTTGTAAATTGTAATGCTGTTCTCGAATCCTACTCCCAAATTTATATCATTGCACACACAAAAAAAAATTTTTTTAATCAACTCATTTACAAACTTTATAAATGGAATCAAAATAAATTGATAATAAAAATAAAAATAATAATAAAGGAAACAAATTAATCAATAAAAGGAATCAGATATATATGTGATTCACAAAATCCTCGTGAACCCAAGATAATATTGCATGTTTTATATTTAGAAGCTTTCTAAGTGGCTACGTAATAATTTAGGGCGTATTCTTCGGCATAAAAGTAACCGAATCGAACCGAACCGAATTGAACTAAACTGAACTGAATTGAACTGAAAATAAGTTGGGGAGAACATGCCCTTAATATCAGCCCTCCATCTTTAGTGACTCATCTTGGCCATCTTCAGTAATGTTATATGTAGCCCTTAGGGCTATATATAAGCATTTAATATATTTCTAATAAAGGAAACAATATGGCAAAACAAGACAAGATTACACATTAATCTAAGTAATAAATGCTTGACTTGATTTTTTATTTCCATTTTAGACACCTTATACATAGCCATAAGGGCTATGAATATCATTTCCCCAGTAATGTTATATGTAGCCCTTAGGGCTATGTATAAACATTTAATATATTTCTAATAAAGGAAACAATTTGGCAAAACAAGACAAGATTACACATTAATCTAAGTAATAAATGCTTGACTTGATTTTTTAGATTAAAAATGAATCGTCTAGATTAGACAAGTTATCATGACTACAATTTTTCGTTATAGACATTGTAAATTATCCTCTTTCTATTTTTATATTTAGCTTTTGAATATTTTTTAAATGGTCACCGATATATATACATAAAGAGGAAGCTCCAATTGTCCAACACATAGTTGCTTACGCCTTACAGGTTACAATCTCCCGTCGCTGCCTTCTTTGTGGCCAACTTTGCGAGTAACTCCCTCTCCCGTCTATGCAACCGAGTTTCTTCTCCGATGTAGTCAATGCTCCACCAAGCTTAAACTGTGCATGTTGAGTAATCTGTTCTGTCTCTTCTCTTCCTACATTATTATCGTCCTAAAGAAAACCACCAAAGGTGGAATGTTTTTCTTATGATTTTCCTATCCTTTGCAATTTCTTGTGCTGCTACCCTTGTTTCCTTCTCACGTACTCCTATAAAAACGTATAAGAATATGGCTATGGTCAAGTTGTATTTTCGGTTTTTAAGACTTATATATAGTGTGGACAATATTGAAATAAATGAATGTTATTATTTGGTAAGCATAGATATGATGGGATTGCTAATATATATTCAAGCTTGTTGTCTAATTGCATAAAGTTATGAAATCAGCTCCCGAAAGTGAAGATTGATCTGCAATCGGGTGTACAACTGTACGGCAGATATGCTTGCCAAACATAATAGGCGGATGGATGTAATAGCAATGTAACTAGGACTTTTCCCTCCCCCCTAGTTACTGTAAGGCTATTTATATTTCGGATTGTATGAACCTTTTTAATATGGTAATTTGATTTGGCTGCGTTGATCACCAAAAAAAAAATAAAAGTGGCATGATTTTTTTTAAAAAATCCCTAAAATCACAAAATTGATTATATGTCCATACATCATATCTTAATTAATATTGATTCCTTCTTTTTTGAAAAAGTATTAACCTTATAAAAAAATTATAAAATGTAATATTTCTTTCCGAAAATGTATTCAATTATGTACGAAATTTACCTAATATATCAACCGTGATTTATGGGCACGTTGAACGAAAATTTGTGAAAGTTTGGTGTGCATGTACATGTGGCGATAGAAGAATGAATTAACGACACATAGGATTGTTCTCTATAGCTAGCTTGACTGTAAAATTGTTTTAAAGATGTCATTTAACATAAATTATTTTGTTTTATATATATGAATCATACTAGTCCGTCTCTAAGTCTCTAAAAAAATTAAGGATGTTAGAACCTTTCTTAGGTTCAAAGTTATGCGACTTGTGACAGTAGTAGTTTTCTAAAGATCCCTTTTCTACTTTTCATGCACTTAAAAGACATTATATAATTGCATCTTGCTATTTTTTTTTTAAATTACCTCACTCTCACTTTTTGGATGTTAGAAAATTAAGGATGTTAGAACCTTTCTTAGGCTCAAAGTTGTGCGACTTGCTATTTTTTTTAAAGACATTCTTCACTTCTAGGATAGCTTTACAATGAAACCACGTTTTTGTTTTGAGAAAATTTGGCCCTCTGAATCATTTAGTAACGTGGGGGTAGGTTCAAGTTCAATGACTTTAGATATTTTTTATCTGATGCAAAATGACTTTAGATATTAACTATATTTAAATGTAATTGATTATTTCCTAAATTCACGTGTATAATTTAGGCAATGATTTAAAATCATTTGATCAATTTGCTTATGATTAACGCTGATCAATGATCATGATTTATTGCTAAATATTACATATTATAATTGATTTGGGAAGCATAATCAAAAGGCGACCCATTTAAATCAAAATCCACGTGGACATTGATTCTTATACGGTTGACATGTGTATTAAAATAGAATATGGTCGATTTTTGGTTTGCCAAATGGCGAGAGCAAACATATGGATGACACGTAGGCTAATTTTTCTAACTTGATTAGTATATGATGATATGATATGATATTAGGTGGTTGTTTGGTATTACATGGGAATTGAATTCCCATGGGAAGTTCCATTTCCTAGGAAGTTAATTCCCTTTTGTAATTCCTAGGATATAGACTAATGTGTTTGGTTAATATTAAGGAATTTGTAATTCACATGAATTGATGTGGGAATTTTGAATGACCAAGGGAGGGCTAGGTGAATATATTTCCACGTTTTATGGGAATTTCAATTTCCCAGGAATTTTCATTGTTCCCATATTCCCCATTTTATGTTAACCAAACAACTATCCAATTTAAAAAATCAATGAAATTTCTATTGCCTACATAATTTACTATATACCAAACAACAACTAGTATTATAATGTGTTACTTGGTCTTTGATTTGAAGAAAGAAAAAAAACAATATTGAAAGTTGAAAAATCAAAAGAGTTGCTATGCGAGTGACTAAGTTAGGTTGTATTGTATATTCAAAAAATTAGAAGAGGCAGTACAAAAGTAATTAAAAAAAGAAAGACTGGTAATGCTACAACGAAACAGCAGGTATTGATTGTTCTCATTGGAGATGGTCTTGATACTTGATAGTTCATACTTTGCCTATAGCTGAAATAAAATACCAGGTTAAAGAAAAGGAAAAGTAGAGTAAAGAACTTTTTGTTGGAAAACCTATTAAAATAACTATTTTGTAAGGAAAAATCTAATGAAAACTTTTTTGTTGAAAAAGACCTATTATAATACTTCCTTTGTTACTTCAGACCATCTCAACGTTTTCCGGCCAAAAAGTCAATTTTCCGACATTGATTTTTTTCCCCTCCCTTTCTAATTATTTAATAGGACCACCCTATTTTTATCCTTTCTCATTAATCCCTTAACCCTATCAAACCTTTTCCTCTTATCAGGGGCGGATTGAACCCAGTGATTTTTGGAAAAAAATTGCCCGGTTTTTTTTTTTTTTTTAAATTAAAAATATTTTAGATAATAGATATATACTATATGCGTGCAAAGTAAGACATGAAAGAAGCTAGTGGCCCAGTGGTTTTGCATCTCACTGGTGCGCGCGCGGGGTGGTGTTTGGAGGTCTGAGGTTCGAATCCGCAAACACTTATTTTTTTCCTTCTATTTTTTTCATCTAAATTTTAAACATTAAGCCCCCCATTCTGATTTATCCCTCAACAACTGAACAAAACACACTGACCACTACCAGCCGACATTTTTCCCCCAAACCCCAAAACCCTAACTCCCTAGCAACGAGCCAACGAGACCCGACCAAAGACACGGGCGCCACCGCCACGGCCACCGTCTACTTCCGTCTTCTCCACCGCGACGGCGAACCAGCAAATCAGCGACATTTCCGGCGACCGCATGTCCGCATCAGAGCATCTATCCAACTGTTGAAGTTTGAACGGTAAAAAAAGCCCAATTCTTCAATTTTAAATATGAATTTCACTATTTCAGATATTAGTCTTTTAGACATTAGATGATTAGAATATGTAATTGTAGTTATGTAGTTTTGTTAAGCATTTAAATGTTGAATACTTGAATGGATGAATGTGGAATTGTGGATTGTGGAGTTGTTACTTGTTAGTTGTTAGTATTACTTAGACTCACTGACTTAATACTCAATTACTTATAGAATGAATTTGTTGCTTTATGAATTTCAGATTGAAATGTTGAATGAATTAATGTTGAATGAATGAATGTGGATTGTGGACTTTGGATTGTGATTTGTGAATGTTGAATAAATGTTGAATGAATGAATGTGGATTGTGGATTGTGAATGAATGAATGATTAAATGTGATTGAACTTTGTAGTTTGTACTTTGTAGTGTCTAGACTCATGGAGTTGAAATTTCTTGCTTGTGTTATTGTGTAGATTGTATTGTGACAATGAAGGGTTTAGAATTTTTTTGGAAAGATCGTGCGGGAAACAAGTCACAAAAATCTTCCGCTTGTTCTTCTCCTCACTAGTAGAATTAATGCTTATTGCTGCGGTGATATTGCTGCGGTTTTACCCATACGCAGCAATATATAACGACAAAAAAAAAGGTAAATTATAAAATAAATATATTACTGCGGTTTTTATTAAAAACCGCAGCAATATGGTTGCAACAGTAAACTTTGGCCAAATAGTTGACCTTTTAAACAACCATATTGCTGCGTTTTCTAGAGAAAACAGCAGCAATATATATCCAACGGATTTTTTCAAAAAAGTGTAACATTTTATTCCTGAAATATATTGCTGCGGTCTCTTTCAGAAACCGCAGCAATATATTAAAATAATGTTAAAAAAATATTATTTTAATATATTGCTGCGGTTTTTGTCATAAACCGCAGCAATATATTAAAATAATGTTTAAAAAAATATTATTTTAAAATAATGTTTAAAACAATATTATTTTAATAATGTTTCAGAGCTATTGCTGCGGTTTCCACTCAGAACCGCAGCAATAGCTTAAAATATTATTTTTTAATAAAATTTTTTAATAGGTTTATTAGGGTTTTTGGTTCTTAAATGTAGTTGTGCGCCTCTATTCTCGTGTCATCTCTTCTCTGTACCTTCTCTCTCATCTTCTCCCTCTTCTATGTACCTTCTCTCTCATCTTCTCCCACCATTTCTGCAGCCGTCGACCACATCTCCACGACATCATTTCGTTGGCCTTCAACCACCGCTCGACTCCACCATTTCGTTCGCCTTCAACCACCGCTCGACTCCACCATTTCGTTCGCCTTCAACCACCACCTCGTCATTTCTCTCTCGTTCTGTCTCCTTGTCTCGCGCTGGAGTCGAAGTCAGACGAACGTCACCACCCACCATCGCGCTGCACTCCTGCAGCTCCACCGCGACGCACACCTCCTGCTCTCCACTCAAAACCGTCGGCTGAGTCTCACACTCCTCGAATCTGCGTTTCCTCGAATCCGCTCTTCACTCAAAACATTTGTAGCGGTTCGTCGATGATTCGGCCAGTAGCGGTTCGAAGTCTCCTTCGGCTGTTCTTCGGCTTTAGATCTGTTCTTAGTTTTTTTTTTTTTTTTCCTGTTTTGATCCGTTTTTACTAATTTTTGATTTTCTAGTTTTCTTACTATTGTCGGCTATTGATGTATTTTGTTTTATTTTCTTCAATTTTATATTTTTAGAGTTAATATGATATTAGGGTTTCTAATTTTTAGATTTTTCTTTTGTATCTATATTTTTCTTGGATTTTTTCGGGTATAAGTACATCTAAAGAATTAATATGATGTAGTGTCTTATTTTCTTTCTATATTTTTATCTGATGGAAAACTGGAATTTTCTTTCAATTAGAAATATATGATTTTTTTAAAAAAAAAAAAATCTATTCTTCGCTGTTGTTTGGTAAAAACAGCGACAGATAGACCTTCACATATTCTTCTGTTTTTACCAACAACAGCAGCAATATGTTGCTTTTTAATAATTTTTTATTATTATTAACACTACCTATTGCTTGCGGTTTTGGATAAAAACCGCAAAGCAATAGGCTCCCCTATTCTTGCGGTTAAAAACCGCAACAATAGGTAATTACCTATTCTTTGCGCCCTTTATTCTTTGGCGCGAAAACCGCCGCAATAGGCCACTTAATGACCGCAGCAATAAGCAATTATTCTACTAGTGCCTAGTTCAAGAGAATCTCTAAACCCAATACAAGAAGGTGAAATTCGTGATAATGAGCCCCCTACATTCATACCACCACTTCAAAGTACACCACAAAGAGAAGATTTTTTTTTTACCGGCTCCGAACCCATAGAGTTGGAATCCTGGATACGCCACTGCCTCTTATATCCCATTTACTGCACATTACTCCCCAACTCCCCAACTACCAGTTGAAGAACTTGGAATCTTCCTCCCTCTCTCCTCTGTCATCTTGCAAAGACTTTCCTTTTTTTTGTTGATGGTCAATTCTTTGTCCTACGTGATAAATGATAATCCGTACAAGGAGCAAAGGTGGAGAGGTAAAAAGCCCTAGTATACCACTGTAAAAGTCATTGAAGGCAAGGTTTGGAAGCTTACCCCCTCCAATTTTGTCTTTCCTGCTCAAATTTTCAAAAAAAAATGAAGGAGATAAAGATATTACCTTTGCTTGTTTACTTTGGGTTGTGCTTGGATCCTCTAGAGTTCTAAAAAAACTTTACAAGGTAGAGTTTGAGCAATATCAATCATTGAATAAAAAATTAATGGCTCATATATTTTCTTTCCAAAACCCCCCATGTTTTTTCTGACAAAAAATTCACCCCCTTATTTTTCCCTTCCCACCGATATGAGCCCTTGATTTTAAAATGTATTATTCAGATACAACTCTACTACCTTTTTTTTCCCCCTTTTGAGGTGTATTAATGACATCAAACCAGGGTAGTCCCATTATAAGAGAAAGGAAGGGAAAAAAAGTCAATGTCAAAAAATTAACTTTTTGGCAGAAAAACGTTGAGGTGGTATGAAGTAACAAAGGGAAGTATTATAATGGGTCTATTTAAAAAAAAAAAGTTTTTATTAGGTCTTTCCCAACAAAATAGCTATTTTAATAGGTCTTTTCCAACAAAAATATCCTTTATTTTTTTGAAAATTTGAGCTGGAAAGACAAAATTAGAGGGGGTAAGCTTCCAAATTAAACCTTGCCTTCAATGACTTTTACAGTGGTAAACTAGGGCTTTTTACCTCTCCACCTTTGCTCCTTGTACGGAAACAAAAAAAACAAAAAAGTCTTTGCAAGTACGATGATAGAGGAGAGAGGGAGGAAGATTCCAAGTTGTTCAACTGGTAGTTGGGGAGTAAGGGAGTAATGTGCAGTAAATGGGAGATAAGAGGAAAGGGTGGTCCCATTAAATAAGAAAGGGAGGAAAAACAAATCAATGTCGGAAAATTGACTTTTTGGCCAGAAAACGTTGAGATGGTCCACTAGTAGAGAAATGATAATTTGCGTCGGACCTGGGACCCTCATTTGCGTCGGACCCTGGTCCGACGGCACAGGCCTCGTCGCAGATGAAAGACAGCCATTTGCGTCGGACGCAAAACGACGCAATAGAACAACAATTTGCGTCGCACACAACTAGCATGCGACGAGATGTCCATGCACCATGCACCCACAGCGGCCCTCCCAGCGGCTTCATTCGCGTCGCATCTTCGTGCCGAAGCGACGCCGAGATGATGCCTCATGTGCGTCGCACATGGCCCAGCATGCGACGCAGATGAGGCCGGCGTGGTCGCTGCGCCCACGCCCATCTGCGTCGCATGCCGGCAATGTGCGACGCACATGAGGCGTATTTTTTTTTTTTCAGCTTTTTTTTCAGCTTTTTTTGTTTTTGTTTTCAGCTATTTTTTTGTTTTTTTTTTCAAAACTAAGCAAACATTATGTAAATAATTATGAGCGAAAATTCGGGCAGAGTCTCCTTTGTAATTTGGACAACCCAAGAAATCGTTGGGAAATGTTTGCATATATATAACCAAAACCTGTTTCAGTACATCTCAATCAAGCAACCAATGTTGCAATCAATCAACCAACAAGGTTCAAGTAACAAAATATTATGCTAACCTACAAATACATACACAAACCATCAAATTTAGTCTGCTTCGTTAACGACCCGTACAAAGTATTCCGCAAAAAGTTGTTTGAGTTCGTTGATCTCATGTATGGAGTATGGCTCAAGACTTGACGAAAATGAGTTCGTTTAGTGTAAAATGAGTAACCATTGATGTCATACCCTTCATAGGAAAGAACTTGCATCTTTGACCCATATGCCAACCATCTCAACGTATCTGATACATCATTTTTTGGGTCAGATAGTTGGTTCATAACTCGTTCTTTAAACCAATCAACGAACGACCGATTATGCTCAATCATCAACTCACGTTCATTCTTCAATGGATACTGAACACTAAGCATCTTCTTGTGCTCATCTAAGTAAGGATGAACTTGTTTTAGATTTTCTAACACCAAAAATTCTGCTTTTCTTTTCAACTCTCCCTCAAGGCACAATCTTTTTCTCCCAATGGTACCACAACCAGCAAGCCTTCCTTCATGTCTAGATTTTGGCAATCCAATTGCTTGTGCACGTGCTAAATACTGACTTACATATTCAGATACTTCCTCCGCAACTGTTCTTTGGACAATACTTGCTTCGGGTCCTTTGGATTCATCACTTTTCCCTTGAGAGTACCCATATGCCTTTCGAAAGGCCACATATACCTCATACAAACAGGCCCACAAAGTTTAATTTCTCGGACAAGATGAATTATCAAATGAGGCATGATGTCAAAGAACGATGGTGGGAAGTACATTTCAAATCGACACATCGTCTCTATTACATCGACTTGCAACTTATCTAGAGTATTAGGATCAATCACCTTACTAGATATAGTTCTCAAGAAGAAACACAACTTTGTAATCGTGTATCTCACTTGGGAAGGCAAAATTCCTCGTATTGCAACAGTGCAATAAATGCCGCATCAAGATATGACAATCATGAGATTTCAAACCAACGAGTTTCAAGTCCTTCAGTGAGACAAGGTTTCGAAAATTTGACGAGTATCCAGCAGGGACCTTTAACCTATGCAGAGACTCACAAAAACTCGTTTTCTCCTTCTTAGACAAAGTGTAGCAAGCTGGTGGCAGATAATAGCGTTGTCCCCGCTCCTGAGGTGCTAGTTCTCGGTCTTCCCATTTCAGCCATGTCTTTCCGAGCTTTAACTCCATCCTTTGTCTTCCGGGCATATTCAACAATGTTCGACAATGGCATCACAAACATTTTTCTCAATGTGCATTAGATCAAGACAATGTCTCGACTTCTAAGAATTTCCAATATGGGAGGTCCCATAACTTAGATCTTTTCTTATATAAGTTCTTTGAGACACTTTTGAAGGGCTTGCCAAACACTGTTTCAATATCTTTTACCCGATTAGAAACTTGATTACCACGCAAGGGTACAGGGGCTTCTCTCATCTCCACTTTTCCGTTGAACAACTTTTTCTTCTTACGAAATGGATGATCTAAAGGAAGCCATGTACGATAATGGAGGTACACATTCTTCCCGCAATGATGTAACCGCTCATCAATCATATACTCATCACAAATAGGGCATGCCTTTGCTCCTTTAACCGTATACCCAGACAAATTCCCGTAAGCCGGAAAATCATTAATGGTGCAAAATATCATGGCACGTAATGTGAAGTTAGTTTTCGTATACGCATCGAACATCGAAACACCTTCATCCCACAACAATTTCAGATCTTGAAGGAGTGGGTCAAGATACACATCTATGTCGTTTCGGGTTGCTTAGGACCCGAAATAAGAAGCGATAAGCGAGAATAAATTTACGCTTCATACATAACCGGGGGGCAGATTATAAATAGTCCGGCAGAACCGGCCAAGTGCTATGTTGGGTACCTAGTGTACCAAAAGGGTTCATCCCATCTGTACAAAGTCCAAGCCTAAGATTTCGAGGTTCTTTACCAAAACCTGGGAACTTTCGGTCGATATTTCTCCATTGCGGAGAATCGGCCGGATGTCTAAGCATCCCATCTTTCTTCCTCTTGTCCGCATGCCACCTTAATAATTTAGCATTATTTTCATCCGAAAATAAACGCCTAAATCTCGGAATGATTGGAAGATACCAAAGAACCTTCACCGGAGTTTCTTTCTTTCTCACTCCCTCATCATCCTCTTTTATCTTATACCGAGACTCTCCACACCTTGGACACTCACCCAAATCCTTGTACTCATTTCGATACAAACACACAATCATTTGGACATGCATGTATCTTCTCATACTCCATACCTAATGGACACAACAATTTCTTTGCCTCATAGGTAGAGTTGGGAATTTCATTCCCTTCGGGTAGCAATTCTTGTAAAAAACTGAACAACTCACTTAGACTTTTATCTCGTCCAACTATACTTCGATTTCATATTGAACAATGTGAGGATGCCGAGAAAGTTTACTGAAATTCTTACACCCGGATACATAGGTTTGTGCGCCGCACTTAAAATACTATCATACATATGGGGACGATCGGTTCCTTCATCCTCCAAATTGTGCAACATCTCATCTACCCTATCATTCTCATCAACTACCCTATCATTCTCATTATCATTATCTCCTTTTTCGATATCAACCTCAACCTCAACCTCAACCCCAACCTCAACCTCATCATCAATGTGATCAACATGCAAATCATCACACAAGCTAGTGGAGCTCATATCTGGATCATAAAACTCTCCATGCCATGTCCACCTCGTATAGTTGCTCTTAAACCCACGCCGAATCAAATGATCCTTAATTTCATCCACATCACGATACCCCCTAGAGTTATTGCAATCACAACAAGGACACAGGACTAAATTTGACCCATTCTCGCAATTGATGTTCAAACGCAACTCGATAAATTCATCAACCCCTTGTAGAAATGTCGCCGAAATCCGATTACCATACATCCAGTTTCGATCCATATTTATACACTATAGAGACACCAAACAAGAACACAATCGATCACATCATTCAAAGTGTCTCATCAAATGCAATCATGAACATTTGGGTCCTTATCACTCCAACCTAACCCATCCTTGAGTTTCTCATCTCACTAGTGAATGAACATTTGGTTTTCAATTCTAAGAAAAATCCGGCAAGCACTTCCCTACAGTTCTCCAAGTACACGATGAAGATAGTAGGTAAACTATCAACATATGTACCCGAGAGAACACTTAGGGAAATGAGCTAGATCTTTCTTAGAATCGAAAACCAAACATTCATTCACATCCTAAGTGAGATAAGAAACCCAAAGACGATCCCCAAACTGGGGACTATTCAAGACTTACTCCTAATGAGTAAGCCTCGAACGGGTATCTAGGCCAATGATGCACACATTGCAATTAAACAAGAAAAACCAATCCATTCCTTAGATTTCCCCTCCCCGCGCATTAAGGTATGTCCATATAAGTTTGGTCATAATTCAACATATGATTTCCCAATCACATAACCAAACAATTCACATATATTTTTCCAATCACATAATTTAACATTATAGGGACAAATAAAACAAATAAACATAAAGCAAAAGCTATAATATATACCTCTCGCTCTCAAGGAGCAGCGAAGACAAGCACAACGAGGTGAGCTTGGAGCACCAGCCGACAAGTAGAAGATGGAATGTGGCAACCGCATTAGGGCATTAACCAACCCACAAATTAAATAGTGATTAAGTCATAACTCATAAACATCAACTATCTAATATTAAGACATTAACAAATTAGAAATTAAGAAACAACATTAAGATTAAAGTAGAATTATTAAAATCAATGGTAAAAAACAAGAATGACTTGTGAATATAATTATATAGTAGAAAGGAAGTATTTTAGAGCACTACAAAATATATAAATTCATGAGCACTACAAACTACAAACATCCTAAATATAATATTAAAATCTTAAACTACAATCATCCTAAATTCAATCTTAAACATCCTACATACAAATTAAACTACAAACATCCTAAATTCAATCTTAAACTAATAACTACAATCACTCTACTAATGCAATTGCTTAAGATCTAACAAAAATAAGAAAAAATTCCCAAAAAAAAAAAAAAAAACTGATTGGTAAAAAAATAAAAAAGACATAAATTGAGACAAAAAATTGAAAAAAATAATTAAAAAGACTTACATTGCCGGAGACGGAGAGACGGAAAGCAGCGGCGGCCCGGACGGCGAGCGACGGCGAGCACGGGCAGCGCGGCGCGACGGTGGGACGGGTGAGTGAGAGTGAGTGGGTGAGAAAGAGGAGGAGTGCAAGAGAGAGAGTGTGAGTTAGAGAAAGAGGAGGAGTAGCGCCGCGGCGAGCAAGCAGCGAGCACGGCGCGACGGGAACACGCGGCGCAACCGGTGAGTGAGAGTCGGTGAGTGAGAAAGAGGAGCACCGGCGCAACCATAGCTATCGAAAAGAGTGCAAGTGAGAGAGAGTGAGTGAGAGAAACAGAGGAGGAACGCCGGCAAAGAGTAGGAGCGCCGGCGAGAGCAGCGCGGCGGCGCGACCGATGGGCGGGAATGTAGTTCAACGGCGCCGGCGACTCGCATGAGAGAAAGAGAAGTTCCTAATTTGTGAATTGCCCCAACTGATGGGCGGGATACAAAATAAATTCGCTGAACCAAGTCATCTGCGTCGCATGGTCAAGGGTCCGACGCAGATGACCACACGCACATGGGCTGGTCAAGTCATCTGCGTCGCATGGGGCAAGGGTCCGACGCAGATGACCGGGCTGCTTCAAGCATGCATGGTACTTTTGTGTACATTTGGGCTGAACTATCTGCGTCGCATGGCAAGGGTCCGACGCAGATGACCACACGCATTTTTGGGCTGGTTAGCAATTAGCATGCATGGTGCACCATCTGCGTCGGACCAAGGCCCATGCGACGCAGATAGTGACCCCTTTTGCGTCGTTTTCCAGCCTTCGTGCGACGCAAAACTATCTTTTATAATTTTTCTTGGCTATTTGCGTCAGATATTCTGTAGGATCCGACGCACATATGTTATTTGCGTCAGTTGCTCTATTGTCCGACGCAAATAGTCAGACGCAAATCGTGAATTCTGTAGTAGTGGTCTGAAGTAACATAAGAAGTATTATAATAAGTCTTTTTCAACAAAAAAGTTTTTATTAGGTCTTTCCTAACAAAATAGCTATTTTAATAGGTCTTTCCCAACAAAAAGTTCATAAAGATATTACCTTTGCTTGTTTGGGTTAGAGAGCTTGAGTTCCTTCAATAGGGGCTTTCACATGTTATTCACATTTTCCAGTTTATTAGGGGTTGGGAACAATTAATATAATGGGAGGGAAAGAAAAAGAATTGGAAACAGAAAGAAGGGTAAAGTTGGTTTCATTAATGAATTCATAATGTGAGCAGTGAGACAAATGAAAAAAACATGCTATGAATTATAATGAAAGTTTGCTACCTTTTGAGGTGTATTAAATGACATCAAAATAGTTTTTTTTTTTTTTTTCCTTTTGAGGTGTATTAATGTCATCAAAACAGAGTACTCCCATTATATGAGAAAGAAGGGAAAAATGTCAATGTTGAAAAATTGACTTTTTGCCCGAAAAACGTTGAGATGGCATGAAGTAACAAAGTGAAGTATTATAATAAGTCTTTTTCAACAAAAAATTTTTTATTAAGTCTTTCCCAACAAAATAGCTATTTTAATAGATTTTTTCCAATAAAATGTTCTAGAGTAAAAGTATTTTATTTCAATTTTCAATTTCTCTTCGTTCTCCCTTCTCGTCTCAAAAGTATTTTATTTCAGTTTTATGTCTATGATTTTTTGGAGTAAATTTATGATTGTTACCTCTACATCTACGTCTATATAAGAGACCTTGCAATTCCTTCACCATGCATGCACCATATCATTCCTAAACTCCCCTCCCATAATCTTTATACGTACTCCCTCCGTCCCAATTTAGTTGCTACATGGTGAAGGAATTGCAAGGTCTCTTATATTACATTCCCCTCCCATAATCTTTATATTGCAGTTACAGAAATCTTCCTACTACAAACTGCAATGGCTATCTCAATACAAATACTCACCATCATGTTAATCTCAACCCTCTATTATTGTATTCTAACACCACCTTGTGCTGCTCTTAAACCACCGACACGTCAACCATTTGCGTTGGTGGCTTTTGAATGGCCGATGTCTATGTGTGAGCTTAAGTCGCCATGCAACAAGACCCCTCCTAAAAGCTTCCGGTTACATGGAGTGTGGCCAGCTGATGCCAGTGGTCAAAGCTTGCACAACTGTACATCGGAAGCTTTTAGTGCTTCAGCTTTAAAAGTATGTTGACCTTAATGAATTCCCTTTAATTTATTCTTATTTTTTTAAGGCAAAATTGATCTCAACACCACAAACTAGTGTGCGGGTGCGCCCAGCATCACCAACTTTGACTAATAGCCAAAACACCACAAACTATTGGCCTAGGTGCAGTGAGTGTCATAAATGATGCCGAAACCAACTTTTTTCGACATATGTTCACTTGAATTAGGCTTCTAATCAATGAAAAATAGGATAAATGAAAGAAAATGGGAAAAATAAATTAACACGAGTTCCCCGCCGTGGGCAAAAAAGTTAGCTCCAGCGTCATATATATGGCACTAGCTGCACCCGAGCCAATAGTTTGGGGTGTTTTGGCTACTAGTCAAAGTTGGTAGTCTAGGTGCACCCGCGGCATAGTTTGTAGTATTGAGGCCAATTTTACCTTTTTTTTCAAATAAGAATACATGTTTTTCATTCAACTAATGAATTATCTACAATATTGGCGTAGCCTATAAGAGGCGAACTTTTACGATATTGGCCGAGCTACTACAACACAGAAAACGAATTCTGGAGGTACCAATGGGAGAAGCATGGAAGTTGCTCACAAAAGTCAGTTGCAGATTACTTTAAAACCTCTCTTGCTCTTTTCAAGAAGATGTATGAAGAAATATTCAAGGCTTTAGGACAGTCTGGTAATTTAACCCTCCCAAATTACCAATGATACGAATACTAAAGTTTTCTTGATGAGTATCTTTTTTTTTTTTGGGCTCCTTTCGGGAACCCTTGGTAATATGATTTTCCTCATCTGCCACTCGCACGCGCCACTCACCCAGGGCCTAACAAGCCCCCAAACCCCCCTTCCCCAACAATATTGAAATTTTGCTTTCACCAAGATTTAAACCTTGGTCTCCATACCATTGGACCCAAGGGTCCTTGATGATGAGTATCTTCTTATTGGCTTTGCTTTTGGATGCAGGTATACGTCCTTCTAATTCAAAAGTCTTGAAAACGTCATATACTATTCAGCAATATTATGATGCCATCTGTAGTAAATTAAAACTCATCCCCAAAATTCACTGCAGGACTACTAAGTCTATCACATATTTTCTTGAGATAAGATTGTGCGCGACATCAGACTTAAAATCTTTTCAAAATTGTTCTCGAGGAGGCGCAACACGTACATGTCTAAATGGTTCCACAATGACGACGAAAAAGGCACTCTTTTACCTTTCAGAGTTACATCATGATGTGCTCTGAATAAATATTTACATGACTTCTCAGAGAAGTTATTTTTAATATCTACAAAAATATTATCATACTTTTGTATTCCTCGATCTTCCTCTATTTTCTTGTTCTAATTATCAGTCTAATTTTTATAATTTACATGCAATCGACGATAATTGACCATGGCGCCATGCCACTTAGTATTATTGCTTGGCTAAGTTTAATCTTATTCTTATTGGCACAAGGAAGCCCTTAATGTTACAGTGCGATAACCATTAACCACAGAGTCTGTATTGTATCATTTAGTAAGCTTAATATGCAGAACAAATAGATGCAAAACAATTTACTCTACTAGATTATTGAAAACAAAGTGACTGGAATTGTGGAAATATGTACGAAAAATTGAAATGCAAACTTTCTCATGTCCATAGGTCAATGTATAGTTGTAGCTTATATTATGCAATTTAGATGTTCTTTTTATCCATAATGATCAGTCTTCTAGGCTTAAAGTTGACTTAGTCTTTGCTAGTGATAGAACTATCAGTTATATCACTATTAATATTGCCATCATAGCAATGAATGGCCGGTTAGTTTTTCTTTGACAGTCACTAGTGGCATGTGGATTGATTTGGAGGGCCTGTACCAAGGGTGTACTAATGTTTTTCTGTTTAAATATTTTTAGGTTTGATTCTAGAAATTGGGAACAAATCAAATACGCTGCTAGTACACCAACACGGCTTTTTGTGGAACATTTATCGACTGCACAAACACATCAATGTTGTGAAAACTTCATATTTCCTAAAGCCATATAGGTTCGTGTGACATTGGCGTGTGTGGTTAAGCGCCTCTCGCTCCTTAACCAAGGTCTCGGGTTCGAGCCTTGGGTATGGAAAAAAACCCAGTTGGGAGGGATGCTGCCTTTCGAGGTACCCATGCAAACTCCCACAGGAGATGATTAGTCCATTCGCAGAAGGCGTAATAACATGCTAAAATTTAAAAAATTAATACTTTCAAAATTAGACATCGATGCAATAGAAAATGCATTGGTAAAACCCGAATACGTCTAGTTTGCTTTGGATTTGCGTACACAACCCATTTGTCAGGTCTACTTACAAGAGATAAACCGATATGCAAAATAAAAACATGTAAAAAAGCAAATCAATAAAAATCTGTGGAAATTTTTAGTTTCCACTAGTTTGATCTCAATATCTGTTAAGAGGGTTGTTTTCCACTACGCCACGGTTTTTCTCTCACTTTTGAAGGGAACACTATAGAAAACAGAACAGGCAAGTATAAAAGTATAACTAAGGATTTACCCATAATATTCTTTTTAAACAACCAAACATCGGAAAGCTAAGGATACACTTTTACCCAGATTTCCTAATTGAAGGTCAATTCTTCAATACACTGGTAGACTGCAGACTTGCATAGTTGCATAATACTTCTAAATGGTATTCCTCTTAGTCTTCTCCACACATAAATCCTCTTCAACTCCAACAATACCATAAACTAAACCAATGACAATCTTTTTTAACAAAAGAATCAAAAAATTAAGATAACGCGAAAGAAAGCATTATAAAGGCCCCAGTTCATACATAAAACGAGTAGTATACGTTGAATGATAAAAAACGTAAAATGAGCAAAAGCGGTACGAAATGAGCACAAAAATGAGTAAAAACATTACGAGATGAGTAAAAGTGAAAAAAATGAGCAAAAGCATAAAACGAGTAGAATACGTTGAATGATCAAAAACGTATTATGAAAAAAAATGTAAAACGAGAAAAAACGTAAAATGAGCATAAAAAAGTTAAATGAGAAAAAACGTAAAAC
This sequence comes from Beta lomatogona, assembly GCA_947646795.1. Lineage (NCBI taxonomy): Eukaryota > Viridiplantae > Streptophyta > Magnoliopsida > Caryophyllales > Amaranthaceae > Beta > Beta lomatogona. The sequence continues at coordinate 2,174,512 of CANSNZ010000436.1, forward strand.
GAGCAAAACATAAAATGAGTAAAAATGTTACGAAATGAGCACAAAATGTTAAATGAGCAAAAACATAAAATAAGCAAAACATCAAATGAGCAAAAACGTTGTGAAATAAGCAAAATCTTCGAACAATGAGTGGTTCTCATATGAGCTTAAACCTATATATATATATACATATATAGACTAAATCACGACATAAACAAAGCAGTAATGCAACTATGAAAGCAAAAAATATGTTTCTTGATACACCAACCTAAGAAAACCTTAAATTAATACATTGTATCTCTAAGTCTACTCTAGTTTCTTTGACAATGGAAACAAACTCTCTAAATATCCACAATGGAATTCAAAGTTTAATACCAATTTCTTGAACTCACCTGTTGAGGGATTATAAAGGTAGTCCTCGATTTCATCATATGTTGTGTTGTCATATGGAACCAGATATGAGACCACAAGATCACCGTCAATTAGTGATATCTTAACATACATTCCTACTTTGGCAGGAGTTGGTGTTGTCCCAATGCTAAATAAGTGTTGCCATGACAAAGGGATTCCACAATCATCAAATTGGGTCACAACCCACATTTCGATGTTAAACAATGCCCCTTCCCTGACCTTATGGCAAATGAACAGTGCAAGACGCTCCTTGTACACCATAATCCTTATATGATCCCAATTAGGATAACTCAGCACACGAGACTTTACATCAGGTGGTGGATTAAAAACCTTAAACACATCATAGCTAAAATTAAAGGATTCAAGTTCAAAGTGGGACCAATCACTGCCTTCCTTATAATACGGAATAAAATAATGAACGCCATTCAAGTACCCATCAGTATCGGAGAATGGCCCAGTCGGTTCAGCTATGATCCTCTTCCAAGTACCCATCAGTATCGGAGAATGGCCCAGGCCAAATAACTCTTTTTGATGGAAGGTCCTTTAGATCTACATTGGAGGCAAATGATGCCATTCACACAGCCATAGGAATTTATATTGAATTGATCCGGACTATAGGTACGAACAGCTTTAATATCACGTTCTAGATCAGCAGTCAAATTCAAAGTAATAACTTCTCCTTGTTGTATGTAGAGGAGGAGAAAATCAACGTGAATTGCATTATAAGGAGTGCTGACAAAGTGTGGCATGTTACCATCCTCTTTGCATATGGAATATTGAACCAAGTAATGCTTCTCGATGAAGCTACGGGTATCAATGAGGGCACACCACTCTTTGCTCACACACCTCCATCGCAATAAGTCTCTGACTGGCAGCCTTAGTAGTATGTCCTCTACAAGATCATTTAGAAGGATGCAATTTCTTTCCATGGTGGTAGTCAACAGATGAGATAGATACCTTTAACCTATATTTTACATATTCTTCTCATTGATCATATGACCTAAAGTGTTGTTTCGTCACAAAATAAGCATCACGTACATCAACAAGCCTGTTAATCATACGCAGCCAAGAATGTAATACTAGCTAATGCAGTAGTCTAGGAAGAAAAAAAGTCCAACTCAAAAGAAACAGGATGCATAGAAAGCAAGGTAGGGAGGTTCAATGCATACCGTCTTATCCCTTGTTCCCTAGGCCTTAAGCTTCCATTAATGAATCCCAAAATACAGGATTATTGACATAAGCATTAAGCACAAAAGCTAATAAGCTATCTCCAAGAATCATGATGATTCCACTAATGAATCCTCCCACAAACCATAACATGGATATTAGTTCTATATGGAATTAGAAATCGGTACATGCCATCTAAGAGTTGTAAAATGCCTATCTAATTTCTGTGACTAGGCAAGCTACATGATAAAATGTCGACGAATTCTTAGTAGGAATTAAATATGTCAAAGTAATTATGTGAATGAACAATAAAATAGAAAAAAAAGTAATGATAACAATCAATAAATTCCAATAGATTCAAATAAGTTGATTAGTTTATTTAAGTTCGACAAAAAAAAAGGCGAAGAGAATGCACCCTTGATTAATCATACAAGCTACTCCATACAGAACTGGAAGTCCACAGTTCTCGCAACAAGGTTCAATAATTATAATGGGTTTAATTAAGATCAAAATTGGGTTCAATTAGTGTGTTTGATCACCATAATTACTTTAGCTCTTCAAAGCCTGTTCTTGATAATCCGCACAAATTCTCACAGACCCAATTATCATTTCAAGTAAATTTGCCAACCCCTTTCATTTTACAGCATCTGAAATCAACCAAAGCCCAGAACAAACAACTGGATTCTATTTATGATCTATGATGACTATGAAGGTGACTAATGAATGAATAATAATAAAGTAATTAGTAACTATATCAACAGGTAGAAGGTAAATAGAGTGTATAAAATGAATAACAAAATACAGATACTAAAGATTAAGTTTTGGGGAAGAAATTCAAACCTTTCAATCACCGAATTATAGAAGCGTCTGCGTTACAAAGAAGAGAAGATGATGAGATTGAGAATGGAAGAAGGGAGTTTTTTCTTGTAGTTTTCCTTTTCCCCTTATTCACTCATGACATATTCTTATGACTTATGAGTTATGACAGGTGTTTTTGGTGCATTGTAAGTTTGTTAATTGTAAACTGTAATGCTATTCTCGAATCCTACTCCCAAATTTATGTCGTTGCACACACACAAAAGCATTAAATCAACTCATTTACAAACTTTATAGATGGAATAAAAAAAAATTGATAATAATAAAGGAAACAAATCAATCAATAAAAGGAATCAGATATATAATTCACAAAATCATCGTGAAAGGCCTGTTCTCTTCGACATAAAACACCTGAATTGAACTGAACTGAACTGAACTGAATTGAATTGAACTGAACTGAACTGAATTAAATTATAAATAATTAATGGTAATGATTATTATTTAAGAACTGAACTGAAAATAAGTTGGGGAGAACATGCCCATAATATTGCATGTTTTATCTTTGGAAGCTTTCTAGGTGACTACGCAATAATTCAAAAAAGCATTAAATCGACTCATTTACAAATTTTATAAATGAAAGTGAAAATAAAAATAAATTGATGATAATAAAAATAATAATAAAGGAAACATATCAATCAATAAAAGGAATCAAATCAATCAATAAAAGGAATAAGATATGTGATTCACAAAATCCTCGTGAACTCAAGATAATATTGCATGTCTTATCTTTGGAGCCTTTCTAAGTGGCTACGCAATAATTTAATCTCAGCCCTCCATATCCAGTGACTCATCTTGACCATTGATTTTGTTGCTCTTTAAAACATTCAAAAAATTTTTTGCCAAAAACTAAACAAACTTTCAATTCTGAATTTATTAATGTATAACTGTTAGTTTTAGTTTAAGTATAAAAGTTAAGTAAATGAATGGTGATGGTTTTAGATTAAAAATTAATCGTCTAAATGAGACAAGTTATCATGACTACAATTTTTTGTTGTAGCCATTGTAAATTATCATCTTTCTATTTTTAGAGCTAAATATCAGTATTTAGCTTTTGAATATTTTTCAAATGGTCACCGATATACATAAAGAGGAAACTCCAATTGTCCAACACATTAGTTGCTTACGCCTTACAGGTTACAATCAATCCCTCCAAAATATGAAAGGGTTGGTTACATGCGCATGGATTTATGGGACATTCCTACCCTCTCACACAAAAAGTCACGTATCTGATTTCTGCACATAACCTTATTGTGCGAGGATTGACGCCCAGACCAAAGAAATGACTGAATGAATGAGAGGGAAAGGGTGGGATGACCGTATTATCATACACATTTCGGACGATAATAAGAAAATATAGGATGAGAAATAGTAAAATCGTAATTTAATCATATACTTCTTAAATTGGTCGTCTGGAAACATACACGACGACTATTCATGCTACGATTCTAAGAATCCTTTGTCATATATTTATACTTCCTAAGTACTACTAAGTAAGTGTTGGCCCAGTGGTGATGACCCACAGTAGACGGACCCCGTGCTCGAATCCCCGCAACACCCTTGGGAGAGGAATGGAACCTAACCACCCCGAACTTGGCCTCGATCCGGATGTAGCCCGAAGGGTGAACCGGGATGCAAACACCAAAAAAAAAATACTTCCTAAGTTCTTCTATTATTGCAACATTTCTCTTCTTTGGAAGTTTCATATTAATTGCAACATTACTAAATTTGACTATATTTTCTTTCTATCTATTTCCTTATCACATGAGTCCCTTTTTTCATTTCTCTGTATTTCTCTCTTCTTCTTAAAAAAATGTGCAACCCCTATATGATGCAATTATTAAAGAACGGAGGAAGTATATAATTAGTCACTTGATAATTGATATTGTATAGTAGTCGCTCAATGTGGTACTTTATGAATTCACCCAATATGATAATATCTGATAACAAATCAATTTATAACCAAACACCTATAATCAGTATGAGATACTATAAAACATTTACTAGATATCGAATGGGTAATCCACCCACTAGAGATAGACACAATTGTTTAGTGAAATCAAACTCGTATATAAATAATAACTAATTAAATGTTTTATTTATATTGGGTGGATTTTCACTCGGTAGGACAATTAGTCCAACACAAAATAAAATAGTATAGAACAAAAAATTAAGATATTATATTTTTCGGATTTTTCACCATATACCCCTGACAAAATTTTTTAATCACCTTATCCTCGCACTTTTCAAAATTTCACCATATATCTCTCAATTTCTTCAAAAAATCACCATATGTCCTTAATGACTAATTAATGTCAATTTTTTTAGTCATTTACCCCTAAATGCGTTACCAAACCCTAATTAACCCTTATTTGAGTCGTTAACCTTAATTGACCACCATTAAAAAACACAAATGTTCCCTTTCAGCACTCTTCCTCCACAAGTGTCTTCTTCTTCCTTGACCTTAGGTGTTGTTTCAATGTTAATCTGTTAGGATAAATGAATGGAATAGAAATTAATTAAGGTTTAGTAATGGAATTAGGGGTTAATGATCAAAAAAGTTGATAGTCTTTAAGTATTAAAGGCACATGGTGAATTATCAAAAAACTAAGGGGTATATGGTGAATTTTGAAAACATCAAAGGCATATGATGAATTAAAAAAATGTGTCAGGGATATAGGATGAAAAATTTGTGTATTTTTTGTAATATTATTTCTTTGGTGTTATGTTATCGGACGAGCACGCCATCCCCTCCCTAAACCCTAGTTTCTCTCTAGCCTACCCCTATTTTCTCTTTCCCCTTCTGCATCAGTTAGGAGCTGCCATGGATGAAATCATCCATGGTAAGCCCTATTTTCTCTCTTATTTTCAGTTTTTATTTTATTTTCTTATTTTGTTGAATAAATTAATCACTCTTTATGAGTTTCTTAAGCTCTGCTATGGGAATTTTAGTCTCTGTTATGGAGATCTCCTTCTCCCTTATGGGAGTTGTGAGTCTAGTTTGTTTGTCTTTATGTATCGGAAATTGTTCTCATTAGTTGAAGTTCAAGACTATCAACATGAAGGTATTGGAAAAACTCAGATGCAGTCAACATGGTTCGGTCAATAATGTTCTTCCCCAAACTATGTCAGAATGATAGACTTCCTCATCAATAGCTGTTTAATTCAGCAACTACAAGGGGATACGTTATATTGCTCGATATGGATCATTGTAGTTTCTCCAAAGAGACGAATTTGATGTGATCTTTTTTAATTATATCTTATCTTTTTTTAATACATATTGTAGATGGCGTTTGACCTTTAATGAAATTTCTCTTAAAAAAAAATGTTATCGGACGAGCTGCCCAACACCTGTATGGCTGTATTCAAATTGGCTGTTATGCGCTAATACCTTCTTCAGCCAACGCGAGCAAAACCCTCTTTAAACCCTTCCATAAACACTGAACTCACTCTCATTTTCTCCTCCAAATTGCAATCTTCATTCAAGAAGATGCAAATCAAATCTAAAATTGTGCGCTTTTTCTCTCGTTACCAAAACCCCACAAACTTCCAGTGTTTCAGAACATTTCTTGATGACATTGAAATCAAATTCGTCCGAGATCGAGGATTAGACCACGCAGTAGAGAAAGAAAGAGATCTCAAATTTGTGCTCAACCTTAAAAACCTCCTTAAATCAGAGCCATCAAAATCTCTTCCTCTTTCCTCCATTGTTGACAACATAGAGAAGCTCAGAATCCCATGTCGTCCAATTGATTTTATCCGTAAGTATCCTTGTTTTTTTGAAGAATATTTTCCGGGTAATGTTGGAATTCACCCACATGTTAAATTAACTCAAGAAAGTCTTCATCTTGATGCTGAAGAACAGTTGGTTTATGATAGTGTTACATTTAGGAAAGGAGCTGCTGATAGATTGTTGAAACTTTTGATGTTGTGTAGAGTTAATGAAATTCCTTTGAAATTGATTGATAGGCTTAAATGGGATTTGGGTCTTCCTGATAATTATGTGGATACATTAGTTCCTGAGTTCCCTGATTATTTTAAAGTGAAAAAGCTTAATGAGGCTTCAATTAGGTCAAATAGAAATAGGGTTGAGAGTTTGCTGGAATTGGTGTGTTGGAGTAATGAACTGGCGATTTCGGTTATGGAGAAGAAGGCAAAGAAGGAGAATGCCGAGTATGAAAAGGGCATGCCTGTTGCTTTCTCTTTGGAGTTTTCTAAAGGGTTTGAGATGGATAAGAAGCTGAAGAAGTGGCTTGATGAGTGGCAAAAGTTGCCCTATGTTTCGCCTTATGAGAATGCATCTCACCTTCAGCCTAATAGTGATGTGTCTGATAAGTGGGTGGTTGCGGTTTTGCATGAGTTGCTCCATATTTTAGTTACCAAGAAGACAGAGAGGGATAATATGCTTTCTATAGGAGAGTATTTAGGTCTTAAGCCGAGGGTTAAGCGGGCATTGGCTCATCATCCAGGCATATTCTATCGTTCAGGTAAAATTGGGACTCATACCGTGGTTTTGAGGGAGGGGTATAAGAGAGGTTTGTTGGTTGACAATAATCCACTAATTGATATGAGAAATAAATATATTCACCTGATGCACAAGGTGAAGGAAGTGCAGAAGCTGAAAAGGGTGCCTAGCCCTAATGCAACTAAGCAACAAACAATGAAGGAAGGAGTGACCGAGGAGGAAGATGATGGCAAAGGGCCTGAAGAAGAAATGCAATTTTCTGACTCTGATGTGGATGATGAAAGTTGTGAAGACGAGGATGAAGAGGAGGAGCAACTTGAGAGTCCAAGAGGAGGGCCCAAGAATGGAAGAAAGGAGTCTGCTACGGTAAATGAGGGCAGGGGAAAACCCAGAGAGGGTAGGGGCAGGCCTGGGAGAAATACTGATGAAAGTGATGATGATGATGACATGGAGGAGGAGGAGCATGTTTATAGCTCAAGGGGTGGGAGTAATAATGGAAGAAGAGAATCTGGTATGGTGAATGAGGGGAGGAAAAACCATGTAGAAGGTAGAGAGAGGCCCAAGAGAAATGCTTCATGGGATGAAAGAGGTGATGGTGATGGAAGAAGAGGATCAGGTATGGTGAAAGAGAGTAGGGGAAAACCTGGAGAAGGTAGGGAGAGGCCTAGGAGAAATGCTTCTTGGGAAGAACGAGGTGATGGTGATAGAAGAAGAGGATCAGGTAAGGTGAATGAGGGCAGGAAAACACCCGGAGAAGGTAGGGGAAGGACTAGGAGCAATGCTTTGTGGGATGAAAGAGGTGATGTTGATGGAAGAAGAGGATCAGGTAAGGTGAATGAGGGCAGGAGAATTCCTGGAGAAGGTAGGGAGAGGCCTATGAGAAATGCTTTCTGGGATGAAAGAGGTGATGGTGATGGAAGAAGAGGATTAGGTAAGGTGAATGAGGGCAGGAGAAAACCTGGAGAAGGTAGGGGGAGGCCTGGGAGAAATGCTCCGTGGGACGAAAGAAGTGATGGGGAGAAACGAGTTGAAAGCTCAAGGGGTAAGCACAGTGATGGAAGCAGGGGATCACGTAAGGTAACCGAGGGAAGGGTAAACTCTGGAGAGAGTAGGGGCAGGGGTAGGACAAATGCTTCACAGGAAAGGTTTGCCAAAACATATCCCAGAAGAACTTGAAAAGAGGCGATGCTGATTCGTCATTGTGGAAAGGATACATTTGAAGCTGAGAACAAATACGTCCACATCAAGAGAGCACAGTTTTGGTCACTGAATCGCGCATAGCGCTGTAAATGGTTCAATATCTAATGTGGAGACTTTGATAATGGTATATTTTTTCCCTTTAACATTTTTGTAGTCAATCTTCCAGTTCTGTGACTTGTTTGTTGCATATCAGTTTGCCTTCGGTTTTTGATTCCTTGAAAGTTGAAATGCTTAATATGGTTGTGCTCAAATATCTTCTTCCACGTACATTGCCGTGTTAATGTTTTGCAGTTCTGGATGCATTATAAGAATGGTTGTATAAACTGGTCTGCTAGTTTAGTACTAGTGTAAATTTCTGTCATGAAGTGCTCGAAATGTTGAAGTATTATGAAAGCATTAATCTTGGCCAAATAATGGCCCAGGATCAATGGAAAGATATTCCATTATACTGGAGCAAAAATGTGTTTGGTCCATGATATAACATCTTATCGTTAATCTATGTTATCCTTTAATTTTGTCCAACTGTAATCAAGTTGAAAAAAGCAGAAATGAAGTTTTACAAAATACGTGTTAGTTATTCATGCTGATGAGTGATGAAGTTGTCAAGCCATTCAGTGTTCTAGAATGCTGCCTTTGGCCACTTTGTGCAATTCTTTCTAATCGCTGGAGCATAGGATGAGGCCGAGACACATTTTGATGTTCATTAGGTAACAGTATGAGTATTTGTGCTAATCAGATTTGCTAAGATGGACCACTTGGACATAAGTCATGCTCTTGCTTGTCCCTATATACCTGTTTGCTTGCTTTAACTGATCCATGATGGACTGATTAGTTCTGATATGCTAGCTTTAGTGGGAAATCTTTTCTGATCTGAGATGATTTTTATGTGATTATTGATGTTTACCATATGCCCTAAGGTTAGATTAGTATCATTCACCGGATCATGACAAATAACAGCCACTCCACCTTTTCTGATATGTGATGATCTTCATGTGATTATCGATGCTTACCATCTGCCTTGAGGTAACATTAGTATCATTCACCAGATCGTGACAAATTGCAGTACTCCATCTGTAAGCTCAATTGTGTTGTTTTTATCCGACAATTGGTCTTATTTGGGGTAGGTTTAGATCTCAATATCTTGTTGCTAGTCTGTTTTGAATATCTGCTTCCTCAGCCCGCCATTGGAATGTGCCAATCTCCCTTTGAGCATTTAAAATCCAGAAACCATTTGTATAAGTAATTATTGCCTTGCATTGTGCTTAAGGAACTGATCTTTAGAAAGGATTCTTGGGCATCTTGTAGTAGCTTATATTGGGTCCAGTGCCTTATGCAGTAAATTAACCTTGATGGAGGTTTCATTTATTATATTTATGGCTGCTTTGATAAATCTAGCAACTTTTTTCGCCCCAAAGAAAAGGGAAATTAATTGGTTCTATCCCTTTGTCATGTCTTGTTATCATGTTAATGCATGTTCTTTCCAGATCGTACAGAGAGGGGACACCAAATACAAAGTGCAGCTTGGTATCTGGGACTTGCTGTTATTTCCACATATGAGAGATTGGAGTTTGGATGCAATCGGTGAGTGACTTGTTGTGACACAAGGTTGCATCAGTACAAGTATAAATTCGTTAAAGAGGCCTTGTTTTCTTGAGTAGTGATCTCTGAAATTTCAGCTAGTCCTGTGGTTCAAAAAAGGAGCCAGACGAAACCTGGTTTTGTAGGTCTTCCTGCTTCTGTAGTGCTTTCACTGACATGCTGTTGATATTATTATTTGATCTTTCTCACTGTGGACTTGTATGCATGACTTGTGCACTGATATTCAATTGCATGGATCTGAAATTTGGATTTGGCAACCCTTAGATTGCCTATATGGATTCTGGCCTTTGTAGAATTTAATATGTATTGAGCTGAATGAATAGCGCAGAACTCTTGCTGGTGCAGATTAACTTCTTCCAAATTGGTGATTTTAATGAAGATACCCAGGCTTCATGAGAAATTAGAAGTACCTGCCAGTTATGTGGTTTGATAGTGTTGTTTTGGTCTGTTATACGTGTGTGAATTGGGTGCTCGTTTAAAACTTAGTTCTAGTTGATTGCTAATTCTATGTAGCTTGGGCTTTTGTTACTCAGTCTCTTCATTCCTTCTCAAGTACTCATGTCTGATTTTCAACATGCCAACACGGGTATAGACACTTGACCAGTTGACACTTCATTTTCGACCAAAACTACAATTTTTTTACATAAAATATCCAAGTTCAATACTTTGACACACGCCTGTCTCCGACACAACATAGGCTCAGGATGCTTGCAAGTTACCACGTAGACAAAAGATGAAACATTGTGATAAGGTAGAGATAATGGATGCAGTTCATAAAAAGGAAAGAGGGTGATGTAGATAGTTCAACAATGTGAGCTTAAGGTATTTTGTCTACTCCAATTATTTTTATACCATAATGTCATTGGATTGGTAGTTCATGGTAGGTCAGAATTAAAGCATTGATGTTATATAAGGACAGTAAGGTTGGTTTCAGAATGAAGTCTCTGTTGCTCTAATAAACACTGGTTTTGTGGTGGGAAATCCGTATTGTTTATTCATAAGGAAGTGTGACAAGATCTAAAACTTTGTGGATACTATTGTGGTTGAATCATTAATCAACTTTGGTTGATGACTGTGACTTTCACTAACATTTATGTGCAGATAATGGCTTTGACCTCAGAACAGTGGTCCCTCCACCCCATATTCAAGGAAGGGCAGAGTGGAAAATATGTCTTCCGTACACATATTGGACATATGTTATAATTTCTGTGAGGTACTACATACTTTTGATGCATTTTCTTCAAATTTACTGGCTTCCATCTTTTGTGCTATAATATATTCTTTTAGGCTATGTTTTGTGCTATAATATATTCTTTTAGCTATGTTACTTAGATTTGGGAACCCATGTTAGGCACGGTTGCGCCCAAGTGTTGGAATCACCTTTTTTTTGTCCTTGCATTTGAGGACCTGACACGGAAACTTGAGGTAAAATGAAGAGGAAGAATTCCGAGTAACATAGATTTTAGGTATTTTATGTTTTGAATTCAGATTTGTAGCTCCATTTTCTTCAGTGACATTACTGCTGATGGATAGTGGCTGACATTTACAGATCAAGTGTGCCTACTGCCTAGCTAATCAATAGCCAGCTGAACTGATACCGACCACCTCTTATAATTCAAAGCTGAATCGAGACTTACATTGGCATGATATTTGTCCTTGTCGCTCAGGTAAGAGTTGTAAATTTCTCGAGAGATGAAATATCCCGAAACAAGGATGACTTTTCGACTAGTTGAAGGCGCATCTTATCTTCAGTACTGTTGATGTTCCCTGTGATATATAACACTACTGTTACCACTATATGATTGTTACCTCCCTTGTTTTTTAATCCAGATTCCTTAAGAAAACAAAGTTGAAAAAGTCTTGAATTGTTCTTTTCACCATAGCCCACAGAACTGTAGGATCATTGGTACAAACTAAAGTCGTTGTTTCTTGTCGTAGTAACGAGCCTTCTGTTTTCCTGAACTTTTAGGCTAAATATTCTGGTTATCTTGCTAATTATAGCTTTATAATTTCATTCTCTAGATATCTTGGAAATTCTTGACGGTGGAGAATGCTTATATATGCTAAACCAATAACATGCCAGCTTGCAGCATCCAAGAAAGCGAAAGCACATACCTAAGTAGTGAAGCATGGCACATAAGATTTGGTGCATATATATTTGATATGAATTATGATGAGCATGTCCCTGTATAATTTGGATGATGATGCAATCTGTTGCTGAGTATTCAAGTATGATTGGTTTTTCTACTTGATAAGGTTTTGTGACAAGTTATTTTTGGTTTCTTTTTCCTGCCAACTGCTTTACACTTTAGAAGAATTGGCGGAGAGTTATCCACAGAATAGTGGTTTAGATACCCTCTGTTTTGTACTTTCTCCGGAATTACTAGTCACATATACTTTTACAAGATTTCCAAAGAAACTGGCAATATTACTCAAATTCTCACATCTCTTATGGCCAAATTCTGTGCCGATGGCCATGTAAAGAATATGTTTCATCCTGAAAAACGTGTTTTTCTTCATAGATTTTCATACCACTCAATACCACCTCTAAAGTGGTAACGGGTTTTCATGACAAAAAGGTACTATTTGAGGACGGACAAACACCTTGGATATCGACATGAGGCTTTTCTTAAACCGGTTTCATTTGTTTTCCCAAAACACTCTACTTGAGGTCGAGTAAAAAGGTTAATGTGGGAATGGTTATGCTATATTAGAGGATTACTTCATATGGGAAGGGCTCAGGAGTATGTTTGTAGCTTGAGGTTGGAGTGTCAGTTGCATGCTCTATACTACTACCTACTTGCTACTAGTGTTTGGCAGGCGAGTGGGTTCATATAGGCTGATCTCTGAGCAAGAAGATGAGGGACTGGGGCTGTTTAGTCCACATTTCACAATTGAGATCCTAAAACCCAGGGCTTGAAGAACATCACGATCTGAGTTACGTACTTTTTAGGATAAAACTTGGTTAACCCAGTGGGTAATTTACCCATTACTAATGGAATTTAATGTAAGGTGGAATCTAACTCAATATTAACAATAATTTTTTAATAATCTATTAGGAGTAGGTAATCCACCCCAATGTTATGACCTTTTTATCGTATTTCAATTGGGATAGCATTTATCTATTCCCCGTCAAAAAAAAAAAGCATTTATCTATTCAGCTAGATATTTAAGATGGATTAAAATAAAAATGTCAACAAAATCCCATCTTGAGAGAGATTAGCAAACATCTCTTCAAAGTTCAAAGTGTTCTTGTTGGAAATTGCACGCTTGAAAATTGAAAAGTTTGACCAATTGTCCCAAGCTCCCTTCCTAAACACACTCGTAATATGCTACATAAGTTGGATGGCATAAAAAAAAGGTGCATCTTTACTTTATCCTCCAAAAATTCCCACTTTTCAATTATATGCTACAAATCATTAAATGGACAAAAAAATTGATAATTTTGGAGTTGCTTTTGGATAATGAGAAAAAGGACAGTGATCAATTGCTGGTGAAAAGTAGCATTGCAAGCATTGTCATTTTACAATCAAGAAATGAAGGCTAAAACCACTATAACAGAGTACTAATATTTTTGAGATGTCACAATCTCACAATAATGTGTCACTCCAGTATCGCACATATCTTCCCCACTCAATTCATCATCCAACCATCCACTATCTTCCTCGACACCCTTGCTCTTAGGCTATCTCACAACATAACATGCTTAGGAGTATTTTTATAATTTATATTAGTTGGATATAAAAACTATCAAACTTCTTATATATTACTCTCCCGGTTTTATTAGTTTACCCACTTCTTTGGGCATAAAGTTTTAGGATAGCTAGTAGACCTGTTCAACGGCCCGGGTCGGGTTGGGCCATGCTATATAAGGGTCGGGTCGGGTCTAAAGTCGTCGTTGACGGGTCGGGTCGGATCCGTCTACCCGACCCTGACCCTGTTTTTTAGAGTAAAATTAGAACCAGCTTCCCAATATCTAATAGCAAAACTCAAAGTGAAGAGTTGAAGACCTGTTTGCATCATGATATTGAGCTTGAAATATATTACCAAATCAAACACAATATATGAGCAGCATATCAAATAAACATAATGCAATAGTTTACGACCAGAGTTAAGCCAGATGAGCTTAACAATGGCACCGAAATCCAGCTGAATAAAATGTCCCACAAAGCAATAGTTCAAATAATATACTCTGATAAGCACTAATGCACTTGCAAGTTGCAAACCAGCAGACAAGAATAAAAGGAGTGTTTACAATTGTAGACGAACATTATAGTAAATCTATGAAGTTCTGGATAATTGTATTATGTTCAATGATCCAAATGAAAAGTATTTTGTCCAATTGTATAAACAAAACACAAGTGACTTTTTTTTTTATCCGACCCGACCCACTAATGCATTATTAGGGTCAGCTCCAACCAGACCCTATATTATAGGGTCATGACCCGACCCTATTAACCTATTTTAATAGGGTCGGGTCAAGGGCTTGTTTTTGGAGACTCGACCTATTGAAATAGCTAGGTATGTGGGTCATAAAAGGAAAGAGAATGTATTATTTTTTTGGCATATTACATTGAAGTTAATGTTATAGGCCAAAAAAAGCTTGAGTGAGAAAATAAAGATAATGATAAACAATTTGTGGGACATTCCAAGGAAAAAAAAACGATTGAGTAAATTAATAAGGAGGTTCCACTTTATAACCTTGTCTGGGCTGCACCCATCACAAGGATAGAGAGTCTACTTCACAAGACAAAGGAGGTTCCACCTTAAAACCATATGGCAATAAGGAGAGTAACCCCTTTGCAATATAGAGTGAACCCATCTATTTTCTTTTAGTAATGTGGGACATTCACATGTATTACGCACTATACATCATAGCTTCAACAAGATATCATAAAATTACTCATATGTGAAGGTGACAGAAGAAGGATATGTATTAAAATTCGTTGGAACTATGTAGGAAAATTTTGCATACCAAATTAAAGTACTCAAAAGACGAGATATTTAAAGGTCCTTTCTCCCCCACTAGCTCAATGCACACAATACTTTGTGAAAAGGATGTATTACAACATGTGTAAGTTTATCGCTTGGGTTGGGATCACCTCGCTTTTATCGTCTCTCCTATCTTATATACTGAGATATTTTCGAATGATTTTAACAAAGTAAGGCAACTTGATATACTTGAGAGTTTTTTTTTGTGCGAAATGCGAATGAGCTACAAGAGCGGGGATGAGAATCGATCCCAGAATCACCCGAAACCGGGAGGAAAGCTCTAACCAACTGAGCTATCCCTCACTCTCAGAAAGTTGAAAGTTGTTAATAGAGTTTAGGGAAGATTAATTATTTCATCATAAAATGGACTCCTCTTGTTCTACACGAAACATGTTTCGTAAATAGGTTTTTTCTATTAACAAATGCCAGTGACATGACATAATAAAACAACATAAAATGATCCTAAACAGCTAAAGAGGATCTTCACTATTCAAACTTTACAGAAACTTTTAAGACAATGTGGGCAAATCTGAGCACAAAACCAGAAACTACTCAGAAGATAAGGCATATCAAAGGCCATAAATTTGGCAGAACTAAAGCTAAAAATCCCAAATTCTGTAGATTGGGCCACTTCCATCATTCCATGTATGAAATTAAACCATCCAAGCAAAAGCCACTTATCCTACAGCATACGATCAGATTTTCCCTTACAAAGAACAGAAAAAGCCACTAGTAAACATGCAAACATGTTTAAGTTGATCATTTCTTACCCAAAACGTCCACATATGACATAACTCTCCAGATCTTCTCTATTTTGTTGTCTACCTTCCAGTTGCAAGAGTCTTATATGATCACGGAAATCAAGTGGTTCAAAATAAATCTCGACACAGTTTATATTCTAGAATCATTTTGAACCCCAGATTTTTCTGCGATCATATTGGAATTTCCACTTCCGAAATCACAAAATATTGTTCATCTTGTTACCTTCGAGTTTGTCGTTCTCCAAAAACCCTTTATTCTCCTCATTATCATCAATCTTCTCATTATTACTTTTACAAGTTTTACTCATCTCGTCTCCTTGAGTAAACTTCATAGCCTTCAAGGCCTCACCTTCCCAGTCAGTTGATCCCAGCACAGCATACAGAATCCATACTGCACAGGCCACCTGTGCTGACAGCAGCCCGAACCAAAGACCACTAAATCCAACTTTTAGCCAAAAGGCCAGACCCACAGCCACTGGAGTGCCCACAAAGTAGAAAGAACCCAAGTTAATTCGTGCCCCCACGACAGGCCGTGCAGTGCCACGAAGAATGCCACAGCCTGTAGTTTGTGGGCAGTTTCCAAGCTCACATAGCCCCATTATGGGCATAACTGAGGCAACTAGGACTGTAACACTGCTGTCAGGTGTGAAGAGCTCACCCCAGCTTTCTCTGAAAATCACTGTCCATATTACATTGATGATTCCTATCACAAATGCACATCCTAATGCCACCATTGCTGCCAGCCTTGCTTTGTATGGTTTCCCTGCTCCTAGCTCATTTCCCACCTGCAACATTTTGTAGGTTTATCAATAATTTCTTCATGATATAAGTTAAAGATGATAATGTGGTGATCATTTTAGAGTTGACTACGAAAATCGAACCGTTCCTAATGATTCTAGACCTACATTTTCTTTATTTTACATCCACTCTAAACCATTACAATTCGCATCACGGGACAACCCAACATATCTTTGCAAATAAGTCCCCTTGGGAGTGGGGGAGAATGTAAGGAGAATTCTCACCCCAAAAGCGTCCCGAGTGGAGTTTGACACCACGAACACAAACTTTTACCACTAGATTAAGCAATACTTGGTATACTCATTTTTATATGACCAGCTAATAATCTTTTTATAATATGGAATTCTACTTGTGAAAAGAAAATTATAAAAGGTGCAAATAAGATAGCCACCATATTTGATTATCCAATCCATCACTAACCCAAAAAAGTATTAGATATGGACCTATTGTTACAACACTTCCAAGGATGGATATGGATAATCTCCTATTGATTGCAATGTTTATTGTAGGATTGGAAACTTTAAGAAGATACGATCTTCTCAACAACAATAATCAATAGAACAACATTACGTCAAGCCCCCATAAATTGCAATTAGTTTATCATTAACTACTTATTTGATCAACAAGTGCCATAAACATGAAAAAAGTATCGTACTATACCACTTTCTTTAGCTTTTAGCTGGATATGATGTTTAGTCACCATATCAAATAATGGCTAGGGACTATAAAATTACTTGGTTCACTTTTCCTAACAAAGCTTCAGTCCACCATATATTTCATGGGTGACCTATGCAATGATCCAACTGATGATGAAATCATGTAACAAAATTAAAAGATAAGGAGCTTTTATTTGTATTAAGTATTGCCTCCACTATATTGCCTCAAAATCTAGATCTTCTAACACAATAAAAGCTTCATCATAAGTCCTACATGCAAATCAAATCATAAAATCTTCAAAGGAATGTGCTTTTTGTTGTAAAAGGAATATACTCTTTTCT
Source organism: Beta lomatogona (assembly GCA_947646795.1). Taxonomy (NCBI): domain Eukaryota; kingdom Viridiplantae; phylum Streptophyta; class Magnoliopsida; order Caryophyllales; family Amaranthaceae; genus Beta; species Beta lomatogona. Next base: position 2,191,755 of record CANSNZ010000436.1, read on the forward strand.
CCAAAATATATATGATTATGTTTGGACAAAAAAAACAAAATGCTATAAATTCGTAATGAATATGTATTATATATCCATTTCGAATAAGCATCAAGTCTTTTTCTAAAACAACATGCTATAAATTCGTAATGAATATTAAGTACATAATTCATTTGGAACATCATGCACATATACTCTTTGGAGCATCATCTAAGGAACAGGATCCCATATGCTTATCTATTTTGACAGATTATTTTTGTAAAGGTGACAAAAGCGAACGATCGTAGATCATTTAAGGGAAAACACTAAACTCAAAATGATTTGATAATGAACTATAAACTATAATGATATTACTACCCTTACACATGGTTAATTGAAGGCAATATGGTGTTCTTTGTTTTTCACCCCTTGTTCTTCACCTAACCATATGGTGCAATACTAAGATGAAACAAAGAGTGAAACAGAAGATTCACAAGACTTCAACACCTGTCTCCAAGTGAACAACATTCTTGAGATATCCATCATTTTTGAAATGTCAATTTCTTGTTATATCAAATTGGTCCATACCACAACCCCATTAAATTTTGTTGGCGTATGCTCTTTCCTATATGCTAGTACTTGGTACTAAATAAATATTGTTATACAAGTAAGCACAACAAACAAAAAGCATGACTAGGCAGAATACATAATTGCTTTACACTAGTACCATAGTATGCGGTTAACTGTTCCCTAAAAGTTGCACAGTACCATGCATGCAAAACTAAACTAATCCTATGCACTAATAATTCTCTCCATCCAAAAATGGTCCCAACCTAAAGTGACTTAGTCCTTACTGTATTAATTCCTACTTAATTTGCCATTATGTCCCGTATCTTAGTAGATTAATCAGATTTGACAATTCACAATTTGCAAAACCCCCCGTGTTTGTGAAGTACTATTAATTCTTATCTATAACCAATAGACACTAAAAAAGATACTTGGTCTCGTGTCAGACAATCTGACTCAACATTTAAAACACACCACTTAACTTTAACCTTTTTACGTTTTTTTTACTTTTGCGTATCACTTTTTATAACTAACTAACTTATAATATTTATATATATATATTTGAGTTTTTACCTATTCTTTTTGTATAACTAATTGATGGTTTTACTATCAAACCGTCTTTCCTAAGAAATCACCAACTTTTACCAATTCATATGTAATTTGCTTATATGTCCTGTATCACAGTAAATAGAACACATTTGACATATCAACCATTTGCGAACTTCAGTGTTTTTTAAAATCAATTGTCACTAAACAAGAAACATGATCAAGTCTCCATATAATTAATCCAAACATAATCAAGACTCAAGAGCATGATTCTTACAATAACATGAAAATCTATTTACCATATTAAACAGACTAAATCTTTTTCATGATGGTATAGTATCAATTGATAAAGAAAGAAATAAAGCCAAAATGATAGTGATTCATTGAACCCTTACAAGTTACAACCTTCTATACTGCATAATGGATTATTGGATTATGTTCATTGCATGAACCTATAGTTTTTTATTTGGCTATACATGTAATCTAGTATAGGCTATTTTCCCATCCAACTCTTTCATCTATATAATAAGGTTCATATGCAATATTTAATCCATTGAACTAATTTAAACCCAAACATAATCAAGACTCAAGAGCATGATTCTTACAATAACATGAAAATCTATTTACCATATTAAACAGACTAAATCTTTTTCATGATGGTATAGTATCAATTGATAAAGAAAGAAATAAAGCCAAAATGATAGTGATTCATTGAACCCTTACAAGTTACAACCTTCTATACTGCATAATGGATTATTGGATTATGTTCATTGCATGAACCTATAGTTTTTTATTTGGCTATACATGTAATCTAGTATAGGCTATTTTCCCATCCAACTCTTTCATCTATATAATAAGGTTCATATGCAATATTTAATCCATTGAACTAATTTAAACAACAAAAGTATTACTCTTGCTAATAATTAGTAGGTAGGTGTGGGTTATGAGTTCAGATATACGAAGCCTTACCTCTACTTGAAAAGGACTTAGAAGAGGCCATGACTCATCAAATGAAAGACACTAACCAAATAATATAACAATAAGCCACAAACAAATACTATCATATACCCATGACTCCAAATTGAATAAAGTATGACCCTCTTTAACAACTAAAGAGAGATTCTCTCCCTTTCCTACTAAAAAAAACTAGATGGTCCATTTCCTATATCAGCGTTATGCTATCCACATAATAGGGTAAAAAGCATACGTGTTTTGAGAGTTTAGCACAACGTTGTTAGTTTCATAAATCATGTTTAGGCCGATTCTCTCCCTTTCCTATTAAAAAAACCAGATGGTCCATTTCCTATATCAGCGTTTCGATAATACATAACAGGGTCAAAAGAAGACGTGTTTTAAGAGTTTAGCACAACTTTGTTAGTTTCATAAATCATGTTTAGGCCGATTCTCTCCCTTTCCTATTAAAAAAACCAGATGGTCCATTTCCTATATTAGCGTTTCGATAATACATAACAGGGTCAAAAGAAGACGTGTTTTAAGAGTTTAGCACAACTTTGTTAGTTTCATAAATCATTTTTAGTAGTCGGCCTACAAAAATGTGCATTTCACTTGGTCGCAAGTAATATGAAACGGAGGAACTATATAAAAGTTAAAACACACTAATTGTAAAACATAAGCATCCAAGAAATGAAGGGACTTACCCTAGCAGAAACACAGCCAGCCAAAGCCATAGGAACAGTATACATAAGACTAGTAGTTTGAATCATAATCCCAGTAGCAGCAACAGCAACCTTAGGATTAGGCAAATACCCAGAAAGAACAGTCACAATTTCATACCACCACCATTCTAAACAAATCCCAAGACAACTAGGAACTGCTAATTTCATCAATGGTTTAATCCCTTCAATTCCAACACCTTTTAATCCCCAACTCCACCATTTTACCTTCTTCCATTTTTCTCTCTCTTTAACATAAACATAACCTGCTAACATCACAGCCATGTTCAAGTTTGTCACCACAGAAGCAACAGCCACCCCTTTTACACCCCATTCCAACACCATCACCAACCAATAGTTTAAAGGCACGTGGAACATCACAGCAATCAAAGTGCACCACATCATAGGTTTTGTCACCTGCTGTGACCTTAAATAAACCCTCAAAGGTTGTAAGAAAGTGTTTGTTAACAAATCAGGTAAAGAAAAGATACAGTACATAGCAGCCATTGCTGTGACCTCCATATCTTGGCCCAAGAAAATCATTATTGGGCCTAAATTGACCCATAAAAAACTTATGGGTATGATTGCAAGGAAGAGGATGAAGATCATACGGTGGAGAGAAAGTGAAAGTAGGTCCCAGTTTTGTGATCCATAGGCCTGTGAACAAACGGGCTCAAGCCCAGATGCTAAGCCCACTAAAACAGAGTACCCTGTTATGTTTGTAAACCCTATTGAAAGGGCCCCACCTGCAAGTTCTAAACTTCCTAATCTTCCTAAGAAAAGTACTGAAACTACTGCTCTTATGTAAACTAACAAGTTCATTGCTGTTATTGGAAAAGCCATCTTCCATAATTCTCTTAGTTCTTCTAAAATCTGCATAAAAAAAAAGTAACAAAAAACAGAAATTAGTTAAAAAGATTCAATCTTTAATGAAAAATATGAGTGAAAAAGATGAACTTTTACCTGGGAAGAAGAAGGGTGTTTATGAGAGGAAAAATCTGGGTTTTTTTCTGTCATTTTTTTAGATTTTTGAGTTTTTCTCTGTTTTTGATTTGTTGCTTATTAAGGGTTTTGTTAGGGTTGTGATTTTAGAGGAATAATGAGGAGAGAGATTGAAAAGAGGGAAAATGGAGGGAAGTGTTACAAGTTTAGTAAGTTACAACTTACAAGTAGTGTTATGGCAAGTTTTATATACTAGTTGACAAAAGATTAGAGAGTGATTAATTAGTAGAAACAGAGTGAAGTTATATTTTTGTTAAACACTTTGGGAAAAAAATGTAAATGGCGGCGATAGTGACAAGTTAGGAAGCATGTGATGGCCTACAGAGAGAGTGTAGCAGAAAAAGGAGAGGGTGGGGGAGAATTTGAGAAGACGAGACGAGAGGAAATGGAATGAAGATTTTAACTATACTGTGTAGATGAAATGAGATGGTGATGGATAGAGTAATGATAAATGATCCCTTTATTTTGGCAACTTGGCAAGCATACGTGGGTTTTTGTCCGTTGGCTTAGGCGCGTTTCTTCGGCGTAAAATAACAGTAACGTAACCGAACCGAATTAAATTATAAGAAAGAACTTGATAGTTAGCTAAAATGATACTTGGCAAAGATGCCACATCATCTTCCTTAGTTCCATCTTTAACCAACTTCCCTTTAGTGGTTTAGCTAAAGTATTTTTCTTTAAGTAGGTCCCACAATCACCTTTCCCTTTTTTTTATATAATAAATTGAAACATTAATTGAATTTATTTGTTGTGTGGGGCCCAACTTAAGCCAATTTTGCTTAAGAAAGCAAAAATCTTTCCGATGGTTAAACAACTAAGTATTTTTCAAAAGCTAGCAAGTCCTTCTTTTGCACCATTGGAGTCGATCTAACTAATAGTAATGATAATAATTTAGGAACTGAATTGATTGAAACTGAACTGAACTGAACTGAAAATAAGATGGGGAGAAGCCGGAGAACAGACCCTTACTGTTTCCGCTTCAAAATTATTGTATTATTTGCGTTTTATGATAGAGTAGTTCTTTAATTAATGTAACAATTTTATAAATAGAAAAAAGATACACTCATATATGGGACGACTGATACTAAACAATCTTTTCAATCTCCTTGCTTTAACATATGTATTAATACAATATCCCACTTTCAACTCCCTCCTAAATCTTTGTGTCAAAGGGAAGTGTTACATTAATTTTGAACTGGAGGAAGAATAATAGAATATGCCAATGTAAATAGCATATAGGAAGAAGAATGTGAGAACGTGTAAATTTACATCTCGATAAATATAATAAGGACATGTATCGGGTGGGAGGATGAACTTCTTGAAAGTACTATTCTAATTAGATTTGGCTACATACACAAAAACTAGCAATAGATATAAGGATATGATGTTGGAGTATGCAAATTACGAAGCTTAATTTGCGGAGAAAGAAAATAAAATGTCGTTTTCTTAATTAAATTCTTTTAAAAAGATGTTTGCTAACCATGCATATGAGTAGTAGACACATGGGAGGGAAGAATGCGACTCTTATGAACTGCACCATAAAAATATGACAGTCGATTGTTACGTACTTTGTTTTTTCCTAAACGGTTGAGTTTGCGATAAATGCAATGTTTATCACGATGAAAGTTCACAGCTTGAGTGTGATTCATCCCTAAGCTCACAAAAAACATTTGTCCTATGTAGAGGGTTGTAATATTGAATAATCTCCACAACATGGGGAATGACCAAAAAACAACAAACACATCAAAGGACAACGAGTAAGGTGAAATGGAAATCACATTAACTAGAAAGAGACAAGTTACCATTAATATTAGGTTGTACATCTTTCCCTAAACTACCCTTCAAAATTCAAATAACGTAGAGCACGTAGGAATTAGGATGTGTCTCAATGCTCTTGTCTAGGATGGGGCTTGAATTGGGAAAAAATAAAGATAAGTCCGAGCTAAGCATAAAAGTCATAAAATAGACCAAAATGGCCAACTAACCAACAATATTTCTTTGGATTATCAATTAAACCAATAGCTAGAGAAAGTTTATGATTCGGTTGAATAATAGGGGATTCTAGCAAGTTTGGCTTCAAGAAGGTTGACTTCCGGACTTCCGGTATGGTATCAAGTGTTAGTGTATATGAGAGATTACATTATTATTTTTTTTACTGGAAGAAAAATAATTTCATTCAAAAGGGATAGCCAAACGGCACTTACAATTAATTCCTGAAAAATCGAAAATTCCAACATAGGTATATAACACCTTAGAACTAGATTACATTATTTTTTTTGGTGCTTAATTATAAACGACATTATGATTGTTAGGAAAGTATTGTTATTTTTTATATCAAGTAGAAAACTATTATTGATAGAAGAATATCGTATAAATGTCAAGTAGGATATATATATATATATATATATATATATATATATATATATATATATATATATATATATATTAGGTTGGTAAGATAAATGACCCCTCTGAACTGGCACCTCGCACAGGTACAACCAGCCAGGTTTGCAAGTCAGACTCCTTGGAGGGAGGGGGGATGGTAAGGGAAATCTTACCCCCAAAGAGCCCCTAGTGGGGTTTAATCCAATGATCATGAAGTCATAATGCCAAACCACTAGGCCAAATTTTGCTTGGTAAGTAGGAAATATATGGCGTAGAAGTTAAGTATGATAATCGTATGTAAGAATTGGTCCAATTATGATTCCATAATTAGAATTCGAATTGTTATGATTTAATGCCATTAAGAACTTCTTGAGTTATGCTTCAACATAAAATTCATATGTCATATACCTAAAAAAAGGTGCTCTATGAGAATTATGATATTACTCCCTCCATTTTTAAACATCCTCTCACCTTGACATTTTTCATTATTCACAAGTTTTACTCTGACCATCGTTTGTGATTTAATGTAAGGAAAATATAGTCAGGTAAGATCTTGTTAGTTTTGTCTTAATATGTATTTTATAAATATCTACTTTTATTATTTTTACAAATACATACCAACTAGAGATATTAGTAGTCAAAGTTTTACATTGATATGCGTGAAAAATGAGGGTGGGAGGATCTTAGGAAACGAAGGAAGCACATAAACACTTTTATTCTCTTTTTTTTATAATCCGTGCATATATGGAGAATGTCACCTATAAAAATCATTTACTTTGATTAATGGAAACAAAATTACTAATTTCTAATTAACAATCTAACTTTAACCTCTATTTGTTCGAGGGCCCTATAATCATCAGGCTTAAGTAGGTACGAATATAACCTAATTTAAATTCTAACCAAACCAATCATTAATTGTCAATTCAAATAATAGGGAAGACAGATTCTTTTTGACCAAAGGTCGACAATGAAGAATAGAAATATGAGAAATCTCCCTGATTTTAGTTCTTCTATTTGACATACGATTTATTTAATATTTCTGATGTTTCAATCCAGTGACATGCTAGAATAGAAAATGCTAAAATTAAAGAGGATTAGAAGGAGTTTATGCAATCAATCCATTAATAGGTGGAGGTTAGGTATGCTAAGCACATTTTATTTGTAAATTACTACAAATGGCATCTTTGCAAAGACAAAGTGGCCTTTTCCAATTTTCCTAGACTTAAAAAAGCGTAACATATAGCTAACTCTAGGCACATAACTTTATCCTCATTGTCGAGATATTAAAGATTAGAATCAAATTAGTTCATATTTGGCTGGTAGAATTTTATTTTTGAATAGTTTTGAAACTTAAACTAGTTATTAGGCCCGCGCTACGCCCCAGGTAAGAAAATTTTTCATTTATTAATATTATGCTTTAAGATGATAACACTAAATGTTAGACTTTAGTATATGTTCTTGAGGTCTCGGGATCAAACTCTATGCTAACGCCTTTTAATATATTAGTATAGATTTAATAGAGTTCTAGCGCACTCTACTGTAAAATATGCATAAATTTTAAAGCTGGAAAGATTTTTGATTTTATGAAAAGAAACTAATAAAACCGTTGTTAATTAATTAACATGTGCTTATTATTCTCATAAAGTTTATTATTTTCCAAATAAATCCATATATTTTACTATTAATGTACTAGTTTTGAACCTTTACGGCTGTACGATGCATGTATAAGCTAAAATATTGAAGAATATAAGTCACAGTAAATTGTCAAATTTCCTAATTTTGTTAGATTCTTGATTAGAAAATAATATTCCTTTCATTATTAATTTTAAATTGAAAATTAGGTGTTTGATTAAAGAAGAGTCATTAAATTTTTATTTCTTAATCATAGGTTATCTATATAAATATATTAAAAGGCGTTCCTAAACAGCGAATCGTGCCAGTGGCGCTCTCCCTATGGAGTTTTAGTTCATGTAATCCATGTACAATATAAAAAATTAGAAATTGCATAGTATATGTTTTGATCCCATGACCTCAAGTTCATATACTAAAGTTTTAACCACTAGGCCAAGAGTTGTATTTAGTGTTATCATATCAAAGACTAATATTAATAAATGAAATTTTTTCTTACCCTAGGCATAGCCCGTGCCTAATAACTAGTTAAGTTTTCTAAAAAGTTACATTGTCAATTAGGTGTTTTGTTTTCTTTGATCATCCAAAACGATGATTTAAGGTGGCCTTTGTCTTGGGATCCTCCCTAACTTTTTCTTTCTTTTATTAAAAAAAACAATAGAGTACTTATAAAACCAATGATTCCGTTTAATTATTTATCCTACTCAAAACACTAATAAATACTTCCAAGAAATTATACTCCCTAAAACCCCACTCTTCAAAATTACTTAATTTATATTCAACGATGGTAATTCAATCGATAGGCATATGCTTATTATTCGCATATCATAGGTTATTAGATTATGGTTTAGTCGCATTTTTTCCTCCCAATTTCAGGATATGGCTTGTTAACGGGTATCCATTATACAAATGAAGGTGACTTTATTTATGATAAAGAATATACTTATTTTCTTGCCTTATTTTGTTAAGCATTAACTTGAGATTGAGGAGTTTTACCCAAATCTAACGATTTAGGATAAATTAATTGCAGCTATGACCTTATATGACAGAAAGTTAACGCTAAATTCTTACTGAAAACAATGGAAGACAAATATTAGATCTCAATATACTCTAATATTTCTTACAATGTAACATCTCAATATACTTTAGAAAGGATAGGAAAAGAAATGGAAACAATACAGAACCGAAAAGCGAGTTCTAGTCAAGATGATCATGAGGTCTGAAAGACATAAACATAGCAGCAAATTGAAGGAGCCTTTTCTCAGGATCTCCATTCTGAGAGGCTGCATGAGTTGCCGAACCTCTAGTCCTCTTCACATACTTCCGCCAAGCAAACTGTATATTCACGGCAGCCCAAGTCCTCCAATTCGAAGAATGGTACCTCAAGGTTCGCCTAAGGCTTTCGTTGGCAAACTTGTAGCGGAAGTGCTCAGTGATGTAACGTAAGTCATAAGCATCGAGTCCAAAGGCTTCAATAGATTCAAGACAAACAAGAGTTGCTGATGAGGCAGGGAGTCTATGGATGAATGGTCTTCGAAGGCACCAAGATAAGAGCTCATCACCTAAGAAGGCTCCCGGTCCTAGAATGTCTGTTGCTACCAAGCCTTTACTAAGGTTTTGGTTGCTTTTTATTCGTCCACGAACTATGAACACCATTCTTTGAACAGGATCCCCTTCCCTCATGATCTAGGTTTAAACATAACCATCACACATAACAGTAGAAAAATATAACCTATCACAAGAAATCAATAATCTTAAAAAACTCTAGGTGATGAATAGCTCATATTGACTCTGTATTGTAAAAATCTACTTTGACCATTGATTTGCTAACAATTAAACTATTGATCTATGATGTTCGGATAATATTGTAGGATTTTTCTTAATAAACACTTGCATATCAATCTATGTTGATCGAACTTGGGTACTCAAGTCGGACGCAGGCACAAGTCTAAGAGTCCAAGTCGGCTATGTTAAAAGTTTTCCATGATTATGGCCCATAATGAAGTGTAAAAGTGTCCACATCTATGTAGAATGTCGAGGAGTCCGACACGCTTGCTTGAGGTAAAGAAGGATTTTACAACTTGTGCTAATGTATAGTGGGAATAGATGGTGGTTTAAATTAGTAAAGATTAACACCTTAACCATCAAATGTTGCCAAAAAAAAACCCATCAGATGTTGCCTATTACTTGAATGGATGTAATGCAATAATTTTAGGTAGCTTAAATACCTTTTCATCTTTGCAGTAGATCAGTGGTTTCACTCTATCACAGATGTTATCAAGGATTAGATCATCCAAGCAGTGAAACAGTGGAACCTGCAAAATGCAGATCATGAAGATTACGATTAAATCTCTTGGTAAGATACAATATCATCTGAAAGTCTCATAAATTCTGCCAAAACTTGGGTCTGATATTTAGAAAAAAGTCTGTATTTTCATAGTAAAATGAGAAAATCACCTTTTTTATGAGATCGAGGCAAAGATATCGTTTGATGTCACGCCTAAGTCCTTCAGGCAAGTCTTTAATTAGCTCCATCTCATCAACTCCTCCTGTAGTCAACCAACTCTGGCGTTCAAAGTGACTGACTCTACGCCTTAGCCGAGATGGCAATTGTCTTCGCCTCATCCACCATTCCATGTCTCGACATCTCAGTTGCATTTTTCTCTTCTTTGCCATGACAGTATGCAGAAACACCTATGCAAAGGCATATCAGGTCCTCATTGTTAAATTTTTGCCATACTCGGTAAGATAAGAGTTTAGAATAGAAAAAATGAGCCAAGAGCTTACCTGAATGTTACCAATCAATAAGGTGAAAAGCATTAAGCCACCCAGTACGAGACACATGCAGAAGAACACTTCTGCCCATTGGCTTGTTGGAGTCAGATTATTGCCAAAAGTACTGATACAATGCAACACAATAGTACTACTGTTAAATATACTTAAAATTAGCAAAAAATCGAAGATAAATTACTGATGATATACATGATCTTTTTCCTCCTTTTTTCTGGTTATCATCTGATGTACTTATCTAGAGATTTTTGGTAACATTAATCAGATTGACTTTCTTGTTAAGGGCATGTTCGTTATTGTTATTTGTTTACAGTGTTAAAAAAAAAGAACAGAAATAAGGAAAAAGTAGTCCCTAATTTTCTGTTGGCAGTTTTAAAAAATAAACAAGATTAGTATAAATAAAATTACTTTTAAGTTTATTGTACAACCTATACCATATGACTTGTAAATCTCTTAAAACCAATAATTGGAAATTAACAATTTATGAAAAAACAATTTTTATTTTTCATTTTCAGTATTTCTGAGATCAATAATATTTGTACAAGCAAGATAATATATCATATAACTTCTAATATTGTAAATCGACAACCGCAATGCATGAGAGTTGGGACTGAAAAAGAGCAATATTTCCGTTTAGCGGAAAGTTATGTACCTCAGCTGGAATAAGCCCCATGAGATGGGATATAGGATCTTAATAACAATGGCATTGCTGGAAATGACTGGAACAGCTGAACTGTAGATTCCATAACTGAAAGGTCCATTATCATCCAAGCAAAACGACCTACGGGTGATCGTGGAGTTGGCACCACATCTTGCTATCGCATCTGGTTGCTTCAAAAACTCATAGCAAATTCCCTTTGAGCAAGACAAAGACATACCACAGTTCCCTGTCCTACTACAATGTTGTGTGAGGCAAGCTGCAACTCGCTGTATTGCAAGAACATACCAGCATCCTCCAACAACCTGCACACCATGTAGATTAACCGTTTATGCCTGATTTTGAGTCATGACAAATTTCAGAAGTTAATGGGATAAATGAATATCAAAGGATGGCTTACATGAGAAGCAATGAAGTAAGCAACGAGATTAAGTCCGAACCCCCACCATATGGTACCAAAGATGTATCCAGTGACCTTTTGCATCTTTCTCATTAGATATATGCTGTGATAAACTTTGGGCAGGAATTGGAACAGAAAAATAAGCAGCAATATTGTCATCAAAATTTTAATCTTATCCTGTCTGAGTAACATCGGCGCAACAGACCAGAACACAACCTGCAAGCATGGAATAACAATATCTCAAAACACTGATTTGATGAGTCCTGATGTACTAGAAGTGAAGCCTATGTTACTAGGACTCTTCATTTCACCTCAAGTACCTTCCTGACATGAGTATGGACAAACTTTGAGACTTGATTTTAGGCTATAATCAAGTTTTTTATTTTTATTTTTTAAGATAACAGGATCAAACCCTTGGTCGATAACTCGATATAAGTACCCAAGTCCGAGTAACATTTACTCCAGCATAATAATAGTAGTATAGTACTAATTTCAAACCATGTCATTTAAAAGTTTTAAGTTATTTTCATAACTAAGGACTAAGTTCATTATTTGCAACATATCCAATGAAAACCTCAATAACAATTTTAAGGGAACTACAGGGTTATGACAAGATCGAACTTCAGCTCTACTGAAAAAAACTACTTCAAGAGTTCAACTAAAAGAAAAACTTCAGATTTAGATATAATATGTATTTGCAGTAAAAATTAGCAATCAAATCCTGGTTGGTCTACTGCAATACTGGATTACACAATCAAGTTATTTTGCGGTACGTTCTTATATTTTCGCTTATGGCATAAGCATTGATTTTGTGATGAAGAGACCTTCTCAAACAAGACCACGTTATGAAGCCATCAAGAGAGCTTAACTTAATCAATAATCAACATTCAGAATTTAGGACCTCAAGTAATCAAGTTGTTGGTTTGTCCCTTTTTGGCTAAATATCCAAAAACACTACCAGTTGCAAAATTAGTTTCACCGTATCTACACATCCACATCAAGAAGGCTGAATCCAGTTGCGTAGATAACTTGTCAACTTTCTTATATGAGCTATGTTAATTGACTTGATTTAGGACCTTTGAGAAAGACTATCAAGCTAATGAAACGACATACAATTATTTTAATTTAGGTCCTTCTAGAAAAAACTCTAAACTGCTCTACTAGAAGACACTAATTTTCCACACGAGTAATTGTACTAGGACAGTGAAATTATATATCAGCAAAGCAATAAAAGGCAGTTTGTACGCTAGAAAATGGACTCTAGTTCATGATTTCAACAGAGACAATCTTTGCCAACTACTGCCAAATATAACCAAAATTTTCTAGATTCGTAAACTTAATGCAACATTATTGATATGCAAAAGTTTATGCTTGCCCCCTAACCATATTAGTGCAACCAAAATGACAATATGTGACATCATCTAACGTACTTGAAAATTTTGAAGTTTATGAGAAAATATATTAGAGATCAGTCTTTGATTTTTTAACTATAAATATCAACATGTTTAACTCCTTCTACCTGGGATAATAATTTAATGACCCCACCAAATGACATGAAAAGTATACAGGTAAATGTAGATTTTCCTTTCTTATGAAAGATAATCATATATGCTTAAGAAAGCAACATTAAGCTAAGACTTTAGTTGTTCAAACCAGTTCCTAAGTTCCACAAAGCTATCTTTAGTTTCTGACATGCCTTCTTTTAGAGACATAATTTCATGTTCCCCACCAAAAGTAAACACATGAAGATTATTTAGGTGAATGTACACTTTCCATTTTGATGAAAGATGGTTATACCTTTTTTTTTGAGGGGAAAAGATGGTTATACCTAACGACAAACAAAAAAGAGGATGATATACCTGCTCAATAAACTGCAGGGTATTCTAATTTCTAACCTCGGACATTCATTGTTAAAACTAGGCCTCAAAGTTCTACGAATTTCTTTCATAACTAGGATAGACAATCAGGTGGAGCTTATTAAAAAACCATCAATCCGAAACATCTGTTCAGATGAATAACAACAACATCAGGACAACAAATTACAAGAACAATCACAAATGAGTATGACTATAAACAAAACCGTTTGTTACCAAACAAGGGCGAGATTAAGGAGTGTGGCCCACACGAGCGAAGTACCAAAATGTTCCATGATCTCATCTCTCTTGCTTGTAACAATCGGTTTGACATTCCTTTATTTTTACCTCTTTAAAAATACTAAGAAAAAGCTGTTAGCTACTAGCCTCTCACAAGTCACAACTAACTGTTAAATAGTACCACCTTCCCAATTCACACCATCTCTATTATATATGGGAACTCCTGAGCTTTTGGTGTCCACCCTCTTTACCTAAAATACCCCTAATAACCAAACAAAATTACTAATTGCATTCTCTTATTTATTTTTTTTAAGAAAAGGGAAAAAAAGGATTCCTACAAGTGCAAAGTAGTTACATCTACACCAGTAAAAACAAAAAATAGAACAATGTACTTGAATGACGATTAAATTTAAAACTTCTACAAAATCACTTACACCCATTATCATGCACGCATCGCGTGCAAAAGATACTAGTGTACTGTAAGAAAAGCTCAGCTAACAGTTAAGGTGTTTTTACCATAGTACCCTTCATTTGGGTTAGTATCAAAGAAGAGGTACTATATCTGTATTAGTCAAACTAAAGTCACAATCAAGTATCAACCATTAGGTAGGAAATAAGGAAGCTTTACTCAACACCATTTCACTCTTTCACGCTGCACTTAGTGAGTGTACTTCCATTCAACTGATTGCGCCTTATATGAACTTACCTAAACTTATTTTTCTAAATTAATTCAAAATAAGTTGAATGTAACACTACCTTATTGACTTATTGTAATACAAGTCTTACATTGTTAAATGTTCAACATCATACCTACACCATAGTATAATAACATAATGTGATAAATTACATAAATAAATAGTGACAAACATGCAAAAAATACCCTAATTTTAGAATTACACAAACACAAAATTCATACCTGAGGGATAGGAAGTATAACATAGAGATCAAACCAGAAGCCTTTTAAAGAACGTACATAATGTGAAGCAATCGCACGTGCATCCCACACGAGTTTCCCACACCCAACAACCAACGATTCTCTTGACACGTACGCCAACCGAAACTGAAGCCACAAATGCCACAAGTGCACAGCATCCACACACGTGCGAATAAGTGTTACAACCGCAGCAAGTACCCCATCCATGTAAAGACACGAGCCACCTCGTCCTATAGACAAAGCATAGAAGAAGACAGGATCAACGGCTAGCGCCACGGCACGTGCCATCAGGATCACCCGGTTCCACCACCGAACCCGCTCGCTCCTCGGGTCAAGTATCGGGCCGAACAGGCCCGAGGGCCACTTCCGGAGCCGCCTCCCCCGGGCCTGTTTGGACCGGGAGCGTACGTTGGATCGGGTTCGGGTCGGGTAGAGAGAGGACCCGGCAGAGGCCTCCCATTCGGGCTGGTCTGCCCGATCACAGCTAGTAGAGTGGAACACTGGTACGCCAACTTGAGTGCATGCATAACACTCAATTGGGTTACTCCAACTACCACTGTATAAACTGTCATCCTCATTGCCACTACTACTTCCGCCACCGTTGTTGGTGGTGCTTCCTCCTTCTACGGCTGCGCCGCCACCCTCTACCGCCACCTCGCGCTTTTTTCCAAAAAGCATTTTTAGCTGATGGTTGACGTCCCAGAAATAGTTTTATACTCTATCACGAGAAAAAATAGGGGAAGGTAATTTGATGATGAGAATGGGAATTTGTGTGAGATAATAAGTGATAAGCTTAGTGACAGTAGAGTTATGTTCATTATATCTTTGTTGGAAAGCAACGAGTACATATAGAACAAGAAGGAAATTACTAGGAAACTATCCTATAAATGTACAGGAGAATAGATTATAAGAAATGCTCCAAATGTCCTAGGATATATTAGCCGTTTTATCATTTTTGACAAGTTTTGAAACATTTTAGTTTTACTCAATTTTTGTAAGGTTTGGAGTTGAACTATAGCTGGACAGTGGGCCTCATACCAAATTTCCAATAGAAGAGTCTTTGGCCAGTCCAGCCCAAGTGTCTAATCTGGCCAATTTGGGCTGGTTAGATCTTTGAAATTTTTGTCTGTTTAATATTGGTTAAAGTGGATGGGCTGATAGGTGGACCGACTCAACTCGTCATGCTCATGCTGGATTTTAAAATTTTCTCTTGTTGGCTCAGTTAATGTCTAACTCTAATTTATAGTATGATCCAACTAAAAAGCACATTTCCCCCCTATTTTAAAGTGTCTTGTCCGCAAATGCTAAACTAAGACATCGTACGATTTGAGGTGTAGACACGGACATACGGTCATTCTCATTACTATTTTATAAAGAAAAAGGTAGAACATTGTATCTTACAGTCAAGATTGAATAAACTCTTCAAGATTTAGGCGCCCGTTCTCCCCGCCTTATTTTCGGTCGGTTCGTTCGTTCGGTCCTAAATGATAATCATTACTATTAATTAGTTATAATTTAATTCAGTTCAATTCAATTCAATTCAATTCAATTCAGTTCAGTTCAGTGGTTTTATGCCGAAGAGAACATGCCCTAAATTAAAGTTTTCAAATTATATGATGAGGTACCAAAGTCGATTTCATACAGTTTCACACAGGGATCAGAGGTGGTTATTAGGTTTATATGTACTTTGAAAACTCCAAACATTCACTATTGGAGGCTTTGATAAATCTCTGACTAATTCTCCAGAGAATACGAGCAAAAAGTAGGTAAAATGCATTAACATTGACAAACAATCCCCACAAACAAATTGAAGAAACAAAGGATTTACACTAAGAAAAATGTGAGTAATTGACTCGGACAAAAACTATATTACAATACTCCATTGGAAAAATAATTTAACTCTAATGATCTTTAAGCTACTAATTAAGAACTAATGCACAAGATTTATTACACGAGTAACAAAAACACTCAGTTGAGGTTCTCTCTCTTTGAATGAATAAAAGATGAAATAGGCCTCTCCACATTCATCGAAGATTGAGCTACCGGAGTTTGGAATGATGATGATGATGACAGACCAGGGGCTGAAGTGGCAAAAGTGGATATACTGCCACTCATGTTCAAGCTAGTCCCGCTGATTGAACCATCGGGTGCTGCCTTTGGGGCGGGGGGCTTTCCAATCTCCATTATCCCTTCCAACATCTGCACAACTTTTCCCATCATAGGCCTTTGAGATGGCTGCTCTTGTATACACCAAAAGCTAACTTGAATTGCTCTTGTCACTTGATCCAAATCCACTTCAACGTCAGCAAGTCTCGTGTCTAGTATATTTCCCACATTACCCTTCTCATACTCCTCATATGCCCTAACAGAGAACTTCTTCCTGTTTGTTTCGTTTGACACTTCAAAGTTCCTTCTTCCACTTACTATCTCCAACAACACCATACCAAAACTATAAACATCAGATTTCGATGTTATTGGTAGATTGGCAAGCCATTCAGGGGCCAAGTACCCCCTTGTACCTCTCACACTGGTGAGGGTCCGGTGTCTATGGTCTTTCGGGTTTACAAGCTTCGCAAGGCCAAAATCGGAAACTTTGGCATTGTAATTATCATCTAAGAGAATGTTTTCTGGTTTTATATCACAATGTACAATGCAATCCCGGCATTCCTCATGAAGATAAGTGATTCCTCTTGCAGTTCCCAAGGCAATATTGAACCGATGCTCCCAATTCAAAAGTCTCCCAGATTCATCCCCCGTTGCAAAAAGGAAACTATCAAGCGACCCGTTTTTCATGAACTCATAAACCAGAAGCCTGTGTCGACTCTCAGAGCAGAACCCTATCAGCCTAACCAAATTTAAATGATGGGTGCTACTTATGGTAGCTACCTCCATTCTAAATTGTTTCTCCCCCTGCTCAATACCCTCGAGCTGCTTCACTGCAGCAACTGTTCTATTCGCAAGTACTCCCTTATATACCGCCCCAAATCCTCCTTCCCCAAGTTTCTCCTTGAAATTTCTTGTAGCCTGCTGGAGGTCTTTGTACGAAAACTGTACAGGTGCACCAGATGCATACTCAAGAAGCGCATACTGAGCTGATACACCTCCAAATTTAGGACTCTTTCTACAGCACCACCACCAAACACTGCCCTCTAAAAGTATCAATGCCACAAGGGTGCCTAAAACAACCACTGCAACAATCCAACCTTTCAGCTTGTCCTTTTCTCTTCCTTCCTCGGAGGAAGGTGGAGGGTTTGGTATGATTGGGTTACAAACCTTAACATACGAGGTGCTAGGAAGAGCAGCAGACTGATAACCACTAACAAAACTCGAAGTCTTAATATAACACTGCCCCGATCCATCAGCCAAAATTGTCGAAGCTACACAAGAAGAACCCGAAAGACAATTCCCCCTACACGCTGAAATACCTACATAGTAGAGATCATTTATAGTCTCCGGATAATACGTGAGAAACTTCGTATGATCCATCTGCAACATCGCCACACTCCCAGGACAATCCCTAATCTCCCTCTTCAACCTACACCCTCTCATACTATCATTCGGATCAACAAAATCGAAATTCTCAGACGGGCACCCACAAACAGGGCCAGTATCATTGTAACTACAAACACCCATATTCCCACAATACCCAAAAACTTGACATTGATCACTAACAGCAGTCCACCTAACAATCGCATTCCCACTTCCTCTACTAAAACTATAAATCCTCAAATTCCCATCATTATCCAACCTCAAAAACCTCAAAAAATCCCCAGATTCAGCATAATCACTCCCATAAGCCATAATTACTGACCCACGTAAACTAACATCATAAAGTGACAAAATCCCAATTGATTGAAGCCCTAATCTAGGGTTACTTAAATTAGCATTAATAGAAGCATTCAACCCTAAACTCCAATAAACAACATTATTATGCCACTGCAAAGTCAAATTCCCAGTTCTATTTAACAAAAACGAGTAAGACCCAGATGATAAAACCATCCCAACAGTAAAATTCTGAGATTGAACAATAGTATCAGTAGGATTATCAAAAGTAGACCAAACTACAAAATTAGACCGATTTTTAAGCGAGAAATTACCAGAATCATCAATTGTAGCATGTGAAACACCGGAATTTGAAGTGTTAGATTGCCAGAGAATATTTCCGGCGCCGGAATTTAGGCGCAAGTTTCCGTCGGCGAGAAAAGAGAAAGTTGCGCCGGAATCTGCAGTGGTGGGAATCGACCAAATTGGGAGAGAATCATAAGTAATACAGAGAGAGAAAGAAGAAGAATTAAGTGGGAGAAATTGGAGAGAGAAAGTGTTATTTGTAGAAGACCATCTTTGAGTTGAGTTTGAAGCTGAAAGAGTGGACCCTACTGGGATATCTGCAGAAGATGAAAGAGTGAAGAAGAAGATGAAGTTGAGAATGAAGAAGATGAATGTTTTTGGTAATAATAACTGATTTTGTTCCATTTTTTTTTCTGGGTGTTTAGAGTTTTTTTTTGTTTTTTGGGTAGATTGATTTTGTTCTGCAAATTTGTTTAAAAGTTTAAGTAGTGATTAGTAGTAGATTGAAGACTTTTTAAGGTCGAAATGTAGCTCCTTTAAGATGGAGAGAATATAGAAAGAGAAATGGGACCTAGTCATGGTGAATTGGTGATGGAGCAATTGAGCAAAGGTCACTCCATAATGGAGAAAGTAGCTATCATATATTCATATCAGTGGTGGAAAAACCAACGTAAAGGAGTATATGGTTGGGAAGAGCTCGCATGACAAGTTTGATACTACTATAAAACTAGTCAAATCCTCAAAACAAGTAATTACATAAACGCGGTTTCACTCGTCTAACTTGTTTAGTATGAGCCGAACTTAAAGACTTACGTGTGTTCAATTTATGTTTATGAGTAAGAGCGTACGTTTATGTCGTTCATTTATATGATCGTTTGTATCTAAGGAATATATACAACTTGTTTGAAATCTTTTGCAAAATAGATTATGTTAAAGAATGAAAAGATTATAGAACTTTCACATTTGATTCAAGTCAGCATTATTTGAGCTCGACTTACACTTGATGGTTAGTTTAGAATTGAAATGGAAAATTCATGAGCCAAAATCAAACTAGGAACTCGAAAGCTCGTATTAGCTCGGTCTTGACTCAAGTACAAATGTGGTTATTCAAACTCAGTAATTCACTCTTAGAGATAGATTTTTAATACCTTTATATTGGTTTTCAGACTTGAAGACGCATGTGAAATTTTTTCTTTTGCAGCTCCAAACCCATATGGACTTGTTCATTAGACATAACAAACGCATGTAGAAATGTTTATTAGACATAACAATACATGCAAGTTTTGTTACATCTAGTTGAAACTATTAAATACACAAATCTATACTAATATATTAAAAGGCGTTCCTAAGAACGTATATGTACCACGTGTCACCATCCCTCATTCAATAACATTCTATCAACGTCTTTCTCATATAGAAAAAAAGAAGAAGCATTGTTAACGTGAAGATTTGAACCCACAACCTCAAGTATGAAAGAAAGAGATCCAACCATAACTCCACCATACTATTATTGCTTATTTGATCAAAATTAATGATGATATATGAATGGAAAACTTTTGAAATCCATATATGAATGAGATTACTTTTTTTAATGAGTATGAAGATGACTTATTTAACTACTACTAAATTGTAGCACAGAGAAACCCCGGAGCATCGCCCGGGCCTAAACACTAGTTTAACTATTATAACGTGTATAATTGTACTCTATAAAACTAGATTGATGAAATGATCTAATGTGAAATATGAGAGACTATATTAAGAGAAGCTATTGAGGGTGTTTTGCAATTAGAGTGTTGGAGCAAAAAGAAAAATTTGGACCACTTTTAGAGTTTTGACTAGTCAAAAACTCTAAAAGGGGTATTTGGTAAAAGAAAGTTCTAGAGAGAGTTTTGGAATAAAAACTCTCAAAATAAAAAAGCTCCTAATAAGAGCTTTTTCTTTAGAGAATTAGGTAAAAATGTATTCAATGACTTTTTGCCTCTAATAATAATACTACACATTTATTAACATGTCTATACATGTCATGTTATACAAACAAATGACAATAAACTTTTAGCAATAAGTTGATTATTACCAAATACATTTATAAAAAAAGTTGTCAAATCAGCAGTTAAATCTGCGGAACAAAAAGTTAAAACTCTAACGGCTAAACTCTAAACTCTATTTGCCAAATAGACCCATTATTTTTAACTAATCCATATTAGGTCAAAAATATGCTACCTCTGTTTTTTTTAGTTGACCCGTTTTCCTTTGGCACACATGCTAATGCACTATTTCAAACCTTTATATCTCTAATTATCAATAAGTAAAAATTACAAAAAGTTGATAGTATGAAAATATATATTGAGACGAATCTAACAAGAGCCCACATGACTATATCTTTCCTTAAGTACAAATCACAAAAGATAGTCAAAGTTACACATGTGAATAGTGTCAAAAGTCAAACGGGTCATCTAAAAAAAAGGAGGAAATATTTATTATGCACAATATTTTTTTTAAAAATTTGGTAAGATAAATTACATTAACGTCATTTCACAGGGAACCTAAATACAACATATCCCAAAGCCCCCCCAAACCCCCTGATGAGAATCGAATCCACAACATGTGGGTGGAAGATGAAAGAGCTTATCACGCTTCTACTCCCTCATCCTCATTCATTATGCACAATATATTTGGTGGTCCATGGAAGGATACAAGAGATTGTATATACAGAGCACACACTAATGCATAATCCTAGTTTTTGAGGATATGATCTTTTTCCCAGACCGAGGTTAAATTGGTGGAGCCTAGAGGTGTCAAAAACTGGGCCGACCCACGGGTGAACCCGCATGCGACCCAGACCCAACCTGTTCCGAGCCGAGAGTGGTCGGTTGGAAAGCCGACCCATTCCGACCCAGTGTTCACCCGTGCCCAGTTTAACCCGTGGAATTAGTAACCCAACCTGAGTTTGGCCGACCCAGTTGCACCCGTACCCAGTTGCACCCGTGAATAACGACCCGCACTCCAACCCTGTTTCCGACCCAAAATGACCCGCACCCAACTTCACCCGCCAATGACCCAGTTAAACCCACCCGGTTATCACCCAACCCAGCTTATCACCCAACCCGGTTCACCACCCAACCCGGTTGTGACCCAACCCAGCTATCACCGACCCAGTTCTGACCCAACTCAGCTATCACCGACCCAGTTGTGACCCAACCCAGCTATCACCGACCCAGTTGTGACCCAACCCAGCTATCACCGACCGGGTTGTGACCCAACCCAGCTATCACCGACCCAGTTTCGACCCAACCCTGTTAGCACCCGACCCAACTAAACCCGACTCAATGCCATTCCGACCCAACACCATTTATTTGTTTTTGGGGTGCAAGACCGAAGACGTATAAGATTACCATTTATTTCAAGTTTTATCTTTCTTTTTATTTTTTTCAAAAATCGATGGAACACATTTTTTGATTTTTTTCGACAAGTACATTAATATTTGGAGTAGTTCTCGATTAGGCGGAGGCCGGAGATGAAACACATAGTTTCGTTGTTAGACATGCATTTAAGCCATGACTTCCGTACACCATAGGGCATAATCCATAAGGTATCTTAATTCTTAACCTCCAACTTTTTCTTAATTTATGTAAATAGTTGAATTGAATTAATCATTATGTACATTTTCAGCCCATTTATATTTGGAACGTGTTAGAACGTGTTTGAACAAGTGTGTTTGAACGTGTTCATTATGTACATTTTCAGCCCATTTTCAGCCCATTTATATTATCCATAAGACTTACTTAATGTTTAAACGTGTTCGGTCCTTGTTACTTAATGTTTTAATGTCTAATAAAGAAATAGTGAAGACGTCTCTCTCTAACGATCAAACATTTGTTTTACTTAGTATTTAATAAATATTAGAAATAAAATAAATAAAATCGGACTTAAAGTATTAAATAAAAAAAATATATGAAATTAAAATTGAACAAAAACCGCCATTAATCATTCCAAGCTTCCAACATCTTTACAAAATCAGCAACCCTAATATAAAAGGGGAAACATCCATTACATCCAACAAGTTAGATTATCATTACTAATAAGCAAAAAAATTACATAATGATCATCATTTACATGGCCCAACAAAGCAGCAAAAAGTTAGTACAAAAAATTCCAATATCCTACCAAGGCAGCCACTAATACTCCCCTTCAATCCCAAAAAATTTCAAAAAGTTAGTACAAAAAGTTGGTATCTCATGACCTTCATCAATTTTGCACTTGATGTACCTGAAATTATAAACTCAAAAATTTCTAAATAAAAGAATATTAAAAATAAATACCAAAGACAGATTTTTGAGAGAAATAAGGCAAAAAAAAAGAATAAAATATCTAAAACATTTGGTATAAAAAAATAGCTCTCGGGTACAAATTTCACCTCATCATCGAGCACTCGACTCTAATTGACAACACAACTTAACACGACAAGAAAGCCAGCAAAGAGACACAAGCATCATCAATACCAACCAAGTATGTATCATGTTCAATTAAGGCAGCAACAGAAATGAGAGATGCATTGTGACACTAAGGGCAAAACAAGTGTGTAAAGTTAAATGTTGGCAAAAAAAGTCGCTAACAACCATAGGGCAAAGGTGGAAGACAAGAGAAAGAACAACTACAGCTCTCAGGTACAAATTTCACCTCATCATCGAGCACTCGACTCTAATTGACAACATAACTTAACACAACAAGAAAGCCAAAGCAAAGTGACACAAGCATCAACAATACCAACCAAGTATGTATCATGTTCAATGAAGGCAGCAACAAAAATTAAGAGATGCATTGTGACACTAAGGGCAAAACAAGTGTGTAAAGTTAAATGTAGGCAAAAAAAGTCGCTAACAACCATAGGGCAAAGGTGGAAGACAAGGGAAAGAACAACTACAGCTCTCAGGTACAAATTTCACCTCATCATCGAGCACTCGACTCTAAGTGACAACACAACTTAACACAACAAGAAAGCCAAGCAAAGTGACACAAGCATCAACAATACCAAGCAAGTATGTATCATGTTCAATGAAGGCAAAGCAACAAAAATTTAGAGATGCATTGTGACACTAAGGGCAAAACAAGTTGTGTAAAGTTAAATGTAGGCAAAAAAAGTCGCTAACCATAGGACTCCAATTATCTTTGCGCAAGGGACATTAATTTATTAAGCAAAAGGATATTGAACAACTAAACCAAACCCAAAATACAGCCATCAACAATGGGCCAAAACAAAAACCAAAGCAAACCACCATCACCAAAACAACCATCAATAATAGGCCAAAACAAAAACCAAAGAAACCACCATCACCAAAACTGACCCATCAACAATAGGCCAAAACAAAAACCAAGAACAAACCATCACCAAAACAGCCATCAAGCAATAGGCCAAAACAAAAACCAGCAACAAACCATCACCAAAACAGCCATCAACAATAAGCCAAAACAAAAACCAAAGAAACCACCATCACCAAAAAACACCCATGAAGGCATGAACCATCAAACAAAAACATCACAGTTTAAGGGATTGAATCATAATCAATATCAAAAGGCTCCGTATCCTTAACAACCTCAAGAGACTCCTCATCCTCATCCTTAGAATAACCAAATATCCAATTTTGGCAAGTCACTATAGCCTCAACATTTTTGGGCAAAGCAAACGTGTGCGGTACTTTGTTAAAATTCTCGCCCCCATACTAAATGAAGACTCGGAAGCCACGGATGTAATGGGGATAGCCAAAACATCTCTAGCCATCCGAGCCACAATAGGATAAACGGTCACATGAGATTTCCAATAAGCCAAAACATCAAAGTGGTCATCTTGGTCAGGAGGAACATGTGGGGCATTGAAATATGATTCCATATCATTTTCAACACCCCTACTAGCAGCAACATTGGCACCAAAACTCTAAAAAACAGCAAAGTAAATAGTATATCACTAAACTATTCCCAAACAAAGAATCACTAATAGATTAAAATGATACACATAATAGCCAACCTTTCCTAAATTGGCCTTCTTAAACGGACGGGCAAGTGACCTTGCAAAACTTGGAGTGGAGGACTCGGAACCGGTAGTCACGGAAGATGTAGTGGAAGAAGATTGTAGGTGAGAATAAACAGTAGCATAGTGCATATACAACTCACTAAAAGCATCAACAGCCTTCTTTAACCTTACCATTAAGATCTTCGGGCAAATAAACAAGTAGCATACAACTCATGAACAAAGTTTTTTTTGTAACGGGGATCAAGCATAATAGCAATAGTAAGAATTAGAGAATAATTTTGCCAATATTTGTTAAATTTTTGATACATAGGAGCCGCCATAAGACGAATAGAATCAGTTGGGTTTTCTTGAGCATAATACAAAAGACTTTCAATCAAAACAATATTCTCCACATATAAGTTAGCAAGTGGGGTAATCGAACCAGAAAAAGACATGTAATATCATAAAACGGTTCAAGAAAATCACAAACATTTTGGACAGTTTCCCATTCAAAATCACTTAAAGAAACATCTAAACCATGCTCAAGCAAACAATACCTATCTACAGCCTCCCTAGCTTCTAAACACCTACGAAGCATAAGAAAAGTAGAATTCCAACGAGTACGTACATCGCCAATTAACAAACCAGAAAAACCAGTGTTGACATACTTAACACAATCATCAAACCTCTCTTTCCTAATGTTCGAATAAGAAACATATGAAACAACTTGTTGCAACTTTGTAACAGTTTTATCCATAAACTTAAAACCAGCTTGAACAATCAAATTCAATATATGGGCAAAGACATCTAATATGAAAAAATTTACCAGAACAAGGCAAAGATATTAGTCCTATTTAAGTCCCTAACCATTTCTTGAATCATAACATCATTGGCAGTAGCATTATCACAAGTTAAAGAAAACACTTTATCTCTAATATTCCACTCATCAAACAAATCAAGAGTAAACTTACCCAACTCCTTACCAGTGTGGGAACCAGGAAAATGTCGAAAAACAAGAATTTTAGAACGTAGCACCCAAGAGTTATCAACATAATGAGCAGTCAAAACAGTGAAACTAACATTGTTAAGAGCAGACCACAAATCACAAGTACAACAGATTTTTCCTTCTAAATTACCTATAGCTATTTTTAATTGAGTTTTAAGGGCAAAGAACTGATTAGTACAATGCTTAAGCATAGTATTCCTAGAAATATGTTTCACATTAGGATTCAAGTAAGAAAGTAATTCTCTATGCTTAGCATGCTCAACCATCAAAAAAGGATATCCATGACACATAATAGCTTCAAAGCAAATAAACGACAGAAAGTTTTTTTGATCATAATGAACCCCAGGTTGAAGTTGCTTAACTTTTAAGTAAGGTTCACATTTTTCTAAGTGTTTATTTTGGTTATTAGTACCTTGTGTTCCCTCAAGCACGATAGGTTTTAACATTACAAGGGCTTACATGTAGAAAAAATCTTACCATCTTCCTCGTTTTAAACAAAGTAAAGTGCCGCCAAACCTTAGCCGTACGCCTCCCAAACAGACAGGGTCATGGGTTTGGGGAGAAACAGTTTCCTCATCAACGGACAAAGAATTTGACCCAATAATAGAGTTGAGTGTCAATGGATGAACTGAAAAACAAGTCAAACGTATTGAATTCTAGGGTTAGGGTTCGGTAATGTGTGGGGTTAGATCGGATTTAAGAGTCAAAGTCAAGTTTAATGGTTTAGGGCAAAGTTAAAGAATGTTCCGGATCTCCCATTAAAAAAACAGTCACATAATGAATTTATTATTCAATTCAATATAAAAGAATTTATTCAATTTAATATACAACTATAATTATTATAACAAAATAAATGTTCCGCATCTCACATTTAGGGT
The DNA here is from genome assembly GCA_947646795.1 of Beta lomatogona. Taxonomy (NCBI): domain Eukaryota; kingdom Viridiplantae; phylum Streptophyta; class Magnoliopsida; order Caryophyllales; family Amaranthaceae; genus Beta; species Beta lomatogona. The sequence continues at coordinate 2,218,346 of CANSNZ010000436.1, forward strand.
TTAGGGCAGGTTTAAGAATGTTTACAAAATGTATGTTCGGATCTCACATAAAAAACAGTCACATTATGAATTAATTAATCAATTTAATATAAAAGAATTGGTTCAATTTAATATACAATTTTAATTATTTTACAAAATGTAAGTTCCATATCTCACATAAAAAAACAGTCATGTAATGAATTATTCAATTTAATACAAAATAATTGATTCAATTTAGTATACATTTATAATTATTTTTACAAAATCTATGTTGAAAATGTCACATAAAAAAACAAGTCACATTATGAATTAATTAATCAATTTAATATAAAAGAATTGGTTCAATTTAATATACAATCAGGGTTTAGGGTTTAGGGTTTTAGGGTTTAGGGTTAGGGTTAGGGTTAGGGTTTAGGGTTTAGGGTTTAGGGTTTAGGGTTTAGGGTTTAGGGTTTTATCCCCAACCCTAAACTCAAACCCTAAACAAAAACCCTAAGCTCTAGACCCTAAACAAAACCCTAAACAAAACCCTAAACAATCAAACCCTAAACAGTCAAGCCCTAAATAGTCAAGCCCTAAACCCTAGTCAAGGCCTAAATAGTCAAGCCCTAAAGGCTAAACAAAGCTCAAAACTTGCACCCGTAAAAAAGCCCAAAACTTGCACCCGTAAAACAGAACATACATGAACCGATGAACGTAACTTATGAACCCGCAACAGAGAACACAAACCCTAGATCATTTTATTATTTAACATAAATAAATTTTATTAATTTTATTATTCAATTTAAGTAAAAGTGTAAAATCCGAGGCTAGATTCTAGAACACAAACCCTAGATGATTTTATTATTCAGATCTCACATTTTCCGTACATAAATAAAAGGCAAAATAATACAAAAAAAGATAGAAAAAAAATCACTATGAAGAACTGAACTTGAAAAACAGTAGCAAACATGGCAAAAGATCCCAAAATAATCTAGATCTGGACACAAAAAAAAAACAAGTTCAAAAAAAAGTATAGATATCGGATCTCACATAGTAACATACTCACATTCATAATTTCACATTAAATTATAATTATGATTTATGAAGTTCCAGGTCTGATTTTAAGGCAAAATAAAAGGCAAACATGGCTTTCTAACATACAAAGGCAAATTCAGATCTCACATTTTCCGTATATAAATAAAAGGCAAAATAATACAAAAAAAGATACAAAAAAATCACTATGAACAACCGAACTTGAAAAACAGTAGCAAACATGGCAAAAGATCACAAAATAATCTAGTTCTCGGACACAAAAAAAACTTAAAAAACATACAAAAAGTAAAATAGTAAAAACTCGAACTTTACCGAAATAGCAAACATGGAAAAAAATCTCACAATCTAGATCTCACATATTCCGTAAAAAACGAAATAGCAAACATGGAAAAAATAATCCCAAAATAATCTAGATCTGGACAAAAAAAACAAGTAAAGGTAAAAAAAAAATATAGATCTCAAACAAATGTCACATGATATTCAAAAAATAGTATAGATATCAGATCTCACATAAAAAAACTTTAAAACATAGCCACATACTCACAATCTCACATATTCCATATAAAAATAAAAAGTAAAATAATACAAAAAAAAGATACAAAAATAAATCACTACGAAGAACTGAAGTTGAAAAAAAAGTAAGAAACATGGAAAAAAGATCCCAAAATAATCTAGATCTGGACAAAAACAACAAGTAAAGTTAAAAAAAAGTATAGATCTCAAACACATGTCACATGATATTCCGAAAATAGTATAGATATCAGATCGTAACATACTCACATTCACAATTTCAAGTAAAATAATAAAAAAATCAAGATCTTCAAAAAAAAACAAGTAAAATTAAAAACAAACATCATATTCCAAGTAAATCTGCAAACCGGACCAAGCATATATTCCCACAATCACATGCAAGGGCAGATCTTCCTAAATCTAAAAAAAAAAAGGAAAACGAGAACTCTAGGAAAAAGAAAACTTACCTGGTGGTTGCGACATAATTTTTTGAAGAATAAATTTGCGTTTTTTTTTTTTTTTTGCTTTATTTTGCTTCTTCTTGGACGAAAGCTTTGTTTTTTATGATCTTCACTTCTTAACACGGCTTCAAAGAATCAGCCCTTAAGTCTTCAACCCTTCTGAGCCGTGTGAAACCCGAATAAGAGAGATTATTACCCCAATCTACAATTTGCAAATAAAGAGTGAAACCGTAATAAGAGAGAGGAGAGACTGAGAGAAAAGAAAAGAAAATGAAGAAAATGAGAGATTAGATCCGAATTCGAGGAAGTGAGGAAGTGAGGAAGTGAGAGGGATGAGTCATGAGAGAAAAACTCAAAAACCTAATTCGTAGAGAAAAGCCGGAATGAGAGAGAAATGAAGTGAGGAAATGAGCGTGTGACCTAGAAAATTAGGTTTATATACCAAGGGGCATTAGGGGGAGGTTTAGGGTTAGATCAAGGGTTGAGATTTATTCATTTATGGTTAGATCAACGGTTGAGGTTTAGGGTTAGATCAAAGGTTGAGATTTAACCATTGTTTGAATGAGTGGGTAAGATTAATTTTTGTAAGTTCATTTAGGGTTTTTAGTAAAGATTTCTGATTTTAGATTTCATTTAGAGTTCATTTAAATTTCATTTATAGTTCTTTTAGACATTTAGTATTAATTTGTAAATTTGTTTAGTAATACTAATTACTAATTATTAATATTATAAATTAATAAAATTACAAACTTTAGAAATTTAATTACTATTTTTAATTATGAACAAGATCATTAATGTAAAAATAATTATGAATGAGGTTTACTAACTGTTTTAATAATTCCTACTTACTTTAAAAGTTCAATGAATAATGATGTAATTGTATTGATGACGAAAGTTTGTGAAACAATGAAAGTTTAAATTATTAATTGTTAAGTATGAAATGCATTAATGTGTGATTATTTAAGTAATGAAATAGACGGATTTATAGTATGCTTTGATTATTGTTAAAACTGTGTAATAACATCGATGATCAATCGTATGATCATTTGATGGTTTTGACTTTTGATTAATGTCGAAGACAATCAATCTTAATATCTTATGATCAATTTGATTTATGTCGCTAAGCTAACTAACAAACTGTTTAAGTTTAATAGTCTATTGACTCTAATATTATAAGTTTATAATCAATAATCCTTATGGTTGTTACTTGTTACATGTTAGTTGTTACTTGTTACTTGAATACTTATGCAATCATCAATAAGAATAACTAAATAAGTGAATAACTAATAGAGTAATAGGCGATACTTAGGCAATAGGCCAACTTTATGATCATTTGATTTATGTCAACCTTAACAGCTTAACCGAACGAAATTCGATCAATGTTTCATCCTCTACCGATACAATGACATGATTATTATTTCATATTGATTATAGACCATGATCTACTTTCATAGCTTCAATATTTCATCTTCATCCTTTAGTGATATAGTGTATGATTATGTATAATCTTCGAACGATCATATGACATATTCGATTAAGTGATTAACATTGATGATTGTTACTTGTTGAGTTGTTCCATGATCGATGAAAAGTCGAACAATTTTATAATTACAAATTAATTAAGATGCTTTCATTAATGTTTTAACGTCAACCTAATTCTTTAATTCTAACTCTTTTTGTTGCTATATAGTAACCGATTCAGATTTCAGACAAAAGAGTAAGTAAGTCACTAACTAACAAAATGTTTAAGTTTAATAGTTTATTAACCCTAACACTATAAGTCTATTATCTATAACTCTATAATCAATAATCCTTATGGCTGTTTGTTGTTAGCTGTTACTTGTTACTTGTTATATGTTAGTTGTTACTTGTTACTTGAATACATATGCAATCATGAATAAGAATAACTAAATAACTGAATAACTAATGAGCGATACTTACTAGTTACTACTTAGTAACTTAGTCAATAGGCCAATTGCCAATAGCCAATAATGGTGAATGACCCAATAATATAAGTATAATTTATAAGTCTTATTGTAGTAACATTTCAAATTAATAATAATAATATAAGTATCAAACTATTAATGATTCAATGTATTATTAAAAAATTAACAATTACCCAACCACAATTCACAATATCGGTATAATTACGGATTACTATAATATACCACTATAAGTATAAAGTATAATGACTATAATAGTATAATCTATACCACAATATCATAATACGCCACGGAGCCGCCGGTTCGATATTTAGTCGTTCCAAGAACCAAGTCGGCAAGTCCCACCGAGATCCGATTTTTGTCGACCCAACTCGAAATCCGATTTATTCTGACCCAAGTCCCAAGTCATTCCGATAGTCGATTTGTTGAACACTCAATTAATTCGAAGGTCGATTTATTTCGACGCAATTCATTCCCATATCGATTTCTTCCGACCCAAGTTATTCCGATATCGATTTCTTTCGACCCAAGTAACCCGAAAGCCAATTTCTTCCAACCCAAGTAATTCCGAAAGCCGCATTATTCCTACCCAACTTATTCCGATATCGATTTCTTCCGACCCAAGTAACCCGAAAGCCGATTTCTTCCAACCTTAGTAATTCCGGAAGTCGAATTATTCCGACCAAAGTTATTCCGATATCGATTCCGACCCAAGTAACCCGAAAACCAATTTCTTCCGACCCAAGTCATTCCGAAACCCGATTTCTTCCGACCCAAGTTATTCCGATATCGATTTCTTCCGACCCAAGTAACCCGAAAGCCGTTTTCTTCCGACCCAAGTCATTCCGAAACCCTATTTCTTCCGACCCAAGTTATTCCGATATCTATTTCTTCCGACCCAAGTAACCCGAAAGCCGATTTCTTCCGACCCAAGTCATTCCGAAACCCGATTTCTTCCGACCCAAGTCATTCCGAAAGCCGATTTCTTCCGACCCAAGTTATTCGAAAGCCGATTTCTTCCGACCCAAGTCATTCCGAAAGCCGATTTCGACCGACTTCACCTTATTCCATTCCGACCCAAATTCACCCAACCCAGATATTGGCCGACCCAGTCTCACCCGACCCATTTCCGACCCAGTTCCGAGATCCTCTCACCCAGTTTCACCCGACCCAAGTTCACCCGACCCACCCAGTTCCGACCCATGACACGGTGTCACCCAGATTATTCCGACCCAAATCATTCCGACCCAGCCTGGGTCAACCCAAACCCAGCCAGTGACCCAGATTGACACCTCTAGTGGAGCCTTTATTGTTGACTTTGGGTTGATGGCCAAGTTTGCCAACTGTGATTAGGCATAATTTCTTAGATTTCTCTTTCATCTCAATATTGGCGAGCTCACGGTTTTTTTAAACAGCATATCCCACATATGAATGTGTATTAGTCTTTGTTTATTATCATTGTCCTTGCTTTCTCTTATTACCTTAGCATTCCTCCTCGTGATTCATTCGTCTAAAGTTCCACATTTCCCCCTCTTGTGGTTGAGGTAAAAGTGGGTAGTTAGAACAAAACAAAAGTTGACGCACTAGAATTTCTTCTTAGATATAAATTTCATAATTTCTGGATATTAGTTCCTTTTGATTTTGAAAATTATCTGAGTCAAACTCAAAAGTGGAAAAAAAAATCTTAATTTATGTTTCTTTATTTTTCATTCTTCATAACAAGGTGAGTATGATATTGAATGAATAAATCTCTATCCCACGTTATTATGCTCAAAACTACCAAGCAAATGTTAGTTGCTAGTGGACCAAAATTCATTAGTAACTTTTTTAGGTAAGAAAGTGATGGGTTGTCTACAACCTACAAGTCTTTTACGAGGTTTGATATACGTCTTAATATTGGAGGCTTTTAGAGACTCAATCAAGGGCACTTTCGCAATTTTGTATGTCAGAGAGTTAACTTAATAAGTATCAAATAAAAAGCCAAGTTGGTATTAAATTCTAATTTGGTACCAATTTAAAATTTGATATCAAATTGAGTACTTTTACTTAACATTAAATCCTAACTTGATACTAGTCAAATTGGTACCATTTTAACTTTTCAGCACGCAAATTACGATATTGTCCTTGTTAGAATCCTTAAAAGACTCCAACAATGATGTGTTACCAACACTTTCCTTGTCGGAGTACTAATAGCTTAACCTACATTGTGTTGAGATTTCCCAATTTACGAAAGCACCAATGAAAGTGCACTTACATTGTAAATTAAACCCTTATGTTGATCAATGGAAAAATAGTTCAATTCAGGAGTTTTCACTATAATTAACAGTATCAAATTAATCAAGATAACATGCCCATCTCTCTTTTTCATACAAGTATTTTTCAGTAGGGAAGTCGATAGATGCTCATCTCTTGGTAGATGGAAAAATGGCTATTCTAGGAAAGATAGATATGAGTAGTAATTAGCTCATACTACATCATTTTCTTTTGAAGATTAAAGCTTATAATATCCCCAATTGCATGCAAAATAAGGATACATCTCAAAGCTTTCAACCTACCTCTGCCTGTATTATTTTCCATATAATTTGAGGTAAGTTTTACACAACAAATTCAAGCTTCACTTAGACTTGAGCTAACCTCTGAATATTAAAGGGGTAAACTTCACTTGTGCTATTTGAGTAATAGCTCTAGTTGCTACTTGCTACTTGCTACTTGCTACTTGCTACAATGCCATAAAGTGCCTTACAACACACACTTCGACCTCCTTTACATAATATTAATACCCCACCACTTTGCTCTGGAACTTCACAACATGAACGGCTCACATCACTAAAACCTGTTGAGAAATATCAATTAATTACAACCAAATTATACAACATGCTCACATTTTTTATATATAACAGGAGTTAATCTTAATTAAAGGTATATAATACTATCATAGTACTCTACTCCTATAGATATATGCTTGTAAAAAAAAGATGAGAGAGAAAGTAAGAGAGATAGACTCCAGCTCAAAGTCCTCGAAAAACCGAAAAAATAGAAACCCTAGCCCCCAAAAATTGCCCCAATTCAATCTTGTGAATTTTCATTTCATCAAGCATGCCAAAATTTTCCTTGTTAAGATTATCAAAACTCTATTATCAGTTATAGTTGAAATTTTCGAAGCCCTTGTCTCAAAAATTCCCTCAAAGCAGTTAACAAATTTTCCCCAAATTGATTTTGATAATGCGCGAAAGCTTTGCTCGGAGAAATCTTCTCCTTCTCTGGTTGTTATTTTGCTGTTAAGGAATTCCTCTTCCTTATTAGGATTTCCGGTCCAATCTTTTAATTGGATTAAAGGTTTTGTTTTTCTTCCATTCAAATTCAAATTAGGATTCCTGGCTAGGGTTTTTAGGGTTGCTTCGATTTGGGTGTCTCTTTAAATCCATGATGCGGGTCAGATGGTCGAGTGCTATGTCTTTTTCGGTGGTCTCTGATGGGTCGATGGTGGTTTCAAATTTTCAGTCAGCCTTCTTCCATTTCTGGGAGTTCGCAGTTGCCAACAATGATAGACCCACTTTGATGTTTCTATTAATCAAACTTAGATGCTGGGTTATTCATCTATTTCATGCTGCTGCATTTAGTGCGAGTTACAAGGATTTGAGTAAGCTTTGTCTTTTCTCATTTCCAAACTTCTTTTCTTTAGTTTATTTTCCTGTGGAAAATGATCAAAAGTTACTTTTTCATCTATTTGTTTTCTTGCCTGCACACAATGCGAGTTGCAATGGTGTGAGTGAGATTTACCTTTTCTCATTTTCAGATCTCTTATCTTCAGTTTATCTCTATGTTGAAATTGATGAGATACTAATTTTTCATCTAGTTTCTCTCTTGCCTTCGGTTATTATATTGATTAAGCAAATTTCTAATTCTTGTGGTATATTATTTAGAAAATTGGATGCAATGAAGGATCCTGAATTCCCCATAAAGGGTATCCTCCTTGACTCTTCTTGATTAGTTAAGAGATGTGCCAATTCCACTTTTTAGAATTGGTTACAAATCCACTCATTATCTTTGTGTGGGTTAGCTGCCACCTATAGTTATTTAAAGATCTCAATCTTGAATTTTGGATTGGTTGTCCATGTAATGGCAATCTCTCTAAAATCCAATCTAGACTACAGAAGTTATTGGATTGGATTTTGTTGGTTGTATTGCATAGTTTTGCTCTTTTATAAAAACTCCGATTTAGGCTACAGAAGCTATTGGATTGGAGATCTTTGTGGCTCTCATTCCATTCATTATTTAGCATTTATTGCAAGCAGAAAGTTGGTAAGGAAATTTAATAATTTCTTGTTGTTAGATATGATATCAAAAGTAGAATTCTTGCTAGAAAGTGACGAAATAATCACCTTTATTCCATCTAATATAATTCCTTTGATGTTAATTTTGAGGTTAGAAAGTCCTATTAGTTGTGAAATATTCATGATATTGGATGCTTTGAAGGAAACCAGTTACCTTATAAGGGATATCCTTATTGATTCTTCTTGGTTGATTAAGTATTTTGGCATCATCCTTCTGAGGACTTGGGTAATGATTTGTTTTCTACATATGCTTGTTTTAGCTATCAGTTTTAGCCCTTTAAAATTCCCATCTTCTGATTTTGGAGTGGCTGTCCATGTAATGGATAACACAACGAAATCCAGTCTAGACTTCAGAAGTTATTGGATTGGATGTTGTTGGTTGTATTGCAAAGCTTTATTTTTCTATAAAAACTCCGATTTAGGCTACAGAAGCTATTGGATTGGAGATGTTTTAAGTCCATTCTTCAGCTTTCTTTGCCATATTATCAAGCTATTGTGCCTACAGCAAGTTTCCCATATAACCTTTATCATAATTTTTAGGACGGTGAAGTTCCTCCGTCTTAATATCTTAAGAAAGTATTTCCTAATGCATGATTCTCTTAAGTGTCGTTGTACTATTATAATGGTTGTTATTCACTCTAGTTTATTCATTGTTACAATAAAGTCTAATGTTTTTCTCATACACTTTTGCTTGGGAAAAATAATATTGGCATTTCCAGAGTTCTCTCGTGTAAACCAGGCAATCTTTCAGAAGTTCTTTCTTATCATCAAGAGAGATCGAAGAGTTTTCTTCGGTAACCCGGATAATTCTAATCTAGGCTCAAGTAGTCTCTGTAATAAAGATATTCATTTGACTCTGTTTTCGCCTACTAATGGATATGTCTTGAAAATAGTCCTCATATTAGCAAAGCTCAGTTATTATTGTCAAATAATGATTGGTTTATCTGATTATGAAAATAGATGGGTTATGAGTTATGACCTTTTATTCTCTTGTTTGATCAATTGGATATTCGGGTTGCAAGTTAGAAATCTGTATATTAGTTATTATTGGATTCTATGTCAGAAGATCAACTCGAGTTTCTATAAGTTAAATAACCTCACAAGTCTAAAGAGTACTATTGTACCCTGTCGTGAATGTATATGGAAGAAGGTTTTTATAATCTCTCTTAAGATGAATGGTAGCCAACTATTCACCCTTTTGTGATTAAATAATGTCTATTGCATGTTGGAATATTCGTGGCAGTGCTAGAAAGGATGCTTTGGTAGAAACTCGGGATTTTTGTCTGCATAACAATGTTAGAATTTTGATGCTTTGTGAAGTTAAATCACAATCCCCCCCTCCCAAGCTATGATTAATCAATGTGGTTTCCACGCTTTTGACTTTATTCCAACTATAGGCTATTCTGGTGGATTATGGTTAATGTGGAAAACTTGTAGTATCCAACCATTCAGTCTCTCTATTATACATAAAGCTGCTAGATTTATATCTTGTTTGATTCATATTGCAAGTTCTAATATTAGCTATGTTGCCATTTTCATTTATGCACCTGCTAAGAAAGAATTCAAGGAAGAATTTTGGTCTGAACTCATTACTTATGCCCTTTCTCTTCAACTCCCTTATGTAATATTAGGGGATTTTAATGAAATTTCAAACGCAAATGATAAAAAAGGGGGTGCTATCAGATATCGCTTCTAGATTCATTACCATGAATAATATTTTGAGTAATCTCCCTTGTGTAGAGCTGCCATTTTCAGGCCCTGGGTTCACATGGAGGAAAAAAAAATCGGGTGATAACAATATTCATGAAACACTTGATAGAGGTCTAGCATCAACTTTGTGGATTTCTTTATTCCCACAAGCTAGACTAATTCACCATGTCTTCACTTCGTCAGACCATTGTCAAATTGTCCTTAATTATCTCCCTTCTAATAATTCAAAGGCTCCTCCTTTTCGATTTGAAAAAATGTGGTGCCTTAGGAAAGATTATGACACCGTTGTAAAGAAAACTTGGTGCACCCATTTTGATGGTTCACATATGTTTAGACTAGTTAAAAGTGTAAGTTATTAAAAGATAAATCCAAGAATTGGAACAAGTCTCAATTTGGCAACATTTTTCGCCAATTAAGGAAAGTTGACGAACGTTTGCAGGAGATACAATCTTCCCTTCTAGCTAATCCTTCTAATCTTACCTATCAAACTAAACAAGATATGTTTCTTAAAAAAACGTTCTAGTTTATTAACTTTTAGCAACGAATTTTGGAAACAGAAGAGTAAAACTGATTATCTTCTCTTGGGGGATTCTAACTCATCTTACTATCATACTCATGTGTCCATAGACGTAATAGGAATCAAATTAAAGAAATTGTTTCTTCAACAGGTGAAGTAATCACCAAGCCCGATGCTATCTCTCAAGAATTGACTAATGCTTTCAAAGCTAGATTCTCCTCTGATAGTTCAATTTATTTTCATCCTGACTATTGATTTTTCTCTTTTGGATAACATCATCTCTGATGAAAATAATGTTTTCCTAACTTCGACAGTTTCTGGAGACGAAATTAAAACTGCTACTTTTGATCTAGCCCCTGATAAATCCCCAGGGCCAGATGGTTTTCCCCCGTTTTTTTTTTCAAAAATACTGGACCCTAGTAGGTAATAGTGTAATAAGAGCAGTTCAAGCCTTTTTCCACTCTGGAAAAATCCTTAAAGAAATAAATCATACTTTTTTGGCCCTAATTCCTAAAATTGATCATCCTTCCTCTGCCAACCACTTCCGACCCATTAGCCTCTGTTCAACCATTTATAAAATAATCTCAAAAATCATCTCTAATAGATTAAAGGAAGTTATGGGTCAGATTATCCATCCCCTTCAAGGTGCTTTCATTCCTGATAGGTTAATTCAGGATAATATTCTTATTGCCCATGAAATCTTTCAATCTTTTAAAACCAAATCAGGTTCTAATGGTTGGATATCCATCAAACTGGATACGGAGAAAGCTTATGATAGATTAGAGTGGAATTATATCTTTTCCACTCTTGATAAATTAGGTTTTTGTCCGCAATGGATAGGTTGGATCAAGGAATGTGTTTCTTCTTCATCCTTTTCTGTCTTAGTAAATGGGGTTCCAGGTGATAAATTCTCCTCTTCTAGAGGGATTAGACAAGGTGACCCTCTGTCTCCTTATTTATTTATTTTGTGTGCTGAGCTTCTCGCTAGATTTCTTTCTTCAGCTGCTTCATGCCCTACTAAACCAATTGGAGTTCCCATTGGTAAAACAGGTATGCGAGTTCCTTTTCTTACCTTTGCAGATGACACAATGATTTTTGCTAAAGCCACTAATTATAGCTGTCTGATCATCCGTCAAATTCTGGATAAGTATTGTTCGATGTCTGGTCAACTAGTCAATTATCATAATTCTTCTTTCCAATGTACTGCTAATATCTCAGAGGCAGAAAAATGTGATTTTGCCTTTATCCTTCAAATGCAGGAAACTAATGATCTAGGGGACTATTTGGGTTGCCCTATTATTCATTCTAAGGCGACAAAAGAAACCTTTAGCTCTGTGGTAAGTAAAACGACTAGCCAACTCCCTAAATGGAAAGCCAATGCTCTTTCCCAAGCAGGTAGGTCAGTTCTTCTCCAATCAAATCTTGCTGCTAAGGCTAGTTATCAAATGCAAAGTTTTCTATTGCCTAAATCTATTCTGGTGAATCTGGATAGAACATATAGAAATTTCTTTTGGAATAAGGAAACCACTAATAAATCCCCTAACCTTATTGGTTGGGATCGAATTTGCAAACCAAAATCGGCGGGTGGATTAGGTTTTCGTAAAGCTGAAGCTAACAACCAAGCTCTTCAAATGAAGCTCTTGTGGAGGATTGTTAAAAATGATAATAATTTGTGGGTCAAATTAGTTAGAAAAAGGTACATCAAAAATAATAGTATTTTTTCTGTTAAAGCTTCTAAATCGGCTTCTTGGCAATGGCGTAACCTCCTAAGTTTACGTGATATTTTTAAAAAAGGTTTACGTTGGCAGATTGGTGATGGTAAAAGTATTAACTTCTGGATGGATAATTGGGTTTTCCAATATTCTCTAAAATCTATCATTACTCCTATCACTGGTTCTGAAAATACGACTGTCAATAGATGTATGCTGCCTTCTGGGCAATGGGACTCTCAGATGCTTCTTTCCTTGGTCCCTCCTCACATTGTTTCGCAGATTTGCTCTATTTATATCCCCTCTGAGTCCCAACCAGATAATCTCATCTGGGGCCTTACAGCTGATGGTGAGTACTCGGTTAAAAGTGGGGCTCTTCTTGCTCAAGGGATTCTTCCCTCCTCTTTAGAAAAAGTCGAGTATAACTGGATTTGGAAGCTTAATATTCCTCCGAAAATTAAACACTTTCTTTGGAAAGCTTGTAATGATGGTATCCCGTCTAAATTGCGTCTTGAAAAAAGTCATATTTATTTGCCGCAACAATGCGTGTTCTGTAATAATGCAGGTGAATCTACATGCCATCTTTGTTTTGCCTGCCCTTTCACTTTAGATATTTTTTCCCATCTAAAGGCCTCGTTTGATTGGCCAAGCCCCCCTTCTTGTTTAGCAAATATAGATCTTACTTGTTTCCGTTCTGTTCTAGAAGCTTGTCTCTCGCTATCGTCTAACTTAGAAATTTCGCAGTTTTCCTTTGTTTGGTGGTTTGTGTGGTTTTTCAGGAATAAGCTTGTTTTTAATGATGAAGTGGTTTCCTCCAGGAAGGCAAGTTTTATTATTAGTAATTTTGCTTCCTCGTGGTTCAAAGCTCTTTCTTCGGAAGAAATGGGCTCTAAGCCTAATCTAGCTGAAAAAACCAAGAGTAACAAACCTCGCACAGGTCCTGGTTCGGCCTGGTCCCCCCTGCTCCTGGCTTCTGCAAACTTAAGTTTGATGGATCCAAATTAAATAACGGTAATGCTACGCTGGGCTTTGTGATCCGGGACTCTTCAGGTGATGCTCTTATGGCTGGAGCCCGTTCACTTGGTCCTAACATTTCCATCCTGCAAGCTGAAGCTTGGGGTCTCAAGGAAGGCATTATTGCGGCTTTGTCGCTTAATATTTCTAAGCTAGAGATTGAAGGCGATAATCTCGCTATTATTAATGCTGTTAAGAATATCTGGAAAGTCCCTTGGGAAATTAATAATATCATTTTAGATGTCAATGCTAATTTGCTTAAATTTGATATTTTTCAGGTTCAGCATTGTTTCGGGAAGCAAACAAGACAGCGGACTTAATGGCGTATCGTGGGCACTCTCTCTCGGATCTCGTCTATAATTATCCTCCTTATGATATTGATTTTTCTCTTTTCGTCCGCAAGGATGGTTTAGGTTGGCCCCCCTGATTGAAGGGTCTTCCTAAGTTTTCTCTCCTTATAAAAAAAAAAATAGTACTCTACTCCTTCACTTGTACTTCATATATGTGTCTGCTTTAATATTCATAAAGTCCAATTTTATACAACATTAAACTTTTAATGGTTCATAAGATGTCATGCATGATATACTTCCTTATGGATTAAAAACCATGCTCCTGATTTGAACATGGGGAGAGGCTTGCATGGGCCAAACTTCAAAGGCATCATGTCAGCATCCTCACCCCATGGATAGTGCAGGTTTTGATTATTCTTTGCCTGTTCGATCATCCAGCAAACTCTTTCCTGTACATAATTAATAATAAGGTTCAAGGAACTTCTCGCGACGTCGCCAGCAGCCAACTGCCCACAACTAATCATTCATGTTAGATCAATATGAGTTGAGACAAGGAAGCAATCACTATTAAAGAACTTATACAGAATATGCTTCTGAAGGCAGTAAGATATCACGAGTTTTTGCAGCAAGACGAGTGATACTATCGGCGCATGTATTGCACTCGCTGCCAATACACACCTCACTTATCAATCAACACCGTGTTTGAACAAACACGATGCATTGTGCTCCCTGAGATCACTTAAGCACTCATTTAGAGTAGGGCCAGTATTTGAAGATTAAAAGAGTATAGGTAATAAATAATGAGCCAAAATCTCAACTATCCAAAAATTAAGTCAAAATTGGCCTCAACACCCTGAACTATAGCTCGGGTGCACCCAACACCACCAACTACGACTAGTAGCCTAAACATCACCAACTATGGGGTGGGGTGCATTCCGTACCATAAATGAGAAGCCTAAAATGTTGCCGAAGATGGTGGGTTTTTATGGTACAGACTGCACCCCACCCCGTAGTTGGTGGTGTTTAGGCTACTAGTTATAGTTGGTGGTGTTGGGTGCACCCGAGCTATAGTTCAGGATGTTGAGACCTATTTTGCCGAAAATTAATAATAGTATGAAATGGCCATAAAAAACAAAAGTATGAACTAAGAACCACGATTGACATAAAAGTAGACTGTAGAGTAGAGAATTTGGATTAAGGAATAGTCATATTGAGACAGAAATTGCAAGAGAAAAATCAAATTCTTATTCCATAATTCATCATGTACACCTACTTCCTTGGAACAAAAGCGCCTAAAAACCTAGAATTAAACTCTAAGGGAAATAAAATACTAAAGCAAAAACACGGAAGAAAGAAACTCTCTGATCCTGATCTAGCCTGATCTAGGTCTACGCTAAAATTAAGTGTGCCTTCTCATTTAGGCGCCGCTTAACTTCTGAAGATTATTAGGACAAACATCATCAGTACTAGTGGAGAAAGCCTTGTTAGCTAAGTAACAATTTGCTGCTTCAGTAAGGTGCGATCCATCATAGTACAAATACTCTTTCCTGTTTAGACATGCTTGTCCTGATATCTTGCAAACATCTTTAAAGTCGGTCTTGCAACATGCACAATCCACGTTTGTGATACCTGCATATATTTATACAATTTCATTATTAGGATTCAGGAGCTAAGTGAATATACTCGAATCGAATTCTCGAGAATTTATGATTTCACCCACCCGTATGTTTTATAAAATTCTATGTTGTACCCGACGTTTTTGAAATTTCCACGTTGTACCCCTAAGATTTCTTAACGTTACACAAAATACCCTTATACATTATACCAAACAGTAGATTTTGGGATTTTCTTACCTTGTGGGCATAGAGTAGGATTTTTTAGCCTTGTTAGTTGACTGAAGTTTGGGATATGATCTGATAAATTGAAGACTAAGTGAGGTTTGGAGTAGGATTTTCTATTAGTAAGTGTATATTGTGTGACGTTTAGAAAGTTTAGGGTTATAGTGTGGAAAGTTCAAAAAGGCTGGGTACAACGTAAAATTTTGAAAAACACAGGGCACTACGTAGAATAACCCAAAAAAAAACAGAGGGAGTACTATATAAGTATGTGGTTAATTCTTGTGACCTTAATTGTGAATTTGAGATATGTGCTTACTCGGTTTTGTTGTCCATGTTTCATATATGTATGTGAATCTTAAGATATACGTATGAAACATAACTAATATATTCTTTTTGGCAGAATAACTATTACTTATAATTGTACAATATCAGATTATGTTTCTAATTCATAATTAATCGAAGAAAAAAATTACCCGCATCTGCTGCAGTGACATTATTGACAACGTCCATGATAATTTTGCCCGAATTGAGGACGCTAAATTCAGCGTCAGGCATGTCTTGGTTGGAATGCTTCACCATAATCAGCAATTGGTCATGAAACATATCAACAGCATCGTTAATGAATTTTATGCAACCTTGTTTCTCCTTCGCTAGGCCAGGACCGCAACCGATTGGATATGGAGAAATCAATAGGAATTTCCTTGCTCCTTCATTATACAATCTCTGCAAAAAATTATACACAAAATATTTCAGATAAAAACAAGGCATGATCAACGACATTATACTTAAATGTAAGAAGTATAGTTTATATTAACTTTAGTTATGCACATACGAGTTAAATACATCCAACTAACGTTTAAAATGTTTGATTTGATGTAGTTCTTGGTTTTATATACTTATAACAATAATGAACGAGCCTTTGATCGAATTCGATGTTATCGCAATTTATCTCTATTATATATGGGAACTCCTCACCTTTTGGTGTCCACCCTTTTTACCCAAAATACCCCTAATAACTAAATAAAACTACTAATTGCTTTCTCTCATTTTTTTTTAAAAAAAAAAAAAATCCCTACAATTGCAAAGTAGTTACATCTTACATCTGTACAAGTAAAAACAAAAATAGAACAATATTACTTGAATGACGATTAAATTAAAACTTCCATAAAATCACTTACACACGATGTCACGCACGCATCGCTTGCAACAGATACTAGTGTAGAATTATGCTAACCTGGATGTACTGAAAATAATTCTTGGCGAGTTTGGCAGCAAATACTTCGGGAGCTACGAGGATGTATTGCTTAAAAATGTAATATGTATTGTAATCATTATTTCCTGTTCCAAGTACAAATAAGTATTGAGGAAGTATGGTTTGCCCTTTGCATCCAAGCTTCTCCTTCAGCTTGGGTAAAATATTGTTCTTAAATTTCATTATTTGGTCCTCCATGTGCTTAATTCCCTGTATACGTAACACACACACACAACCAAGTTACATTACATGAACCACTCATAATATAATCAATAAAATGAGTTGAAGATAAGAGTATATGACCTAAATTAGTTCACGTATGTACGACAAAACGAGTAAAATAACTAAACGTTACATTAGCCATTAAGCCCTAGCTAGTTACTTTATACAACTCTATCTTTCGGATTGTATATAGACCTCCTAGTAGTATTATTTAATTCTCGTTTCCTTGTTCAACAAAAATGAGCTAGTCACATTATCATGTATTGATATAATTTCTATACCGTTCTTGTATCAGAGGATCAGAGTGTATGTAAATTAAAAATCCTTAAAACTTAACGTAGAATAAAAAGAAAAGAGAGAGGTAGCATTGTATGATCAAACTTACTATTAAGAGTGAACCAGTGATATCAAGGATGCCACTGGCAGAGGAGCCAAAGTTGACACCTTGGAGTATATTAGTACCCTGATGGAAAAGACCAGGAAATGGAGGAGGGTAAGGAAGTTTAAGCTTGTCGGCTACGCAATCGGCAACAGTTTTGCCATTGGTAAACCTTCCTGTAGGACCATCTTTGAAATCAACACCATAAGGCATGTAATTGCTCTTAACAAAGAGTGGAAGGAGGCCATTGTTATTTCCATTGTCGACGACATCGTCTCCAAATATAAACATCCCCTTAAAACCAGTAGTAGTATCATTATCACAAGCTGAGCATGTTAGTGCAAGTAAAAAGAGGACTAAGAGAATGCATGGAAGTGAACCTTTAGTCATTGTAATTGACTAATTGTTTTTGGGTGTTTTTGAAGGTAATGAAGTTGAAGAATTTTTTTAGAGAGAAAAGAGATGAATGGAATGGTTTTGAGCTGAAGTGATTGTGTATTTGTGTGATTATTGAAGGTTGCATGGTGTTGCTTTTATAGTGTTAAGGGCAACTAATTTGAGAAAATGTTGGATCTTTAACGTATAACTTGTAACTTATCTTCCTAAATATATGTTTTACCTGCTTTTTTAACAACAAAATTGTCCCACGTTTTAACAGATTTTTTTTTTTTTTTTTTTTTTTTTTTTTTGCCGGGGCTTAGAGTGGAAACTAGATAGCTAGATCTAAGGACAATAATATTTGTTTGAATGATTAAACAAAAAGACCACAAAATAAGGCTGTCAGAAATTTAGGGTTTTGCAAAAATATAGAACATGCAGGCAAATCAACGAAGATTTTCCTTGCATATCTAACCACCAAAAGAAAAGAAAAAAAAAACAAGTAGAAAAACGAGAGAGTGGTGTCACTGGTATGGGCAAAAAAGAAGGTGAACTACTAACTAATTATGAAAATTTAAATGGGTATAAATAAATAAAATGCACTTTGTCTACTAGTATTTTCAATTATAAATTTTTTTTTAAAAATTATATATATATATATATATATATATATATATATATATATATATATATATATATATATATATATATATATATATATATATATATATATATACTCACTTTTATTATTTAGAAATAATAGAAATTTAGAAAATCAATGTTGGCACTAATTTAATAAAATCTTAATTACATGATTCTTTTTAATTTTATACTTACTGAACCACAATTGTGTATCAATTTAATGGCTAATTAGAAGAAACTTTTTTTTTCACATAGAGGTAAGGTCGCATAGAACATGAATTTGACCTCCCATCTTGTTCAAAACATGAAACCTAGTAGAGATATCCATTAATACGGATATATATTGAATTTTTTGAATATGAGAAAATAATTTCATGATGTAAATATTGTGAAACATATATTAACAGTTGCAACAAACAATTTAATTAACGAATCTCATGCGGTGCACTTTGTTATCATGATCTGTTTATTATACTTAGCTTATCGCCTAGTCACATTCTTAGAACAAGAAAATTATATTCAAAATTCTAAGTAATTAATTGAGACACGTAGCTCCCAACATGCCTTAATTAGCTTCTCTGGTAACTCAGGTGATGGGTTCAAGTGCTCGTGTAGTGAAGGGGGTGATTGGGTAGAATTTAGTATGGACCTCTAGATTTGGCTTTGAGGTAGGACAGTCTAGAAAAGGATACTTGTAGCCAGTGACGGATCTAGAAATTTAGAAATGGGGGTACGGTTATATGAACAATTAGATTCATAATGTATATAATCTCTCCGTCGCTAATCTTTGGCTCTATTTTATTTTTTGGAGCCAAATTTCGCCAAGTTTGACGGTAGACTACCATTGATATATAAGGGAAAAAAAATTTCAGATAAAAATGTGCTCCAATAATTGATCGTTTGGTGGGATGTGGTAAGTGTAAATTGCTAGAATATTCCTAGAAAGTGGAGCTTCTTATATTTTTGTAAAACATACAACTCTTGAATTTTCTATTTCCCATGAATTTGAATCCCTAAATTTAATACTTTTTTAATGCATAATCAAACCTAAAATATTTAAGAAAATTTTGAGTTGAAGGATTTCCTTCTATATAAAAATTGTAGTTGATATAAGTCATATAATCGTGTTAGTGGAATAGGGTGGAAAAAGGGTTATTAGAAGATAAAAGATGATTTAGGTACATAAAAGTAAGATAAAATAAATGGAAAATAACCTTATAGTTTTAATATAAATTGACAACTTTCTATAATTATATGTATAATATGAATCCATATTTAACTTCTATATAACCTTAGACTAAGAAGGGAATGAAGGAGTAAGAGGAAGAAAATTCTCAAAAAAAGGGTAAAGAGAAAGAAGATCTTGCAGGGATTCGATCTTGCGACCTCTATCTATATTTAGACTAATTCTCCCCTCCCTTACCACTGAAGCAAACATTAGCTTATGAGTAACAAGTGCATGTTTAAACTTTATACAATTTTTAGCCAAAATAATGGGGGTACAGCTGTACCCACTGTACCCCCTGTGTATACGCCCCTGCTTGTAGCACAAAATACAGAAAAGAAAAAAACTCAACCTATTCTTCTATTATGTTTCTAATAGTATATACTACTATTTATTTATTATGCATTTTGTATTGCCTTCGTGGCTTATGGATAAAAAAAAAAATAAAAATAAAAATATTTATTTATTATTATGGGAAAGAAAATAAAAGGAACTTGAGAGTTTTTCATATCATGCTTGCACCTTATACACTTCTTTTTCTTAAAAAAACCCTGCCTCTATGAATTATACATTGACAACTACTTGTCGTCCATCGAAATTCTTATACACCAACACCATGGACTTAATTATGTAAATCCCCTTTTTTTCCTTTTTATAGTAATACTTGTTTTTTTCATTGTCTTCGATGTAAACAACTAACCACAAATATTTTTAACTGTAATTAGTAATTAAGTAAATATTATATAGAGTTGATGTTCTACCACTCATTGAAATGAATCTGACAAACTTGCACTTGATAATATTTAACTTAATATATACATTGTGAGAAGTTATTGTCAAATAAAAATTCTCACTTTAAGCATAAAAGGCAAAATATATAACAATTAAAAAAGAAAAGAAGGTATAATACAAGTTAGAAATCATCTCTACTACCATAAAAAAGTAATTTTCGCTAACAACAAAAATTGAAAGTTGGGCAGGCCGGCATGTTATAATGACTGCAATAAAGCAACCAAGAATTAAAGAACAATCGACACAAGAATTGACGTGGTTCGCTAATAAGTAACAATGTGTTAGCTACATCCTCAGGCAGAAGAGAAATGTTTTACTATCTTTTAGGAGAGAGAGTACAATTACATAATTTGAAGGCAGAAGTTAACTATAATATAGTCCACGACTCCAGGAGTGAACGAGGCCTGGAACCGATGTCCGTGGGGTGCACCCCAGGGACATGGGGGGCCTTTGGGAGCCACACTCATGCCTTGAAATGGGCATGTGGTCCAATCCAGAGGCTTTTCAGAGTCTAGCGAGAGCGGTGCCAAGCGAGACAAGCGAAGGCGCAGGTAGGCAACGAAGGAAGGTTCAAGGCACCCACGAGTATCCTTAGGCACCTCGGGGTCCCTAGGAAGGTCCGGGACAAAAAAAGACTTCGGGTTCGGAGAAGTCAAAAAGTGGTATGAAAACAAGCAAAAGTTCGGATTATACTCCACGGCTTCGAGCGCCCATGGGGCCCAGGAATGAGTGCCTATGGGTTGCACCTCAGGGCCATGGGAGGCCCTTGGGAGGCACACTCGTGCATTTGGAACTGGCATGCGATGCCATCAGGTGGCCTTTCGAAGCCTAGCTAGGGCGGTGCCAAGGGAAGGCAAAAGTGGACAACGAAAGAAGGTCCAAGACACTCGGGGGAATCCTTAGGAACCACGGGATCCCTAGGATGTTCTGGTATGAGAAAATTCGCCGGACTTAGAGAAGTCCAAAAATGTCCCGAAATATGTAAAAAGGGTGGATTATAAACCACGGCTCCGGGTGCCCACTGTGCCCGGAACCGATACCTATGGAATACACCCAATGGTCTGGGGAGTCCCTTGGAAGGGGTATGTGATGCCATCTAGAGGCCCTTCGGAGCTTAGCGAGGGCTCTGCCAAGGAAAGGCAAAAGTGGGTAACAAAGGAAGGTTCGAGGCACCTGGGGATTCCTTAAGAACCACAGAGTCTCTTAGAAGGTCAATGCGAAAAAATTCATGGGGCCCGGTGAAGTCAAAAAATAGCCTGAAAACGGGAAAAAAGTGAACGCTTTGGGAGGCCCTTTGAAGGCTTACTCGTGCCATGGAAAAGACATGCGATCCTATCCGGAGGCCCTTTGGAGTTTAGGGAAGGCGGTGCTAAGAGAACCAAGGGAAGGCAAAAGTGGGCAACGAAGGAAGGTTTGAGGCACTCAGGGATATCCTTAGCACTTTGGGTCCCCTAGAATGGCCTAGGATGAAAAAGGTTGCCAGGACCGGAGAAGTCGAAAAACTGCCCGAAATGCAGCAAAAGTATGGATTACTCCACGTTTCCAGGTGCCCATGGGGCCTAGGCACTAGCGCCCATTAAGTGAACCCCAGGTCCATGGGAGGTTCTTGGAAGGCGCATGTGATGCCATCTAGAGGCCCTTATGAGCCTAACGAGGGCGGTGCCAAGGGAAGGCAATATTGAACAACAAAGGAAGGTCTGAGGCACGCACCCGAGGGCATCCTTAGGCACGACGGGGGCCCTAGGAAGGTTTGGGACGAAAAATATCGTCATGCCTAGAGAAGTCGAAAAATGGTGCAAAAAACGGGATAAATGTGGATTATAATCGATGACTTCCGGCGCCACAAGGCCTGTGCACCGGTGCCCATGGGGTGCACCGAGGGGAATGGGAGGCCCTTGAAAAGGGCATGCGATGCCATCCGGAGGCACTTCGGAGCCTAGCGAGGGAAGTGTCAAGAGAGCCAAGGGATGGAATAAGTGGGCAACGAAGGAAGCTATGACGCACCGGGGGACATCTTAAGGCACCCTGGGGCTCCAAGGAAGGTTCGGGATGAAAAAAAGTTATCGGCCCTTAATAAGTCGAAAAATGTCTCGAAAATGGGCAAAAGTGTGGATTATACGGTGCCCATCCACGGGGCCCGGGCACTGTTACCCGTAGGGTGCACCCCAGCGCTATGGGAGGCCCGTTTGGGGGCACACTTGTGCCTTGGAACGGACATGCGATGCCATCTGGAGCCTTGCGAGGGTGGTGCCATAGAAAGACACAAGTGGGCGACGAAGGAAGGTCCGAGGCACTGGGGGAATCTTAAGGCACCCCGATGCCCAGGCCATATAGGAAGGTCGGTGACGAAAAAAGTCGTCGGGCTCGGAGAAGTCAAAAAATGATATGAAAACGGGTAAAAGTGTGGATTACAAGTCTTTTACGGGGTTTGATATACGTCTCAATGTTGGAGTCTTTAAGATTGCTTTCGTAATTTTGTATGATAGAGAGTTAATATAATTAGTATCAAATTAAAGTCAAGGTTGTACTAAAGTCTAATTTGGTACCAATTTATAATTTGATATCAAATTGACTTTTACTTAATAGTAGATCCTTACTTGGTATAAGTTAAATTGGTACCAATTTAACTATTCAGTGTGCCAAATTCTAAAATTTTCTTTATTGGAATCTTTAAAAGACCCAACAATGTGTTGCCAACACTTTCCTGGTTGGAGTACCAATTTAATTTGCATTATGTTGAGATTTCCCCATTTACAAAAGTACCAAAGAAAGTGCACTTGCAATGTAAATTAAACACTATAATTAACAATCTAATCAAGATAACCTGATATGCCCACCAGACCACCACTCTTTTTCATACAAGTATTTTTCTGTAGGGAAGTCGATGGATGCTCAACTCTTGGCAAATGGCAATGGCTATTCTAGAAAAGATAGATACGAGTAGTAATTAGCACATACAACATCATTTTCTTTTGGAGATTAAAGCTCATAATATCCCCAATTGCATGCAAAATATAAGGATACATCTCATAACTTTCTACCTACCTCTGCCTATATTATTTTCCATATAATTTGAGGTAAGTTTTACACATCGAATTCAAGCTTTGCTTAGACTTGAGCTAATCTCTGAATATTAAATGGGTAAACTTCGCTTGTGCTATTTGAGTAATAAGCTCTAGTTGCTACAATGCCATAAAGTGCCTCAGTGGGATGTAAACCATCAAAAAACAGAAAGTTGGTCCTATTACGACACACACTTCCACCTCCTTTGCATAATACTCCACCACTTTGCTCTGTAACTTCACAACATGAACTGCTCACATCACTAAAACCTGTTGAGAAATATCAATTAATTACAACCAAATTACACAACATGTTCAAATTTCTATATATAACAGAAGATGATGAAGTTAATTTTAATTAAAGGCATACTCAATAGAGAATATATTACCTCCAAATGAAGGGTTGCGAATAAATTCAAGGGTGATTTGGAAAACATTGACTACCACGGAATGGAATCCTGGCATTTAAGAGGTAATGACATCGAGCATTTGAATCAACTGGATATTGAAAAGAAATGCAACATAATTTAAAGCTTCATTGCATTCCTTGTTTTGCATGGATGCCCTAGCCATAGGGCTGCATCCTAGAGGACCTATATTTAAAAAGGCAAACTTCCTTGCTCCTGTGTTGTACAATTTCTGCATGAATGCATATCAGATATTATTAGATTATATCATGTATTAACTTTGGGTTTATGTTACCTTGTATTATATGTAGTGTGGGCTTGGGCCAATCTAAGCAATAAGCTGTATATAACGTCTGTGAATGGGAAATACAAAGACAGGAAAACACTTAACCTATTTTGACATGGTATCGGAGCTTCCCTCTAGAGCTATTCCCTGATTTGCCTTCAATTTTTTTCGCTGTAACTGGTTTATTGCACCACCAGCGTGGGCTGCGGTCTGACCATGGTTGACGACGACCGAATTGATGTTGCTTCCCCTTTCTATCTTGGGTCTGGAGATTAGCCCAGAAACTTGATAACTCATGTGATATTTACCGGCGACAACTACGTCGCTTGGTGTCGCGACATGACTCTCTCCTTGAAAGCTCGCCGGAAGTATGGGTTTATCAACGACACCATTAATATGCCGACCGAAAAGAAAAAACTCCTCGACTAGGACACCATGAATTCAATGGTGGTCTCCTGGATTTTACGTTCCATGGATTCCAAAATTTCGGCTTCCATTCCCTTCCACGATGAAGCCCGAAAACTCTTGACTTACCTTGACCTGCGTTTTTCCGTGGCCAATGGCCCTCGCCTGCAGCAGATTCGATCCTCCATCTCCCGCTGCCAACAAACCAAATCCATGTCCATTGATGATTACTTCACTCGATTGATGGGGTATTATGATGAACTTGATCGCATCAAACCTCTACACCATTGTTCCTGCGGCAAATGCACATGTGATCTTGCTTCCAAATTCGCCGGCGACAAGGAAGAGGAAAAACTGCACCAATTTTTAATTGGTATTGATGATGACCGGTATGCTACTGTGCGTACCAATCTCTTATCTCAAACTTCTTCTCCCTCTTTGGATCGCGCATATCAGGCGTTGATTCAGGAGGAGCGTTCGCGTGACATCGCGCGGAGCAAGGCGGTGGTGGACGAGGTCCACTCTTTTTCTCTACAAACTGACCGGGCCTTTAAGCCCGATCGACCCGACAAATCAAAACTCCTCTGCTCATATTGTAAGCGTAGAGGCCATGACAAATCCTCATGCTTCAAACTCCATGGACCGGCGCCGTGGTACGAAGAGAAATATGGGAAGGGTGCTGCTGCCACCACCAGATCCTCCACCTCTCCTGTCGCTGCTGCCACCCCGGCAGCACCTCACGCACCTCTGGCCGCTGCTATTGCAGCCCGTGCCCCTGCTGTCCGTGCTCACTCTGTGATCGAGGGGGAGTCCGTGACTTCATCGGGTGCTAATGGACCCTCCCTTGCTGACCTCAAACCAGAACAGGTACAAGTTTTGGTGAACATGATTAATTCTGAAAAATCATCCAATGATAGGATGACAGGTGACAATTTTTCTATGGCATGGATTCTTGATACTGGTGCCTCCCATCACGTACTGGTGATAAATCATGTTTGACTGATTTACAGACTATTGTTGCTTCCACTGTTGGTCTTCCTGATGGCCAAAGTGTTGTGGCTACCATGGCCGGTCATGTTATGTTGCCTCGTGGCCTTTCATTGCATCATGTTTTATATGTCCCCTCTCTTACTTGCAACTTAATCTCGGTGTCACAGTTGATTGATGAATCTCATTGCATTGTTCGTTTTACTGATTCCTTGTGTGCTATAAAGGACCTACCTTCGGGGAACCTGATTGGAGCCGGTGAGCGTCGGGATGGACTTTACTACTTCCGCGGGGTTCCTACTATTCATGCAGTCACCGTCCCGGGCTTGTCTGAGTTCGAGTTGTGGCATCGTCGTTTGGGGCATCCTTCAGAACGTGTTGTCAAGTTAGTTCCTGCTATTCGTAATAGTAGTTCTAAAAAGAAGTTAAATAATGCTTGTGTAGTTTGTCCTCAAGCAAAGCAAACTCGTGATAGTTTTCCTATTAGTGATACTAAATCTAGTAGAACTTTTGAGCTGATTCATTGTGATTTATAGGGCCCATATCGGAATGCCTCTTCATGTGATGCCATCTATTTTTTGACTCTGGTGGATGGTTTTTCCCGTGCTGTATGGGTTTACTTATTATATGATAAAACCGAGGTTTTTAAGGCCTTCTCTTCTTTCTTTGCTATGGTTGAGAGTCAATTTGAGACTACTGTTAAAATTGTACGCAGTGATAATGGAACTGAATTTCGGTGTATGTTGGACTATTTTAACTCTTGTGGTATGCTTTTCCAAACTTCCTGTGTGGGTACTCCCCAACAAAATGGTAAAGTAGAACGTAAACACCGACATATTTTAAATGTGGCTCGTGCTTTGATGTTTCAAGCTAATCTTCCTGTTACGTTTTAGGGAGAGCGTGTCTTAGCTGCAGTTCATTTAATAAACCGTACTCCTTCTGGTTTATTAGATGACAAAACCCTTTATGAGGCTCTATGTCGAAAAGAACCTGATTTTGATGCCTTGCGGGTGTTTGGGTGTTTGTGTTTCGCTCATGATCAACGGGCTAAAGGGAACAAGTTTGCTCCGCGAAGTCAAAAATGTATTTTTGTTGATTATCCGAATGGTAAGAAGTGTTGGCGGTTGTATGATCTTGATTCGGGTGATTTTTTCGTTTCCTGTGATGTTCAGTTTCATGAGAATGAGTTTCCTTTTCCTCCTGTGTCCTCTTCTGTGTCTGCTGATGTGATTCCACATGGTCTGATTCGGTCATTACGTCTTTTTTCGATGATGGGGAGGCCCTTCCTCCCCCGCCTACGGACCCCGAACCCCAGCTTATAGACACTGCACCCCAGACTACAGACACTGAGCCTCCTACTACCGATGTTGTTGTTGCCACTGGAGATGCCCCCGCCACTAGTGCCCCCGTGGCTGATGTTGCTTCTACTGATGTTTCTGTGACCTTGGGTCGTGGTTTTCGCGACAAGCAGCCCTCTGTTCTTTTCAGTGATTATGTGACCCATCATGTTCAGAAGTTAAGTCCATCTCCGAGCTCTCCTTCCTCCTCCAGTTCCTCAGGTACTCCTTACTTTTTAGTCCACTTTGTGAATTATGATTATTTCTCTGTGCGCCACCGTGTATTTCTTGCAGCTGTTACTGGTGGGGTTGAACCTCGGAGTTTTTCTGAGGCTATGAATGATGCTGGTTGGTGTGATGCTATGCAAAAGGAAATTGGTGCTCTTGAAGACAATGGCACTTGGGTTATGGAGTCTCTTCCTCTTGGGAAGAAGGCTCTAGGCAGTAAATGGGTGTATAAGATCAAATATCACTCTGATGGGTTATGTTGAACAACTCAAGGCTCGTTTGGTTATTTTTGGTAACCATCAGGTTGAGGGCATTGACTACAACGAGACCTTTGCTCCCGTTGCAAAGATGGTCACTGTTCGTGCGTTTCTTGCTATTGCTGCTGCTAAGAACTGGGAACTTCATCAGATAGATGTTCACAATGCTTTTCTCCATGGTGACTTAGATGAAGAAGTCTATATGAAGCCGCCTCCTGGCTTCACTCCTCCTCACCCGGGCATGGTTTGTCGTCTCCGAAAGTCTCTATATGGCCTTCGTCAGGCCCCGCGTTGTTGGTTTGCTAAACTGGCTGCCTCTCTGTTGTCCTATGGCTTCTCTCAGTCCAACTCTGATTATTCCTTATTTACTCTCTATAAGGATCAGGTTGAGCTCTCCGTGCTTATTTATGTGGATGACTTGATTATTTCTGGTAATGATTCTTCCGTTGTTCATGCTTTCAAAGATTATTTTGGTCAGTGTTTTCATATGAAGGACTTAGGTCCTTTGAAATACTTTCTTGGCATTGAAGTAGCTCGTATTCCTGATGGTCTCTTCCTGTGCCAACGGAAATATGCCCTTGATATCATTGTTGAAGCTGGTTTACTTGGTGCCAAGTGGCGGGCCGCGCTTGTCGTGAACGCCACCCGGCCAAAGATAAAATTTCTCCTACTCTCTTTTACACTAAACAAGTATAATGGAAGTAGGGTTCGTATCCACAGGGAAACGGGGACGAGTTCTATACTTAGCGTGCGTTAGTACCTAGAAGACTCTTAACGGTCGAGAAACCTAATAATAATAACAAAGGGGGGTTTCGAGTAGATTATAACTAAACTACAACTAACTAGCATATAAACAAGATGAGAAATCAATATAGGAAGATCTTGAATCCGATTAACATGCACTTCAATTCATTATCGATCATTGAACCTCGATTCTATTCATTTCCATAATTATCTATTGTTGAGAATTAATCTCGCATTCTCCTTATTCTTAGTTGAATAGCACGATCAGCGTGACTATAAAACCCTAACTAAAGGATAACCTAGTCCGATCTGCGTCTAAGTTCAATCCGATAGCAGCAATAAACACAGAGAACCAATAGACCTGCTAACGTCATACAAGCGATAAACATTTAACAGTTGATTCAATTTCCCCAAGAAATAACCAAGACGATCTGCACCTAAGTTACTCCCTAGTTTGCTACTAATTGATAAAAGAATAAAACAATCCGATTCTATTCTTAAATCTAGCATTAGATTAATTACACAATCAAACTAGTAACGTTCCTAGCATAATCATGCAAAAACCATTGAAAGCAAGCATAGAAATTAAACCATAATCAAAGGAAATAAATAGAGAAGAAAGATCTCACAATAATGCTTGAAGCTCCATATTAATCTCGTTCAAGAACGGTTCAAGCTACAATCGGCATAGCAATAGCCAATCCCATAATTGAAATCTACGAAGACTAAACTCGAAAACAAAAACTAAAAAGAGAAGAGAAGAAGAGAAGAATGGAGTGTTGGATATTCTCTCCCTCAAATGTGTGTGTTTTTAGGTCTAAAAACAAAGTTTAGTATTTATACTAAGGCTCAAAAGTCAGCCGTCATTTAAACCGCCATAGGGGTCGCGAGGTGCGGTACAGGTCGCACCGTGCGATGAGCTACTGCCTTCGCAACGAGCTGAAGACTTGGGCCAAACCACGCAGGTCGCACCGTGCGAGAATCCTCGCGAGGTGCGAGATACAGGTCGCGAGGTGCGACCTAGCTCGCGTGGTGCGAGCTGGGCTTGCCTGCTGCTGAGCGCTGGGCCAGCGCTGCTGGGCGATGATGCTTGCGATGCGGCTGGATGGGTGACGATGCTGCTGGGCGCTGGGCGTGCGTTGGGTGCTGGGCGTGCGATGGGCAAGCTGGGCTGGGCAGCTTGATGGCTCGACGATGCTGCTGGATGGCTCGACGATGCTGCTGGTTGTGCGATGCTTGGTTAGCGGGTGCGCGTGTGATGCTAGGTGCTGCTGAGCTCTACTTGGTTGGTGATGACGAGCTTGCGGTGATGCGATGCTTAGGCACACGGTGGAGTTCCAAGAGCTCGGAACTTTACAACTTTAACAACAATTATCATACAAAATTCCGAACTTCCGCTAAGGTCTATTTATATGCAAACATTAACTATTATGAATAAATCCCCTAGCAAAGTGCACCTAAAGTAACGTATATACACCGTATAACTTGAGCGCATCAAATACCCCCACACTTGAACTTTACTCGACCTCGAGTAAACTCAAAATGAGGATCACCAAATAAATCATCACCCAAACTAACGACACCAACCTACACTCCCCATCAACTACATCATCATCATCACATCTTAACAACATCCGCTCAAAAACCTAAACGTAAGGGACGATGATTCCCCCACACTTAGATTCGAGCTCTCCTGAAAAATAAAAAGACGCGACAACAATAATCACCAAACGACAACCAAAATGTGAGCTCAAATCCTGAAGGATCTCAAAGGAATTGAACTCACTCCAACGCCACAATCAAAATGACAACTCGCCTAAAACTTCAAAAGATAAACTACTACTACTATTACAACCAACCTATATAAGCAAGCCATGGAACAAAGACAAAAAAAAGATAAATTCCATACTTACTCCCAAAAACAAACAATCAAAAGAAAGTGAAAGCCAAAACAAATCTCCGGCAAATGAGTTTCCAAAGTGTATCATTCTCTCTTAATCTCTCATTTTGCCTAGGAGCCCTTTCGGGTTTTCATCCTAGCTTCTCACATTTTTTTCATCTCACCATCTTACCCGCTCAATATAAGCCACTTTTTTGCATAAGTTGCCCTTTCGGGTTTTCAACCTATCCGGGCCCCCATTTTTGCCTGAGTCGCCCACCCTTGTGGGTTTTCAACTCAGCGGGTTTCATTTCATCACTTCTTTTTTTTTTTTTATATTCTTTTTTTCATTTTTTTTTTTTTTTTTTCATTTTCATTTTTTTTTTCAAATTGAAAGTAATATACACAACATAGATACATGAGAATGAGAATACCCTCCCCCCTACTTAAACTACACATTGTCCTCAATGTGTCGACAATTAGAAGAAAAAGTAAACTGAAAATGGGGGGAGAAAATCGAAAATCGGGTAAATCGAAGATCGAATGCTCAAAACTCATGACCAAACAATCCGTCAAACTCAAATTTCTTAACAACACCAACTCAAATCTCATAAATCAACTCACAACCCTCTCCCTCGAATCACTCAAACAAATGACAAGCTCAAAAGTTTTGAATTTGTGAGATTTGCACCTAGCTTAAGAGATCGAAAAGATACATTAACAATCTCAACCCTCTAGTTGTACCAATTCCTAGCTATTGAACTCCTCCCAACGGGTTTTCTTTTGTGGATTTTGGTTCCAAGTGGATGAAGATTGGTTGTGGATCTTTTTAGTGGGTGGGTGGTGGGTGAAAGAAAATTTGTTGTGGTGGTGGAAATTTGATGAAAAATAAAGAGAAAGAAAGAAAATAAAGGGGTCTCGGGGTTTCGGGGTGTTGGGGTCTCGGGTTGCCTCCCGAGAAGCGCTGTTGTTTAAAGTCGTTAGCTCGACTTAGTACCTTAAGCTCAAAAATTGGGCTTGTGCTCCATGTGTGACAATGGAGGCTCCATGTCAACCTCCAATTCGAGTACCTGCAAAACAACCGGAGTAGAACTCTTGCAATGCATCGTTAGTGGTACACTTTCAAAACAAGGTGGTAAATCAGGAGGCTTTTTCCGCTCTTTCAACTCCGGCCCCATAACCTGCATGTTAGTAGGAGAGGCACAATCCTCAACCAAGACATCATCAACATTTATCGACTCATCAACATGCTCAATATCAAGAACATCATGCAAAACAGAGTCAACAATGTTAATAGAGTAAAGAGGGTTATCATCCTTAATCAAAGGCTTAGAATCATCGATTTTAAACGCCTCTACCTTTCCCTCGAATTCCATGGTCAAAGAACCAGCGCAAACATCAATTTTAGTGCAAGATGTTTTCAAGAAAGGTCGCCCCAAAAGGATGGGGGCGGCATGCTTATCAGGTTCCATCTCCAAAACATAAAAATCAGCAGGAAATTTCAATTTCCCAACCGTAACTAACACATCCTCTAATTTACCCCTAGGATAAACATTGGATCTATCAGCTAATTGAATCACCACACCAGTTTCATGCAAATTGCCAAGTTTCAAAGACTTATATAATGAATATGGAATCACATTAATTGACGCACCTAAGTCTAACATGGCTTTAGGAAACATGGTGTCACCTATAGTACAGGGGATGGTAAACATGCCTGGGTCCTTGCACTTTTGAGGTAATTTCTTTTGAAAGATAGCGAGACATGCTCGCTAGCCTTCACTTTTTGCACTCCCTTTTGTTTTTGCTTTCTTTTCGAAGTACACAATTCCTTAAGGAACTTAGCAAACCTAGGTACTTGATTTAAAGCATCAAAAAGGGGAATGTTTACCTCACATTTACGAAAGATTTCGTAGATGTCATTGGCGCGCTCTGTTTTGCGGGTTTCTCTTAATGCCTCGGGAAATGGTGGCTCTGGTTCATATGGTGGAGGAGGTGATTTTTGGACTTTCGCCTCTTGTTGAGGTGGCAATGATGTATAATCCGTTGTCGGTTCATGCTCGATCACCTCTTCCACTATCTCTTTATCTCGAACCACCAACCTCTCTTTGCTTGCAATTTCCGCTCCACTCCTTAATGTGATAGCACTCACGTTCATCTTAGGGTCGAGCTCTATTTGGGATGGAAACCTCACCGAATCCCTAGCCTCTAACTTGGTTACAGCTCCCGCAATTTGGCTTACTTGGCTCTCCCAAGTTCTTGATGCTCGAACGGGTCTCCTCCCCGAAACCGAACCATATTTCCCTCGCATGTTAGTGACATTTTTAGTTAAAGCATTAATCATATCATCTCGTAGACATGCCGGTACTCGGTCCCCGTGGGTTGGCCTTGCGGCCGAAAATATGGAGCTCCTTGCTCCGGTGCTCTCGAATAAGGAGGTGGTAGGCGGTTATACCGCTGTGGCGTGGCGCTGGTTCCCTCGATGAGTTCCCGTACCTCAAATTAGGATGATCTCGCCATCCCGAATTGTAGGTACCAGAATATGGATCATATCTTTTCGGAACCCTTGGCCCCGAAAATCGGCCGCCTTAACCTCTTCACTCGGTTCTTGTAGATGAGGGCAAAAATCGGTTGGATGATGTGAAGAGCAAATGCCACAAGCCTTCACTTGGTGAGTTTTCTCTTTCACTATGAAGTCTCGCATCACGGATGTGAGAGCTTGCACCTCGATCTTCCAACTTAGAAGAACTAGAACCCTCGGAGACCACACGTCGAGTTCCGCACCTTCTACTAAACCGCCTCGAGCTTTCAAAGAAGCTCATTTAACAGCTTCCTTAGCAACGAGTGCAGTTTTATTCACAATGGATCCACCACTTGCTGCATTAACCATCCTAGCATCCTCATCACATAAGCCATTATAGAAGTATAGCACCACATCTTCCTCTCGAATAACCGTGGTATGGACAACTAGCACATAACTTCTTAAACCTCTCCCAATACTCGTAAAAAGACTCATCACCTCGTTGCTCAATGTTACTTATCTCCTTCTTCAATGTAGAGGATTTAGAAGTGGGAAAGTATTTCTCGAGAAAGCTCTTTTTCAATTGAGCCCAAGTGGTGATGCTGTCGGACGGAAGGTAGTACATCCAGTCCTTTTTGTGCGTCTTTTAGCGAAAAGGGGAAAGCTTTAAGCTTGA
Source organism: Beta lomatogona (assembly GCA_947646795.1). NCBI lineage: Eukaryota > Viridiplantae > Streptophyta > Magnoliopsida > Caryophyllales > Amaranthaceae > Beta > Beta lomatogona. Next base: position 2,251,365 of record CANSNZ010000436.1, read on the forward strand.
TTCTATCTTCGAAACTCCACTTGGTTTCATGCTGCTGCATACCACATGAAACTCTGACAAATGCTTATTTGGATCTTCACCATTTAGCCCATGGAATGAGGGAAGCAAATGTATCAACCCCGACTTTAGCTCAAATGTGTCCCCCACTTCCGGTTCCGGAAATGTGATACACAAAGGTTGTTGGTCAAGGTTAGGAGCAGTGAGCTCCTTTAAAGTGCGGTGCTCAACTCTAGGAGGCATCTCTTCTTCAAATTGAAGCGAAAAAGGGAGCTCTCTAAAGTCCTCACGCAATTCTCTTCTCAACCTGAAAAGGGTTAGTTCTAGATCTTGATCGTCATCGCAAAGGTTCTTGGTTAGTAGCACGAGTATTAACCATAAACAAAAACCATTAGCAATACAATCCAAAAGCATACACTAAATATAAACAAGTAACACCGTGTCCCCGAGCAACGGCGCCAAAATTTGGCGGGCCGCGCTTGTCGTGAACGCCACCCGGCCAAAGATAAAATTTCTCCTACTCTCTTTTACACTAAACAAGTATAATGGAAGTAGGGTTCGTATCCACAGGGAAACGGGGACGAGTTCTATACTTAGCGTGCGTTAGTACCTAGAAGACTCTTAACGGTCGAGAAACCTAATAATAATAACAAAGGGGGGTTTCGAGTAGATTATAACTAAACTACAACTAACTAGCATATAAACAAGATGAGAAATCAATATAGGAAGATCTTGAATCCGATTAACATGCACTTCAATTCATTATCGATCATTGAACCTCGATTCTATTCATTTCCATAATTATCTATTGTTGAGAATTAATCTCGCATTCTCCTTATTCTTAGTTGAATAGCACGATCGGCGTGACTATAAAACCCTAACTAAAGGATAACCTAGTCCGATCTGCGTCTAAGTTCAATCCGATAGCAAGCAATAAACACAGAGAACCAATAGACCCCGCTAACGTCATACAAGCGATAAACATTTAACAGCTTGATTCAATTTCCCCAAGAAATAACCAAGACGATCGCACCTAAGTTACTCCCTAGTTTGCTACTAATTGATAAAAGAATAAAACAATCCGATTCTATTCTTAAATCTAGCATTAGATTAATTACACAATCAAACTAGTAACGTTCCTAGCATAATCATGCAAAAACCATTGAAAGCAAGCATAGAAATTAAACCATAATCAAAGGAAATAAATAGAGAAGAAAGATCTCACAATAATGCTTGAAGCTCCATATTAATCTCGTTCAAGAACGGTTCAAGCTACAATCGGCATAGCAATAGCCAATCCCATAATTGAAATCTACGAAGACTAAACTCGAAAACAAAAACTAAAAAGAGAAGAGAAGAAGAGAAGAATGGAGTGTTGGATATTCTCTCCCTCAAATGTGTGTGTTTTTAGGTCTAAAAACAAAGTTTAGTATTTATACTAAGGCTCAAAAGTCGCCCGTCATTTAAACCGCCATAGGGGTCGCGAGGTGCGGTACGGGTCGCACCGTGCGATGAGCTACCGCCTTCGCAACGAGAGCTGAAGACTTGGGCCAAACCACGCAGGTCGCACCGTGCGAGAATCCTCGCGAGGTGCGAGATACTGAGTCGCGAGGTGCGACCTAGCTCGCGTGGTGCGAGCCGGGCTTGCCCTTCGCTGGGCCGGGCCGGCTGGCTGGCTGGGGCGATGATGCTTGCGATGCGGCTGGATGGGTGACGATGCTCGCTGGGCGCCGGGCGTGCGTTGGGTCCGGGCGTGCGATGGGCAAGCCGGGCGGGGGCGGCTTGATGGCTCGACGATGCTTCGTTGGATGGCTCGACGATGCCTTGCTTGGTTGTGCGATGCTTGGTTAGCGGGTGCGCGTGTGATGCTAGGTGCCGCCGAGCTCTACTTGGTTGGTGATGACGAGCTTGCGGTGATGCGATGCTTAGGCACACGGTGGAGTTCCAAGAGCTCGGAACTTTACAACTTTAACAACAATTATCATACAAAATTCCGAACTTCCGCTAAGGTCTATTTATATGCAAACATTAACTATTATGAATAAATCCCCTAGCAAAGTGCACCTAAAGTAACGTATATACACCGTATAACTTGAGCGCATCACGAAGCCTGTGACCTTTCCTCTCGAGCAAAATCACACTCTTGCTCTTGCTTCAGGCGTCCTCCTTTCTGATCCCGAGTCATATCGGCGCCTGGTTGGCCGCCTCATTTACTTGTCCTTCACTCAGCCGGATTTGGCTTATTCTCGTTCATATCTTGGCCCGGCTTTATGCAAGCAGCCACGGCATGAGCATTGGGATGCTTGCCCTTCGCGTTGTTCGATACTTAAAAGGGGGTGCTGGCCAAGGTATTCTTCTCAGCTCATTGGGATTTACAGTTATCTGGCTGGTGTGATTCTGATTGGGCCAGTTGTCCTTTGACACGTCGTTCATTGACTGGCTGGCTCGTGTTTCTTGGTGGTTCTCCTATTTCCTGGAAAACCAAGAAACATCCCACTGTTTCCCGCTCATCGGCGGAAGCTGAGTATCGCTCTCTTGCGGACATCACTTCCGAGTTAAAATGGCTCAAGGCTCTTCTTCTGAGCTTAGGGGTTCATCACCCTAAGGCTATGCGCTTATTCTGTGATAGCAAATCCGCTCTACATATTGCCCAAAATCCTGTGTTCCATGAACGCACGAAGCATATTGAGGTTGACTATCACTATGTTCGGGATGCCATTAAGGAGGGTCTCATTGATCCTAGTCATGTCTCCACCACTGAACAACTTGCAGATATTTTCACGAAAGCTCTTGGCAAGAGTCAATTTTTGTATCTACTTAGCAAGTTGGGCGTTTGTAACCTTCACGCTCCAACTTGAGGGGGGGGTATTAGATTATATCATGTATTAGCTTTGGGTTTATGTTACCTTGTATTATATGTAGTGTGGGCTTGGGCCAATCTAAGCAATAGGCTGTATATAACGTATGTGAATGGGAAATACAAAGACAGGAAAACACTTAACCTATTTTGACGGATATTCACATTATTAAGCCATGCATACTCATCTGTCATGCATGTAAGTTAGTATTATCTCCAATCTATCTATGTTGTTTTTGCCTATGTTCTTCTTGAGGTAAATTAATACTATAATTAATTTGAAAGTGATATCTATTTACGTCATCTTTGTTATCGGATTGTTGTTCCAATCTACCTATTAGAAAATGAAAAAAAAGTTGATATTTTGAAAATATGAGTTGAGACAAATTCATTAATATTTTTGATAATAATATTGATCAAGGTAGGTAGATAATAATACAAAAGTCAAGCTGAAACAATTATTAGAGATTGGAGCTAGTGAGAATCGATGGAAATATAATAAATACACTTTAGATGATAATATGATTAGGACTAACCATGAGTTGGCTAGCAAGGGTTGATGTCAAATTGGCGGTGAAGAATTCTAGACTAACATTTTTGGTGCCTCCTTGAAAGAAATTCCCCAGATAATCATTTGATCCAGTTGAAAATAGGAACAAGTAATTTTGAAGTAATTTTATGGTTGGACATGCTTGGTTGTTGTGCTTGTAGATTGGGTATTGTAACTATCATAAAGTTCTGGATTTGTTGATTTAGACTAGTCACCCGCCTGATGATTTTTAGTCAAGAATCCATAAAATAAAAGATTAAAAAAATATATATACGGGGTGCTATAATATTATTGTCACTTCAACATTTAAGATAAAAAAGACAACTAAAATAGCCCTCGTAGATAAAAAAAAATTTACCCGTAGCGGCAAAAATTAATTGCCCTCAATTTTGCCACGGTATTGTATTTGCTTTAAAGAGCAAACATATTAAAATTGCCCTCCTTATTAAATACAAATAGGGAAATATCAGTTTGCCTTCTTTGCAAAACAAAATAACTACACAAGGGCAAATATTTGTTGCCCCTAGTTCTGTTTTAGAATTTCAAAGGCGATTTATGCAAAGTCTCCCTTTTTGTTAATGTTGAATAAGGCAACGAAATAAATTTGCCTTATTTGTTAATGTTAAAATAAGGCGACCTTTTTTTGCCCTATTTTATACTGTGTAGGAGAACAATATAAACTCTTTGATCTTATTAGCATGCCCTTATTGATCTTATTTGTTATAGTGTGTATTGGTCAATGAATGTTAGTTGTTAGGTTACCAAATAAGAAGTCACCTAAAAAAGTAAATTTTTTTTTCCGAAAGTTGTAATGTGGTTTTGAGCCACAAACATTTATAGTTATTCGGTCTTTTTCATGCAGAAAATTTTCTATTTGGTCTTTCCCTACAAAACATTCTTTTTATTTGGTCTTATTGGACAAAAAACACTATTCATCATAACCACCACAAGCAATTCTAAAAACATCTAAATCTAGTCCAATTCTAATCTAAAAATTTCCCGGTCCCTTCAACCCAACAAGTTTAGAGTGAACTAGTGGAGTATGGAGTTTTGACACTTTCAATAAACTTTTACACTCTTAGGTTAATATTTTCCCGTTTTCGGGACATTTCTCGACTTCTTTAGGGCTGGTGATATTTTTGTTCCTGGCCTTCTTTGGAACCCCTGGGTGTCTTAGGATGTCCCCTGGTATCTCGGACCTTCCTTCATTTCCTACTTATTTCATCTCTTGGCTCGCTTGACACCTCCCTCGCTAGGCTCCAAAGTGCCTCTAGATGGCATCACATGCCCCTTCCAAGGGATGAGTGTGCTTTCCAAGGGCCTCCCATGCCCTTCGGTGCACCTCATGGAAACTGATGCCCAGGCCTTGTAGGTGCCCGGAGTCATGGATTATAATCCACACTTTTTTTTTCCCGTTCTTCGACTTATTTGGGCCCGACGACATTTTCCATCCCAGACCTTCCTAGGGGACCCCTAGTGCCTAAGGATTACCTCGGGTGCCTCAGACTTTCCTTTGTTGTCCACTTTTGCCTTCCCTTGGCACCGCCCTCGCTAGGCTCATAAGGGCTTGCAGATGGAATCACATGCGCCTTCCAAAGCACTAGTTAGTGTGCCTTCCTAAAACCTCCCATGCAAATGCGGTTCACCCAATGGGCCCCAGTGCCCGGAGCCGTGGATTAATCCATACTTTTGCCGCTTTTCGGGCCATTTTTCGAATTCTCCCGGCCCAACGACTTTTTCGTCCTGGACCTTCCTAGGTTCCCCGAGGTGCCTAAAGGTAACCCCGAGTGCCTCGAACCTTCCTTCATTACCCACTTGTGCCTTTCCTTGGTTCTCTTAGCACCACCTTCCTTAAACTTCGAAGGGCCTCCGGATGGGATCACCGCCTTTTCCAAGGCACGAGTATGCCTTTCAAGGGCCTCCAAAAGCGCTCATTTTTGCCCGTTTTCGGGATATATTTTTCAACTTCTCCGGGCCCGGCGAATTTTTTCGTCACGGACCTTGCAAGGGACCCTGGGGTGCTTAAGGATGCCCCGGGTGCCTTAGACCTTTCTTTGTTGCCCACTTTTGCCTTCTCTTGGCGCCTCCCTCGCTAAGCTTGGAAGGGCAATCGGATGGCATCGCTTGCCGGTTCCAAAGGCAAGAGTGTGCCTCCCAAGGGCCTCTGATCCCGTGGCCGTGGTTTGCACCCCATTGGCACTGGTTGTCGGGCCCCATGGGCGCTCTGTTGTCGGATCACTTTTCGACTTCTTTGGGTCGGAGTCTTTTTGTCCCGGCCCTCCTAGGGTCCCTGAGTGCATAAGGACACCCGTTGGTGGCTCATACCTTCCTTCGTTGCCCACATGTGCCTTCATTTGGCTACCTTGGCTCGCTTGGCACCGCCCTCGCTAGACTCTAAAGGGCCTGCGGAAAGGACCACATTCCCATTCCAAGGCATGAGTGTGCCTCCCAAAGGCCCCCCCATCGTTCCTGGGGTGCACCCCATGGGGATCGGTACTATATTATAATTAACTTCTTCCTCCAAATACTGTAATTGTACTCTTCTGCCTGAGGATGTACCTAACACATTGTTAGTGAACCACATTTCTTGTGTCGAGTGTACATTCTTTAATTCTTTGTTACTTTATTGCAGTCATTAATTATAACAAGCCGCCCGCCCAACTTTCTATTTCTATTGTTGGTGGAAATTACTTTTTTTAGTGGTAGTTGAGATGATTTCTAACTTGTATTATACCTCCTTTTCTTTTTTAATTATTATATATTTTGCCTTTTGTGCTTAAAGTAAGAATTTTTATTTGACAATAACTTCTTGCAATGTAAATATTAAGTTAAATATTATCAAGTAGAATTTTGTTAGATTCATTTCAATGAGTGCTAGAACATTAGCTTTCTATAATATTTACTTAATTACTAAATTACAATTAAAAATATTTGTGGTTAGTTGTTTACATCGAAGGCAATGAAAAAGCAAGTCTTGCTATAAAAAGGAAAAAAAAGGAGTTTACATAATTAAGTCCATGGTGATGGTGTTGGTGTTGGTGTTGGTGTTGGTGTATAAGAATTTCAATGGACGACAAGTAGTTGTCAATGTGTATAAGGTGCATGCATGATTTGAAGAAGCCTTAAATTCCTTTTATTTTCTTTCCCGTATAGGGCAGGGGTTTTTGTGCTACAAGTATCCTTTTTATTCTAGATTGTCCTCTCTCAAGGCCAAACCCATAGGTCCAAACTAAATTATACTCAATCGCCCCCCTTACTACACGAGTAGTACTTGAACCATGATCTGAGTTATGAGAGAAGATAAGACATGTTGGGAGCTATGATATGTCTCAATTATTACTAAGAATTTTGCATATAATTTTCCGGTTCTAAGAATGTGACTAGGCGAAAAGCTAAATATAATAAACAGGTCATGATAACAAAGTGCGCCGCATGAGATTCGTCAATTATATTGTTTTCTTGCAACTGATTATAAATGTTTCACAATATTTGCATCATGAAAATATTTTATCATATTCAAAAAAATTCAATATTTATCGATATGCATGGATATCTCTATTGGGTTTAATGTCTTGGACAAGATGGGAGGTCAAATTCATGTTGTATACAACCTTACCTCTATGTGAAAAGAAAAGTTTCTTCTAATTAGCCATTAAATTGATACACAATTGTTGTTCGGTAAGTAATAAAATTGAAACGAATTATGTATTTAAGATTTTATTAAATTAGCGTCAACATTAATTTTCTAAATGTCCATTTTTTCTAAACAATAAAAGTGTGTGTATATATATATATATATATATGTTTTAAAAATTCACCTAACTGAGAATATTAACAGACAAAGTGCGTTTTATTTATCGATACCCATTTAAATTTTCATAATTTTTTTTTTTTATCAGCAAGATTAAATTTTCATAATTAGTTAGTAGTTCACTTTTTTTTTCCCCATACCAGTGACACCACTCTCTCGTTTTTCTAATTGTTTTTTTTTTCTTTTGGTGGTTAGATTAGCAAGGAAAATCTTCATTGATTTGCCTGCATGTTCTATATTTTGGCAAAACCCTAAATTTCTGACAGCCTTATTTTGTGGTCCTTTTGTTTAATCATTCAAACAAATATTATTGTCCTTAGATCTAGCTATCTAGTTTCCACTCTAAGCCCCGGCAAAAAATAAAAATCTGTTAAAACGTGGGACAATTTTGTGTTTAAAAAAGCAGGAAAAACATACTTTTAGGAAGATAAGTTACAAGTTATACGTTAAAGATCCAACATTTTCTCAATTTTTTTTTGGTGAACAACATTTTCTCAAATTAGTTACCCTTAACACTATAAAAGCAACGCCATGCAACACCAATACACAATCACTTCAGCTCAAAACCATTCCATTCATCTCTCTTTTCTCTCTAAAATATTCTTCAACTTCATCACCTTCAAAAACACCCAAAAAGTCCCAAGAACAATTACCATGGCTAAAGGTTCACTTCCATGCATTCTTTTGGTCCTCTTTTTACTTGCAGCAACATGCTCAGCTTGTGATAATGATACTACTACTGGTTTTAAGGGGATGTTTATATTTGGAGACGACGTCGTCGACAATGGAAATAACAATGGCCTCCTTCCACTCTTTGTTAAGAGCAATTACATGCCTTATGGTGTTGATTTTAAAGATGGTCCTACAGGAAGGTTTACCAATGGCAAAACTGTTGCCGATTGCATAGCCGACAAGCTTAAACTTCCTTACCCTCCTCCATTTCCTGGTCTTTTCCATCAGGGTACTAATATACTCCAAGGTGTCAACTTTGGCTCTTCTGCCAGTGGCATCCTTGATATCACTGGTTCACTCTTAATAGTAAGTTTGATCATACAATGCTAACTCTCTTTTTTTTTTATTCTACCTTAAGTTTTAAGGATTTTTAATTTACATACGCTTTGATCCTCTGATACAAGAACGGTATAGAATTTACATCAATACATGATAATGTGACTAGCTCATTTTTGCTGAACAAGGAAACGAGAATTAAATAATACTACTAGGAAGTCTATTACAATCCGAATGATAGTAACGAGCTAGGGCTCCTGTCAAAAAAAAAAAAAAAAAAAAAAAGAGCTAGGGCTAATGTGACGTTATGTTTTGTGGTACAAGTCTAAAATTAATTAGGTTATATACTCTTATCTTCAACTAATTATATTGCGATTGTACTAAGAGTGGTTCATGTAATGTAACTTGGTTGTGTTTGTGATACGTATACAGGGAATTAAGCACATGGAGGACCAAATACTGAAATTTAAGATCAATATCTTGCCCAAGCTGAAGGAGAAGCTTGGATGCAAAGGGCAAACCATACTTCCTCAATACTTGTTTGTACTTGGAACAGGAAATAATGATTACTATTCATATTACATTTTGAAGCAATACATCCTCGTAGGTCCGGAAGTATTTGCTGCCAAACTCGCCAGGAATTATTTTAAGTACATCCAGGTTAGCATAATTCTACATAAATTAATATAACATCGAATTCGATCAAAGGCTCGTTCATTATTGTTATTAAGAATATAATACCAAGAACTACATCAAATTAAACATTTTAAACGTTAGTTTGATATATCGAACTTGTATATGCATAACTAAAGTTTATATAACTATACTACTTATATTTTGTGTATTATTTATGCAGAAATTGTATAATGAAGGAGCAAGGAAATTCCTATTGATTTCTCCATATCCAATCGGTTGCGGTCCAGGCCTAGTGAAGGAGAAACAAGGTTGCATAAAATTCATTAACGATGCTGTTGATATGTTTCATGACCAATTGCTGATTATGGTGAAGCATTCCAACCAAGACATGCCTGACGCTAAATTTAGCGTCCTCAATTCGGGTAAAATTATCATGGACGTTGTCAATAAGGTCACTGCAGCAGATGCAGGTAAATTTTTTTTCTTCTTCGATTAATTACGAACTAGAACCGTAATGTAATAATGTACAAACATAAGTAATAGTGAAAGTTACATACGTGATGCGCACATATCCCAAATTCACAAATAAGATCACAAGAGTAAACATACTTATATAACAACACAGGCGGGTTAATCATCAAAACCAGCGCCGGCCCGGACAATATGGAGGCCCTGTGCTAATACTAAAAGATAGGCCCTTGTATAAAAAAAACAAAAGAAACCACCAAAATATGCAAGTAAACCAAATAACAAATATGCATCAAACTAAGTTTTTCTCTTCAAAATCTTTTGATATATTCCAAGAAGAGCTGAATTCAACAAACTTGCAAACATTTTGACTATCAGCTTCAATTCTTTTGTGTTTAAATATTTGTTTTTTCAATTTGGAGGCCCCTTTAAGAGTGAGGCCCTGTTCCATGTCCCACTTTGAACATGCTAAGGGCCGGGCCTAATCAAAACCCGAGATTTTGATTCGAGTATTTGCTTAGCTCCTGATAATGAAATTGTATAAATATATGCAGGTATCACAAACGTAGATTGTGCATGTTGCAAGACCGACTTCAAAGATGTTTGCAAGAAATCAGGACAAGCATGTCTAAACAGGAAAGAGTATTTGTACTATGATGGAATGCACCTTACTGAAGCAGCAAATTGTTACTTGGCTAACAAGGCTTTCTCCACTAGTACTGATGATGTTTGCCCTAATAATCTTCAGAAGTTAAGCGGCGCTTAAATGAGGAGGCATGATTAATCTTAGCTTAGACCTAGATCAGAGAGTTTCTCTCTTTAGTGTTTTTGCTTTAGTATTTTATTTTCGCTTTGAGTTTAATTCTAGTTTTCATGGCATTTTTGTTTCATGCAAGTAGGTGTACATGAATGGATTATAGAATAAGAATTGGATTTCTCTTGCAATTTTTGTCTCAATTTGACTCTTCCTTACTTAACCCACGCACATTCTCTACTCTAAATTGTAAGATGATAAGATCATGCCTGTCCTTCTCATTGATTTTGGCTAAAATATATAACGTTTACAATCCTAATTCTAGGCTACAAATCAGTAGTATAATATGCTACAAATCAGGAATATCTTTGACTCAATATTCCCTAATTAAATACAAGAGATTTACATAGCCTATACAAAGATAAATAACAAAAATATGTTAGGAGAATAATTGGCATATTCTGTCACACCCCCGCAGTCGAAGCGGGAGGTTTATGGACGCTTAGACTGGAGCGGAAATCATCAAAAAGTATACGCGGGAGCCCTTTAGTGAAGATATCAGCAATCTGATAGCGGGATGGAACATGAAGGACACATACCTATCCTCTTTGGACTTTTTCACGAACAAAGTGAATGTCCATCTCAATATGTTTAGTCCGTTGATGTTGGACCGGATTACTTGTGAGATATATGGCACTTACATTGTCGCAATAAACTAATGTAGCTTTATGAACAGGACAATGAAGTTCCAATAGCAAATTGCGAATCCAACACGACTCGGAAACAACATTAGCAACCCCTCTATATTCAGCTTCTGCACTTGATTTTGAAAGAGTTGGTTGTCGTTTTGAAGACCAAGAGATAAGATTGTCACCAAGAAACACACAATAACCAGAGGTGGAGCGACGAGTATCAGGACAACCATCCCAATCCGCATCAGTATAGGAAATGAGTGAAGAAAGTTTGGACTTGTACATGTGGAGACCATAAAACATAGTACCTTTAACATACCTCAAAATGCGTTTTAAAGCAGTCATGTGCTCCACTTTAGGATCATGCATGTGTAAACAGATTTGTTGAACGGCATAACATATATCAGGTCTAGTGAATGTAAGATATTGTAAAGCACCTGCAAGTTGACGATAATGAGTGGAATCATCATAAGGCGCGCCAATTGTGGTACTTAGTTTGCCTTTTGTATCAACTGGAGTAGCACAAGGTTTGCAATTAGACATGCCAGCTCTTTCAATAATGTCTTCTGCATATTTAGTCTGAGAGAGAAAGAGACCACCTGTCGAACGAGTGACTGCAATCCCAAGAAAATAACTAAGAGGACCCATATCCTTCATTGCAAATTCTTTAGCAAGTTGGGCCATGATAGATAATCTCAAATTTTCAGATGAAGCAGTCAAGATTATGTCATCAACATAAAGCAGGATATAAGCAATATTAGTGCCATTCTTATAGATGAACAAAGAATGATTTGAAATACTATGTTTGAAACCAATAGTGGCAACAAAGTCCGCAAACCGTTGGTACCATGCACGGGGAGCCTGTTTAAGTCCATATAAAGACTTTTTCAATAGGCATACATAATCAGGATATGTAGGGTCTCGAAAACCCATGGGCTGATGCATATAAACTGTTTCATTAAGATTGCCATGAAGGAATGCGTTTTTAACATCAAGTTGATGGATTTGCCAAGAATTAGATAAGGCAATACTTAAGACAGTACGAATGGTAGCCGGTTTGACGACTGGGCTAAAAGTTTCATCACAATCCACTCCAGCTTGTTGAGACCTGCCATCACCTACAAGACGGGCTTTATGCCTCTCAAAAGAACCATCAACATTCTTTTTATGACGAAATATCCACATAGACCTGATAATATTAACATTAGAAGGTCGAGGTACTAATTCCCACGTTTTATTATTAATTAAAGCATTATATTCATCCAACATAGCGACTTTCCAATTCGGGTCATTAAGTGCACTTATGGGATTTTTGGGTAAAGGGGAGATGGAAGTAGCGTGTAAGCTTTGTTGGTATTTTGGATTGGGTTTAAAAATACCATTATGGCTTCTGGTGGTAATGCGTGGGGCTTGGGAAGATGGAGGAAGTGGGCCGCTTGGGATTTGTGGAGTGGACGTGGTAATGTGTTGTTGAGAGATGGAAGGTGGGCTTGTATGTGATGTTGGAGACTGGTAATCAGGGAAGGAATTATGTGGACTAGTCAAGGTGTGTTGACGAGGGGCGGGTACTTGGGCTTGGTAGAGGGGAAGTGGATGAAGGAGAGTGGGCTGAGTTTGAGCTGGAGGGAGGCGGATTAGGGAATGAAGAAGATGATAGAATTTGGGCCGGACTGGGAGGAGATGAAGGTTGAGGTTCCTGGGCCATATTTGGAGGAGTTACGAGAGCTGGGTTTTGTAATTCATGAAGAATGGCAGGATGAATGCCACTATCTAAGAAATCGTAAGAATCAGAAGAAGGAGTATGTATTTTTGAAAAAGGAAATTGTTGCTCATCAAATATAACATGCCGGCAAATGATTATTTTACGATTTGAGAGATCATAGCACTTGTAACCCCTATGATTAGAAGGATAGCCCAAGAAGACACATGGTGTAGATCTTGCTTGAAGTTTATTGATAGTAGTAGAGGGAAAGAGGGGATAGCATAAGCATCCAAAAACACGGAGATGAGAATAAGAGGGTGTTTTTTGATACAAGATTTGTGTAGGTGATTTGTAAGCAAGAAGTTTTGAAGGTAGGATGTTGAGAATATATGTGGCCATTTGAAGAGCGTGATGCCAGAAAGAGGGAGGCATAGAAGATTGTGCAAGCATAGTCCGAACAATATTATTGATTGTTTTGATTTTGCGTTCGGCTTTTCCGTTTTGAGGGGAAGTATTAGGACATGAAAAACGGAAATGCATACCATGACGTTCACAAAATTTATGAAATGGTCCATTATTAAATTCGCGGCCATTGTCACACTGGAAACATTTTATTTCTTTCTCGAATTGAGTTTTAATATATGCATGAAATGAAAGAAATAAATCATACACTTTGGACTTATGAGAGATAGGAAAAGTCCATAAAAAATTACTATAACTGTCAAGGAAGAGAACATAATATCTGTGGCCGGAAGAGCTTAAAATTGGGGACGTCCATAGGTCACTGTGCACAATATCAAAGGGCATAGAAGTAACAGAAGTAGAGTAATGAAAAGGCATTTTTATATGTTTCCCAAGGGGACAAGCATCACAAAAGTTGCGTTGGGCTTTATTACAAGAGATTAAATTTGCATTACGAAGAGAATTGAAAATATCATGTCCTGGATGGCCCAAACGAGAATGCCACAAACTAGAAGAAATAGCATTAAAAACAGATGGTGAAACACAATATGATGATGTAGGTGATGTCGAATAATGAGTAATGGGATAGAGATCGCCCTTGCTCTCACACCTCATTAGAAGGCTCCCCGTCAGCAAATCCTTCACATAAAACCCAAAGGGATCAAACTCAACAGACACAAAATTATCGGTAGTAAATTTGCGTACCGAAATTAAGTTTTTAACAAGTTTTGGAGCATGTAAGACATTGTTGAGTTTTAAAGGTGGGTTGGGTAGTTTAAGAGAAGTGCAACCATAACCTTGAATTGGAATTTTGTTACCATTACCAACCATAATTGCATGATTTTTGCTTAAATTAAAATAAGACGAGAGAGTACCTTCATTGGCAGTCATGTGAGAGGTCGCCCCAGTATCCATATACCAGTTGTCATCCGGCGGAGCTAAAGAGAGTGTATGCATGGCTGTTTCAATGTCAGTAGGTGCATAATCTGCTACACTTGGTGGTTGAGTTGCCGTGTAGTAGGATTGAGCAGTGGGTCGTGGACCAAGTACACCCGGCTTCTGGTTGCTGGGTGGTGTAGCCCGAGGCTGCCATGGCGTGGTTGGGTATGGGCAGGGTGGGGTAGCCCAAGGCTGCTGCCCCCATGCAGCCCATGGGGGATAGTTCCAGTAAGAAATGTTTGCTGCTCGTTGGTGCTGTAATCCGCCAGGCTGTTGTTGACTATAATTAGAATTATGATGGTGACCTCCACGTCGGCCACCGCGATTGCGGTTGTTGTTATTACCGCGACCACGATATGAATTTTTGCGTCCTCGATGGCCAGAATGATTTTGACGCGGCTCGGTGGTAGAAGAGGAAGATGAGTGATCAGTATTGGAGGAAGTGATAAGAGCGGAATCTGAATGGGATTCTTGAGCAGCAAGTTTGCGTTTGTGAGTTTCATCCAAGAGGAGCATGGATTTGGCTTTCGCAAATGATGGTAGGGGAGTCATATTTTGAACCACAGTAACAAATGTATTATATGACTCAGTGAGCCCGCCAATGAGACGAAGGACCATGCGTTCTTCAGAGACTTTCACCCCGACATTGGCCATTTGGTCGGCGATGTACTTGAGACGATTAGCATAAGCAGTACAATTGGGAAAATCACGAAGAAAAGTACCAGTAAAATCGTCCTCAAGGTGTAGAGCGCGTGTGGCTTTGTTGTCTTGGAAGATGTCAGCTAGTTTATTCCATGCTATTTCAGCCGTGTCATTAGGATCAAGAATTGAGTTGAGAAGGTCTTGTGAGATAGTACCATAGATCCATTGTAAAACTATGGCATCAAGCCGCTGCCATAATGCTTTTTCATCAGCAGTAGGTGTAGGTTGCTCTTGTGTTGAATCGGTTTTAGAGGGGATAATATGGTCGTAGACAAGATGGGCTTTTGTGTGGAGTTTGAAGAGAGTGGACCATGCTACGTATTGCCCAGATTCATGGTCAAGAGTGATGGGGATTGCTTGTTTGATGTTAGTGACTGTGGCAGCAGGATGAATTGAGTTGGCCATAGGTATGCAGAAAACTAGAGGAGAGAGAAAAGACAAGAGGGGAGGCACGGCTAGAAGACACCTAGAGCATCTGATACCATGTAAGATGATAAGATCATGCCTGTCCTTCTCATTGATTTTGGCTAAAATATATAACGTTTACAATCCTAATTCTAGGCTACAAATCAGTAGTATAATATGCTACAAATCAGGAATATCTTTGACTCAATATTCCCTAATTAAATACAAGAGATTTACATAGCCTATACAAAGATAATAACAAAAATATGTTAGGAGAATAATTGGCATATTCTGTCATAAATAAATAATCTGGTTTGGCTTGTTCATCATCATTTGTTGTTTCAGTTTTGAATGTAATTTAGTTTTTTTTATCACTAAAAAGACAAAAAAATGAAAATTAATGGAAATAAATTACAGTTTTTTGCTGTCATTTTTTAATACAAATGTAATTGATAAGTATGAAGTCTTAAAGCAAAAAAATTGAAAACAAAATTTTAAACAGCTCAACGGCCTACTCATGCCAACAAACAATACAATTACTTGATTATGTCATGAATTGAACACATGTAACACGCTTCACTCTCAGATAACACTCATGCCATATTTCATGCTTATAATGCCATGCAACAAAGCAACCATTACCCTTTTGCAAAAAGACTTACGTTTTCTTATAGTTTTCCTTCTAATAAATAGATACACACATGATCCAACTAGCTCACCAAAAGCTAAAATCATCATATACCATGAATAACAAAAAATTATCAAGCTTAGTATTTTCTATCTTCCCATTTCTTCTTCTAACTTGTTTACGCCCATGCAATACTACAAATCCAAGCTCAAAAAAAGCCGAATTTCGCGGCATTTTTGTGTTTGGGAACTCTATACTAGATAATGGCAATAACAACTTACTTAACACTACATTAAAGGCTAATTACCTACCTTATGGTATTGATTTTCCATTTGGTGCAACTGGAAGATTCACCAATAATAAAAATTTGGTCGATCATATTGGTGATCTTCTTAAGCTTCCTCTTCTTCCTGCATTTTCTAATCCTCAAACTAAGGGAGTTGCCATTTCTCAAGGAGTTAATCATGCTTCTGCTGGTTCTGGCATACTAGATGCTACAGGATCAAATATGGTAGTATTATTTTCTTAAACATTTTATCTATTAACTTTCATTGTTTTTTAATTATATCCGATAAAAAAGGAGTTTTATAGTTTTTCCTTTAAATTTTAGAGGCTTCTGCGTATGAACGGTGTCATTTACACTTTGTTTGGTATTTTTTTAGTAAAGGAAGGGAAAAGAAAGGAAGAGAAAGGAAAAGAAAGGAAAAGAAGAGAAAAGAAGGTAGTTGTAGTTTCCAAGGTTTGGTATAATTGGTGGATTTGAGAGGAATCACATGTTTGGTTGTCATTAGTAAAGGAAAGGAAAAGGAAGGAAATAAAGAAAACATAGGTAAAAGCTTGTTAGCTTTCTTTCCTGTCAAATTCCTCCGATTTTGGGAGGAAAGAAAAGCAAGGATTTAAGAGTATTATTTTCCTTCAACTTCCTCTCCTTTCCAATCAAACCCCTCTTATTTTCTTTTACCAAACATGAGAAAGTTTATTTTTACCTTTTCTTTCCTTTCTTTTCTATCCAAATCCTTTCTACCAAACAAAGCTTTACATGTAGTGTAGTATTAAAAATATTAAATTTTAGAAGGGACCGGGAAATTTTCAGATTAGAATCGGACTAGATTTAGATGTTTTTAGAATTGCTTGTGGTGGTTATGATAAATAGTGTTTTTTTGTCAAATAAAAATGATGTTTTGTAGGGAAAGATCAGATATAATTTTTTTTGCATGAAAAAGACCGGATAACTATAAATGTTTGTGGCTCAAAACCACATTACAACAATCCGGCAAAAAAATCCACTTTTTAAGGTGACTTCTTATTGGTAACCTAACAACTAACATTCATTGACCAATACACACTACAACAAATAAGATCAATAAGGGCAAGCTAATAAGATCAAAGAGTTTATATTGTTCTCATACACAATATAAAATAGCGCAAAAAAAGGTCGCCTTATTTAACATTTTCAAATAAGGCAAATTTATATCATTGCCTTGTTCAATATTAACAAAAAGGGAGACTTTGCATAAATCACCTTTGAAATTCTAAAACACAATTAGGGGGAACAAATATTTGCCCTTGTAGTAATTTTGTTTTGCAAAGAAGGCAAATTGATATTTCCCTATTTGTATTTAATAAGGAGGGCAATTTTAATATGTTTGCTCTTTAAAGCAAATACAATACCGCGGCAAAATTGAGGGCAATTAATTTTTGCCGCTACAGGGGTAAAAATTTTTATCTACCAGGGCTATTTTAGTTGTCTTTTTGATCTTAAATGTTGAAGTGACAATCATACTGTAGCAACGTGTATATATATATATATTTTTTAACCTTTTATTTTATGGATTCTTGACTAAAAATCATCAGCGGGTGACTAGTCTGAATCAACAAATCCAGAACTTTATGACAGTTACAATACCCAATCTACAAGCACAACAACCAGGATGTCCAACCATAGAATTACTTCAAAATTATTTGTTCCTATTTTCAACTGGATCAAATGATTATCTGGGGAATTTCTTTCAAGGAGGCACCAAAAATGTTAGTCTGGAATTCTTCACCGCCAATTTGACATCAACTCTTGCTAGCCAACTCACGGTTAGTCCTAATCATATTATCATCTAAAGTGTATTTATTATATTTCCATCGATTCTCACTACCACCAATCTCTAATAGTTGCTCCAATTTGACTTTTATATCATTACATACCTACCTTGATCATATTTTTATGTAAAATATAATACGAGAATTATTGAATTTGTCTCAACTTATAATTTCAGAATATCAATTTTTTAAAAAAAAATTCTAATACCGCTTGTAGATTAGAACAACAATCCAATAAGAAAGATGACGTAATTAGATATCACTTAAAAATCAATATACTACTAATTTACCTCAAAAAGAATATAGGCAAAAACAACATATATAGATTGGACTGATTGGAGATTGGAGATAATACTAACTTACATGCATGACAGATGAGTATGCATGGCTTAATAATGTGAATATCTGATATGCGTGCATGCAGAAATTGTACAACATAGGAGCAAGGAAGTTTGCCTTTTTAAATATAGGTCCTCTAGGATGCAGTCCTATGGCTAGGGCATCCATGCGAAACAAGGAATGCAATGAAGCTTTAAATTATGCTGCATTTCTTTTCAATATCCAGTTGATTCAAATGCTCGATGTCATTACCAGTCAAATGCCAGGATTCCAATCCGTGGCAGTCAATGTTTTCCAAATCACCCTTGAATTTATTCGCAACCCTTCATTTGGAGGTAATATATTCTCTATTGAGTATGCCTTTAATTAAGATTAAATTCATTATCTTCTGTTATATATAGAAAATTTGAACATGTTGTATAATTTGGTTGTAATTAATTGATATTTCTCAACAGGTTTTAGTGATGTGAGCAGTTCATGTTGTGAAGTTACAGAGCAAAGTGGTGGAGTATTATGCAAAGGAGGTGGAAGTGTGTGTAGTAATAGGACCAGCTTTCTGTTTTTTGATGGTTTACATCCCACTGAGGCACTTTATGGCATTGTAGCAACTAGAGCTTATTACTCAAATAGCACAAGCGAAGTTTACCCCTTCAATATTCAGAGGTTAGCTCAAGTCTAAGTGAAGCTTGAATTTGCATGCAATTGGGGATATTATGAGCTTTAATCTCTAAAAGAAATTGATGTAGTATGAGCTAATTACTACTCGTATCTATCTTCCCTCGAATAACCATTGCCATTTGCCAACAGTTGAGCTATCCATCGACTTCCCTACAGAATAATACTTTGTATGAAAAAGAAGTGGGCAGGTTATCTTGATTAGATACTGTTACAGTGGATCAATTGAACTACTTTTTCATTGATTAATAAAAGGGCTTAATTTACAATGTAAGTGCAGTTTCATTGGTACTTTTGTAAATGGGGAAATCTCAACACAATGCAAATTAAGTTGGTACTCCAACAAGGAAAGTGTTGGTAACACATTGTTGGAGTCTTTTAAAGATTCCAAAGGAAATTTTCAGAATTTTGCATGCTGAATATTTAAATTGTTACCAATTTGACTGATACCAAGTAATTAAGGATCTAGTAGTAAGTAAAAGTCAATTTGATATCAAATTCTAAATTGGTACCAAGTACAACCTTGACTTTAATTTGATACTAATTATGTTAACTCTCCATTATACAAAATTACAAAAATACCCTTAAAGACTCCATTGAGAACGTGTATCAAACCCCGTAAAAGACTTGTAATCCACACTTTTACCCGTTTTCAGACCATTTTTTTACTTTTTCGGGCCTGACGACTTTTTTCGTCACGAATATCCCTATGGGACTCGGGGTGCCTTAGGATGCCCCCCGGTGCCTCGGTCCTTCCTTCGTTACCCACTTGTGTCTTTCCATGGTACTAGCCTCTCAAGGCTCCGAAGGCCCTCCTGGCATCGCATGCCAGTTCAAGGCAGAAGTGTGCCCCCAACTGGGCCTCCCATAGCCCTAGGATCCCATGGGTACCGGTCCCGGGACCCGTGGGCACCCTGAGCCGTGGTCTATATTCCACATTTGATCCTGTAGCATCAAGTATGCCAGAACCAGCAGAAGCATGATTAACTCCTTGAGAAATGGCAACTCCCTTAGTTTGAGGATTAGAAAATGCAGGTAGAAGAGGAAGCTTAAGAAGATCACCAATATGATCGACCAAATTTTTATTATTGGTGAATCGTGACTCTTCCAGTTGCACCAAACGGAAAATCAATACCATAAGGTAGGTAATTAGCCTTTAATGCAGTGTTAACTAAGTTGTTATTGCCATTATCTAGTATAGAGTTCCCAAACACAAAAATGCCGCGAAATTCGGCTTTTTTTGAGCTTGGATTTGTAGTATTGCATGGGCGTAAACAAGTTAGAAGAAGAAATGGGAAGATAGAAAATACTAAGCTTGATAAATTTTTGTTATTCATGGTATCTGATGATTTTAGCTTTTGGTGAGCTAGTTGGATCATGTGTGTATCTATTTATTAGAAGGAAAACTATAAGAAAACGTAAGTCTTTTTGCAAAAGGGTAATGGTTGCTTTGTTGCATGGCATTATAAGCATGAAATATGGCATGAGTGTTATCTGAGCCTGAAGCGTGTTACATTTGTTCAATTCATGACATAATCAAGTAATTGTATTGTTTGTTGGCATGAGTAGGCCGTTGAGCTGTTTAAAATTTTGTTTTCAATATTTTTTGCTTTAAGACTTCATACTTATCAATTACATTTGTATTAACAAATGACAGCAAAAAACTGTAATTTATTTCCATTAATTTTCATATTTTTGTTTTTATAGTGATTAAAAAAACTAAATTACACTCAAAACTGAATCAACAAATGATGATGAACAAGCCAAACCAGATTATTTATTTAGAGTAGAGAATGTGCGTGGGTTAAGTAAGGAAGAGTCAAATTGAGACAGAAATTGCAAGAGAAATCAAATTCTTATTCTATAATCCATTCATGTACACCTACTTGCATGAAACAAAAATGCCATGAAAACTAGAATTAAACTCAAAGCGAAAATAAAATACTAAAGCAAAAACACTAAAGAGAGAAACTCTCTGATCTAGGTCTAAGCTAAGATTAATCATGCCTCCTCATTTAAGCGCCGCTTAACTTCTGAAGATTATTAGGGCAAACATCATCAGTACTAGTGGAGAAAGCCTTGTTAGCCAAGTAACAATTTGCTGCTTCAGTAAGGTGCATTCCATCATAGTACAAATACTCTTTCCTGTTTAGACATGCTTGTCCTGATTTCTTGCAAACATCTTTAAAGTCGGTCTTGCAACATGCACAATCTACGTTTGTGATACCTGCATATTTTTATACAATTTCATGATCAGGAGCTAAGCAAATACTCTAATCGAAATCTCGGGTTTTGATGATTAACCCGCCTGTGTTGTTATATAAGTATGTTTACTCTTGTGATCTTAATTGTAAATTTGGGATATGTGCGCATCATGTATGTAACTTTCACTGTTACTTATGTTTGTACATTATTACATTATGGTTCTAGTTCGTAATTAATCGAAGAAGAAAAAAAATTTACCTGCATCTGCTGCAGTGACCTTATTGACAACGTCCATGATAATTTTACCCGAATTGAGGACGCTAAATTTAGCGTCAGGCATGTCTTGGTTGGAATGCTTCACCATAATCAGCAATTGGTCATGAAACATATCAACAGCATCGTTAATGAATTTTATGCAACCTTGTTTCTCCTTCACTAGGCCTGGACCGCAACCGATTGGATATGGAGAAATCAATAGGAATTTCCTTGCTCCTTCATTATACAATTTCTGCATAAATAATACACAAAATATAAGTAGTATAGTTATATAAACTTTAGTTATGCATATACAAGTTCGATATATCAAACTAACGTTTAAAATGTTTAATTTGATGTAGTTCTTGGTATTATATTCTAAAGAACAATAATGAACGAGCCTTTGATCGAATTCGATGTTATATTAATTTATGTAGAATTATGCTAACCTGGATGTACTTAAAATAATTCCTGGCGAGTTTGGCAGCAAATACTTCGGGACCTACGAGGATGTATTGCTTCAAAATGTAATATGAATAGTAATCATTATTTCCTGTTCCAAGTACAAACAAGTATTGAGGAAGTATGGTTTGCCCTTTGCATCCAAGCTTCTCCTTCAGCTTGGGCAAGATATTGATCTTAAATTTCAGTATTTGGTCCTCCATGTGCTTAATTCCCTGTATACGTATCACAAACACAACCAAGTTACATTACATGAACCACTCTTAGTACAATCGCAATATAATTAGTTGAAGATAAGAGTATATAACCTAATTAATTTTAGACTTGTACCACAAAACATAACATCACATTAGCCCTAGCTCGTTTTTTTATTATTATCTGACAGGAGCCCTAGCTCGTTACTATCTTTCGGATTGTAATAGACTTCCTAGTAGTATTATTTAATTCCCGTTTCCTTTGTTCAGTAAAAATGAGCTAGTCACATTATCATGTATTGATATAATTTTTATATCGTTCTTGTATCATACAATCAGAGCGTATGTAAATTAAAAATCTTTAAAACTTAAGGTAGAATAAAAAAAAAAAAAAAAGAGTTAGCATTGTATGATCAAACTTACTATTAAGAGTGAACCAGTGATATCAAGGATGCCACTGGCAGAAGAGCCAAAGTTGACACCTTGGAGTATATTAGTACCCTGATGGAAAAGACCAGGAAATGGAGGAGGGTAAGGAAGTTTAAGCTTGTCGGCTACGCAATCGGCAACAGTTTTGCCATTGGTAAACCTTCCTGTAGGACCATCTTTAAAATCAACACCATAAGGCATGTAATTGCTCTTAACAAAGAGTGGAAGGAGGCCATTGTTATTTCCATTGTCGACGACGTCGTCTCCAAATATGAACATCCCTTTAAATCCAGCAGTAGTATCATTATCACAAGCTGAGCATGTTACTGCAAGTAAAAAGAGGACCAAAAGAATGCATGGAAGTGAACCTTTAGCCATGGTAATTGACTAATTGTTTTTGGGTGTTTTTGAAGGTAATGAAGTTGAAGAATTTTTTAGAGAGAAAAGAGATGAATGGAATGGTTTTGAGCTGAAGTGATTTTAGTGAAGCTTGCATGATGTTGCTTTTATAGTGTTGGAGGTAACTAATTTGAGAATATGTTGGATCTTTAACGTATAAATTGTAACTTATCTTCCTAAATATATGTTTTACCTGCTTTTTTGTCCCACGTTCTTTTAAAAGATTTTTTGTGCTAGGGCTTAGAGTGGAAACCTACATAGCTAGATCTAAGGACAACGGTACTTTGTTTGAATGAACAAACAAAAAAGACCACAAAATAAGGCTGTCAAAAACTTAGGGTTTCGCCAAAATATAGAACATGCAATCAATGAAGATTTTCCTTGCAAATCTAACCACCAAAAGAAAAGAAAAAAAAACAATTAGAGTGGTATGGCCAAAAAAAAAAAATGGTGAATTGCTAACTAATTATGAAAAAGTAAATGGCCGGGTATAATTAAATAAACTGTACTTTGTCTATGAATATTTTCAGTTATGTAAATTCTCAAAACTAATATATATATATATATATATATATATATATATATATATATATATATATATATATATATATGCTCTTATACTTTATAGAAAAATGAATATTTAGAAAATTAATGTTGACAATAATTTAATAAAATCTTAATTACATGATAGTAATATATATGTAACTTTGACCTTAAAAATTCAATGGACCAACTTTAAATAAAAAAAGACGTGATGAAGTATGATCCAACATATGATCATTCCGTTGTTTGTGATGAAATGAATGAAAATATTTAACCATATGGTCTTTACTTAATTAGCTTTTTTTTTAATTTTACTACTTACCGAACAATAATTATGTATCAATTTATTGGCCAATTGGAAGAAACTTTTCTCTTCACATAGACGTAAGGTTGCATACAACATGAATTTGACCTCCAGTCTTGTCCACGACATGAATACCAATAGAGATATCCATTGATACCGATAAATATTAATTGGGAGATATAATAGCTCCCAACATGCCTTAGCTTATCTCTTATCTCGTAACTCAGGTCGTGAATTCAAGTACTCATGTAGTGAATGAGGGATTGGATAGAAATTTAGAGGACAGATTAAAAAAGGATACTTGTAACAAAAAAAAAAACAAAAAGAAAAAAAACTCAACCTATTTTTCTATTTTGTTTCAAATAGTATATTAATTAGTATATATACTATTAAAATGACTACAATGCTCCCTTGAAAAAAAGGAACCACCTCTCTACCTCGATAGACGAAATTCTCTCGGGATCTGGCTGCTCTCCGTTGCGGCGGTGACTGCTCCTTGGCTATGGCTGAGGAGATCGCTGACTACTGCTCAAAACTCATAATAGATGATGAGGAAGAGGTTGTTCTAGACATACAAACCCTAAACCCTAGCGATGGAGATTCAAAACTCTCGCTAGTTCAGTTTGGAAAGTTGTTGACAGAACGATCTTATAACCTTGAAGCATTTAAACGCACAATAACAATGGTGTGGGCCCCTGCCCATGGAATGGTGACTCGTGTTATCAGCCCAAATTTATATGCTTTTCAATTTTTCCACTGGCGTGATATGGCGAAGGTTCTCGATGGGCGCCCGTGGTGTTTTGACAACATGCTGGTGCTTTTGAAGGAAGCGGATGGTGATGAACAACCAGACCAGGTATCCATTACTCATTCCCCTTTTTGGATTCGTCTAAAAAATATCCCTTTTAACTATAGATCAGATGATATTCTTCGTGCTTTAATTGGTAATATGGGGGATATTATGGATATCGAGGAGGATGTTCTTGGGATTGGGAGATACAGGAGAGTTAAAATTTTGCTTGATACTACAAAACCTCTGCGTAGATTTAGACGTATAAAAGACAGTAAAGGAAGAGAACTCCAAATCGATTTTGCCTATGAAAGATTGCCCTTTTTTTGTTTTGCTTGTGGAGTAATGGGTCACTCTGAGAAGGATTGCCATGGAGTTTTGAAGGAGGATAAGAAGGAGACTTTGGGGTGGAGTTTAGCTTTAAAAGTAACCCCACGAAAAGGAAGATCAAAGGAGATTATGGAAGAAGAAAAATATAAATCTAGTAAAAAGGTGCTTTTTGTTCCTAACAATGCACTGATTTCCATGGAGTCACAAAAAATTACTCCCAGTGGAAAGACTACCCCACCTTTCACACTTACTCATCTGGACAAACATTCTCATGATGGATGTGTTATCCTCCAGGCCACTGAACCTACCCCTCACTCAATTCGTCACACTCAAATTATCTCTCTGCCTCATCTCACCCAAAATTCCCCTCCCATTGTTCAAGATGTAGGCCCTGCTACGACGTCATCCACTTTAAATAAACCTCCCTCTACTTCCGTAGTTCTTACTACTACCCCAAATCCTCCCACACAATTTATTTCTACCCCCTCAGAACCCGATACAACCCCAAATCCCCCTTCCACATTAATCTCTCATGTCCCCTTAGTACCTGCTACTACCCCACACTCCCCCACTTTAATTACCCCCGCCTTAGTTACTCCTACCCAACAGACCCCATAAAAACAAAACCCCCAACCTTTTTCACCCTCAACCCAGCACACAAACCCCACAACAAATATCAACCCAACCCAGGATTCTTTTATCTTTTCGAGTGTGAAGGGTGATGCAGTAGCTAAGGCTCGTTCTTGGAAAAGAATGGCTCGTGGAAGTATGGAGGATAAAGGGCTAATTCAAAACATGGAGACGGACATTTGTGTTTCATCCCTTAAACGTAATCAAGAGGATATGGATGTGGAATTTCAAGAAATTGTTGGTGTGATGAAACGGTAAAGTTGAGCACCTCTCAGGATCTTGATTTCATTATTTCGGCGGAGGTTGGCGAGAACCAACCCCGCCAAGCATTATGAGTCTCTTATGTTGGAACTGCCGAGGGATGGGCAATCCTCGGACAGTTCGTCAGCTCCGGAGATAGAGCACCTGTTACAAGCCTAATTTTATTTTCCTTTGTGAAACTATGATCAATAAGACAGAGGTTGAGAATTTAAAGATGACTTTGGGTTTCCATAATGCTTTTGGTGTGGCAAGCTCTGGAAGGGCGGGTGGTTTGTGCTTGTATTGGCATGAACATGTTAATTTCTCTCTGGTTTCTTTTTCAAAGCACCACATTTGTGGTGACATTGAAGATGGTGTGAACTCTTGGCGCTTTGTTGGAGTCTATGGTTGGGCAAAGGAAGAAGAAAAGTATAGAACCTGGAACCTTATTCGCAATTTGTGTGATGATTCGTCCCTCCCCATCATTCTTGGAGGTGACTTTAACGAGATTTTGAGCCATGCATGAGGAAAAGGAGGGGGTTCAAATCGTGTCCGTCATGAGATGGGTAACTTCCGAGCCATTCTTGAGGAGTGTGAGCTCCGAGATTTGGGCTACAATGGAACATGGTATACATGGGAAAGGGGGCTGTCAGTTGATACCCGCATCCGTAAACGTCTGGATAGATTTCTTTGCTCCTCTTTGTGGTTTGATATCTTTCCCACCACGAGTGTTGAGCATCTTCTCAAGTACAAATCTGACCACACAGCTATCCTCACGAGAGTTGTGAATTACCGGCAGCAAAGGCGCAAAACGCGTGGTTTTAAGTTTGAGACCTCATGGCTTTTAGACGAGAGCTGCGAGGCTATTGTGCGCAAGGCGTGGACTGATTCTTGTGGTAATGATATTACCACCCGCCTTAAGTTGATGGGGTAAAAACTTGT
Organism: Beta lomatogona; assembly: GCA_947646795.1. Taxonomy (NCBI): domain Eukaryota; kingdom Viridiplantae; phylum Streptophyta; class Magnoliopsida; order Caryophyllales; family Amaranthaceae; genus Beta; species Beta lomatogona. The sequence goes on from CANSNZ010000436.1 coordinate 2,277,804, forward strand.
TGTCTGGAGTGGTGGAAAATTTAACAAACTTAGTGAGCAAATTAAGAAAGTGGAAAAAGAATTGTATGCTGCTCAGCTAGGTTCGGTTTCCAATGATAATTGCACTCTTTGTGTGGATCTCGAGAAGAAACTTGATGACTTGCATGAGAAACACGAAGCATACTGGTATTTGCGGTCTAGAGTTGCGGAAGTTCGTGATGGTGATAGAAATACGTCATACTTCCATCATAAAGCTTCTCAAAGAAAAAGGAGAATTATGTTAAGGGTTTATTTGATGAGCTTGGTGTTTGGCGTGAAAAGGAGGAGGATGTCGAGCACATCTTCACAAATTATTTTCGCAACATTTTTACCTCTTCTCTTCCTTCAGATCACAGGATTGGTGAGATTCTCCAGTATGTAACGCCTATTATCTCGGATGATTGTAACCGAGAATTGATGCGGCCTTTTTCCAAGGACGAGATTCATGATGCTCTTCATCAGATGCACCCCTGCAAAGCTCCAGGCTCTGATGGTATGCATGCCATATTTTACCAGAGATTTTGGCACATTGTAGGTGATGATATTACTAATTATGTTAGTAATATTCTTGATGGCTCTAGTACGTTCTCCTGCTTTTGTTAACAAAACAAACATTGCTTTGATCCCTAAGGTCAAGCACCCTACTAAAGCTGCTGAATTTTGTCCCATTGCATTATGTAATGTGTTTTATAAGCTTGTGTCGAAAGCAATTGTTATAAGATTGAAGAATTTTCTCCCTGCTATTGTCACTGAAAATCAAAGTGCATTTGTTCCTGGGCGTCTCATTACGGACAATGCTCTCATTGCTATGGAAGTATTTCATTCTATGAAGCACCGTAATCGGGGTCGAAAGGGTATTGTTGCTATGAAGCTTGACATGAGCAAAGCATATGATAGGGTGGAGTGGGGTTTTCTAAGAAAAGTTGTTGCTGACTATGGGTTTTGATGGCCGTTGGGTGAATTTGATAATGCAGTGTGTCTCTTCTGTTTCATACTCTTTCATTATCAATGGAGGTGTATGCGGTTCAGTCACTCCTGCTAGAGGTCTCCGCCAAGGTGACCCTTTTTCTCCGTACTTATTTATTTTGATTGCTGATGCTTTCTTAAGAATGATACAGAGCAAAGTTCAGGAGCGATTGATTCATGGTGCGAGAGCTAGTCGTAGTGGTCCAGATATTTCTCACCATCTTTTTGTAGACGACAATCTCCTTTTCACTAGAGCTACCCGACAGGAATGCGCAGAAATAGTTGATATCCTCAACAAATATGAAGCCGCATCTGGGCAATAAAATTAACTATGACAAGTCAGAAGTCTCTTTCAGTAAAGGAGTCAGTGTTGATAGAAAAGAAGCTCTTCTTGAAATTCTGAACATGCGCCAGGTTGAAAAGCATGAAAAGTATCTTGGTATCCACAATTCTCTTCTCGATAGAATGTGGAATAAACTCCAAGGATGGAAAGAGAAATTTTTGTCTAGAGCAGGGAAAGAAGTGCTTTTGAAGTCGGTGATCCAAGCTATGCCTACTTATCTTATGGAGGTGTACAAGGTACCTATGACCGTTATCCAAAAAATCCACTCTGCTATGGCACGGTTTTGGTGGGGTAACTCTGATGCTCACCTAAAGGTCCACTGGAAGAATTGGGAAACGATGTGCACCATAAAATGTTTCGTAGGTATGGGGTTTAGAGATTTAAGTGTTTTTAATGACACTTTACTTGGAAGGCAAGCTTGGCGTTTGGCCCGTGCTCCTAACTCACTTTTTAGGAGGGTTATGAAAGCAAAATATTTTCCTAAATGTGAGTTTCTAGATGCTCATCTTGGCTCTTCTTGTAGCTATTCTTGAAGGAGTATCTGGAGTGCTAAAGCTCTGATAAAAGAAGGTTGTGTGTGGAGAGTTGGTAGTGGCGTAAGGATCAAAATATGGGACGACCCATGGGTTACTCGGGAAGAGGGTAGATTCATCACAAGTGCAAAGAAGGATGGGCTTCACCATGTTAGAGATTTGATTGATTTTCATGCAGTTGACTGGAATATTTCTTTGATTGAGGAAAATTTTAATGAAAATGATGCTCGAAGGATTCTTACTATTCCCTTGAGCTCTCGTTTTGGACATGATGAATTGACTTGGGCTCTCACTAAGAATGGCGAATATTCGGTAAAAACGGCATACATGCTTGGGAAGGGTGGAAATCTTGACACTTTTCACCAAGCTTGGGTGGATATTTGGAACTCGGAGACCTCCCCAAAGGTAAGGCATTTTTTATGGAGATTTTGTACCAACTCACTCCCCATTCGAGCTTTGCTGCGCCGCCGCCATTTCATCGACGATGATTTTTGTCCATGGGGGTGTGGCGAGGTGGAAACCACTGCCCACGCCATTTTTGGGTGTCCTCGGGTGCTGGAAGTGTGGGATGCGTGTGGTTGTGCATCTCTCTGCCATCTAGCGCTCTCTTCCTCTATGCGTGAACTGGTTGTTAGCTGGCAATATATTGATGAGAAGGTAAGACAAAGAGGCATGTTCCTGGCATGGGTTATATGGGGTGAAAGAAACAAGCTTGGTTTCAGTAATCAATCAACACCTCTACGTGTTATGGTTGATAGAGTTTTAAGACTCGTGGATGAACAAGGCAAATACACCAAGCGTATCTATCCTCGCCCAGCACTAGGTCCCTCGCCTTCGAATGATAAAATTTGGTTGCCTCCCCTGCTGGCAGTATCTAGTTAAATGCAGATGCTTCTTTAGCGATCGAAGGATGGGTTGGACTCGGAGTGGTTGCACGCAATTCAGATGGGGCTGTTTTATTTTCAGCTACACGTCGCGTAAAAGCCTATTGGGCTCTTGAGGTGGCTGAAGCCAAGGCTCTTGCTTTTGCCGTTAAACTTGGTTGTCGATATGGTCTCCATGATGTCATATTGGAATCGGATTGTCAAATGGTCATCAACCGACTTTCGAAGCATGCTTTCTTCCTCTCGGATCAGGACTTTATTTTACATGATATCCTTTCTATCTTCAGTTCTTTTCAATCTTTCTCTTGATGTGAAAAGAGATGGCAATTTTGTTGCCCACCATCTAGCTAAGCTTATCCCTTTTGGGGTTGAACAAGTTTGGGAGAACCATTATCTGATGGATGTGGCTCCGTATGTTCTCACTGACAATTTGTCTTTAATATAATTTTTAGCTTGGCTTTTCCCCTCAAAAAAAATATATATACTGTTATTTATTATTATGGGAAAGAAAATGAGAGGAACATAAGGCTTCTTCAAATCATGCATGCACAGTGTACCTTATACACTTCTTTTTCTTAATAAACATTGCCCCTATGAATTACACATAGACAACTATCCTTTCTATAGTTATACTTGCTTTTTCTCTCTCTTCATCTCTTCCTAGATCTAGCCATTGTTATGGCATATTTTCTTATCAAGTAGTCCAATTACCCTCGTCCTCAGTCGGACTTTGGTTCTCTAGCCCATTGATTAGCTTTTGGCGTCGCGATGGAGCGTTTGCTGCTTTGGTTCTTTGGCCTTTGTTCTTGGTGGAGGTTCGCTGGCTTTCATTTGCTGGTGTTTCGTTCACTAGTGCTCGGTGGCGGCTCCGACGAAGGTGTCTCGGCCAGTGGTGTTAGTGGTGGTTTGTTCGTCGGCAGTGGGTTTATAATCTGGGTTTTTATTTCTTTTTTCCTGTTTTTTATGTAATTTTCTGTTTTATTTAGTTTTCGTTGTTTAGATGTTTAGCTTTGTGGTTGATCTTGTGGCCTCAAGTAATTGTGCTTTCATTTTTTGTGGTGTTTGTCTTGCCCCCCAAGAAGGGTTCTATAACACCCCTGAATTTCGAGTTACTATCTAAACTAAATGATATTAAAATTTTACAGAAAATTCGGCAGAGCTCCGTTTGAAATATGGACTGCCTAAAATTTAATTTAGGACCGGCGTCCGAATTAATATAAACCTGTTTCAACAAATCCGCAATCCATATTCCAAATTCTCAACAACTCCACCCAGCTCAAATACCAACGAAATTCCTGTTTAACTACTCGAAATCCAAACGTGTTATTCCACGATTATTACGAGAATAATCGCTAGGAAGAACTACATGCACCAAAACTAAAATACAACTTAATTTAAACTATTACAACCTAACCGAATAAGGACTTAGGTGGATTAATATTTACAACCCTAAGTCCCAAAAAGGTAAATAGTGCAGCGGATAAAGAATACTATAACTTTAACTAATAACAGTTGGTGAAACGTTACTCTCAGCCCACCCCCCACACCCAACATGTAAGATCTTCATGTACCTGCACATATCGGGCATGTAGTATCAGCCAAACTGGCTGAGCAAGATTCATACAATAAAGCCAAACATATATGCAGGTAGGATAATAATATATCCTACAAATCATCTTCCTTTGAATCGAAATAATAAGTAGCAAGCTTTATAAAACCTTTTTCTTGTATTCCTTTCTAAATCAAATATTTTCTTTGTTTTCCTTAAAACAAATCCTTTCGTTCCAAACCTTTTCTTGTATTCTTTTCTAAATCAAATCCTTTCTGTATTTTCCGTAAAACAAATCCTTTCTTTCCTTTACCCTCACAAAGAGGGAGTTATAAATCTATGGAATGGAACAAACTTTCCTTGCCTTTGGGCTAGCTAGGCCCTCCGGATAACTATTAGACAAAGACCCCTAGTGTGCACACCCTACATACGGCCAAACCGTAGCAGAAGATCTAAGTCCGAGGTACTGATCAACATACCCCCCAACTTTCTGAAATGTCGAGAACATCTCGACAAGGTTCCAATTCCTTGAGACGCCCCAAGGGCAATCCCAACCGTTTCAAAAACATAAAACTATCCATAAATCTCTTTCTGTAACTATTCCATAATCCAAGGTTTGAAAACAAACCGTTTGTATTAGGAGGAACATCCTCCTATTCAAAACCAACTATCTGTATTAGGAGGAACATCATCCTATTCAAAACCAATCTCAACTCAGGAGAGATACATACCTTTATAATCTTTTCTCGTAACAACGAAAGTTATCTTTTGTAAACTTTTCTCATAATTATTAAAGATTTGAGTAAAGAATCTTACCTCTTACGAATCACATCAAAACAACCACCTCCAAAACGACTCTTTAGTGAACTGAAAAGCTACATAATAACATATAGGTATTCAATAAATAATAATAGACTTGGCTAACTAGTAATGAGCTTTAACTAACTCTAGTTTTATAAATATGAGCCTCTTACTTCAAATGACATAACTAACTCATACTAACAATACTAAAAATCTCTCTTTGTTTATACTAAATCAACATTAATATTCCTATTATACTTTAGACACTCAAAGTCCATTAATAAAACATTCATAAGAAAACATTGAAACTTAAAACATTCGAAACTAACTATACTTTTTATCAATTTCAGCAGAAACTTAAAATGGACATAACTTCCTCCTACGATATCCAAATCAAGCGTTTCTTGAGCCTATCTTGAGTAAAATTTCGATACGAACAACTTTTGTGAAATAGTATTTTTTGCTAAAAATGCCCATAAATTGCTTAAAACTGCCTTTTACGAACTGACGGGTAATTTATACGAACTTCACCATGAATGGCTCGCCGGAGCCCGCCATCCTCCACTTCCTCTTCTCTCTCCTTCGAACTCCCTCTGGGTTTTGTTCTTCTTTTTCTTTCCTTTCCTCTCTTTCACGTTGTTTTCCTTCTTTTGTTTTCTTTTGTTTTCTTTAGTTTTCTTTCTTTTGCTTTCTTTTCTTTTCCTTTGGTTTGGGAAATAAAAACTAGGAAGCAGTAAATAACACTAACACTCTCTCCTTTTCTTTTACTTTCCTTTCTTTCTTTTTTTTTTCTCTCTTTATAATACTAATATAATTGTAGTTAGGTACTTACCTAGGGAATTTAGGAATTAACTTTTGACTCCTTTTAAGGTAAAGTCAATTAATGAGAAGTAAAATATATTTAATAAAAGAATATTTTAGTTTATTTTCAGAGACTATAATAATATAAATAATTACTAAACAATATAAAAATACGGGGTGTTACAGGTTCAACTTCGATTTGGGCCTGGGGAGATGGTGTGTTGCCGCGATGGAGCACTTACTCGAGTTCCTTAGTGCTCTTTTTTCTTCTATATTTCTGTACTTGAAGCTTATTGTAACCACCCTTATGGGTGCTTTAGGGGGTGTCTCTTGTGTAGACACCGCCTAGTTTTCTTTCCTTATAAAAAAAAACTAGTACCACAAGTACTATTAAAGAGGAGATAAAAAGAGGAAAATATATGATGGCGAAAACCTATTTCATTTCACGGCATCATTTTTCATTTGCTGAAAACATCTAAATTTCCCATTACATAGGCTACAAAGCAACTACTACTCTCTAAAACATAGAAACTAAACCAAGATAGTGGAGTGAATAAGCCACTAGACTTAAAGCATTACTCCACCAAAACTTTATCAGTAATAACTGAACACAAACTTATTGACCAATTCAAGTACCATAAAACTACTGACCTTCCTAATAAGTTACCAACTTACCAGTACTAACAATTGATTTAAAGTAACAACCTCTACGCTAACAACATCTAGGTCTAAAATTAAGCATGCTGACTTCCTCATTTAGGCGCTGGGATTAACTTCTGAAGATTAACAGGGCAAATATCATCAGTGCTAGTGGAGTTGAAAGCCTTGCTAGCTAAGTAACAATTCGCTGCTTCAGTAAGGTGGAGTCCATCAAAGTACAAATACTCTTTCCTGTTTGGACATGCTTTTCCAGCTTTCTTGCAAGCATCTCCTATGGTGGTCTCGCAACATGCACAATCCACGTTGGTGATACCTGCATATAGACGATACTTGATTAGTCGATCTTTTTTAATACTTTCTCCGTTCTGAAACAAGTGAAACACTTCTCTTTTTTATGTGAGGATTTTTTCAGACAAGTGTTTCACTTATTTTAGATCAAAGGAAGTATATAAGTATGTGATTATAGGAATCTTATTATTTAAGTTCACTTGTCGAAATAACTTAATTGTGGTTACACGAGCGATTTTATTAATAATACAAACCCCAGTCACCATAATATATACCTTGGCTCTGTTTGGCAACACATTTAAGTCACCTTAAATGAGTAGGTGCTAAAAATTTAAGTCACCTAAAATAAGTAGTCGTGTTTAGGGTTACAGCTTAAATTTTATTTAAGCTCAAAATGGTGAAATTGAGTTCTTTATCAAATATAAGCATCTCAATTTAAGGTCTTGAAATTTTCATTCTACCTTATCACTTCATTTCCTTTCACTACCTTATCGCTAGTTTATTTCGATTATTTGAACATGTTCCCAAACATAGCCCTTATCTCAAACTTGACTTGTATCATAATTTGTAATTAGTGGGAAAAAAGTTACCTGCATCTGCTGCTGTCACCTTGTTGACTACGTCCAAGATAATCTTGCCGGAATTAAGGAGGGAAATTTCAGCTTCTGGCATTTTATTCTTGCTATGCTTCATCATAGACAGCATTTGGTCATGAAATATACTAACAGCATCATTAAGGAACTTTATGCAATTTTCTTTCTCCCTCAATAAGCCAGGACCACATCCAACTGGATATGGAGAAATCAACAAGAATTTCCTTGCTCCCACATCATACAATCTCTGCACAAATTTATACACGCAAACATTTTCGATTCATTTTCGCTTTATTTAGTCTACAAACATATCAAGATCAAAGAATATCAAATCAGTCCTTAGATTTTTTTTCAGCTCCTGTCTCAGATAAAAACTACTTCCTTTGTAACAAAATAAACATTAACAAATGAATATTTTATACCTCACAAATAATAACCATTTTTGCAGTAATTATGTTACGGAGGAAGTACTATATATCTAAAGGCATGATCAATATTGTTATTTCCCGTTTTCGGGTTTAATATATGAAATTGAATTTGTACTTCAATATAAGTATTATAATTATACTTCTATATAGTTATAGGAATTTATTAAGAATGGTGACCTGGAGGTAATTAAAGTAAGACTTGACGAGTTGTGCAGCAAATAGTTCTCGAGGTACGACGAGGTATTGCTTCAAAATGTAATATGAATAGTAATCATTATTTCCTGTTCCAAATACAAACAAGTATTGAGGAAGTATGGCTTTCCCTTTGCATCCAAGCGCCTTTTTCAACTTGGGCAGAATATTGTTCTTAAATTTGTCGATTTGCTCATCCATATGCTGAATTCCCTGTATCATATATTACACAAAGTATATCACTTAAGTTAGTTGACATCTATGTACGACAATGCAAATAATGAAATTAATAGCTAAACGTTACATTAGCCTCATGTATACAACTCTATCTTTCATATTGTAATAGACTTTGTTGTAATATGAAGTATATTCTATTACTCCATGTAATTCTGGTTTTCTTCTTCACCAAAAAAAGTTAGTATTGAAATAAAGAATTTTTGTATTACTTGACCTTGTTTCACAAGTCCATATTAAGTTAGTAGGTTATGAAAAGTATTAACACTTATCTAGGGAAAGTATACAACAATAAAGGTTAGTAAACTGTTACTCCCTCCGTCTCCTAATATAATGCTTGTTTCTTTTTCCTAAGGTCAAACTTTAAAATCTTTGACTAAATATTCTCATTAATATGTATATACGAAAAAATATATATATACTCATGTGGAATCTTGTTAGGTTCGCCTCAATGTATATTTTCATAATATAATTTTTTATATTTTTATCAAATACTCCCTCCGTCCCATATTATAGTGCATGATTCTATTTTTTCACGTTATTAAGGTAAATAGAATCTAAGAGAAATGTAAAGGGTGTTTGTGTATTGAAAATAAATGTTATGGGGAAAAGCTGATTTTAGGAGAGAGGTTGACAATAAATGGTGAAAGAGCATTAAATACATGACTCATTCAACCCTTGAGTTAAATAAATAAAGCAAAAAATATATTTCCAAGAAGCAAATAAATAATGGTGGCACAATTTTTCTAGGAAAATCATGGAAAGGTGTGGAATATAAAATGGAAACAAGAATTATATTTTGGGACACCTTAAAAGGAAATAAGCACTATAATATGGGACAGAGGGAGTACGAAACTGGAGATATCGAAGATCAAAGGTACGTCTTGAAGATCGTGTAAAAAGGAAAAGCACTATATTAAGAGACATAGGGAGTATTACAAAACACCGATAGTTTAGAAGGCAATAATGAAACTTACTATTAAGAGTGAACCAGTTATACGAAGGATGCCAGTGCCAGCGGAGCCAAAATTGACACCTTGGAGAATATTTTCATAATACATATACTCATGTGGAATCTTGTTAGGTTCGCCTCAATGTATATTTTCATAATATCAATTTTTTATATTTTTATCAAATACGAAACTGGAGATATCGAAGATCAAAGGTACGTCTTGAAAATCGTGTAAAAAGGAAACAAGCACTATATTATGGGACAGAGGGAGTATGAGTATCACAAAACACTGATAGTTTAGAGGGCAATAATGAAACTTACTACTAAGAGTGAACCAGTTATACGAAGGATGCCAGTGCCAGCGGAGCCAAAATTGACACCTTGGAGAATAGGAGTACCCTGATGGAAAACATCAGGATAGGGAGGAGGGTAAGGAAGTTTAAGATTGTCAGCAACGCAATCAACAACAGTTTTACCATTACCAAACCTTCCTGAAGGACCAAATTGAAAATCAATACCATAAGGCAAGAAATTGCTCTTAGTATTACAAAAAAGAATGCCATTGTTATTTCCATTGTCAACGACATCGTCTCCAAATATAAACATCCCTTTAAAACCAGCAGTAGTATCATTGTCACAAGCTGAGCATGTTACTGCAAGTAAAAAGAGGACCAAAAGAATGCATGGAAGTAAACCTTTACCCATGGTAATTGTTTTTGGGACTATTATTTGTTTGTTTTTGAAGGTAATGAAGTTGAAGAATTTTTTTAGAGAGATAAGAAAGAGATGAATGAAATGGTTTTATTGTGTGATTAGTGAAGGTTGCATGGTGTTGCTTTTATAGTGTTGCATGCTTGTAACTATGTTCCTAAAAATATGTTTTACGTGTGTTTTTTAACCACAAAATTTTCTCACGTTTTGTTAAAAGATTGTTAAAATGGCTAGATCTAAGTAACATAACAGTAGTATTAGTTTGAATGATCAAACAAAAAAGACCACCCGTCAAAAAAAAAAAAAAAAAAAAGACCACAAAATAAAGGCTGTCAGAAACTTAGGGTTTCACGCAAATCTAACCACCAAAAGAAAAAAAAAAAAACAATTAGAAAAAGGAGAGAGTCGTATGGGCAAAAAAGAAGGTGAACTGTTTCTCAAAGAATAAAAAGGTGGACTACTAACTAATTATGAAAAAGTAAACGGGTATAAATATATAAATGCACTTTGTCACAAATTTTTAGAATTTATATATACACACTTAAAATTTATAGAAACATGGACATTTTTAAAATAAATGTTGATGCTAATTAATAAAATCTTACATGATGATAATGTATATGTAACTTTGATCTTAAAAATTCAATGAACCAACTTTCTTTTTTTTGGAAAAAGGGACCGGACTGAAGTATGATCCAACATATTTAACCACATGATCTTTACTTAGCTTCTCATTTAATTTTATAATAAATCTTGTGTAAGTCCGCCGTACAATGTTATTATTGTAAGACCACCTTTATAAGGGTCACTTAATGACCCCTTTTAAGATAAAAGGTTACTCTCTTCTTATCATACATCATAAAAAGATAGTTTTATATTAGAATTAATATTAATTTTAATACTTACCTAACAATAATCATGTACCAACTTAATGGCAATCAGAATAAACTTTTCTTTTACATAGAGGTAAAAGTTGCATACAACATGAATTTAACCTCCCGTCTTGTCCAATACATGAATTCTAATAAAGATATCCACTGGTACTTAATTGTAAATTTTAAATGTGAGAAAATATTTTCATGATGTAAATACTATGAAACATTTATGCACAATTGCAACAAAAAAATTTGACGAATTTCATGTTGTGACTGTGTGACTTTTACATGACCTGTTTATTAATACAAACTTATCGCCTATAACATTCTTAGAACCAGAAAAATTATATTTTATAATTCTTAGTAATTAATTAAGAGAAAAAACATGGTTAGCCTGGGTAAGCACGTCTGGGCAATAGCAACAAAAAAAGACAATGTTTGGGTGAGATGGGTGCACTCCGTTTACATAAGGGAGGAAGAATGGTGGGATTATACTCCCACAAGTAGTAGCAGCTGGTATTGGAAGCGCATTTGTGAGATTAAGAATCAATTGAAGATGGTTTACAGCAGACATGAATTTCAAACATGTCCAAATATTGTGCTCAGGAAGTGATGCAGAGAATTACAGAGCAAAGGGATCATGTCTTCTGGGACAGGTATGTCTGGAACAGATTAAGTGTGCCAAAGTTCAAGTTTATAAGTTGGCTTGCCATGAAGGGAAGATTACATACTGCTGATAGAGTTGCTATTTATGATAATAGTATCAATATTGACTGTATGCTGTGTGGACTGGAGGCTGAAACACAGGATCATATCCTGTTCAAATGTCATTATAGTAACCAGATACTTACTCAGATCAAAAACTGGATGGACTTTGTATCTCCTGCTGATGATTTACCCAGGCTTGTAGGGAGGATTGCCAATTGTGGGAAGTCAAAATTTAAACGTGAAACTTATAATGCAGCAATTGCAGGTGTGGTTTATGGGATTTGGCTTGCTAGGAATGATAACAAGTGGAATATGAAAGTGCCCACTATCAAGTATATGGTGAATTGGATTAAGGACACTGTTAGAAGAAGATTATTTCTTGTTTTACCTAAAAAGATGTCTAGGAATGATAGAAATTGGTTTTCTACGATCTATAAAAAATTGTATAGGTTTGTTTGGCTGCTGTTGTGTAGCTGTTTTGCTCTCTTGTCTAGTGAGGAGGGGTCCAACCTAGTTGGTTTGTTCCTCCTTAGATAAGTATAGGTTGTATCTGTTTTGTGTTGGCAATATATCTCTTAATTACTTAGCAAAAAAAAAATTAAGAGAAAAAATAGCTTCCAACATGCCTTAGCTTCTCTCATCATAAATCGATTGTGGGTTC